>CM061141.1:87829944-88429944 GCA_030789695.1 Scilla litardierei | reverse complement strand
GGATCTGTGCTTCCACTGCCGAAGGTATGTTCCAGTCGATCTGTGCTCCCACCGCCAGAGGTCTGCTCCTCTTGATGTTCGCCCAGATCTGATCTGCCCCGCCGTCGGTGTTCGCCCAGATCTGCCCAGATCTGATCCGACATCACCACCGCCGGTGTTCACCCAGATCTGACCTGCACTGCCGGCTTGTGCTCCCATTGATCTGATCTGCTCCGATTGCTTGTCCAGAATCCAGATTGCTCGTCCCATTGATCTGATCTCGCTCCAGATCTACAGCTCTGACGCCAACCGCAGAATTTGTTGCCATGACGGATTCTGATCAGATTTTCTCACACCAGAATACTAATATGAGGTTAACGTCTGTTCTTCTTAATTGTATTAATTATACAACTTGGTCTAGGGCTGTGAATTTATCGCTTGGTGGAAGATCAAAACTCGAATATATCTCTAGGACGATTGATCGTCCCGATGAGAAAGATCCAAAAAGGTGCATGAATGGATTGCTAATGATCAGACAGTTATGGTATGGCTTCTCAATTCCATGGAACCTAAAATTTCTGAAATTTTAACTTTTTTGATACTGCAAAAGATTTATGGGATTCTGTGTCAGAACTTTATGGATATCAGAATAATGCAACTCGTGTTTTTCAATTGCAACGTGAAATTGCTAATGCAAATCAAGGTGATATGCCCTTCATTGAGCACTATGGGAATCTGAAATGTATGTGGGATGAGATGAACATCTATCATCCTCATACAACAGATGCAAAAAATCCTTCTTAAACAGGCTCAGAAGGACAAAATTTTTGCTTTGTTGAGTAGCTTGAAAGAAGATTATGAGCAACTTAAGAGTCAAGTATTGATGAATTCTGAACTACCATCTCTCTCCAGTATTTGTGCAACTGTCCAACATGAGGAAACTCGAAAAACTGCTATGATTGATGATCCGAAGGCTACTTCACATCAAGATAATTCTAGTGCAAAGGCAGCTAATACTGGTAAAGGTACCTGCGAATTTCATTGTGATCACTGCAACATGAAATGACATACTATAGGTGTTTTTTTACTTCATCCTCATCTCAAGGCCAAGTATGATCAGAAATGGAAAAAGAAGGTGCAAGCAGCAATAGCAATGATGTCGATCCCAACAAGTAATCCTTGTAGGGATCGTCTAACCCTTGCAATACTAACAACACACACTAGAGGGGGGGTGAATAGTGTAATGGCAATAAAATTGTCCAATTAAAATTTAACTTGCAAATGCGGAATTATAAATGCAAGAGGAATTAAAAGGCACAATCAATCCAAACGCAAACACAAAGATTTACCCTGGTTCCCCAAACTTGGGTACATCCAGCCACACCAAATATTCACTATATTCCCACACAGAGAAGTGAATACAAATCTCACAAGGAGATACCCCACAAAGAGGATTTATACCCTACACAAGGACCCAACCAATCCTACACAAGGATCAAGACTCCCACACAGAGAATCACTAACTCCCACTCAGAGAATTAGGGTTAGCCCTACACTAGGACACTAGAACTCCAACAAAGAGAGTTGATTCCCACAAAGAGAATTCCCTAGTCCCACAAAGAGACAACCTCTCACAAAGAGAGAAACTCCCACAAAGAGAGTATCCTAATCCCACAAAGAGAAATAGGAAAACAAATTACACCATGAAAAGTAAATACTCTTACCTATGCCTTGAGATGCTTACTCATGAATGAATGCAAGGCATGGAAGATGATCTCCAAGTGTTGAAATATGCTTGAGAGCACTTGGAAGATTTCCCTTAAGCTGGACTTCAATGCAAGAAGGAAGATGAATGCTCAATAGAGGGAAATGAGGGAGCTTGAGAGTGGCTTAAAGATCTCTTGAGATTTTCAATAGAATCAAGAGTAATCAAGAATCAATCAAGAAGTTTAAGCAAAGGCAGTACACTCATATATATATGAATCCTATATCAAGCCCAAAAACCCAAAGAAACAGCCAAATAAACAAATCTGCAACGGCTAGAAACTGGGTGAAAACGACAGGAACAGTCGACTGTTGATCAAAAGACACTCGACTGATCAGCAGCTAGAAAATATCCAGCGGCTATAATCTGAGCCAGGACAGTCGACTAAAGAAGACAATACAGTCGACTGATAAACAGGACATGCGCCTGTTAATCCTTCAGCAGACGACTGCTGCAGAGGATGGATCGAAACAGAGAGCTGCACTCTTTCTCCAATTCTTTGCACATGCGACTGATGTTAATAATACAGTCGATTGTCAAATAGTCAGGTGACTATATATTCTTCATCAGTCGACTACTGTAAAAAATGGAGAGAAGACAGAGAGATGCAGTGAATGCACTTACGCTAGACAGGTGATTGTTGGCCAATTCCCAGGCGACTGTAAGTATACAGACGACTGTAAACTGATCGACAGACGAATGTGCGTAAAGCTCAAGTTTAAGTCAATTGAAATATTGACTTGAGCTGTGCATATCAGGCGACTGTAGAAGGATCTACAGGCGACTGGAAATCACCCAGTCGGCTGTGTTTCCCTCATCAGGCGACTGACGGAAAGCCAGAGACTCCAAATGAGTCTTTGGACAGAGTGAACCTATTGGGTTGGATTCTATGATAATCCTAAGGTTCACTAAGATGGTTAAATGCATATGCATGAAAAGTAAACCATCTAGCAAGGCATTACAATAACCTAGACTCAAAAGAGAGAGAAAGCAATAAAGTAAATTACATGGATTACAATGCTTTCTTAAGAGTCTAAGTCTTCAATCTTGATGCCTTGAATGCTCTCCACCATCTCCAAGCTTTGTCACTCCTTGAGTCCAAACTTTGGCCCTTCTTCACATGATGTCCATCCTTACACCAAGTGATTAGTCTCCAAGAAAGATATCCTTGAAATAAACTGAGAGACTAAAACATGAGATTCATTAGCAACAACAAAATGTTGTGATCATCATCAAAATAAGATTGGTACGAAACACCAATACTCAACAATCCTTCCACCCATGCTTCAGGTAATCATCATGCTTTTTCATCATTTTCAAAATCTAGCACTTTGATTATAGATTCTGGTGCTACTGATCATATGGCTAATCATCTTTTGTCTGTGCATTCCTTCATCATACCTTTGATAATCGTACTGTTTCTGTGGCTAATGGGGCTTCGATGCCTATTATTGGGAGTGGTAAAATTACATTCTTTCCTACCACTTCTAGTTCTGATGCTCTTGTTGTTCCATCTATCCTGGTTCAGCTTCTTTCTGTAGGAAAAATTACTAATTCCTTAAACCGTGATGTTATTTTCTATCCTAATTCAGTTATCTTTCAGGATCGAAAGTCGATGAAAACGATTTGTGAAGGAACATATTCTCATGCGCTTTATTTGTTCAATCCAAGTAAAGGATCGTTTCATACTAGCACCTTGACTGAGAGTCAAATTATGCATAAGCGATCAGGTCATCACTGCAATCGTTTTTTGTCTTGTATTTTGCCTTCCATTCTTGTTGAGTCAACATTATGTGATATTTGTCAGTTTTCTAAACAAACTCGGTTACCCTTTGTTAACTCTATGTTAGTATCTGATGAACCTTTTGCTTTAGTTCATTCCGATTTATAGGGTCTTACTCACATTGATTCTTATGATGGTTACAATATTTTTTATTACTTATTGATGATCGATCACGTGCTACTTGGTTATACTTGCTGAAATCTAAAAGGGAGGTAGGTGCTATAATTAAAGATTTTCATACTATGGTAATAACTCAATTTGGTACAAAAGTAAAAGTTCTCAGGTCTGACAATGGCACAGAATATGTCAACCATTCTCTTGGTGAATATCTTCACAGCCACGATATTATTCACCAGACTAGTTGTATAGATACACAACAACAGAACGGTGTAGCAGAAAGGAAGAATCAACATATTCTGGAAACAACAAGAGTTATCATGCTTCAGATGATTGTGCCGAAGAAATATTGGTCCCACGAAGTTCTGACTGCAGTTTACTTAATTAATCGTACGCCTAGTAGAGTGATTAATTTCAAGTTTCCTTTGGAAATTTTGCAATATCGTAAACCTGGTCTATATCATCTGTGAGTGTTTGTGTGTGTTTGCTATGTGCATCGGCCTTCTACTAATCGTGACAAGTTAGACGTGTTCTTTGGTTATTCTTCTACACAGAAAGGGTACATATGTTATGACAGATTCGCTCGTAATATATTATTTCTCGAGATGTTCGTTTTTCTAAAAATGAACCATTCTTTGACTGGAAGGATAAGTATGAGAGTCGGTCCCAGGGGGAGTATATGTCTGATTTTTGGGGGTCTCTTCCGATTATTAGCTCCACAGATGACAGTGTTGAGACTGATGCAGATTATTCGGTAGTTAAAATGTCGCTTGATGTTACACCAGTCATTGAAACGCCATCTCCAGTTATTGATATCGAAACTGCTTCGCCAACAGTTGAAATTGATCGAGAATCACATTTGGTAATTGAAGCTGATGCAGATCATCCACCTCCAAGACGCTCGGATAGAGAAAAATGTCCTTCTGTGGTGTTGAAAGACCATATTACTTATCATAGTGCTATCTTATATCCTATACAAGCTCAATTAACATACGACAATGTTACCAAAAAACATTCTGATTTCTGTGTGCATTGTCATGTGAAGTTGAGCCAAGTAATTTCAGAGATGCTAATTCCTCTCCGGTTTGGAGACAAGCAATGTAGGAAGAGTTACATGCTCTTGATGAGAATCATACATGGGATATTGTTAAGCTACCTTCCGGAAAGAAGACTGTTGGGTATCGTTGGGTTTATAAGATCAAATACCAGAGTGATGGAACCATTGAACGACAGAAATCAAGATTTGTTGCTAAAGGATTTACTCAGACATGCGGAGAATATTATAAAGAAACGTTCGCTCCAGTTGCCAAAATGAACACGTTTTGAGTTCACATGTCCTTAGCAGTAAATCATGGTTGGAAGCTATTTCAGATGGATGTGAAAAATGCTTTCCTTCATGGAGATCTAGACGAAGAAGTCTATATAAGCGTTCCACCTGGACATTCATAAGAGTCTGTTTTTGGAATAGCTTGCAAAATAAGGAAAGCTATTTATGGGCTTAAGCAATCACCACGAGCCTGGTATGCAAAACTAAGTTCAATTCTCATGGTGAATGGTCTTACGAGAAGCTCTACATATCCGACCTTATTTGATAAGAGAAGTAAGTCTGGCATCATTATCGTTTTGGTATATGTAGATGATATCGTGATTACTGGTGATGATCAAGCCGAAATCTCAATACTTAAAGCATTGATGCATAGCAAATTTGCTATCAAGGATTTGGTATTATTAAAATATTTTCTTGTGTTGGAAGTTGCTTATTCTAATAAAGGTATGTTTCTTAATCAGAGGAAGTATGTTCTTGACTTATTGAAGGAAACATGAAAGGTGGGTGTTAAACCGTCAGATACGCCTACTGATAGTGGTGGTAAGATTGATGCTGATGGTGAGTTATATTCTTATATTGGAAAATTTCAACGCTTGGTTGGTCGACTGATTTATCTTACTATCACTCGTCCGAATATTTCATATGCTGTAAGTTTGGCAAGCCGATTTATGCTTGCTCCAACTGTTAATCATATGAATGCGGTTAATAGAATCTTACAGCATCTAAAGGGCTAACCTGGGAGAGGTATTTGGATGCGTAAGAATAGACATAATGACATTACTGCTTATACTGATGCTGATTGGGCTGGATATCCTGTTGATAGGAGATCTACAACCGGTTATTGCACATTTGTTGGTGGAAATTTAGTCACTTAGAAGAGTAAAAAGCAAAATGTGGTAGCTCGATCAAATGCAGAAGCAGAATATCGTGCAATGGCCTCCACTACGAGTGAAATAATTTGGCTTCGGGCTCTTCTCGATGATTTAGGTTTTGGTTCGTCTCGACCTACAATGATATTTTGTGATAATCAAGCGACTATTCATATTGCATCAAATCCCGTGTTTCATGAAAGGACTAAACACATTGAAGTAGATTGTCACTTCGTGCGAGACAATGTGCAAGCCAATACTATATGCACTCCATTTGTTCATAGTGATCAACAACTGTCTGATATCTTCACCAATGGTTTATCCGCTGCTAAATTCCAAGAGAGATTGTCCAAGTTGGGCTCTATCGACATTTTCGCACCAACTTGAGGGGGAGTATTGAAAAGAAGAGAGAATAGGATCCTTTGGATCTTTTATGTGTGGTTGATTTGATGAGCATATTTATAGTTGTTACTATTTTTGGATTTAGGGTTTGCTAGCCTTACAAATATTGACGGCTACTCTTCTCATTGTAAGATAATTGAAATAAGAACCTCTCTTCTCTGTGTAAACGTAGAGTAGGTTTTATAGCCCAACCACATTAAATCTTTCTTTATATTTCTTGATTGTTTGTACTTCAGTAAGCAATAACTAAAATCCATGTGTGTAAAAAGTCCTCAACACCCAGACTTCCGCCTACAGAAAATCTATGAGCATAAGCTCCTTAAAAAATTTTAGATTGTATATTACCCATGAATTTTTTATAGATCAGTTCTTCATTATCCATGGCTGAAACTTTATGTTCACCAACTGCTTTACGCGCATAGAAATCTATAGCTGAAAGGTGATTTCTATTAGTGAATATCACTAGTTGTCAGCAACCGCAGATCTTAAGCTCGTTGGGACTTCATGCATGTATCCTTCCCTCGAACAGTGGAAGGCTTCACAAGGTTCATCGCCTCACTATGCACAACGCGGCTCCTAGAACTACAAGAGATTCATGAGTAAGAGAGGGATTGATCTATGCTCTGATGGGTGACAAATTTGAGGGACTCATAACTCTGAGCATTTCTAATTTTATTTTTTAAGAAAGGGGTTTTTAAACATAACCTCACAAATTAATATTGCATTTAGTACATGGGAAAAAACAGCAAGGCTATGAACTAACATAAACCCAATTTCTTCATCATCTCAAGTCTCTCTCTTTGCATACGTTCACATAAACAAAAGTCACTGGCAGCAGCAGGCATCAGCCTCCACAGATCTGAAAGTGATGACAAATCGTCGCCTACGAAAACATTGGCCATGAAATCTCCTCCAATCTACAATGTTCAGCTTAGCCCCGTTCGTAAAGTTGAACAAAACTTTGATCAGTAATACAATAAAAAGCATTCAAACATCAATAAAGTTAATCCGATGCATAACACAATGTTTATGAACTGAACTAAGATGCCCTTTAGGACCCCCTAATGATGATTAGAGGAAGAAAACATTAAGAAATTTAGAAAAAAATACAGCTAAAAAATCAACATACCCTGAAGAAATGATCCATGCACATCATGTACCAATTTTTAACATAACTTTAATTTATGACAAAAAAATTGAAGAATCTATGGCAGATCTAAGCAACACCACAAAGACAAGAAAAAGTTAGCCACAAATGGAAAAGAGAGATGGTGGCAGACTGGAATAAATTACACCAGTACCAGCAGTGGAAAGTATTAACCATACTGAAAGCAACAACACAACAACCAACAACTAAGTCTACAAGAAAAAATAAATTGTAGGAAAATTAACATGAAATCATAATAATAATTAGAAGGGATTAGATGTAGAGCTCCCTTCAATCCAAAGAAGAGTGAGAAGAGGTTAATGCAGCTCCCAAGTCATGCAAACCACAAGCCTATCCCATAAACTTCTGTTTTTTTTTTTTTTTGCTTGAAGAAGATGGAAGACAAGATGATATCAGATGGGAATAGGGCAGTGGGATCCATGACCAAGCAGCTCGATTCACCCCTCCAAGACCCTCGTTTGGACTTCAAGGAGCTCTACTCCTAGAAACCCTAAAATATTAAAAACATTTGAACACCACTCACTTGAGGAGAGGAGCAGCAGAGAACCATGGGGGTTTCTTATAGAGGAGAGGGGTGAGGGGAAGGGACCTCTCTTTCTATTTTTCTTCCTATTTTTAAAAAAACTAGGGCACACAAAGAGAGAAGCTTTGGGAAGGTAGCAAGCTTGAGTGGATTCCCCTGACTCACTGGGTTTTTTCACATGCCTTGATGCCCCACCAGCATGTTTTTATATCTGCAAATCTGGGAGATTTGTTTTGGGTGGATGAAACTAGATGCATATATGTATTGTACGTGTGTATGGAGCATGAAACTATAAGAAGAAATACCTGTATTTTGTAATTTGATGATGCACCCTTAATCCGTGCTCTAATACGTGATTATTATTAACATAATTGACACAAGACGGTGATAGCTAGTGACAAATAAATCCTGAGCGAGTTCTACTAACGCCCAATTATGGGAGCTGCTATGCCCACGTACCGAATTGCTCGTGCACACAACCAATTATTATTAAGTTTGCCATTCAAAAATTAGTCCACCTTTACACTTGTCGTCCCCGCCCCGCTGCTCCTCCTGCCCCGCTGCCCACCGACAGGGCTTTTTGAATGGATAAAGAGATAGAAACTGTCACGCCCCGCTTCCCATTATACATGGGGCGAGGACGTGAGCGGGTCCGCATGTGCTTAAAGCAAAGAAGAGATACTTTTTTTTCTTTCCCTTCTTCCTTGACTTAAGCACACTAAGCGTGATTTTAGCGAAGGCAGGTCCCTGCACGCGAATCTTCACAAGCAGCACAATCATTCATTACATTACAGTACCATCGTCAAAAACAAACACACAGATAATTTTGGCCTAGCATGGCCGTACAAACTGCTGAAGCAAACACACCTGAAAATAAAATACAACAATACTGAAATATAAAAGTCCCGCTCTAGTCTTCCGCGGGGATGATCTCAGTGTCCTCGTAACTCTGGTCAGCGGGGTCCACCTCTAAGGTGGGATCCTCAAGAGTGGTGTCCTCTGGGTACTCTGTCTCTAAACCTAACATATATTTCAAAACACGTTGAAATATATGTCAGCGATAAGCTCGGCAAGATATTTTAAAGCAATGAATGAAGAACAACTATAAGGGACAAAAAGCGTTAGTACACAGTTATGAATAATAAGTGCAGAAAGTAAAGTACGAGCATGCATGAGTTTTGCAGATTTAAAAGTAAGGCAGTTGTAAATTGAGTATTTGTGCTCGTGATAAGTCCATGTCTGAGAAAGTAATGTTCTCGATACACCCTATCATCGGGGGCTTACCGTGACGCTTCTTGCCATTCCAACCTGGAATATGGTCAAGCTGCTTGCCTCCGCTAGTGTGGGTTTGGAGGTAGCCGTAAGGTGTTCAAGCAACAATTACAGACTCTACTACAAGAACCAACCCCACCCAAGTGTACTGTTTAGTCATTGACTAAGTTTCACCCCATCTGTATTCGATGGTCATCTCATATGTGTTTGTAACACACCCATCTTTTCCAATGTGTTTATCTTGTTAGCATGCGAATGGTAGAAGCAGTATAGTTAAGTAAAAACATTAAGCAATGTGGAATATGATATCTGACTACCAGAGTTTGACAAACACCACAAATTTAGCAATAAGTTTCAACGGTCAGGGTTGCAGTTCATTTACTCAAAATACTTGCCTTGACGCGGGTGTCCAGGCGGTGGTGACGTGTGACACGTTTTATCTGCATCGTAAAATTGTGGCATTAGGCTAACCAGTTTAGATTAACTAACTTTAGAATTTTATAACTAATGTGACTATGGCTAATTTACTATTTTTTTGTAAAACTTTACTTATAAAAATTTCAACTTAAAACTTAACCCTAAACTTAATCTAAAATTTAATACTTTATAATAATAACTTATAACTTATAAAACTTATTAATAATAATAATAATTTAATAATAACTTACTTTATTATCTCTCCCTCACTCTGCTCTTTCTCTCCCTCTCTGTTTCTCGTTCTCCCTCTTTCTTTCTTTCTTTTTTTTTCCTTTTTTTTCGCAGGGAGGCTCACGGCGAGAGCGGCGGCCGGCAAGGGGGCCTGGGGTGCTTGCACGGCGACGGGGCGGCGTTTCTACGGCGGCACGGCGGCGAATCGGGCGGCGGGCGGCGCGAGAGGCTGCTCCGAAGCGGCGGTCGGCGCGAGGTGGCGGATCTGAGGGCGGACGGCGAGATCGGGGCGGCGGCACACTGCGATCGACGGCGATTCGAAGGTAAGGCGGCGGCGGCGTCTTCCCAGGGTGCGAGGCGGCGGCTCGGGGGCGGCGTACGACGCGGATCGGCGACGATCGGGGCGGATCGGGCTTGGGTACGGCGGCTCCGGACTCGGCGGCTTCGGGATCGGAGCTCGGTGCGACGACGGCTCACGTCGATGGGGGCGATCGAGGGTGGCGGCCTCGAGAGGGTCACGGCGAATCGAACGGGGGTGATGGCGGCTTTGTGCGAGGAGGCAAGATTGGGGGGGTTGGTCTGGGGGTTGATTTGGGTTGATTTCTGTTTTGGTTTTTGGGTTGTAAGGATTTGGATGGCTGTTTTGTGGAGGAAAAGATGTTGGTGATGTTGGGGTGTTGCTGATGGAGATGAGGTTGTTGATGTGAAGGGGATGATGACTGTGGAGGGATGGGTTGTTGGTTGTCCTGCAGGTTGCTGCTGTAGTTGCCGTGTAGAATGGTTTTAAGGACGATGAGAGGAGGGGGGACAGTATGAATTGGGACGGTTGAGAGGTAGAGGGAGGCTTGAATCCTAATGTCGGATCTCACCCATCCACGGGTGAGAATTCAATAGGTAGGTTAGGAGGTAGGGTAAAAGGAAATGGTTAAAAGTAAAATAGAAAAAGTAGTTTAGTAAAAATAACTTAGTTAAAAATAATAAGTTAATTATAATTTAACTGGTAATTAGCGATTACTAGAAATAAATTAATCAGAGATTAATTCTTAATTAAAAGTAATTAATAATTAACTTAAAAATAATTACGATTCGTAGATGAAAATTACGCTACGGTAAACTGAAAACGATGACGCGCTCGTGTCGACGTGCGGACAAGAATACTCGGACAAAAATAACTGAATCAATCAAGTAAAACACTCGCACACAACAATCAAACACGAATAGAAAAACAGGCCGTTACATTCTACCCTCCTTAGAATAATTCCGTCCCCGGAATTCTCTACCGAGCAGGGAAGAGGTAGGGGTAACGTCTTTGCATCTCATCCTCTCGCTCCCAGGTGGATTCTACTGGCGAGTCATGTCGCCACATCACTCGCACAAGTTCGACGACCTTATTCCTGAGCGCCTTCTGACGTCGATCAAGAATCTGAACAGGCTGCTGCTCATAAGTAAGGTCTGGTCGCACCGTGATCTCGGAATGATCGACTACATGAGTAGGATCACTGATGTAACGACGCAGCTGGGAGACATGAAAAACATCATGTACTCCCTCCAATGATGGTGGTAAAGCTAGACGATAAGCCACTTCTCCAACTCGCTCTAACACATCAAAGGGTCCAACGAACCTTGGACTGAGCTTGCCTCGTCTCCCAAAGCGTATCACTCCTCGGTTTGGGGATATCTTCAGGAAAACATGATCTCCTGGTTGAAACTCCAAGTGGCGACACTTGGCATCAGCCCAATGCTTGTACCGGTCTTGCGCAACACGCAACTTGTCTCTGATGTTACGCACTACACCCACAGTCTCAACAATCATCTCTGGGCCCAATAATTCTCGATCACCAATGTCATCCCAACTCAGCGGGGATCGACACTTCCTACCATAGAGTGCTGCGAATGGTGCCATGCCAATGCTGGCTTGGTAGCTATTGTTGTAGGAAAACTCTACCAGATGTAGATGGTCTTCCCACGAACCTTTGAAATCCAGCATACAAGCTCGCAGCATGTCCTCTAATATCTGTATGGTACGCTCTGATTGACCATCCGTCTGCGGGTGATACGCAGTGCTGAAACTCAGACTGGTACCCAAATTGGATTGCAGACTCTTCCAAAACTGAGAAGTGAATCTAGTGTCCCGGTCAGAGACGATGCTCACCGGAACTCCGTGCAATCGAACAATCTCCTGCACGATTATCGATCACATCACAACGTATACCAGAAGAAGTGTTAAAAGTAAAGGATAGATTATTACCTCCATATACTTCTTAGCAAGTATTTCCGTAGATTGTCCCACTCGGAAGGGTATGAAATGTGCTGATTTGGTTAATCGGTCAACGATCACCCAAATCGCATCGTTCTGCTTAGTACTCCGAGGTAGTCCAGTCACGAAATCCATAGTGATGTGCTGCCATTTCCACTCTGGAATCGGCAGGGGTTGAAGTAGTCCAGCTATGCGATGATGTTCAGCCTTCACTTGCTGACACACAAGGCACTTAGCAACACTTCGAGCCACGCTTCTCTTCATTCCATGCCACCAAAAGTTCAGACGAAGATCTTTGTACATTTTGGTGCCACCAGGATGAATAGAGTAGGAAGAGCTATGAGCTTCCTTCATCAACTCCTCTCTGATATCACCTGAAGGTACGCAGATCCTACTGCCGTATCTCAGTGAACCATCCTCATGAATCAGAAAATCCGTCCGTAGTCCAGCAATGACTTGCTCCCGGATCTTTCGTAACTTCGCATCTCCAGTCTGAGTAGCTTTGATTCGATCCACAATAGTAGACTGAACTTGCATATTCATCAATGATGCAGAAGTCCCAGGTAAAATAACTTCAACCTCCATCTCACGGATAGCCTGTTGAAGTCTCCATTGAGCTGAAAGAGTCATGATTGCTGGTAATCTGCTCAATGCGTCAGGTACGACATTCACCTTCCCTGGATGATACTGGAGGTCGATGTCGTAATCAGCCATAAGCTCTAACCATCTGCGTTGCCTCATATTGAGCTCCTTCTGAGAGAAAATATACTTCAGGCTCTTGTGGTCGGTGTAGATCTTGACTTGCTCGCTCAAAAGAAAATGCCTCCAAATCTTCAGAGCAAAGATGACAGCAGCCAACTCCAGGTCGTGAGTCGGATAATTCTTCTCGTGAGTCTTCAACTGTCGAGAAGCATAGGCGACCACATGACCATGCTGATGCAGGACACATCCAAGTCCCTTGCCAGATGCGTCACAAAAGACCTCAAATCCTCCAGTCCTGTCTGGTATAGCTAACACTGGTGCAGTCGTCAGTTTGGCCTTCAATATTCCAAATGCCTGCTCACAAGAGTCTGACCATACATACTTGACATCCTTCCTCGTTAGGCGAGTCATAGGCTCGGCAATTTTTGAGAAGTCCTTGATGAATCGACGGTAATAACCCGCCAATCCTAAGAAACTCCTGATGTCGGTAGCTGATCGAGGAGTCGGCCAGTTCCTGACTGAAATGACCTTCTCCGGATCGACAGAGATACCGTCTCCTGATACCACATGCCCAAGAAAGGCGACTCGGTCTAGCCAGAAATCACACTTGCTGAACTTGGCGTACAACCGGTGATGTCGCAATGTCTCCAATACAATCCGCAGATGCTCGGCATGCGCTTCTTCATCCTTCGAGTAGACCAAGATGTCATCGATGAAGATCACCACAAACTTATCCAAGAACTCATAGAAGATCAAGTTCATGAGGTTCATGAATACTGCTGGGGCGTTAGTCACACCGAATGGCATGACTACAAATTCATAGTGCCCATACTTGGTCCTGAATGCCGTCTTCGGGATGTCTCCGCTTCTGACCTTCACTTGATGATAACCACTTCGGAGATCCAGCTTCGAGAATACTCGCGATCCGCCAAGTTGATCAAAGATGTCGTCAATTCGCGGCAGCGGGTACTTGTTCTTTATGGTTACCTTATTCAGTTCTCTATAGTCCACGCACATCCTTCTCGAACCATCCTTCTTCTTGACCAAAAGAACTGGCGCACCCCAAGGAGATACGCTGGGATGAATCAATCCTTTCTGCAACAGGTCGTCGAGTTGTTTCCGAAGTTCCTCCAGTTCAGCAGGAGCCATGCGATAAGGAGCCTTCGAAATAGGTTGTGTGTTCGGCATAAGGTCGATAGTAAATTCCAGAGCTCGATCAGGCGGTAATCCTGAAATATCTTCCGGGAATACGTCTGCAAAGTCTCGAACCACTCTAGGTCTTTCAGGCTCAACCTGCATCGATGCAATGATTAGTTCGTTCGGCTTGGCCCGAAACTTGATAGGCCCAAGTGAACGGTCTCCGCTCATGAATTCAAACACAGGGTGATCAGGGATTTCAAACACTACTTTCTTGTTGTGACAATCGATAGTAGCGTAGAAATTTCCTAACCAATCCATGCCGAATATCGCATCGAAGTTGGACATGTCGACTATCATAAAATCTGCGAACAACTCGTGTCCACAAATCACAATAGAGCAAGATCGACAGCCAGAAGAAGTCCTCACTAATCCACTCGCAGTAGTGATGCTCAAGTGATTCGGTAGAGGGTCGACATGAATAGAATGTCTCTCTACAAATCCTCGGGATATGAAGCAGTGAGTGGCTCCCGAATCAAAAAGGGATAGGGCCGGATGGGAGGCTATTAATATAACACCTAGTGCATAGGAAATATCTTAGCAAAAGATAAACAAGTAACACGTGCATATAATATAAGCATTATAAAAGAAGAGTTCAAGTAATACCTGATATCACTTGCTCATCCGTCTCAGCCTCTGCGGCTGTCATGGTGAAGATCTGACGTCTCGGCTGGTTCTGCCTCGCCTGTGCAAAAGCCTTCTGTTGTGGGGTCAGAGGTGGTCCGTGCTGAGTATGTCCAGGAGCTCCACGCTGAACGGTCCCTGAAGGTCCAGCAGCCATTGGCTTGTTGGTGCGGCGAGGGCAGTCTCTGGTAGCATGTGCAGATGCTCCACATATCATGCACAAATTCAGCAGCTCTCTGCAGTCTTTCTTGACATGACCCGTGCGCTTGCAGTGGAAGCACACCAGCTGGGGTCGATTGTTGGTAGGGGCAGCAGGCCTCTTGAACTGTGCAGTCGGAGTAGGTCGGAGGTTTCCCCTGGGTGGCTCCGGTGGACGCCTACTTCCTCCACTATGAAGTGCCTTCTTGCGATTCACATTAATTTCATGCTTCTTAGCAGCATCTAACACTTCCTGATGTGTAGTCAGATTTACCGAAGAGATTGATCCTTGAATGTCCAGGTCTAGCCCCTGGAAGAACTGATAAGCACAGTCTTCGGGATCTTCCACCAGATTTGGGGCAAATCGACTAAGCATCGAAAACTCTGCCTCGTATTCGTCAACAGTCATGTTGCCTTGTTCCAGGTTGACGAAACGTTGCTGCAGTTCCCTCTTGGCTGATCGAGGAAAATACTGAGCGTCAAAACGCTCTCGAAACATGGTCCAGTTGATGGGCTTGATAAGACGAGCTTCCTCATTGTCCCACCAGTTCCGGGCATTTCCAGTCAGCTGTTTCTTGGCAATCTCTACCCAGCCTGCATGGTCAATGCGGGCAAGACTCAGGTCTTCTGCTGTGGTTCGGGCCCATTCTTCTGCTGCTAACGGGCCTTCCCTCCCAGAAAAGCTCTTCGGAAAAAGCTCCCGAAATTGCTTCGCTCCGGGCTCAGCTCGAGGTGGGGGTGGTGCAGGTGGTGCAGGGGGTGCAAGCTGCTGACCCTGCCGAATCAGCTGTTGTTGAGTCTCCAACATACCTCTCATGATATTCATGAGTCCAAGGAGGTCGGGAGTATCATTTCCGCTAGTCCCATTCCCGTTGCGAGTGTTCGGTCTTCCTGCCATGCTGCAAGATAAACAAGTTAAACATTTTTGTACAAAGTTATTCAAACCCTCTGGTCAGTAATGATGTTCACACTGCTTCTGA
Source organism: Scilla litardierei (assembly GCA_030789695.1). Taxonomy (NCBI): domain Eukaryota; kingdom Viridiplantae; phylum Streptophyta; class Magnoliopsida; order Asparagales; family Asparagaceae; genus Scilla; species Scilla litardierei. The sequence continues at coordinate 88,414,133 of CM061141.1, read as the reverse complement.
AGTACTTCGCAGAAAGGAGAGCAGAGACCTGCATGGGCCACCACTAAAACCTGTCACGCCCCGCTTCCCATTATACATGGGGCGAGGATGATCGCGCCCCGGCGTACACGTCCCGAGGCGACGGTTGTAGTTTTACCGCAAGCGCACGGTATAGCGGCGAGCGGGTATCGAACACAGGGAGGACGAATGACCGTGCTTGCTCCTAATCAACCTGGCTATTCAGAGGGATAATTGCCTTGGGCGATCCTGTCACAATCGTCAGACAAAAGTGCGAAATATCAAATCAAATAGAAAACGCCTAGGGAATGGGGAATCCCCACTACTCACCGTATTTCACAATTGTGGTTCGCCGGTATCGAAATCGCTAGGATGAGAATTTGGATGAACTAGTTGCAACTAAATGTGGAACCAGGCTCACGCTCTCGCGCTGTTGCCGGTCTATAGCTATCCTAGGTTTGGGTCCAATCTCTTGCAAACCCTAGCCTAGGGAAGCTAGCATTAGGATCAACATCATCGTCCAATTACGCACCGAGCCCAATCTCTTGCAAACTCGGTCCACAATCTAGATTAGGATAGTTCCTACCCGTCCAATCTCTTGCAAACGGGTATCGGCACGGAATTGCAACCGGAGATCCTAGCATCGGTCCAATTTCTTGCAAACCGATACTTCGAAAATCCGACTCCAACCCAAGTCAGATTTCTAGATCTTCCTATCGAATTGGGATCCAATCTCTTGCAAATCCCAATTGATGTGAATACCTAGCTATCCGTAGTAATTCGATCCCAATCTAATCCCCAATAACAATCCTAGCTCAATTTCTACCAATTCAACACAAATACGAAATTGGGCTTGTAGGGTTCATCCCCACGCCCCAAGACGTGGAGACTACTCACTAATCATAGCAATAGCACAATAATTAGCAATGAAATAGACAATGGAATTCATCACAACAATGATATAAACAATAAAAATAGAGTTTTTGGGGAAGAGAAGTGCAAACCAATGTAGATCTTCAATCAACCCAACAAAAATCCAAGTTTTTCTCTTCTCCAATCACAATTAATAAAGCTAAAAAGTAGACTCCAAAAAGCTGCAAAAAATCTGAGAGGTGGCTCCTAAAACTAGGGTAAAAACAGAGCTTAAATAGCCCCAAAAATCGTCTAAAAATCCTGACCAAAATGCCCCTGCACAGCCTGTTTTCCGCAAATTTCGCTACAGGCTGCGCATCGCACTCGGCCGAGTGACAAAAGTCGCTCGGCCGAGTGAAAACCCTGTCAATTTTCCAGTAAGTCGGGGGCTTCAGGGGGCTTCAGTTCGGGGGCGGCTCGGCCGAGCGAGTTGTCGTCACTCGGCCGATGGCTTCACTTCACTCGGGCGGACGGGATTTGCCACTCGGCCGAGTGGGTCTTCTGAAGCTCAGATGGCCGAAAAACAGTAACTTCGATCTTTTTGAGGGCCTTCGTCTGGGCGCCACTCGGGCGGACGTGGTATCGTCATTCGGCCGATGTGGTCTCCGTCGCTCGGCCGAGTACACATGGAAGTCGTGTCTGAACGGGTCGGCCGAGCAGTGTCTCGCTGGTCGGCCGAGTGGCTCCTCCACTCGGCCGAGTGGGACACAAAAAATGCCCAAACTGGTCGTTTTGGCCTCCTCGTCGCTCCGGCGACGTCCATTCTTCTTCCGCTCCTCTCCAACAGCAAAATACCCCTCGGGGAGGTCGTCGGTGGCCGTCTATCGTGAGCGCATCTCATGATCACTCCAAATCGCGCCAAATCACCTGAAATGCGACAAAAACAACAAAGCGTGAAAAGCATCGCAATATCGTCGATATATCGTGAAAAACATGATTTGGGCGATCTAAATGGCATGCAAACATGCGGAAAAAGGTGTAAAATAAGGAGTGATCAAAATCCCCCAAGCTTGCCTCTTACTCGTCCTCGAGGAAGATAAGTAAAAAGCGAACCTGGTGGATTCGGAAAACGAAAACGGCGAAAAACGAAAAAAAAATGAAAAACGAAGAAGAAGGAAAACCAAACGAAAATAAAGAAAGAAAGAAAGATAGATAGGATGCTAGATCATTTTCTCAGGACGTGGGTTTCACCTACTCTTATGGCATGCACCGAGTGAGAGATACATGTCAAAGAATCTCATTTTGATATCATAGTAGAATAGTGCAAGTAGAAAATAGAAAACCCACGAACAACGGTATAATCATGAAAAACGGAATGATTTTAAAATTAACATCGCCTGAATCATCTAAAGCGGTATACAAATCTCAGATCACACACTTTTCAATTGAACGCTTTCTATCTGGAGTATAAGAGTATCACATCATAGAATAGAGAGAATAGAAAAGTATGGATTTCATGAAATGAATGCTAGGCTTAGATTTCTGGATTTCGTAAAGCTGGAAACAATCTCACCGAGTATAGAATATTACTTAGCCTAGGTTGTCGTGCAATGTCAAGTAGTCGCTCTCTCACACATCAATGGATCTCCTCCCCCAAGCTTATCTATAAGCGTGGTGGCACAAAAATATTTACATCCCCATTTTTATATAGCTCCAAAGGCAAAGAAGGGAAAGAAGAAAGAAAGAAAGCGAGATGGGATCTTTTATTGAGGATTTTTCCTCTTTTCTCTTTTTTCTCTTTTCCCTTTTTTTTGCAATAAGCAACATATATACAATGATCCCAACTCAGAGAGAGGTAATGATATACAAGAATGTTTTTCTCTCTTTTATTCTTCTCCTCTCTCTCTTTTTTTTTTGAAATAAGAGATTTGGAGCTAGGAATTAATAGCGGGGGAAGTGCCATAAAATAGAATCACTAAGGGGAGATTCACCAATGATTTTAAAAGTAGAGAAGTGATGTTCAAGATTTGTGGAGAAAGAAATAAATATAACTCTCGGCTCACTCTATAAGACATGCACGACAACTTCAGCAGGGTAATCTAATCTACTCAGTTTCGATCACAAAAAAGCTAACTAATCCAGATATATCTTAGCTAATCATCATTCAATCATCCGGAAGTGAAGTGTACAATTCATGCATATAGAAGTGATAAAGGAAAAGAAGTCAGTACTCCAGATATAGGCATTCAATGCGTGAATCTTGGTGTGTTTTCTGTGATAGCATACATATGAATATTCAGGCTCAGCTAATAATAAAATTTCATCCATTTTCATGAGGAAAAAGTGTGGGCTACTATTTCTAAATGTAAAGCAAGTCATAGCATATGCTATCAGAAATGAAATCTAAGACACGACAAATATAGCATGCATATAGAATAAGCTAACTCCACGTAGACATCATCACAGAAAATTCATCTCTAGCATGAGATGAAAAAGAAATAAAGATAAAGTAAAATAGAACTATGCAATGCGGCACACAGGAAAATAAGAAAAACGTGATGCATGGCAAGATAAATGAAAAATAATGAAAAATAAGTGCAAAAGTGAAAAACGGTGTGAAAAACTGAAAATAAAGGTGGCTAAACGAAAAAAAAAGGAAAGTGAGGACTCACTCCCCCAAGCTAAACGGCACAGTGTCCTCAATGTGCAAGGTGTGGCACACCGAGAGACAAGAAGTGTGAGGGGCTAGTGAGGATGCATGCATGGAAAATGAAAATAAAAAGAAAGAAATGAAAAAAAATATGATGCGGACATGATGCATGCACGGACAGGAGTGATATGAAAATAAATATAGTACCAAAAACGCTCCCTCTCTCCCAAAAAGATATATATAGATGTGATCAAAATGAGAATCCCAAGTAGATATGATATGATATGCTCATAAAGATATGATCAAAAATATAATCCCAAAAATAGTGAGGGGGAGGGGGGGTGGACAAAAGTGCATCAGGACCCAGCAGAGACGGGTAGCACAACGGCAGGAATGTATAAAGGCATCAAGAGTGCCTAAGAAGGCGGTGCCGCGCCGTCTCCGTCCTGAGGCGGAGGAGGAGGTGGTGGTGGTGTGGGCTGCTGAGCTGGGGTGGAAGCGGAAGCAGGTCTAGTGTGTGTGGAAGTGTGTGTGGGAACCTGCTGGGTGGGCGGGGGTACGCGCGGAAGACGCTCCAGCACCTGTGTAAGGCAGTAGTGGATCTGGGGTATCAGGTCGAAGCGTCCAGCCATCGCAGAGACGGTGGAGGACAGGGTCCTAAGGTCTCCTCTAAGACCACTCACCGCCAACTCAAGAGCGCGTATGCTCTGCAGTGTAATGTCGGGCGGGGGTGGTGCAGAGGGACGCACCGGTCTAGGCTGCGCAGGGTGAGGCTGGCGTACGCGTGTGGAGTATGTAACGGGCTCAGCAGGGAATGGGACAAAAGGTGCCGTGCCTGGAAAAGTGGGCCTGGCCTCGGTGTGAGGCCGGGACACCGGCTGGCGAGAAGTGGAGGCAGCGGCAGCAAAGGAGGCGTGCAAAAGAGGCAACGAGGTGGCCAAAGAGGTCTGTGGCACAGAAGTGTGGACAGACGCCACGACACTCTCGGAGAAGACGGCGGCAGTGGAGACAGAGGAATCTCCCGCTGGGGCAGAAGTGTGCGGTCCAAAAGGTGTAACCCCAGCGGAGATCATGCTAACCATGGTCTCCACGACCGTGGGGAACGAGGGCTCTCCACTCTCAACAAAGGTCTGCGGGCGCTGGGGGAGAGCGGAGCAAAGGGGATCCACGGACAGAGGGCCGGAGGTGGCAGCGGGAGTGGTGGGGACAGCCTCGGAAGTGGTGACAGTGGTGGAAGTGGGCTCAGCAAAAGTACTCTCGACACAGGCAGATGTGGGGACAGAAGTGTCAAGAGCAGTGGAAATGTCAGGAACAGGCTGAGAGGCCACAGGGTCGACGGGGCGGGCAGCAGGCTCGGCAGGGTGTGCAGCAGGGTCTGCGGGAGCAGCCTGGGCAGCGTGGGCAGCGTGGGCCTGCTCGGCCTCCTCGGCCTCGAGCACGTAGGCGGCGGGGATGAGGACATCCATCGCCGGAATCCAGTCAACGTGGGCTGGTGCAATCAGAGTCCGAGCAGGGCTCGGGAGAATCATGTAATCGGCCACATAGGGGCCGTGCAACCAGACCCAGTGACGCTCACCATGCGGACGCAGCATCTTCATCCGGGCCATAACGTCTATCGACAAGGAAGTGGGGCCCGGAACGCGTCGCAGGTCGTCGGGTAGGTCCTCGCCGGTCATCATGGTAAGCAAGGTGATCAGACCGCCGCAGCATATCGGTGAGCGAGCGCCCACCGACACAATGATACGGTCTAGAAACCAAGCCGCAATGTCGATCACGACGGCGGGGACAAGCTCGAGTCCATCCCTAGACAGAGCTCTGGGACGTGTCATCGCGTAGAGCATGTAAAGCTCTGGCGTAGACATCGTGCCCGGCTCATATCTGGCCAAAAAGGTAGTCGCCATGAGGCGCTGGGCAATGCGTAGGCAGGGGTGGACTATGGCCGAGGCCTTGGCCCTACTAGGGTCAAAGGCAGCGTGGTGGCCTGTGATCCGGGCCCAGAAGGCGCCGGCGTCGAAAGAAGGTGGGGGGATGTGGGTAGGGCCGTAACCGCGGTCGGCTCCGGGGACTGCGGGCCAAGAGAAAAACGCTCTCATCATATCGAGAGTGACCTGGCACTCTCGATCCATGAACCGGAATGAGCATCCCTCATCGGTCCGGGCGATCGAACTCAAAACCTCAAGTGTCGGGCGGGTAAAAGTATCCGCCGACACTTGAAGGAAGTCGCGCCAACCCACGTTGTCGTACAACGTGAGTATCCCCTCGAGTACCCCCAGGCGTCCTAGGTCAGCGAGGTGCGCAAACCTGGAGGGTACGATCGAGCGCTGGGAGATACGCTCGAAGACGGCGCGGTGTGCGTCGTCTCGGAACGTAATCCCGAGCGGCCCGACCAGTGGAGCCGGTGGTGGTGGCTGTGGATCGGCAGGGAGAGGCTGTGCGGGCTGTGGGTGCGCTGCAGGCTGTGCGGGGTGTGCGGGGCCTGTAGGCTGTGCGGGGTGTGCGGGGGAAGGAGGAGGAGACTCTTCCGCCTCGTGGGCGGGGCCGGCGTCATCCGACCTCTTCCGCTTAGCGGAAGGTCTCCTCGTCCGAGGCCGTGTCCGGGGCGGCATATCGGCCCCGAGCGCGCCGAAAAGTGTAAAGTGCGGCGTGTGCACAAAGAGTGGAAAGAGTTTACCCAAACACGCCGCGAGTGCTAAGCAGTGGAATCGTGCGAAGTCCGCGCCTCCACGAAGTCCTGAGCAGCCCGTAGAAGCTCCCCTGGCCTCCCCTAAGCTCCAAAAAACAACCTGCGCATGGAAAAGTGATATCAGCGGGTAATAATCAAAATGTATGGAGCAATAGGGGTATAACAGATAGATATGGGAATTGATTCGGGTTAGGGGTTCGATTAATACACGGATCCTCAAAAACTACGCAAAAAGAGAAGAAAATGGTGAAAATAAGCGAACCGGAGGTGATCGGAGACGGGGCTGCCGGCGGCGACTCGGGCGGGGTGCGGCGACGGTCGGCCGGCGGTGGCAGGCCGAGCGGCGGCGCGCGCGGGCGAGTGGCTGTTGGGCGAGGCGAGATCGGGCGAGGGGAAGCTGAGGGGGCGCGGGCGAAGGGGTTTTTTCGTTTTCGAAAACTGCGCCCCCCCTTTGGCTTTATATTAAAAAGTTACGACTCGGCCGAGTGACGTGATCACTCGGCCGAGCGAGGCAAATAAAAATTTCTCCCCGATATCGCTTCGGCCGAGTGGCTTTGCCAGGCTCGGCCGAGTGGAGTAAGTCCATTCGGCCGAGTGACTCAAGCTACTCGGCATGACTCGCCCAAGGAGGGTATCCGTTTCACTCGGCCGAGTGAATATAAATACTCGGCCGAGTAGCAGTTATAATGAAATGAGGAAAATAGACAGAGAGTTGGGTACAGCAGACTTCCCTCATTCGTGAGCGGCTCGGCCGGACGAACTTCTGTACTCGGCTGAGTGACTAGTATACTCGGCCGAGTGAGCCTTGCATTCTGCTGTTTGTCTTCGTTTTAGGCTCTAAACTCCGTCTTTCTTCCTCCAGTCGATTTCATGCTCCTCCTAAGCGTCGAACACCTTCTTAGGGCGCTCCTCATCGTCTCGTTCAACCTCCTCATGATGATCTACCTATCTCCTCTCCTGTCAAGAAAAATAGGACCCGTTATCACAAAATTTTTGGTCGGATGACTCAAAACACTAAAAACCTCTAAAACGAAAATAAAGAAAAAGCAAAAATAAAGCAAAAACCGTCGGGTTGCCTCCCGACAAGCGCTCGTTTTAGGTCGTGAGCTCGACCCCCTATAATTTTCAATCAATGCGGGATGTTTGGTGCATATGAGATGCACCCGTCAAACTTTCCGGGGAGCGCGCTTGGATTCGAACGTGGCGGCGTAGCGTTCTCCCGCGGTAGTCTCCTATCTCGAATAGTGTTGGGGGGAGGCTCCCCCAAGCTAGCATTTGCCCCGGCCAACGGCTTGACCGGCGGTGCCGATTTCCGTGCCGGCGGAGCTTTCTTTGGAGACTTTGATTTCGAGAGCTTGCAGAGCTCTCGAATCCTTGCGACATCAGCGTCGCCTTCATCTTCATCAGCGGAGAAGTCGGGGGAGTCATCATTATTGTCTTCATGGCCTAAATCCGGGCCTTCATCAAATTCTTCATCAAAAAGGGCACCAATTGAATGAGGAATCGCCTCCTCTATCACCTCATCAAGGAGGTCCATATAATCGAGCTCCTCATGGTAAGGCATGTGCTTCATTGCCTTGGGAATGTGGAGCTCCACCTCGATGTTTCCGACGTTTAAGGTTAAGGTACCTTCGCGCACGTCGACGATGACTCCGGCGGTGGCGAGGAATGGGCGCCCAAGTATCAATGAGGTGTCTCCCTCCTCCTTAATGTCCATGATGACGAAGTCACATGGCAAGCATATTCCACCCGGGACTTGAAGTGGGATGTCTTCGGCAATCCCCACCGGCCTTGTTATCCGTCCATCGGCTAATTGAATGCGCATGTCGGTGGGTTTCAACTTTGTCCCGGTGTTAAGCTTTAAGAACATGGAGAGGGGCATGAGACTCACACTAGCCCCAAGATCGACCAACGCCTTTTGAAGAGGCACGCCGCCCAACGTGCAAGGAATCCGAAAACTCCCCGGATCTTTAAATTTTTCCGGCTCCTTTTCTCTCTTGGTGAACCAAGAGCCCTCCTCGGCTAGCATGATCTTCTCCTTCCTCTTTCTCCCCGAAATCAAGTCCTTCAAGAATTTGGCATATGTGGGGATCTCGATGATGGCGTCAAGGAAGGGAATATTTAGGCTAACTCCTCTTAGATACTCGAGGAATTTCGCTAGCCTTTTCTCCATTTTCGCTTTCGCTAGTCTTTGGGGGAATGGGACCGGTGGCATGAAGCGCCTCTCCTCAATTAATAGCTCCGCCCTAGATTTCTCCTTGTCTTGTGGCTCCTTCTCCTTTTCAATCTTGACTATCGGCTCAACCGGCTCCAAACTTTCCTCCACGGCCTCCTCAATAGGAATCATGGCGGGGGTGGTGTCCTTCCCGCCTCTAGTAGTGACGGCAACTACGGCGTTGATGTGGCCCGTGTTGCCCCGTGGGTTTTGCTCCGGTTGCGCCGGCAATTTTTGAGTGTTCCGGTTGAGCAACGCTAATTGCTCCGATATTTGAGCCACTACGGTATTGAGAGATTCTTGCCCCGCCTTCAAAGTAGCATTCACCTTATTTTGCTCGACCATGAACGCATCCACTCTAGTTTCGAAATCGGATCGTTGTGGAGTTTGTGGAGGGTTTTGGTTTTGATTCCTCCACCCTTGGTTGTATCCGGGAGGCCTATAAGGTGGGACTTGTTGCTTTGGTTGGAAGTTTTGTTGTGTAGGTCCCCTCGGCGGATAGTATTGTTGTTGGGGTGGTGGTGGTCGAGCTTGATTAGGCGGTTGTTGTGGCGGGTTCAAAGCTCCTTCATTGTTGGCGTAGGAGAATCCCGGGTGATTTCTTGCGGCCGGATTGGACCAATAACCTTGGTTCCCCGCAACATATTGCACTTGCTCCAAGGATCCTTCTCCTTGCTCTCCTCCCGAATACATGGCTTGAGATTGGTCTTGCCAATCACTCATTTGGCTTGCTGGCGCGGAGGTGGAAGGGCTTCCTTGGGGCTCCGTGATGAATTTCTCCAATCTCTCCACCACCTTGTGGAGAGAATCAAATTTGCTCGTAAGCTCCGCTACGGCCTTTGCCTCGTAGATGCTAGTCGGCTTTAAGGAGGACGTAGAGTGTCCTCGCTCATCGCCCCATTGTTGGTTATTAGAGGCCATCTCCTCAATTAGGGTCGTAGCTTCCTCGGGAGTCTTTGACAAGATTGCACCATTCGCCGCGGCATCAATAATTTGTTTGGTCCCCGGTTGGAGACCGTTGTAGAAGCTATGCACTAACTCCCAATCTTCTATACTGTGGTGCGGGCACTGGTGCTGCAAATCCTTAAATCGCTCCCAAGCTTCATAGAGCGTCTCATGTGGTCCTTGCTTGAAGGACATGAGAGCGCTCCGGATCTTCACCGTCTTGGATGGTGGATAGAATTTATCAATGAATGCATCCGCCAACCCGTCCCAAGAGGTGAAAACTCCGTCAGCTTGCGTCCTCAGCCAATAGAGCGCTTTGTCCTTTAGCGTGAAGGGGAAGAGGCGCAGTCTGATGGCATCGATCGGGACCCCCGGCATTTGGAAAGTGGCGCACTTCGACAAGAATGATTGGATGTGGTAGTGGGGGTTCTCGTGAGCGTTCCCATGAAATGGGTCTTGTTGCATCAAAACCACCAATCCCGTCTTTAGCTCGAAGTTCTTGTCCGCCGCCAACTCCGGCACGACGATGGATGACGTAGTAGAAGAGGTCTTAGGCCGAAGCCTATCGCGAATAGAAATTATTCTCGCCATTCTCTCCGCTAATTCTTCGGGAGTTTCCCGGTTGGTCATAAACCGCCCTTCCGGATATTGTCTCCTTTCCGCTCTGAGTCTCCGCGCGGTACGTTCGATCTCGGGATCGAATAATAAGGCTTCGGGGTCCGCCGTAGATCTCGTGTACATGCACAGGGAAAACAGAGTTTCAAAGAGATGATTAGTACCGTGGAAGGGTTAGGTTAGAATAGCAAAGGAAATAATAATGGTAAAAGAAATAAAATAAAAAGAAAATAAAAGAAAGAAATAGCTAAGGTGAAAAAGAATCAAACGCAATCGCCTCCCCGGCAACGGCGCCAAAAACTTGATCGCGCCCCGGCGTACACGTCCCGAGGCGACGGTTGTAGTTTTACCGCAAGCGCACGGTATAGCGGCGAGCGGGTATCGAACACAGGGAGGACGAATGACCGTGCTTGCTCCTAATCAACCTGGCTATTCAGAGGGATAATTGCCTTGGGCGATCCTGTCACAATCGTCAGACAAAAGTGCGAAATATCAAATCAAATAGAAAACGCCTAGGGAATGGGGAATCCCCACTACTCACCGTATTTCACAATTGTGGTTCGCCGGTATCGAAATCGCTAGGATGAGAATTTGGATGAACTAGTTGCAACTAAATGTGGAACCAGGCTCACGCTCTCGCGCTGTTGCCGGTCTATAGCTATCCTAGGGTTGGGTCCAATCTCTTGCAAACCCTAGCCTAGGGAAGCTAGCATTAGGATCAACATCATCGTTCAATTGCGCACCGAGCCCAATCTCTTGCAAACTCGGTCCACAATCTAGATTAGGATAGTTCCTACCCGTCCAATCTCTTGCAAACGGGTATCGGCACGGAATTGCAACCTGAGATCCTAGCATCGGTCCAATTTCTTGCAAACCGATACTTCGAAAATCCGACTCCAACCCAAGTCGGATTTCTAGATCTTCCTATCGAATTGGGATCCAATCTCTTGCAAATCCCAATTGATGTGAATACCTAGCTATCCGTAGTAATTCGATCCCAATCTAATCCCCAATAACAATCCTAGCTCAATTTCTACCAATTCAACACAAATACGAAATTGGGCTTGTAGGGTTCATCCCCACGCCCCAAGACGTGGAGACTACTCACTAATCATAGCAATAGCACAATAATTAGCAATGAAATAGACAATGGAATTCATCACAACAATGATATAAACAATAAAAATAGAGTTTTTGGGGAAGAGAAGTGCAAACCAATGTAGATCTTCAATCAACCCAACAAAAATCCAAGTTTTTCTCTTCTCCAATCACAATTAATAAAGCTAAAAAGTAGACTCCAAAAAGCTGCAAAAAATCTGAGAGGTGGCTCCTAAAACTAGGGTAAAAACAGAGCTTAAATAGCCCCAAAAATCGTCTAAAAATCCTGACCAAAATGCCCCTGCACAGCCTGTTTTCCGCAAATTTCGCTACAGGCTGCGCATCGCACTCGGCCGAGTGACAAAAGTCGCTCGGCCGAGTGAAAACCCTGTCAATTTTCCAGTAAGTCGGGGGCTTCAGGGGTCTTCAGTTCGGGGGCGGCTCGGCCGAGCGAGTTGTCGTCACTCGGCCGATGGCTTCACTTCACTCGGGCGGACGGGATTTGCCACTCGGCCGAGTGGGTCTTCTGAAGCTCAGATGGCCGAAAAACAGTAACTTCGATCTTTTTGAGGGCCTTCGTCTGGGCGCCACTCGGGCGGACGTGGTATCGTCACTCGGCCGATGTGGTCTCCGTCGCTCGGCCGAGTACACATGGAAGTCGTGTCTGAACGGGTCGGCCGAGCAGTGTCTCACTGGTCGGCCGAGTGGCTCCTCCACTCGGCCGAGTGGGACACAAAAAATGCCCAAACTGGTCGTTTTGGCCTCCTCGTCGCTCCGGCGACGTCCATTCTTCTTCCGCTCCTCTCCAACAGCAAAATACCCCTCGGGGAGGTCGTCGGTGGCCGTCTATCGTGAGCGCATCTCATGATCACTCCAAATCGCGCCAAATCACCTGAAATGCGACAAAAACAACAAAGCGTGAAAAGCATCGCAATATCGTCGATATATCGTGAAAAACATGATTTGGGCGATCTAAATGGCATGCAAACATGCGGAAAAAGGTGTAAAATAAGGAGTGATTAGAGGACGTGAGCGGGTCCGCATGTGCTTAAAGCAAAGAAGAGGTACTTTTTTTCTTTCCCTTCTTCCTTGACTTAAGCACACTAAGCGTGATTTTAGCGAAGGCAGGTCCCTGCACGCGAATCTTCACAAGCAGCACAATCATTCATTACATTACAGTACCAGCGTCAAAAACAAACACACAGATAATTTTGGCCTAGCATGGCCGTACAAACTGCTGAAGCAAACACACCTGAAAATAAAATACAACAATACTGAAATATAAAAGTCCCGCTCTAGTCTTCCGCGGGGATGATCTCAGTGTCCTCGTAACTCTGGTCAGCGGGGTCCACCTCTAAGGTGGGATCCTCAAGAGTGGTGTCCTCTGGGTACTCTGTCTCTAAACCTAACATATATTTCAAAACACGTTGAAATATATGTCAGCGATAAGCTCGGCAAGATATTTTAAAGCAATGAATGAAGAACAACTATAATGGACAAAAAGCGTTAGTACACAGTTATGAATAATAAGTGCAGAAAGTAAAGTACGAGCATGCATGAGTTTTGCAGATTTAAAAGTAAGGCAGTTGTAAATTGAGTATTTGTGCTCGTGATAAGTCCATGTCTGAGAAAGTAATGTTCTCGATACACCCTATCATCGGGGGCTTACCGTGACGCTTCTTGCCATTCCAACCTGGAATATGGTCAAGCTGCTTGCCTCCGCTAGTGTGGGTTTGGAGGTAGCCGTAAGGTGTTCAAGCAACAATTACAGACTCTACTACAAGAACCAACCCCACCCAAGTGTACTGTTTAGTCATTGACTAAGTTTCACCCCATCTGTATTCGATGGTCATCTCATATGTGTTTGTAACACACCCATCTTTTCCAATGTGTTTATCTTGTTAGCATGCGAATGGTAGAAGCAGTATAGTTAAGTAAAAACATTAAGCAATGTGGAATATGATATCTGACTACCAGAGTTTGACAAACACCACAAATTTAGCAATAAGTTTCAACGGTCAGGGTTGCAGTTCATTTACTCAAAATACTTGCCTTGACGCGGGTGTCCAGGCGGTGGTGACGTGTGACACGTTTTATCTGCATCGTAAAATTGTGGCATTAGGCTAACCAGTTTAGATTAACTAACTTTAGAATTTTATAACTAATGTGACTATGGCTAATTTACTATTTTTTTGTAAAACTTTACTTATAAAAATTTCAACTTAAAACTTAACCCTAAACTTAATCTAAAATTTAATACTTTATAATAATAACTTATAACTTATAAAACTTATTAATAATAATAATAATTTAATAATAACTTACTTTATTATCTCTCCCTCACTCTGCTCTTTCTCTCCCTCTCTGTTTCTCGTTCTCCCTCTTTCTTTCTTTCTTTTTTTTTTCCTTTTTTTTCGCAGGGAGGCTCACGGCGAGAGCGGCGGCCGGCAAGGGGGCCTGGGGTGCTTGCACGGCGACGGGGCGGCGTTTCTACGGCGGCACGGCGGCGAATCGGGCGGCGGGCGGCGCGAGAGGCTGCTCCGAAGCGGCGGTCGGCGCGAGGTGGCGGATCTGAGGGCGGACGGCGAGATCGGGGCGGCGGCACACTGCGATCGACGGCGATTCGAAGGTAAGGCGGCGGCGGCGTCTTCCCAGGGTGCGAGGCGGCGGCTCGGGGGCGGCGTACGACGCGGATCGGCGACGATCGGGGCGGATCGGGCTTGGGTACGGCGGCTCCGGACTCGGCGGCTTCGGGATCGGAGCTCGGTGCGACGACGGCTCACGTCGATGGGGGCGATCGAGGGTGGCGGCCTCGAGAGGGTCACGGCGAATCGAACGGGGGTGATGGCGGCTTTGTGCGAGGAGGCAAGATTGGGGGGGTTGGTCTGGGGGTTGATTTGGGTTGATTTCTGTTTTGGTTTTTGGGTTGTAAGGATTTGGATGGCTGTTTTGTGGAGGAGAAGATGTTGGTGATGTTGGGGTGTTGCTGATGGAGATGAGGTTGTTGATGTGAAGGGGATGATGACTGTGGAGGGATGGGTTGTTGGTTGTCCTGCAGGTTGCTGCTGTAGTTGCCGTGTAGAATGGTTTTAAGGACGATGAGAGGAGGGGGGGGGGACAGTATGAATTGGGACGGTTGAGAGGTAGAGGGAGGCTTGAATCCTAATGTCGGATCTCACCCATCCACGGGTGAGAATTCAATAGGTAGGTTAGGAGGTAGGGTAAAAGGAAATGGTTAAAAGTAAAATAGGAAAAGTAGTTTAGTAAAAATAACTTAGTTAAAAATAATAAGTTAATTATAATTTAACTGGTAATTAGCGATTACTAGAAATAAATTAATCAGAGATTAATTCTTAATTAAAAGTAATTATTAATTAACTTAAAAATAATTACGATTCGTAGATGAAAATTACGCTACGGTAAACTGAAAACGATGACGCGCTCGTGTCGACGTGCGGACAAGAATACTCGGACGAAAATAACTGAATCAATCAAGTAAAACACTCGCACACAACAATCAAACACGAATAGAAAAACAGGCCGTTACAGAAACGGGGAGAAGAGCAACGAAAAAGGAGAGATAGATGGAGCACGACCAAAAAGAAGAAGAGGGCCAAGAGTTTGAAGAGAGGGAAGAGAAGATTGAAGAAGATGACGTGGTCGGAGGGGGGCGAAGGAGTCGAAAGAGGCGGAGTGTGCTGGGAGTAATTCCTAGGTCGAAAGATTCAGATCGAGCCACGTCATTTCTACCTGGCAGTCTCTTTCCCGTTCTTTCCCGTTCGCCCACTTTCTTTTCCCCATAATTCCTTCCATATAAAACCAAACAACCAACCAAACAACAAAATTGTTGCACGAGGGCGGCGAACTGTGGAGGGCACCGTCGCGAGGGCGGCGAACTGTGGAGGGTGGCGAACTGTGGAGGGTACCTTCGTGAGTCGCATTGAGCATTGAGCAAAATTGCTCAATGCGCACAACCGACAAAAATTTTGCCAGTGGTGTGCGTTGAGCAATTTCAGCCCAGTTGTGCGCAGTGAGCAATTTCGGATATGTGGAGCAAAATTGCTCACATCACATTTGAACATTTGACAGTGGTAAAAGTTTTGACAGTTATGCGCGTTGAGCAATTTTGCTCCACAGAGCCGAAATTGTTCAACGTGCACAATTGTCAAAGTGTTGTGCACGTTGTTATGCGCGTTGAGATCGAAGAGCTAGGGCATGATAAGCTCGGTCGCATCGCCGCGGAGGTTTCCCCAACCGTCGGCGAGGCCATTGGCGATGCTGACCTTGATGGAGGCGGGCAATTACGGCGCCGAAAACGGAGGTGATGCCGATGTCGGTGGCGGTGAGGCTAAGTTTGTCACTGATGACGGGGATGAGGGAAGGGCAGCGAATGTGGAAACGAAGCAGGCGAAGAACGAGACGAAACAAGCGAAGGTGGAGACGAAGGTGGAGACGGTGGTGACAAACTGTGGTGGCGGTTGTATGATCCATGCTGTCATTTTGATCGTCATACATAGCCAGTCAGATTGAGAATTAAAATTTGTTGTGCACGATGAATGGCACACTTGTAAATAACTCGAACTCTGATCATACACTGAGCAATTCAGTATGTAGACGTAGCAACTCCCCCAATAATTCTACATGACAACTAATAATTCATCATCATGAATGTACATAATTAACAATGAACATCCGAATTTTCTTCTTGCAACCTTTAGTATTTTGTTTCCATTTCTCAGACTTGTATTAAAACGAAACCAAAAAAGGGAAGAAGCAAGACTTTGCAATAACTCCAAACATAGATAATTGTATATAGTATTTAATGTATTTTTGCGTCTAGATCCCTTTTTAGAGAAATGCTGCATGCACCTCAAACAATGAGGCGCATGTCCTTTTGTTTTGTAAAACAAAAAAATGCAAGAACCTCACATCCTGTGTCCAATCATTCATTTCGTTACCAAAAAGGGCTAATTTTTGCACTTATTCTAATCTGCATCTCAAAGAATGAGCTGCAGATAGCAATCATCCCTTTTTATGTGGTTTTGTTCATGCTCTTTCTAATTAAAACAAAATCATGACAAATAAGAGCTCACTTGTGAAGTTGTACTTAAGCATCATTGTTTGATTTTATATAGATTTCAAAAATTTATTTATTTATTTATTTATTTATTTTATTTAGCGTTGCTCCAGCGGCATAAACCTCTCGCTTGCTGTGAGGCCACCCAGGTTCGATCCCGGATGCTTGGCGTCCCCGCGCACGCCGCTAGCCTACTTTCCGAAGAATCAAAAAAAAAAATTTATTTTATTTTATTAAAATAATTAATTATGAATTCTTAGTCGGTTAGACATCCCCAAAAAAACGTTTCAACTGCAAATAGGGTATTGGGGAGAAATAAGTGATTTTTTTAAATAAACTCTTAATTCATTAGGAAATTACAATTAAACTATGAATAAAATAATTTAATTTAATTAATTAAGAATTCTTACTCGCTTACGCGTGTATTAACGCTAGTTATAATGAAAATAATAATACGAATGTGTACGTATTAAAACGGATTTAAAAAAAGAACTTCAATTTCTTTGCGATGCAGCACGGCATGTGGTATCTTGCAACTCACGTGGGTATCGATGTCGAGACATTGGAAAATAAGCGCGCGGGCCCCACTGATCGAGACAGCACGAGGACAGAAAATGGGTAATTACAAAATTTACTATTTTACAACTTTTATTTACTTAATTTGAATTTCATAAGGGCACAAAAGAATGCGCGAATAAAAAATAAAAAATTGGCAGGACGTTGAGCGGGGCCCACGAGAGGGCGGGAGCGACAGCGCCATTCACGGTGACGTGCGCCGACAGGACTTGTCAAGGGGCTCCGAATCCAGCGCCATTAGATTCTCACCCTCTCTCCGCCTTGTTTGACCGGTCAAACACGCAAACCCTAGTTACTGTTCTCGTTAAAAGTTAAGAGTTTTATACACGCCTCAAGTTGAGGTAGGTGTGTACTGATAGTATTTTTTGTGACAAAATTGACACACAAAAAACTGGGAGGGAGAGACAGCGACGTGATCTTAGGATTTTTTTTGGTATTTGCTATATGCACCTCAATTCTAGAGGTCCATATAGGAATCAAAGTAATTTTTATTTATTTTCGGGTAAAAAATTTGAATTGGAAAGACATGATCATTGATAAAGCTGTTTTTTTGGGCAAATGCAAGTGCATGCATCTCAAAGTACTGAGGTGCATGTAGTTGCAGCCATTTTTTTTTTCCCTTAACTTTAGGTGTATATAGTCCAGGCCGAAATTAATTGGCATTTGATCCATTTCTAGAGAGTTGGACAATATACAAAATCGTTATTGTGCATGAGATATTTTGTTAAAATTAGCAAAAAAATACTATACTAGGTAATCTATTGTTTCCTTTTAATATTTTGTCAAATTTGGCAAAGTATCACATCCATACACTTCATTTTGAAATGTATATAGCAATTCTCTAAATATATCAAAGCATCTCCGATGGAGACCGAAAATGGGCTAACAGACTTAACAGGCTGATTATTACTTTATACAAATATTTCTGGATCAGACATCTGATAGCTGAATTTGACGTGGTATTGATTCAGCCCTATTTAGTCTCAATGGTTCAACCCTCCATTGGTAGCACTCTAAGAATGAATGATGAAATTAACTTATCTTGATCTTTACCCTCTCGATTAACAATTACATATTGGACAATTTTTTTAAATGAAACAATTATAAATAAATCGATCAACTTTTAACTCGTCAAAACGATTCTGCACTGATTTGATGATGGATGAATTAGGCCGGGTGCGAGCGTCGCTATTCTTATAAATTATAAATGGTTGTGCTACATACACCATCAAACCGGAAATGAATTAACAAATATGAAGCAAGACCTCCGCCCTTCTATTTCAGGAATAATTGAAATGAGTTATCTCCGGTTACCAACATTGGCATAAAAAAAGTAGAAATGGATAAATAACACTTAAATCGAGGGCGATGCGGATCCTCACACATGAAATTGAATAAAGATGGACCAAGCTACTTATGAGTGTAACCACAATTAACATAACTACGGTCGGGCATGGTGTATGCACTACTTTTTTTTGACAAAAACGAAAAATCTGTCACATCACTTTCTACTCACTTACTCACTTCTAATATATTTTTATTTTTGACAGTGAACAGTACATGCATCCGGATGTTTATAATACCAACCATCTATATATTAAAACACAACTGTTGTTGAATTCTAAGGCTGACTAGGACAAACTGGTTGATAGAAAGACGGCTTGGATTTAACCTTGAGGAATGAATGATTGAGATGAGATTTTGTGGAAAGTTTTGGAGGGAAAAAAACTTTTATAGGGAAATGAAAGTTTCTGTGGAAATGAAACTTTATGGGGAATGAAAATTTCTTGGGACTAGCAGAGTGCACGCAATTAATGCATTTAAGAAAAAAACATTAACTTGCACTTAATGCTGCAAATCGAATGCTGCTGCAGATCGGATGATCTCTCCCTCAATGTGGGGCCCACCGTCTCTTCGACTCATATGGGCAAAGGAACCCGAAAAAATCTTAAATGAATTGTGTCAGCGGGCACGGATCATGACTAGTTACAAATAATTGGAGGCTGAGTTAAGAAGCAAATGAATATGTGTCAAATATTTCTTTTATTTTGGTGGGGCACACGAAAGCACCAAGTAACTGAAGCCCTTTGTTTCTTTGCCTATAAGATTTGAGGGTTATGATGGGGATGGAAAGCTACATGTCTCCCCAAACCGAAGAAGACATCAATTCGGCCATGCAAAGAAAGGAAACTGGATCCTCTCAAAGAGTCTCCTAGATTTGTGTTCAAATAAAAAAATGCAACCTTTGGGCACATGGTAGGGTAGCCAAGTGGTCAGCCAGCTGGCTGATTCAAGGGGGTTGCTATACACACGTACCAAAATTGCTTTGCACGCATCCATTTATTTATAACTTTACCGTTCAAAATTTGCAACTTTTCATATGCAACTATTTTCTTGAATTCTCGGTACCATTTATCTTGGCATTTACCTTTAACAAAATTAGCGGGATAGATTGATGTGAAATCAGGGAGGTGCCCCGATCTTCACGGCATATGTTGTTCAAGAAACTTGAATCAAACTTAAGAGAAGGATATGAACGCCACATTCCAGAATTTGAGAAAGGCAAACTTAAGAGAAAGATATGAACGCCACATTCCAGAATTTGAGAAATGAATTTGGGAGTGATAAGCACTGGATAAGGGCGGTTCATTGACCTGACAAATGCAAATAGCCACCAACGTTACAGGAACGCGACCTGCTACTTAGACCACTTGCCCAACTACGAACACGAGTTTAACCAATCCAAACAGCAACACACTTGGGTTGAAGCACGAATTGGGGGCTTTTTCGAATTTGAATCACCAATCTTATAAATGAATATTCGCATGGCAAGGTTTGACAAGAGCTAAAGAAGATATGAAAGCTCTCACAATTTGAGAAGAACACTTAATTCTGGATTAATACTCAAGATGATGGTGAATACAAAGGAACACATGCTCTATTTATAGGTAGAGCTGAAAACTTAAAAGACTCGTTAGAACTAATGGCTCTTCTTCTCCCCCATGAATTCAGATTTTATGGTATAGCTCTTGATCTTCTCCCTGACTCTTGATATTCCCCCATGAATTCAGTAGTATTGATTGCACATGATTCTTCATATTTCCCAATAATTCAGAATTATTAGTTGCACTCCTATATTGGGCTTGGATTAGCAAGAATAAGGCCTCATTTGCAGCTTTTTTAGCCTAACTTTCTGGGGTCCTTGGGCCACAATTGCATCTTGCATTCTTTTTAGCATTCCTCTTGTCATTAGGCCGTCACTTAGAATTAGGTCTTCAGTTTGTAATTTGATTGGTTGGTTGACATCAGATCTTCCCAAAAAAAAATTTATAGAAATTGAAATTTTTAGGTGTTACTGTTTCTTAGGTCACGTGTTTCTCATCATTCTAGCTTTTAATATAATTTGCAATTAATAGAAAATAGCGGGATCTTGCAAAATTTCAGGAGGGCCCACAATCTCCATCCATCATCTAGAGATCAATGCGCTAGCTGGTCGGGTTGGTTCGTGTCGGGTTTCAACCAAAGCCCGTTACCGAGCTTGTAAAGCATTGTACACAAATTTGGTGCTGAGGTTGAGTACACTTTTCACAATATTTAAAGGAAGTGTGAAAAAATCAGTAGTTATTTGAAAAATCCATGAATAGTTCACTAGTCATTTGAATAAATTGTGAATAATTCACGAGTTATTTGAAAATTTTATAAATAAAATCCGTATATCATTCGTGTTTTTATTGAAAAATTCATGGATTATTTTTTTGGGGGCAACTTTATGAACTAGTAACCATGAATCCAAAACCAAAATAAAGACTCTAATCCTTTTCTCTTGCCAACTCCTCACATTACGTGATTTCTTGATGAAAGAAATTCATCTCATTAGAAAATGTAGGCCATGACCCTCTCTTTATAGCCCTTTACATTCAACTAGTTATTATAACTAAATAACTAAACCTATAAAGATTCATAAGCCATCCATCTTCAATTTGCTTATATAGTCAAATCACATGGCAAAATAAAATAAAATAAAAGTGCACGCTTCATCGCCGTGCCTAAATGCTAACGACGACCATCAAACATGTCTATACATTTACAACGAGCCATGAATTCGTAAAATAAATCCATGATCCTTCAACGTTGTAACATAAATAACTCCCATCAAAGGATCAACCACTATGAACCTAATCTTCATGTGCTAAGATGATTACAGACTCTATCTTTAACATTATGAAACATCATATCGATACATCTATATCGACTTCTAATGCTGTTGATCTAGTAAATGTCACTGCAATAGTAATCTTTCTTTGGTTTATGCATTTTAGGTTGTGTGTGTGTTGGTAAATTGTATGTGATGTGAATGCAATCCTTCTCCCAGAGGATTACTTATTGGTTTGTATAAGCATATAAACCTAACAAATGACAACATGATTCTAAATACAGAAAAGAAAGAAAAGAATAGATCAATGTATACTGTAAACTAACACATGCAATAATGTGGGCACAAAACAAATCTAAACCAAAGCTATTTCCAATCAGCATCAATAAAAATTGCAGAATTATAATTAAAATGAAAACATTAAGCAATCGCCGGTTGATCCTCCTACAATTAACAAAACTTTTATTTTGATTTCAGAGTATCAAGCATTTGGTTGGTACCAACATAGCTACTGGTTGAAGCTACATAAGCAAAAGCTTGTAACAATGTCAAACATGATACATGTTTAGATCCTCAAAATTAGGAAGCCAACATTGATAGACATAAACCAACACTAACGTTGCTACTCCAAAAGGGAAAACTGAACATTTTAGCATTTAACATCCAATATGTTGGACTGACTTACAGCTGATCCTGAACACAGAGCTGAAACTGTAAACAAAACAGCGTAACATTCCAAAAAAAAAATTGGTGTACATCACAAACCAAACTTAATAACTCTTATTACCATTTCTCCTTAATTTCCAAAAACAAATAAGCCAATAGCTCAGTCTAATCTCACCAAATCACCATTATATGGTCATAATGCACTCAAGAAACATAGAAAGGATAAACGGCAAATTCCCAAGCTTAAACGTAGGAAAGCAACTTGAAGTAGACGACAATGTAGACTGAGAGAGAAATCACCGCGAAAATATGCTGCCAGAACAACAACGCCGAAGCCTCCTTCACTGCATAGCCCCTCAGGCCCGCAATTGCCCCCAACAAGATTGCACTCGGCATTGAGTACTGCAACAACAGCACGAACCGGAACATCATATCGCCTTCCACCAGAAGATGCAACTTGTCGGCCAAGGCCACCACCCCGATTCCAAACAACGGGAGCACGACGAGCCTCGCTACCATAATCCCAATGGTCGTCCTAAGCCCAAGGGACGAGTCATTTGGTCCCTCCGCAAGGATCCCCCCGAGAATCAGCATCACCGACGGAACCACTGCTCCAGCCAAAATCTCCAGGCTATCCGTTATAAAGGCCAAGGGAGCATCCGTCCCAAAGAAGAAGTTTTTAAGTATCGGGACCAGCCCAATCACAATAGCCATTAACGATGCAATAGTCGGAGGCTGAAGAATATGTTGGAGCGGAGTTTGCTCCGCCACAATTCTAATCCTCCTAACCATCTTCGGCTCAGCCAAACACCTAAGCGACTTCGGACTGCCACCGTCACCGGTGCCTCCGCTTCCCTCCCCCTCTTCCGTCAAGTCGATGTCGGGGAAATTAGTCTGAGACGACCCAGAGAGGCTCATGAACACCCTAGCAATAAACGGCGTCTTTGAATGCTCTGTTCCCTTGTTGTGCATTCCGGGCCACTCGCCTTCATGAAGAAGAGGCCTACTAATGTTACCACTGCTGACGGGCACAATCTCATCCTCACCACCCTCCGTCACTATCTCATAGTACTCCATCGGCGGCTCCATCATATGATACACCAGAGTGTAGACAAGAATCACAGCGACCCACTGTGCGAACGAGACGTAGGCTATTCCGGTACGGTGGCAATCCGGCCCGAACGGATGCCCGTCGCTGTGGCACACCGAGCCAACGATGGCAATCGGGAGGTTGCCCGTGTTGCCAAAAGCGGTCATGATGATGGTGAACCGAACGAATTGGGGTGGAGGGCGGCAAACGAGGGCAACGATGCAACCGAGGATGCAACCGATGACGGTGCTGATGACTACATTCAAGGGCACAAACCACCATCGGATGAAGTCATTGAAGGTGATGGATTCGCCCAGATGGACGAAGATGAGGCAAGGGAGGAACAAGGCGAAGACAAGCTTTGAAAGGAGCTTGAATGTGGCTCGGGGGACGAGCTGGGTCTTCGGGTGGGCGAGGATCAAGCCAATTAGGGTAAGTGTCAGGAGTTTCATCAAGGGGATAACAGCAGAGAGGAGGTTTTCACCGTCAGTGCCCATTTTTGCATCCATTGGTGTTTTTCTTGAGTCCTCTGACGAATTTTGTTGTATGGGTCTCTAGATTTCTCGGTTATCTATCAGAATACACAATAATTCGATATGGGTCTTTAGATTTTCCTCAACGATTCATTGAAACACAATTAATGGGAGCAAAAACTACAAGAAAATGGAGATGGGTCAGATTGGAAATGAGTTCACATACAAAAATTTGTGTGATTACAATCTAACAAAACAAATGAAATTGACGGGCGTTTTTTAGATTGAATCTAGAATCTAATATTGAACTAAATGAGGTAATAAAAGTTGGAGAACTTACCCAAGACCTAAAGAGAGGGGGATGATCGATCTGAAGCTAAGGATTTCTTGAGAGAGAGGGGTGGCTGAGAGAATCAAGGAGGGCTGTGTTTTCTCTCGAAGGGCGAGATACACTGCGTCGAAATTAGAATCACAAAAACAAGACAAAGACCAAAGAATTAACAGCCGTCCGTATAAGATCAAGTGGTTGTCATTAAGTTTTGACGTAAAACAAAGCCCTGGTTTCGTCAGCCGCCATTTAGATTCGAACAGCGAACTGAAATGAACAGCTCCGGGTCTGAATGCCGGTTTATTTCAGCCGCTTTGGTTTAAGATTTGAGTTTGCAAATTATAACTAAAAAGTTGTAAGAAGTGGTTCTTGCATAATTAATGTTAAGTCTCATTTACGGCTATACAACGCAAAGCAGATATGATGGCAGATGCCCTGTAAAAGTTTGGACTTGATTGCAGTAGAGATTCTTATCATGTCTTTGACACATGTCTAGATTTTTTTTCCTTCTCATATAGTTTTTGACTCCGAGTAACGGGTCTGTTACGACCTTAAGGTCGGCCCATGTAATTGAGGCTCACATACACTGGAAGCCCGGGCGAACAGCTCTCCGACTATGCGGAATGAACACTAGCCCGAACGGGAGATCGCATCTATCCAGGGAAGCTCGTCTCGTCGTACGACAAGCTCGCCCCCCAGGCCAACCGAAGAAGCTCGCCATGCCGATCAATATGCTCGCCATACAATGGAAGAAGCTCGTCTACTCCCCGACCAGAAGCACGGTCAGACGGTCCGAAGACGCCGAACTTGGTCGCCGAGCTTGATTCTCCCTTAAGGCGGCCCAACATAAATATCTCTGATAGGGTGATGTAGGGCCACCTACCCTCTATTAATGCCAGAGGTTAAGGACGAGAATTGATGGCCGTCCCCTCGCGTCTCATTAATGCGTCTGACACCATATGACGCTATTAATGCGTAAAATATCTCTGACATGCCCCGTCGACCTATCACTTCTCTAGCTAAGCAGACTCGACAGCTGATAGAATGGTGAGGAACCGACTCTCAGCTCTATACCCCCCCTCCTGCCTCCATAGAGGGGGTTGGTCGGCTAAAATCTCTAACTCTTTCCAATACTCAAGGTCGGATATCTTCCACATATATGTGCCTTCCTCACAAGCTCGCCACGCCTCGCTGATCTGCCTAAAGATGGCCAAGTGTGTCGGACTCACTTATTTCAAGTCACTCACTGACTTAAGCATCTGAGAGGCTATGGGCTGACAGCCAACCCCGCCTTTCTGACGAGTTGTTATTCTCGCAGGAAGCTCGCCTCAGCTACCAACAGTCGACGACCATCGGGTGACCTCGGAATTTTCGCCTTTGAAGCGTGCTCCGAGTCGTCCTAACCTCGCCTTCAACGCCTAACTTTTAATCATTGTACCTGTGATTTCCATTTAATACAAATCTCATTGTTAGGCGGACTTGACCCGCAACAATTGGCGCCGTCTGTGGGAATCAAGGGTTACACCCATGTCAGGCTCCACACATGTTCGTCGCAATTCCCGCCATGGCAAGTCGCCCGATGTCACACCCCACCCCCCAGCCCCCCACCCCCGCCACCTCCAAGAAGGCCGGGACGACGTGAGACACTAATCAATGACACTCTGAGGCTGCCCTTAGCCGAGGAGACTCGTTCTCCCAGAAGAACTTCCCCAATGAATCTACCCCTTGAGGGGTCAGCTGCTGTCATTCTGGACGCGGCCCTCGGCGTCTACAAGAGTTTTCAAAACTTTACTAAAATGATAGAAAAATGGACCGTTGTCATGCAAGCGAGACCACCTCAGGCTGAAGGCACCTCAGGACCCCACAATGTGAAGAGAGACCCCCAACCTTGACGAAGAAGCGGCGACGCAGCAGAGGCAATTCGAAGAAGGAGAAGCGGCCACTCTGCAAATGTAGTTCGATGAGGAGGAGGAGACCGCTCATCAGAGGCGCCAGGACGAAGAAGCGGTCGTCCGATAGCGTCGATTCCTCGTTGCGGAGTGGGGAGATACTTCAAGAGGGGATCAGAGGAGTCCCACCGGCGTCGGCCTTGATAGCGCGGAGGAACCCTGATGTGTCATTATATTCCACGTTTTATCTATATGATTACACGTCAAAATTGATTGCTCAATTACATATTTCATAAGCTTTTACGCTCATAATTGGAACTATTGTACTTTAAGAGCGTTTGGTTGCATTTCAGGTAATATCGAGCGATTTGGAGTATATTGGAGGAAAGAGCGCGTGCTTCGACACCAGAACTCCTGAGGCGTGCGTTCGGTGACTCAAAGCTGCTGGGGAGGCAAGAGAGAAGGAGAGAAGAAGAGGAGAATGAAGAAAGCATGGTTCTATAATACCATGACTCATGGATTCCAGGTCACTCGATCGAGCTATGATGCGGCGAAGAAATCGAGCGACCCAAAGTGCTGGAAACAGGACAGCCATGCACTCTTTTCAAATACTTTATCACCTATGCTTTTTCTGTATTTTTTTGATATTTTTACCAGATAGTAGACTTCAAGACGGTTCTAACACCATCAAGAACGCTCCAATCAGAGGTTGGATGAGCTCTGGGGAATTTCTGCAAGCTGATACTATAGTGCTGAAATCTGTTTTCAACCACCTGCTCGACCAAGCAGCCACCTACTCGATCGAGCAGAGTGACAACTCGACCGAGCAGCTACCCAATCGACCGAGCAGATCCTACTTGGTCCGAGCAGGCAGAGCATGGTTTTGGGGGAAGAATGCGGACTTCCTGATCACTCGACCGAGCAGCTACATACTCAATCGAGCAGCTACCTCCTCGACCGAGCAGACCCTACTCGGTCCGAGCAGGCAGAGCGTGGTTTTGGGGAAGAATCCGGGCTTCCTGACGACTCGACCGAGCAGCTACCTACTCGACCCGAGTCGCCGCGGGCCCAGAACTTAAGTTACGTCCAGATTTGGCTTTGGGCACGAATTTGAGGGGGGTTTTGGGTTGTTTACTAGGGTTTAGAGAGGGATATATATTGGAATGATAGCCGTCATTAGGGAGACCTTTTTTAGATATACTTTTTAGAGCTTAGACATTTTTAAGGGAGTTTTGGGAAGATGGTCTTTTGGAGAGTTAGGCTACATAGGCCACTCCTCTTGTATCAAGCTAAGTACTTTATCTCTTTAATTTTATTTTAGTTCTTCTTATTATTTTTCTATGATGCTAGCAATGATCTCTATTATTTTCATAATGTTTGCTATACTTGAAAAATCTTTTCTAGGGCTAATGGATTAGCCCTAGGATTTTAGGATTTAGATGCAAATATAGGATTTTATGATGCGTTGGGAATAAAGGGAGAGTACTTTGGTTAATCCAACCAAATCCCTTGGAGAACTCATACTGAGATCATGCCCACGGTCTGTGGAATTGATTAGCTTAAGGAGTATCCCTAGGATTTAATTAGGGAGTCAGTAAATTCAACTAAACCTTGTGACCATGCCCGGCTCGTGCCTTGAGGGGATCTACCAACAAACTATATCACTACATTGACGGCTACCGCCATTGCGTTAATGAGAGCCACCGAAGTACCTCGAAGCTCTAACCCACGAGAGTAGTACGAGCTGAGAGACCAATCCCATAAACCCAATGCAACGTAAGAGTCCTAGCCTAGCGTCGACATCGACGATCCTAGTGGTGAGTCCTAAAGCCCTAGTCTTTTATATTTTATTCTTTTCTTTGTGTGGAATCTCTTGTTTGCGATATCGAGTGACACGGATTTTTACATCCATCACCATTACGACACTCCACAATCCACGTCCACCAATAAATCCGCAATTCTACCCCAACCTAGGAGTAGATAGGTAGTATAGCACCGCTTTCCCGTGTTCGATACCCGCTTGCCACTATACCGTGCGCTTGCGGTTAGACGACATTGTTTCGGAGTTAATTCCGGCTCGATCAAGGTTATGGCGTCGTTGCCGGGGAGGTGTTCCGCCATATTATCTATTTACCACAATTAGGTTGATTAGATTGCGTTAAAAAACAAAAAAAAAGAAAAACAAAAACAAACAAAAACAAAAAAATAGAGAGGAAATTTTCCCCGCCACATGCTTTATCATTATTTCTATCTTCTTGTGACACTGATATTTTTCTCCAGGTATTTGTCTTTGTTGATCAGGTGTTATGGCCGAGATGGCTGAGATTATATGGACCACATATTTTTATGTGTACCTAGATAGGATTCTTGCACGGCAGGCTGAGAACATTGATGCTTCAACCTGCGAGGCGACAACGGTACCAGGCACGAATGTAGCCACTTCTGATGAGATAACTGCGCTCGGTTGAGTGCTGATGACCGATGAGTGGATGGACGATTCAGATGGAGAAGCCATTAAGGTTATCTATCTAGCAGAGCAGAACATCGAGGAGGACGTGACTTGGGACGATGACATCTGCACACAGATGTAGCCCGAATTGTTTTCCCTCCTTCAAAGCTTCCGCAGCCACCTCATCCTTCCACTGACACTGAGGACTATCCCATAGAGCTTATGGCTTCCATTCAGGGAGATCACTTTACCCCCTCGTTTCTTACATTTGATTCCCCTCCCGTGTATGATGTTTATCATGATCCGTATTTTCATTGTGCCTTTTTCAGGATACATATATATATGATCAAGGGGAACGATGGGACTATACAAGGAGGAGAGCGATTGTAATGCCCTATTTAGCACTATACGTGTATTCTACTGAACACACGTGGTATTTCTACCTACGGTGCATCCGTAGGCATGAAGTGAACGTGGATACCGAAGTATGTAACGTAGTACAAGGGGGATTGGGCCGTAATACGTGGCTAAGGAAAGTGAATGCGAAATGTGAATGTGGGAGAAGTACGAAAGACGTCGTGGGTGCAAAACAACAGGAATGTGTTGGACGTGTGTGCATGGTGCATGTATGCATGTGTAGGCATGCATGAGTGTGTGTAGAAAAGCCATGCAAGTGTGAAAGGGGTTAGGGGTCAATGGCAAACCCCGTAAAATTTTAGAAAGGCGAGGGGCAAAATGGTCATTTGGACCAAAAGTGCTGTGTGTACATACTTAACTGGTCGGTGCATAAAGTAATGGCAAACTTGTAATTACTTGAAAGTTGAGGGGCATTTAGACAAGGGCACTTTGGTCATTTTATGTTTGGCATGATGATTTAGGACGAGGATGTGGAGATTTTTCTTAAGAAAATTCTAGGTTTTCTTTCTTTTACTCATTCTTATCCTTTCCTTCACTTTCTTTTCATTTTCCTTCTACACTCTTCTCATTTTATATCCCTCCTTAGCCATGCCTCTCCCCTCCCCCATGACTTGGCCGAAATTCTATGGCACAGAAAAAAAGAGAGAGAAGGGAAGAAGAAGAAGAAGAAGAAGAAGAAGAAGAAGAAGAAGAAGAAGAAGAGGAAGAGAAAGAGAAGAAGAAAGAGTTCTCTTAAGGTAGGATCCAACTTGGTTTTGAAAATTCAATTGGGGTTTATTTCTATTATGTTTTCACATCATGTTTACTCAATATGGATTAGGAGTAATCAAATTAATGTGCCATAATTCAATTTCATGGAAAACCCCCTTGAAAATTCCAAGCAAAACTAACTCTTTGAAATCCTGAAATTTTGATATATGTTGTTGCTTTAATTATGAATACTATAGCTCGAACTAGGTTTCAAAAAAATTATATATGTGTAGATCTTGAAGTTCTACCCTAAAATCATATAAATTTTGATATATGTTCAATTCAGAATTTAGGAGCAAAAATTTCATCTTTACAACATGTCTGTTTGATTTTCAATTTTGACACACTTTAGCAAAATTGACCTAAACACATGTACATACAATGGAATTTTATGTTTTTGGTCTTGTTGGAAAGTTAACAAGTTTTTCTAAAACTTCATCACAGTGCTTATATATCAAATTTCTGGCTGCAACATGCCCAAAATTGGCTTTCAATACAGACCCTGAAATCTGTTTGAAAAGCAAATTTGACACACTTTACCAAATAATTCACTATAAATCACATACTTAATATTTGTACATGAAATATTTTCTGTGAATCCAAAACTTCTATATATCCAACTTTTATTTATATTTTTTGTCAAATATCAAGAGAAATGAATCAAATTTGTTGATATTTACGGCTGTCCTGACAATTCCAGCAAGCTGGAGTGTTGGTTGAATCTTGAATTGTGGTGATGTTAAATTTTCCATTCCATTGTGTATGGATATTGTGTTGCTGAAGGAATGCTTAGTTATGCTATTATTATTACATTTGATAATGTGGCAATATTTGTTTCTATGGCGCCTGCCACGTGTTTGTTGAAATACCCCAATGAATGTGAAGTTAATGAAACATGAGAATTGAGCCTATATGCTCTTGTATCAAGAACCATGTTATAAATTGTGATGTTTCGAGACATGTATGTCATGATTTCATAAGTGATATATCAATGAGTTGTGATGGAGGGCATGTCACTTTGGTGCATGACCCATGTTGATATGCGACGTGGTTGAAATGGAGGGCATGACACATAGGTGCATGACCCATATCGATATGAATGAGAAACATTGACACTGTGAGACCATGCCATCATGGCTCTTATAAGATGACTTATGATGTTTAATTGATGATTTAGAATGTCTCAGTCCTCTCTAAGGAGGATGAGAAGCAAAACCAGGGGTTTAGGTGGGATTTGAGTAAATTGTGGATATGAGGCCTGGACTGAGAAGTTGGGGGAAATGATTATGTGATATGTGATATTTATACCCACTCGCCTTTACCGGGAGTGAAGGGGACATATGGAGGTTGTGTTACTGTGGGAGAGCCCCACTCCTGCCATGGACGGGGGAGCTGAGAGGCCCAGTGTTGTACAGTGCCCGTGTCCACACGCCGTGTACTATATACACCCCAAATTTGGAGTGATGTTCAGGTCCTGGTATCACACAGTTTATCCAAGTTCCAATTAATTCAATTATAAAACAATAAAATAAGAATTTGCGTGTTACTCCTTCTGCTGGCAGCACTTTCCCCTTCCCTTTGCCCGTTCTTTGTGACTCTGTGTCATGCATCAGGCACTTGCACTTATCTTATTAGATATTGGTTGCTTGAACACTTGTGTTATTATTATTATTATTCGTGCTAACTCTTTTCTTGCAGTACCCCGACATTGGACCGCATGTATGATCCTCCCACTTGGCTAATTACTTTCCGTTATTTTACTTAGTTACATGTCTTATTTCTCCTGCATTGCTTTGTGGATTGATAACCGTAAAAACGATATTCCAAATCCAAGTTGGTTCCTACTGGGGCACGCATTGAAGTGATCCTCCCTATTTTTCAGGTAGCAGGGGCAGTATGGTTGGTGGTGACTTGGAGTCGGGTCTCAGGGGTAGCATTGGGTGAGTGATGTGGCTTGCAGTGGGTCATGGTTGTCTTTGGAAGTGGAGAGTGTCTGTATATATGTATTGATGTATTTGGACTATGTATAAAAAGGCAACATGTTATATATAAAATGTTGTTGTTGTTCTGTGAGACTATTTGATATTTTAATGGAGCTTCACTTGTACTATCCCAGCATGTGCGCAGTGGCCTGCATATTCAGTTTCTTCTTTCTCTCCCTTTTTCTTTCTCATCACCCTCATTCTTCAGGATACTTGGAAAAAAATAAACTATAAATGCCAGGTATTCTGGGGAACGGGGCGTGACAACGATGAGCCACCTACCATGGATGCTATTGAATATGATCGAGAGGTGTGCTGGGATGAGTCTGACGATGAGGAGTCGCCTGATGAGACCTACACTCATACGCCAGAGTTGCCTGAAAAGCCTGAGACGAATGTCGGAGAATTGCCTGTCATGGTGCATGAAAGCGGATATATATTTTCAGGAAAGTGTCGTCAACCGATCTTTATCTTGAATATTTCTTTTGATGACCTTCGTTGGATACATTTATTTTGGGGAAGAATTATCCACATCAGATTGATGCAGCTTACCTCTTGCAGGGTACAGGTGGAGTCCTTGGAGAGATGTTGGAAGCCGCATTGCTGGAATCTGATGGAGTCCGTGGACACGCACGCCTAGCTGAGCCACGGAAGGATCAGTTGGAGCAGTTGCCTGCACCGGCAAAGTTACTGGATCCGCCTTTTGCTATAGGTGATATCAATCCAGTAGTGTAGTACTTTATGCTTTAAATAAACACGAATCTTCTCGACAACGAGAGGACCGTATAGATTTGCTTGAATAAATTTACCCCATTTGATGGCTCAATTATCTTTTGCACCCAACCCACTATTTATCATCCATGCCCACTGTCACGCCCCATTTTCCAGAATACCCGGCATTTAAAATTTTATATCCAAGTATCCTGAAGAGTGAGGAGATGAGAGAGGAAAAGAAAGAGAAAGAAGAAACAGAACAAGCAGGCCACTGTGCACATGCTGGGATAGTACAAGTGAAGCTCCACAATAATATCAATATAACCTCATAAATAACATAGATCTACAACATCATATCATATATATAACAACTCGCATTAATTTACATAGTCCAAGTACACCACTACATATACACCATCACTCTCACCTCCCAAGATAACCATGTCACACCACAACTACAATTCACACCAAGTGCTACCCCTGAAACCCGACTCCAAGTCACCACCAACCATGATGCCCCTGCTACCTGAAAAATAATGGAGAGCACGTCAATGCGTGCCCCAGTAGGAAATCCCAACGCTAATGGTAAATTATGTTGTTACTAGCTTAATTACTCTGGTTATAAGTTAAGGGATGATCATGTAGGCTAAGTGACATAGCACAAAGTAAGGTATACCACAATATGAAGAAAAATAAAATGAGAAAGAGACGTACCTGCCGCTAGGGAGTGAATTGCTGCAAAAGAGTGTTAGTGCTACAAATAATATGTAAGGAAAGAAACAACAAGGCAACTAAAAGTACACAGTGTCACATCAACACAAGTAGAGAGAAGTGCTGCCATCAGAAGAAGTAACATACAGAACTCTTATTTAATAATTGAATTGATTGGAGACTTGGATAAACTGTGTGATATCAAGACATGGACTTCACACCAAATTTGGGGTGAATATAGCACACGACGCAGTGGACACGGGCACTGTACGACACCGGGCCCTTCAGCTCCCCCGTCCCTGGTAGGAGTGAGGCTCTCCACATAATAACACAACCTCTGTATGTCCCCACCACTCCCGATAAAGGCGAGTGTGTATAAATATCACATATCACATAATCATTTCCCCCAACTTCTCAGTCCAGGCCTCATATCCACAATTTACTCAAATCCCACCTAAAACCCGGGTTCTGCTAACTCACTCTCATTAGAGAGGACTGCGACATTCTAAATCATCAATTAAACATCATAAGTCATTTATAAGAGCCATGATGGCATGATTTCACAGTATCAACGATTTTCATTCATATCGATTCGGGGTCATGCACCTAAGTGTCATGCCCTCCATCACAACCACGTCACATATCAACATGGGTCATGCACCAAAGTGACATGCCCTCCATCACAACTCATTGATACATCACTTATGAAATCATGCCATACATGTCTCGCAACATCACAAATCCATAACGTGGTTCATTGGAGTACATTTCTCATGTTTCTCAATTTCTAATTCATTGAGGCATTTCCACAAACACGTGATGGGCGTGTCATGCATGTCCATGAGCACATTAGCAAATCCATTAGGAATACATACCAAGAATCTAACTTGCATGTAACAACAACAATCATGCACTATAGAGAGTGAATTATCAACACTACACAATTCATAACACCACTTTAGTACTTCAGATTGCTGGAATTTGCAGAAGTTGACAATACATGGGCATATAGCATCAGTTTGTATTGAGAATTTGACAAATTGTTCCAAATGAAAATTATATATATATTAGTCCTAGATTCACAGATACAATTTCATCAAAAATATTAAGTAGGTGATTTATGGTGAATTATTTGGTGAAGTGTGTTAAGTCTGTTTTCCAGACAGATTTCAGAGTCTATAAAGATTGCTGTTTTTGGGCATGTTTTAGCCAGAATTTCGAAATATAAACAATCTGAAGAAATTATAGATAAACTTATTAAGTTTTCAACGGTACCAAGAACATAAAATTCTGTTGTATATATAGTTATTTAGATCAATTTTTCTGAACTGTGTCAAGACTGAAGATCAAACACACATGATGTAAAGATGGAATTTTTGCTCCTAATTTCTGAATTGAACATATATCAAAATTTATATGATTGTGGGGTAGAACTTCTAGATCTACAAGCATATATTTTTTTCAGAATGTATTTATCCCTAACTTAAGAGATATACTCATATGAACATGCAACAGAATCTGTCTTCAAAAATCTGCATGGTGATTACATGAAACTACATTGATTTAACCCCTATTAACATAATAAACCATTATAGAAGGGATTCCTACCTCAAGATGATGAATTTCCAAGTCCTCAAGCTTTCTCCCAAGCCTCCTACCTCCTCCTAGCTCCTAGCCTCAATGAAACTCCATCTTGCTACAACATCTTCCCCTCTTTCTCTTCCCCTTTCTTCCTCCTCTTCTTCCCATTATCTCTTTAATTTTTTTTTTGATGAATGAATTTCGGCCAGCATGAGTGGGGATGGAGATATGGGAGAGAGAGATGTGGGAAATTAGAAAAGAAATGGAGAAGAAAAGGATAATGGAAGAAAAGAGAAGAAAAGAGAAGAAAAGAAAAGAAGAGAAGAAAAGAAGAGAGAGAAATCTAGAATGATTTTTCCATGGCTTATCCCATAAGACATGTTATTTATTAAATGACCAAACTACCCCTCACATAGTCAAGTATTTACAAGTATGTCATTACTTTATGCACCGACCACTTAAGTATATACACACAGCACTTTTGGTCCAAATGACCATTTTACCCCTCGCCTTTCTAAAATTTTACGGGGGTTGCCATTGACCCCTAACCCCTTTCACACTTGCATGGATTTTATACACATACACATGCATGCCTACACATGCATACATGCACCACGCACACACGTCCAACACATTCCTGTTGTTTTGCACCCACGACGTCTTTCACACTTCTCCCGCACTCAATCTCGCTTTCTCGTCTCTTAGCCACACACTACGGCCCAATCCCCCTTTCATTACGGTACACACATCGATATCCACGTTTATTTCATGCCTATGTATGCACCGTAGGTAGAAATACCACGTGTGTTCAGTAGAATACACGTATAGTGCTAAATAGGGCATGACACCCACCCTTATATTTGGCACTTATCTCGCCTCTCTCCCCAATTGTTATGTGATGTTTAAGCTTGGGGGAGAGAAAATATTTTGTTGAGTGGACCCCCTATCTTGTCGTTGTCCTCTATTTATATCATATACACAATGAGGACAATATGATGTTTAAGCTTGGGGGAGTGCATAGTGCACGCACTTTATGAACCATGTTCACTTCTATATTTATGTCTCATATGCTTCATTTTCTATGAAATATCGTATATTTATTTTTTATGAACTCTGATGTCTGTTAGATTAAAGTTCGATTTCTTGATTAGTGTATCTTTGTTAATATGCTTTTTCATAGTAGAATCCATAGTTTCACAACCATATTCTCGAACAGTTAAGCTAAAAATGAATGAATCAAATCTGAAAATCATTTGACTCCTGCTTGATTTGATTGATAATTTTATTGCTTCATGGATGTTTAGTGATTCAAAAAGAGATATGATAACCCCACGACAACCAAAGTAGTGATGATTAGGATTACTGAAACCGAGCCATGTCTAGATTCTATGTTTTTTCTGTTTCTTTCGTGAATAACCAATAAATGATCTTTGATCATGTTTTGCATTCCATCGCTTTACGTGATTTTGCAAAAATCTCAAAAATGCAAAAATCAAACAAATATCCTGAATAAAAGGCCCTAGGGGTTCTTCGTAACCCAATGCCCTAAGACCATCTGGTCTGGGATGCATAGGCCGCTTTTTGTATATATTGAGTTATCTCGTGTATATAAAGAAAGAAAAATGTATATGAAATATTTGCATGGCCAAAAACAATATAAAAGTACAAAAATCCCATATCCTTATCTCCATTTCTATATAGAACAAAAACATGGCAAAGTTGATGGGTTATAGGAGTCTTGAAATGGTCGTATTGTGGTGATGCCTTACCTTGATTGAATTTGCTAAATTTATTCCATGAAGTATAACAAAATACCACGCATGCTTGAAAATGTTTGATCATAACATATTATACTGCTTAGAGAATGAGGTGTGGACATTGGTTTCATTTCTGTGAACTTAGTATATTACATGATAAACTATGATATGATATAATTCTACTCTAATTTTATTACTTATCGAGTTCATTACATTTATTGAAATCCACGTTATTTTAATTTGAGCGAGATTTAAGTATTTGTTGTGTATATGTGTTCTAATTTCATATTGACGTGTGTTCACGAGATCTTGCTACCTTGCGTTCTTATATTTTCGGAATTTAAGATTGAACCCATTGTCTTCATTACACGCCACCGCCTTGCATCTCCATTGTATCACTCTTCCGTGTTCGCTTCTTACTAGTCTTCCTCGAGGACGAGTAAAAGGCAAGCTTGGGGAAATTTTGATGTGTCATTATATTCCACGTTTTATCTATATGATTACACTTCAAAATTGATTGCTTAATTACATATTTCATATGCTTTTACGCTCATAATTGGAACTATTGTACTTTAAGAGCGTTCGGTTGCATTTCAGGGAATATTGAGCGATTTGGAGTATATTGGAGGAAAGAGCGTGTGCTTCGACACCAGAACTCTTAAGGCGCCGCGTTCGGTGACTCAAAGCTGCTGGGGAGCAAGGAAGAGGAAAGAGAGAAGGAGCGAAGAAGAGGAGAATGAAGAAAGCATGGTTCTATAATACAATGACTCATGGATTCCAGGTCACTCGATCGAGCTATGATGCGGCGAAGAAATCGAGCAACCCAAAGTGCTGGAAACATGACAGCCATGCACTCTTTTCAAATCTGCTATCACCTGGGATTTTTCTGTATTTTCTGATATTTTTTCCAGATAGTAGACTATAAGACGGTTCCAACTCCACCAAGAACGCGCCAATCAGAGGTCGGATGAGCTCTGGGGAATTTATGTAAGCTGATGTTGCAGTGTTGAAATCTGTTTTCGACCACCTGCTCGACCGAGCAGCCACCTACTCGACCGAGCAAAGTGACAACTCGACCAAGCAGCTACCTACTCGACCGAGTAGCTACCTACTAGACCGAGCAGACCCTACTCGGTCCGAGCAGGCAAAGCGTGGTTTTGGGGGAAGAATGCGGACTTCCTGACGACTCGACCGAGCAGCTACATACTCGACCGAGAAGCTACCTACTCGATCGAGCAGACCCTACTCGGTTCGAGCAGGCAGAACGTGGTTTTGGGGAAGAATCCGGGCTTTCTGACGACTCGACCGAGCAGCTACCTACTCGACCCGAGTCGTCGCGGGCCCAGAACTTAAGTTACGTCCAGATTTGGCTTTGGGCACGAATTTGAGGGGGGGTTTTGGGTTGTTTGCTAGGGTTTAGAGAGGGATATATATTGGAATGACAGCCGTCATTAGGGAAACTTTTTTAGAGCTTAGACCTTTTTAAGGGAGTTTTGGGAAGACGGTCTTTTGGGGAGTTAGGCTACGCCATAGGCCCCTCCTCTTGTATCAAGCTAAGTGCCTTATCTCTTTAATTTTATTTTAGTTCTTCTTATTATTTTTCTATGATGCTAGCAATGATCTCTATTGTTTTCATAATGTTTGATATACTTGAATAATCTTTTCTCGTGCTAATGGATTAGCCCTAGGATTTTAGGATTTAGATGCAAAGATAGGATTTTTATGATGCGTTGGGAATAATGGGGGAGTACTTTGATTTATCCAACCAAATCCCTTGGAGAACTCGTACTGAGATCATGCTCACGGTCTGTGAAATTGATTAGCTTAAGGAGTATCCCTAGAATTTAATTAGGGAGTCAGTAGATTCAACTAAGGCTCGTGACCATGCCTGGCTCGTGCCTTGAGGGGATCTACCGTCAAACTATATCACTACATTGACGACTACCGCCATTGTGTCAATGAGAGCCATCAAAGTACCTCAAAGCTCTAACCCACGAGAGTGGTACGAGCTTAGAGACCAATCCCATAAACCCAATGCAACGTAAGAGTCCTAGCTTAGCGTCGACATCCGACGGTCCTAGTGGTGAGTCCTAAAGCCCTAGTCTTTTATATTTTTATTCTTTTCTTTGTGTGGAATCTCTTGTTTGCGATATCGAGTGACACAAATTTCGTATCCATCACCATTACGACACTCCACAATTCACATCCACCAATAAATCCGCAAGTCTAACTCAATCTAGGAGTAGATAAGTAGTATAGCACCGCTTCACCGTGTTCGATACCCGCTTTCCACTATACCGTGCACTTGCGGTGAGACGACATTGTTTCGGAGTTAATTCCAGCTCGATCAAACCCCGTGCTGGACCGTTCTGCTAAGAGCCACAGTCGCAGGAGATCGCCAAGCCCGAGACGAGAAGGGCACACCCACCATAGCAAGAGCTCCCCCTGACCAGATCGCCACTCTCCTAGGTGTGATGACCGGCGGGGAAGGAGCCACGACCGCAGCCCGACCCCCGGGAGAGAGGGAGGAATGCCTCCGAGTGCAGAGGTGGCTCATCCGGCGATTCCAACCAGCGGCAAGAGCATCGAGACGACATGAACATTTCCCGAAGGTCGCTGATGCCTCTCCCTATCCCGAAAAAGCCAATCCACTGACCCGAAGGGTGATCTAAACCCCGGTACCCCATAGGTTCAAGCTACCTCAGATTGAACTGTAAGATGGTTCGGCCGATCCCCTGGAGCATGTGCAGCGATACCGGGGAGTGATGGAGATCCATGGGGGCGGGTGACGCACTTTGTTGCCGAGCTTTTCGGACGACCTTGAAGAAGGCATCGGTTGAGAGGTACAACGTCCTGGCCGACCGCTCCATTGATTTGTTCGACGACCTTTCCCAAAAGTTCTGTCATCAATTCCTGGCGGGGTGGAGAAGGAAGAAGGCATCAGACTACCTGTTCACGGTGGTCCAGAAGGATGGAGAGACCATCCGCAAATTCTTGCAGCGTTCCAACAAAGAACGACTCAATGTGACGAGCTGCAGAGATGAGCTCGTCATGGCGGCCTTCAAGAAGGGGCTGACGAATAGGAGTCTACACAAGTCATTTCTCCGTGATCCGCCTATCGACCTCCACGCCCTCTTCGCCCAAGCAGAGAAGTTCATGCTGAGCGAGGAAGCCTTGGAGACGGTGGAGGGGGCCTTATTAGTCAAAGCCACCCGTGTTGAAGCTAGGCCTAGTGAACGGCCGAGACGGGATGAACGCCCCCAAGGGCATGACCAGAACCGCCCCCGAGGGCGAGACCAAGACCGCCCTTGAGGGCGAGACCAAGACCGCCCCGAGGGCATGACCAGGGAGGCCCTCAAGCACAAGATCACCCCGGACCTCTGAGGGGGCTCTTCGCCCCCAGGAACCCCACTACGAGAGGCGGGCCAGAAAGAGCGCAAGAGGTGGCGCACTACATGAGACTCAATGTCCCCTGGCCGAAGTGATGGCGACGGACATGACGAGCAGGTTTCTCAAAGAACCACCACCAGAGATGAGGACGAGGCCCAGCGGAAGGAATGCGCAGAAGTATTATCATATCACCGAGACAACAGCAATGATACCGACGACTGCTTCGCCTTGAAGAAAGACATAGATCGGCTGATTCAAGGCGGACATATTCGGAGATTCGTCGACCAGGGGAGGCCGGGCCGTGAAGGAGGAGCTACCATAGGAGCTGTTCAGCTGACCAACGGCACCGAGCAAGTATCCCACCATATGCCCAAGCCGATCATGCACGTGGACGTCATTTGTGGTGGGTCGGCTCAGGGCGGTACCTCGATGTCGGTGAGGAAGAATTATGCCAGACAGATCATGACGGTGGGCACTGAGGCAAGGGAAAAGCAAAGAAGGGTAGCTCGCCCCCCATCTACGTCTCTGACGACGACCTCGAGGGGGTCGAGCTGCCACATGAAGACGCCATCGTCATAGAAGCTCTCATAGGGCTGGCTATCGTGAGCAGACTCCTGATCGACACAGGCAGTTTGTGCGACATCCTGTTCTTGTCCACGATCCAGAAGATGGGACTGAACGAGGCGGAGCTGAAGCCATGATTGGGCCCGATTGTTGGCTTCATCGGCCACTCGGTGCCTATTGTCGGAGTGATCATGCTGCCCATCATCCTGGGGAGAGGCCGAAGGTCGTCACTCGAATGATGCAGTTCGTCGTTGTCGACATCGTCTCAGCATACAACGACATCATTGGGTGGACTTACATGACCGCAGTTAAAGCTCTCCCCTCACTGATGCATCAAATGGTGAAATTCCTAACTCAGCACTGGGTGGGACAGGTGCCGGGAAGCCAAAGGCTCTCACAAAGCTGCTACGTCGGCTCCACCAAACAGAAGAAGTCCGAGGAAGCCATGTCGATCGACCTCTTTGACGGTTGGGAGGACTTCGCTCATCAACGACAAGCTCCGGTGGAGAACGTAAAGGAGGTACCGGTGGCGGTGGAAGCGAACAAGACTGTGTCCATTGGCACGAAGCTACCTGCAAAGTTGAAGGCAGGGCTAGTCAACCTCCTTAGGGCGAATGCGGATATTTTTGCATGGTCGCCCTCGGACATGCCTGGAGTCGATCCAGCAATGATCGCCCATGAACTACACGTCGACCTGGAAGCTCGCACAGTCCTGTAGAAGAAGCAGAGTACACGGGGAGAGAAGATGCGTCTGCAGACGAGGAGGTGGAGCGGCTCCTCGAGTCTAAGTTCATTAGAGAAGTGAGCTAGCCAGATTGGCTCGCTAATGTTGTGATGGTGAAGAAGCCCATCAGCAAATGGAGAATGTGCACGGACTTCACCGACCTCAACAAGGTCTACCCAAAAGATAGCTTTCCGCTGCCGAGGATCGGCCACCTGGTGGACAATGCCTCAGGGTACGAGCTGTTGACCTTTATGGACGCCTTCTACAGCTACAATCAAATACAGACGACCCATGACGAAGAAAAGACGTCGTTCATCACCGAATGTGGGACGTTCTGCTACACAAAGATGCCTTTCGGACTGAAGAACGTCGGGGCAACCTATCAACGGATGGTAAACAAACTCTTTCACCCGTAGGTCGGTAGAAATCTGGAAGTCTACATCGGTGACATGTTGGTCAAGTCCAAAAAAGCCGAGTATCATCTCGTCGACCTATAGAAGACCTTCCAGAAAGTGCGACGCTACAACCTGCGGCTCAACCCAGCAAAGTGCATCTTCGGGGCCCGGTCTGGGGAGTTCCTCGGCTTCATGATCACCAAGCAAGGAATGGAGGCCAACCTCAACAAGATATACGCTCGCATCAACCTGGGCGAGCCAAAGACCATTAGAGACTTGCAGAAGCTGAATGGACACCGCACTTGGAAGATTCTCGTCGAAGTCTTTCGAGAGGTCCCTCCCGTTCTTCAAGATTCTGCGGAAGGCTCTCGACGAGAGGAATGGAGTAAGCAAGGAGGTTGCGTGGGACAACTCATGTGCCCAAGCCTTTGGCAAACTAAAAGCCTATCTACAGAGCCCGTTGTTGCTCGCAAAGCCGGAGGAATGAGAGCGGCTCGGCCTCTATCTCGCCACCACCGAAGAAGCAGTCAGCTCAGTCCTAGTGAAAGAGGACGGGGCATCCAGAGGCCGGTCTACTAAGCAAGTCGGGTGCTCCGGGAGGTGGAGACCCGCTACATCCCCATCGAGAAGTTCGCTTATTGCCTGACACTGATGGCGAGGACGCTCCGGCCCTACTTCCAGGCGCACTTCATTATCATTTACACCAACTTGCCACTTGAAAAGAATATGAGGCAGCTAGAGATATCAGGTCAAATGCTGAATTGGAGCATCGAGCTCAGCGAGTTCGACATCATCTACAAGCCCAGGCGGTAATCAAAGGTTAGGCGTTGGCGGACTTCGTAGTGGAGTGCACCATCGAAGAGATTAGCGAAGCAAAGCTCGACAACCGGCCAGACACACAACAGCAATGGCTCACTGACGATAATACACCATCAACTTCCACACAGTCCGAGGGCGAGCTGTGGATTGGCCACGTCAATGGGTCGGCCATGGGGTCGGGAAGCGGAGCCGACATTGTGATAGAGACCCTGGAAGGAAGCTTACTGGAGTATGCACTTCGCTTCAATTTTTCGGTGACTAACAATGTGGAAAAGTACGAGGCAGCCATCAACGGGCTGAAGATCTGCATGGTGCTTGGGGCGATGAATATGTGTTGGTCAACAATTCAAGGCTTGTCGACCAAAAAATTGAAGGTAGCTTCGAAGTGAGGGAAGATCTGATGTAGTTGTACGTAAAGTGTGCCCGTGCTGAGCTCCTCAAATTTAGAAAAGTAACGGTCTATCATCTGCCAAGGTCGAACAATCTCCAGGCCGACGCCCTCTCAAAGCTGGCATCCTCTTCTTTGGCCGAGATTGGGAAAGCTATCTACATCGAGAACCTGCTACGCCGAGCCTAGAGGAGGGCGAGCTGCTATGCGTCGACCTAGAGCAATCATGGATGAGCCCGATCGTCACCTACCTAAAGATCAGAGCCCTACCAGAAGACAGGCTGGAGGCACGGAAGATTGAAAGGTAGGCCTTGATGTTCATGATCTTCGGCAGTGTGCTCTGCCGAAAGCGTCGTGCGAGGTACGACGTCTTGCCCTATTTAAAATGCCTTGGACCAAGGAGGGTGGAGGAGGTCGTCTATGAGATACACGAAGGGCTATACGGGGAATCATTACGGAGGCTGCACCCTGGCGCACAAGGTAATCCGACAAGACTACTACTGACTGACCATGCTGAAGGACGCAACCAACTACGTCAAGCAGTGTGCGTAGTGCCAAAGATTCTTCAAACATACAACTGCACCACCTACTGACTTGATTCCGATCCTCAGCCTGGTCCTGTTCGCCAAGTGGGGCCTCGACATCCTCGACCCGTTACCCATGTCAACAGGAGGAAGGAAGTTTCTCGTCGTCGTCATCGACTACTTCACCAAATGGGCCGAGGAGGAGCCACTGGCGTGCATCACCAGGGTGGACATGAAGAACTTCGTCTGGAAGTCAATTATCTGTCGATTCGGGGTACCTCGCTCCATAGTGACGGACAACGGGAAGCAGTTCGACTCCACGGATTTCAGAAGTTTCTGCTCGGACTGGGGCATCAACCTCCACTTCACCTCTATGGCACATCCACAGGGCAATGGCCTGGCCAAAGCAGCGAACAAGTGCATCCTTGAGCCTTTGAAGAAGAAGGTCGGCAGCGCCCCTGGATCTTGGCCCGACGAGCTACCCAGCATCATTTGGTCCTACCACACCACATAGGGGAGAGCACGGTCTCAAACCGGCGGTTTGGGACCTAAACCAAACCAGACCATATAAGTAGCAGTTTCTCACAGGCCAGACCAAACCAGACCGACGGTTTCCAAGCCGACAAAAACCGCTTGGATCGGTTTTGTTCGGTTTAGAACCGCAGTTCAGACATATGATGACAGACGATCCCCTCCGATACCCAATT
Source organism: Scilla litardierei (assembly GCA_030789695.1). Classification (NCBI taxonomy): domain Eukaryota; kingdom Viridiplantae; phylum Streptophyta; class Magnoliopsida; order Asparagales; family Asparagaceae; genus Scilla; species Scilla litardierei. The sequence continues at coordinate 88,370,954 of CM061141.1, read as the reverse complement.
TTGCTAAATATAGACTTTGTCATTAAAATAATTTCATGACATGGCTTCATTTCTGTGCTCCTTATCAAACCAGGGAAAATTAGGCACTGCATCACTTGCAGGAGTTCTAATTGTGTCTGCGACAGGTGCGGTTATTATTGTTCTATGTATTTTCGTTTTTCTATAGCAGTTAGAGTGTATTCATCACTAGAAGTTGTATCAAAATGGTATTTGATACTGAATTGCGTTGATCATGTTAATTCACTGATGTTTCTACAGATAGGAACGTCCCCTAGCAAACCTACTGCGACCACCGATTCCCGAAGACAGGTTGCACGACTGCGTCGGACAGCTTCTCAACACCGACGTCGGACTGCTTCTCAACTGAAAGAGAAGAATGAATAAGAAGATGAATACGAAGAAAAAAAAGAAGAAGAAGAAGAAAGAATAAGAACAAGGAGGAGGGGTTTACATGGTCCTGGTGTTGGCAATGGCCGATGGGCTGACCGCTGATGGAGAATTAGCGATGCTCAAATGGGAAAAAACGAATGCAGCCTGAACTCTGAAGAGTGAAGACTGGAGATTTAAGAAGGCAGATAGCCAAATAGGGCCGGCGCGGCACCGCTCAGTCTAAAGGCCTTAGGCTAGGGTTCATAGGGACTAGGGTTAAATCCCAACAGATTTCCAGCACAATATATAATATATGTTAGGAGTTGGTTCGGTTCGGTTTAAGCGGTTTCGACAGGGTGAAACCAAACCAGACCATATAAGTGGCGGTTTCCATCGATTGAGACCAAACCAGACCGATAGAGAGCGGTTCAGTTTTTGGCTCGGTTTGGTTCGATCCGGTTCGGTTCGGGCGGTTTGAGCAAACCGTGCTCACCCCTAACACCACATACAAAGTTTCAACCGGCGAGAGCCCCTTCATGCTAGCCTATGGAGCGGAGGCCGTCGTCCCAATGGAGGTCAGTGAGGAATCCCTCCGGCTCCAATACTTCAATGAAGAAGCAAATGAAGAAGGCATCGACATCAATATTGAGCTCATCGACGAGGTAAGGAATCGTGCACTAACAAATCTAATCAAGCACAGCCAAAAGATGGTGAGATACTACAACTCCCGTGTCTGGAAGTGGAGCTTTAGAGTCGGCGACCTCGTCCTCAGGGACGCGACCTTCAGACCGGAGATCGGCCACCGAGGAATGCTCTCCGCAAAATGGGCACCTACACAATAACAGACATTATGGGTCCGGTGACCTACATTCTGGTGACCATGGAGGGTGAGGAACTAGCACATCCATGCAACGTCGACCATTTGCTCAAATACTTCCAATAAATGCTTTTTCTTGTACATTCAATAGATATTTTCAATAAATTTCTGTGTTTCTACGCTCAATGAGCTGTCTGAATCTAAATTTCAGCCCTTCTCCAAAATTAAGAGCGCCATCGTGAAGGTCGGCTAAATGCTCGAGAGCCCAAGCTCTCACAAAACAAACCAAAAGAAAATCACAGGACGACTGAGTAGAAAAAGACCTCCAGGGCAGCTCGCCACCCAAACCAGAGCACAGATACCGGGTAGGCGACTGCCCAATACCCGCCCGCTTACAGAGGATGCGTGGTAGGCAATGGCCTGATATCTTCCCTCTCAAAGACCACCGGGGTAGCTCGCCACCCAAACCGGAGCAAAGACGCGGGGTTGGCTTCGGCCCTATACCCGCCCGAAGACGCGGGACTGGCTTCGGCCCTATACACACCCGAAGATGCGGGACTGGTTTCAGCCATATACCCACCCGAAGACGCGGGGTTGGCTTCGGTCCTATACCCGCCCAAAGACGCAGGACTGGCTTCAGCCCTGTACCCGTCCGAAGACACGGGGTCGGTGACGGCCCAATACCCGCTCGTTTACAAAGGACGTGGGGTCGGTGACGGCCCAATACCCGCCCACTTACAGAGGATGAGAGGTCGGTGATGGCCCAATACCCGCCCCCTCAAAGATTCGGGACAATCGGCCCCTGAAAGGCTCCAAGGGCACATGCGAACTACCAACCCGCCTCTCCCAAAGACTCCAACGGCGACCAACAAAGGTGACCTACAAAGGAACTTCCCCAACCGACCTGCAAAAGTCATTCCCAAGATTTCTCTCAAACTCTGCAACATTCCGCCTCTCCTCGACCTTAAGCTCGTCCATGCCGAATGCTGGGGGCATACACATACAAAGACACAATGCGCAGAACAAACAACAACAAGCAAACAAGGCATAAAAACAACAACGACAATAAGCAAAGAAATTTCCAAATTTCATTTAATATTTTACACTACAGGTTGCAAAAAACTCCAAGCTCGGTCTCAGGGCCAGCTATACATCGACGCCCCCAGCCTACGGTGCCTCATCTTGGTCACCACCCTCTTGGCCGCCACCTTCTGGGACTTAGGAGTCCGCCTGGTCGCCCCTGGTCGTCGCTAGCCAGAGTCTACACCACTTCGACATCGACAGCACGGGAAGCCTCCCCCTCGTCGTCGGAGGCCACTGACAGACAAGAGAAGTCAATCTCTATGGTGGGGTAGAGCTTCCCCAGCCTCGCCTTGGCCCTCTTGAGACCGGCCTCCAGACCCATATTAAAGCCCTCGGCCCACATGGCCGTCAGGTCGGGGACGAACTCATACTAGCAGACGGCCTCATCCCTGACCTTATTCAGGTTGACCTTTGCTAGTTCGACGATCTGCAGCTCAAGCTCGGTGGTCTTTGACGTGGACGCCTCCCTCTCCAAGGCCAGGAGGTTCTTGTCAGCGACCCTCCGAGCCTCCTCGTCGCTTGCCCTCCCCTCTAGCTCCACAATGACCTTCTCCAGCTTGGCGAATTGATCCTTCTGGGTCGCATTGTACCCCCGGACTGTCTCCAACTTGCCGTTGACGATCTTCAGCTTTACCTCGACCGCTTTAAGCTTGGTTAATTTTCTCGCCAGGGCGGCCTCAGCCTTGCTTGCCACTGACGTGTGTTGCTGCAGGGACACCAGTGCGGTGATCGCCTACAGAAAGAACCAAGTTTGTAAGCACAACTAACAAGAAGAAAGACCGGCGAGGTGAGTAGAGGGGGCAACGAACCTGCTTGACATTCCAGACGGACGTATCTAGAGGCATTCGGTGTCCACATTGACCAGGGACTCCTGGTCCCTTGGCAGAGTACTGTTCTCTACCAGGCCGGCCGCTACCCCGGTCTCATCGAAAACGGACTCGTAGGCGCCCACCGGGTAGCGTGGCACGACGAACTTCTCCGGTGCGAGGGCGAGGATCTCCTCCTTCTGTGATTTGAAGGTCCAAGCGCCGCCTCGTAGCTCGGGTGGACCGGCTTCTCCAGCTCGGACGTCGGGCACCCGAAGGGCCAGCGCACAACTGGAGCCCGGGTTGTTCTGGCCGGCCCAGTTGAAGGTTGCGAAGGGGCAGCCGAACTGATGGGGACGGCGTCAATGGCACCGATCGACGGGCCCTAAGACCGGGCGACCGTGAGATCAGTCACAGGCTCGGTCGGGTCGAGGTTGATGAGTCTGCCTGCCACCGCCTCACTCGTGCAGGAAGTGTGAGCGGTTGCCGCGGGCTCCTTCCTCGGCTTCTTACTCTGCTCCTCCTTCTCGTCCCAAGCGGTGGCCACCGCCGCCTGACTCCGCTTCTGTCATACCTGTGTCGAGCTTTTGGGCATGTGCTGTTTGCCCTTGCCCTTGGTCGGCAGCTCCTTGGATGTCGCATCCCTCGCCATCTTCATGACCTCCTCAATCGAAAGACTCGTGGTCGCACCTGCAAAAAGAAGACAGATCAGGGTGAGCATATCAGAAGTTTTTTGCAAAGCTCGAAGTACCTTCGAGCCAAATGTGCTGGGCGATCTGCTCGTCCGTGACCAGGCCCTTAAAGTCTCTGTTCTCCCTGGGGATCTTCTCCAGAATCGTGGCGCTCTCCAGGTCGGTCCCCTCTAAGACTACCTCGGCGTTCACTAAGGGATTCAAGGTCCCCCAGTTCGACCTCAGAGCTAGGTCAGCCTGCGTCGGGACAAAGACGAACTTCTCCTTCTAGTCACTCACTTTGCCCGACAGACCGAGGACGAATGGCCGACGCCTCCTCACACAGACGTAGTAGTACGCCACCATCCTCTTTGCCTCATAGAAGTATTGGAATAGTGGCAATGTCAGACTGATGTCACTGACAGAGCAGATGACGAGAAAGCAGACCATCGAGCTGATGAAGTTCGGTATCAACTGGAAGAGGAGGAGCTCGAGGAAGTGAAGGACAAGGAGAAGAAAGGGATGGAGCGAGAAGCGGAGCCCCAGGGCGAAAGACGGGTAGTAGATGCCGATCTCGTTGTCCCTAGGAGAGCAAACCCACTCCTTGAGTTCAGGGAGTCGAACTGTGTAGAGCGATCAGATGAACATGGAGCGAATCTCAGGGATGGCGGAGGGAAATAATTGAGACATCTGGGCCAGGATCTCAGCAGGGACTGCGGTCGTGACTTTACCACTGCTTTGGACCTTGGCGGCCGACCTAGGTACACTTCCTTTCTTAGGGTCCCATCTGACCACCGATGACTAGGCGACGGCATGCCCGACTGCTTTGTTTACCTCCGACTGCTTCGACCAAGATATCGACGGCCCCTTCAACACCACCGGCTCCAATTCGGCGTCACCGCCTCCACCAATTTTGCTGAACCACTACTCGACGAAGGAATTGGAAGTGGAAGAAGCAGATGAAGGCATTGACGGATCGAGAGAGTGCCTAGGAAGAAGGAAGACGAACGGAGCTCTGACGGTTGTGAACGAACGATGGCCTACAACGACAGGGGAAGTAGAAATTTTGAAAATTCGAGAGAAAGTTCTCTCCCACTGCCCCTCCGTCTCTATTTATAGGGAGAGTCAGGTGATCTCAGCCATCAGACATGGGCCACGTGGTGAGATCTGAGCGAGACTGGGCTGGCGCCTTGACTTCTCCCCCCAATCACGTCAGCCACGCATCACCCCCTGAGCGGTTGGATGTCTAGATTTCTCCCCATCCCCGAATCGTCTTCATGACCTACGAGATCTGGTGGTCAGTTCGAATTAAACGCTGCAGACCAACCTTTATCCAATGGGAAGGTGACACGTCATCCGAGCCGAGCCGGGCATGCCGTTTCAAATTCGAATGACGGTGGCAATTGTTACGGCCTTAAGGCCGGCCCAGATGATAAAGGCCCATTCATTTTGAAGCCCAGATGAAAGGTCGCCGCGACCCTGGGAAGCTCGCCTCGACGAGCAGCAAGCTCGCCATCGGGGTCAACAAAAGAAGCTCGTCTACTCTCCAACAGGAAGCGCGGCTGGATGGTCCGAAGACGCCAAGCTCGGTCGCCGAGCTTGGCCACATCCAAAGGCGGCCTAATGTAAATATCTCTGACAGGGTGACGTAGGGCCACCTACGCCCCCATTAATTCCAGAGGTTAAGGGCAAGAACTGATGGCCGCCCATTGCGTCACCATTAATGCATTAATGAGTTTGACACCACCTGACACCCATTAATGCGTAAATATCTCTGACACCCTCGTCGACACATCGCTTCTCCACTTGGGCTCCAGCTAAGCAGACTCGACAGCTGATTGGACGGCAAGCAACCGACTCTCATCCCTATAAATACCCCCCTCTAGCCACCAAGGAGGGGGTTGGTCAGTTGAAATCTCTAACTCCTTTCCAATACTCAAGGTCGGATATCTTCCATATATCTGTGCCTTCCTCATAAGCTCGCCATGCCTCACCGATCTATCTTAAGATCGCCAAGCGTGTTCGACTTACTTATTACAAGTCATCCATTGACTTAAGCATCGGAGAGCCTAGGGCTGACAGACAGCCCCACCTTTCTGACGAGTTGTTATTCTAACAAGAAGCCCGCCTCAGCTACAAGGAGTCGGTGACCTTCGGCCGACCTCGGATTCTTCGCCTCTGAAGCGTGCTCCAAGTCGTGCTAACCTCGCCATCAACCCCCAACTTGTAATCATTGTACCCGTGATTCCCACTTAATACAAATCTCATTGTTAGGCGGCCTTGACCCGCAACAATAACGGTAAGTAATTCTTTATATTATAAAAAGGAAAATGGGTATCATATTATATGAGCTGTTTACGGGTGTTTTCTCACCACAGCTCGTTGACCGTCGGCTGTGTGGTCAACGTGGTCAAGGGGTCGACTTGGGGGTCCCTTGGGCTCACCGAGCCCGCTTGTTCTCGGCGTTGGAGAGCTGAGGAGAAGCCTCGGCTTGGTGGGTCGCGCTCGGCCTCGGCTGGGTCGCGCTCGGCCTCGGTTGGATCCGCGTCGAGGGGTAGCCTCGATGCCTTGCGAGTGGGATGATGCCTGAGCAGCCGTCCACCTGACGACTGCGATGGGGGTAGCCGACCGACGCTGAGGGGTAGCCTCGGTGCCTCAGATATCTTCTTTCTGGACAGATGAGGAAACTCGTCAGGGAGGCCGGACCTAGGTTCCGGCCAAATCCCCTCCGATGCCTAAGTCAGATCAAGGTCTGAAAGGATACTCGGCGGGGGAGATCTGGCTTGTTAGGAAGCCGGAACGTCAACCCAGGCGGCGCAAGTTTGGGGGGAGGGAGGAAATGGAGTGGCGGATGCCTAGGTCATTGATGGAGTACATCTCTGTTGGTTACCTGAGTCTCGATCCCCTTCTCCGTCGTCATGGCCTTCCCCTTATAGGGTCTTTCGTGATTGCCCCACGTCCTGCCCCCTCTCACATCCCCACGATCTGCCTCCGCCTCCTCCCACTCGCGCGTAGTGGAGGGGTGGCCCATTAACGGGTCCGTTAATGGCCATCATGGGATCGCGGATTCAAAGGGGCGGTTAATCCGGCCGACTGGTGGCCAGTCGGGTGCCCCCGAGGGTGAAGTGGCTGGGCCTTCAGTCCCGTCCGTGGGCCCCCTTCGGGCGGGCCCGTCTTCTCTAGTGGGCTTCTCCTTTGAGGTCGGGCCGTGGGCCGTTGTAATTCGGGCTGGTCCATATTAGTCGTAACAATTACCCCCATCGCCCAAACCATTCGGCTTCCGTCGGTTCGGTTCGGGTGATGTGACTCTTTCATGATCCGATGGGTGCGTCAGTCGAGGTTCTGCTATTAAATGAATGTCATTATTACCGCTCCGTTTAAACTTCTGTTGGTGCAGTTTTCGAAGCATCGCCACCGTTTTGATGTCGCCACGCGCTCTCCCTTGACGATTCAGATCCCACCATCGTCCTCTATATATACGTTCCAATCCCTCGGGCTTCAACTCTTTCGCGCTCATTCTTTCTTGATCCCCGTTCTGCCAGCTTCTTCTTCCCGACATCTGTCTTCTCTCCAGCTCTTTTCAAGGTAATTCTTCCACTCTTTAGCTCGGGCTATGTCCATGCTTAGAATAGGTGATACACGTCCTGGCGGGCTGACACCTGGTCCCGATCGTGCCCCTCCCTCGGGGCTCAAAGCTCCTTCACCGTCCCCGGGGGTCCCGGATAAAGGGAAAGGAAAGCTTTTTCCGGATCCCGTTGGGGACGATGTGGCCTCGTCTTCCGAGCGATTAGGCATCCCTCCTTCGATCCTCCGGTCGTCATCCATGGCCCCTTTCTTAGTCACTAGGGAAATACGAGAGATGTACTTATGTTATTCCTATGACGTCTGGATTCCCTTTGGAGACGAGCGGATATGCTTCCCGCGGAGTAACGAGGTCGGCGTCTACGTCGAGATGTTCCATCTGGGGCTCCGCTTCCCCCTCCACCCTTTTATTATTCAACTCACGGATTCCTTGAAAGTCTCTCTGTGCCAGCTAACACCATCCGCTGTCGCGGTGCTGACTGGGTTCATTACGCTTTGTATCACTCATGGCCTGGAGCCGTCCCTCCCCCTCCTCTTCTACTTTTACCGGATCCAGACGGTTGGCCTCGGATCTTGGCTGCACCTCCGAGCCCGTGCAGGGTGAGTGTGCCTGCTCGGTCTGCCCCCCTTGGTCGGGGAACTGGGACTCTAGCTTTGTTTTCGTTGTATTTCCCCGGGTCTCGGTGATCTTGACAGGTTGGGGGAGTTCGCAACACACCGACAGGGCGACAACCCTATCCGAGGCCGAGCAGCCCACGGCCCGCCTCATATCGTCACTTTCTCTTGAGGAGAGGTTGGTCTGGAATTTGCTGGATGACCTGCTTCTTAAGTGCACTCTGTGGTCCCCCGGTTAGTTGTCTCCCTTCCTTCCGTTTAACCTCTGGCTCACCCTGATTTCGCTTCCTCTCGCAGGGATGGCGGGCCGTGAATTCACCCATGATGTTGACGAGCTTATTCGGCTGGGATCTCACCGGGGCCATGGGAGCTCTTCCGGACGGGCGCCTCGCTGCTCGGTAGATGAAGAGTTGCGCCGGTCTGAGCCTCCTTCGAGAAGGATTGAAGCCAGCCTCCCCCACGGGTCGCATCGGGTGCCCCCGGAGGAGAAGTCACTGGGGTCGACCCCCTCCTTGTTGAGGGTTCCGGATCGGCTCCTCGGCCGTCCACGGGTGGGAGTCGCAAGCGCTCTCCCCCAGTTACCGCTGGCCCCAATGGGAAGAAGTCGCGGAGGAACGGTGGGCGCGCCGCTTCTCCGGCTCCCACCGTCGCGCCGATGGATCCCGGCAAGGCAGTCATGCCGACCATTTCGGCCGACCCTGCCGCCCACGCCGTCGTCACTCCCTCGGCAACCCCCTCGGCCTTGGGGGCTGTCTGCGTCCTGCCGAGCGCCTCAGCGGGCCCCGCTGATCTCCCCGGGGACTTGGCACCCCTTGATATGGCCTTGGCGAGTCGGCCGGCGGCGGACTCCGTCCTTCCGGGGGACCGTTCCTTCTTGGAGTTGTCCCCCGTGGACATATTGTCTGATTCTCTGGTCGGTCATCTCCGACAGGTTCGAATTCCTGTCATTCTCGGACAGTTGCCTTGCCCTTCAATCTTCATTGGTATAATCCACCTTTCTTTCGTTTGCAGGCCACCGCGAAGTCTGTTGAAGAGCAACGTCGGGCGACCCAATTGAGAAGCCTAGAGGATTCCCTAAATCGGGAGCGCGCTCGGGCCGGGGAGGCTGACGTAGCCCTTCAAGGCGCCCGCATGGAAGCTCGGCAGTAACGCCATCGTGCCGACGAGCTCGAGTCTCAAGTACATAATCTCAAGCGAAATCTTGTGGATGTCCATGACTTGAGCCGAGAAGCGGAAGAAAAGTTCCGACGGGAGAGAGAGGACCTCTGGGGCCAACTCGCCGAGCTGCGTCGGAGGCTCCGTTTCGCCGAGGAGGCTGAGAAGGGTGTCGACACGGCCATAAGGCTGAAGATTGAGTCGGTCCTGAGGGAGGTCTTCGGGACTTATGAGGACCTCATCGCCCCTCGCATAGTGGAGGTCGTCAGGGAGTCGTTCCGGCAGTTCGCGGATCTCGCTCGGGAGCCGATCCTCCCTCCACCGAGACACGTCGATCCCCACTGCTCGGAGCAAGGCGAGGCCCCGGATGACGCTATCTCTCGTGCTCCGGACCCCTGAAGAGCCCTTGTATCCCGTCCCCTTTTTTCTTTTCTTGGGTGACAAATTTTGTTGTCAACAACAGTGCTTGAGAGGACGTTGCTGAGTGATATGTAACCCATACCCTTAATGAAAACGATTTCTTCTAGTCAATTCTTCTTGCGCCGCTGGTCTCTTTTTCGGCGGGTTCTCCCCTTTGGAATAGCCTTCAATGTTCCTAGACCGGTCGGACGTCGTCGCCCTCGCCTAGGGGTGTTGTACCGGGCTCGTCTGGCTTGGGATGTCGTTCTCCCCACCGATTCTGTCCGTCGGGGTGACTGTCCTTAGCCAGGCGAGCCGGTGGGTCACTCGGTCTTCGAGGGGGTTCATCACTTGGTATTTCGGCCAGCTGTCATGCTCGTCGGCTGGGGGGAATTGCCCCCAACCTTATGGGCGGGTGCTTCGCTCGGTCCGCGGGGGTAAGTACCCCTCGGCTTATGACCGGGCGTCGTGCTCGTCGGCTGGGGGAGTTGCCCTCAACCTTATGAGCGGGTGCTTCGCTCGGTCCGCGGGGGTAAGTACCCCTCAGCTTATGACCGGACGTCGTGCTCATCGGCTGGGGGAGTTGCCCCCAACCTCATGAGCGGGCGGTTCGCTCGGTCCGCGGGGGCAAGTACCCCTCGGCTTATGACCGGCCGTCATGCCCGTCTGCTGGGGGAGTTGCCCCCAACCTTACGAGCGGGTGGTTCGCTCGGTCTGCGGGGGTGAGTACCCCTTGGCTTACGGCCGACGAAGGAGATTTGTTCGGTGGCGTGGGGAGTGGCCCCTCGGCTTACAGCCAACGAAGGAGATTCGTTCGGTGGCGCGTGGAGTTGTCCCTCGGCTTACGGCCAAGGAAGGAGATTCGTTCGATGGCGAGGGGAGTGGCCCCTCGACTTACGGCCGACGAAGTAGATTCGTTCGGTGGCAAGGGGAGTTGCCACTCGGCTTTCAGCCGACGAAGGAGATTCGTTCGGTGGCGAGGGGAGTGGCCCCTCGATTTACGGCCGACGAATGAGATTTTTTCGGTGGCGAGGGGAGTTACCCCTCGTCTTACGGCGGACGAAGGAGATTCGTTCGGTGGCGAGGGGAGTGGCCCCTCGACTTACGGCCGACGAAGGAGATTTGTTCGGTGGCGAGGGGAGTGGCCCCTCGTCTTACGGCCGACGAAGGAGATTTGTTCGGTAGCGAGGGGAGTGGCCCCTCGACTTACGACCGACGAATGAGATTTGTTCGGTGGCGAGGGGAGTTCCCCTCGTCTTACGGTCGACGAAGGAGATTCTTTCGGTGATGAGGGGAGTGGCCCCTCGACTTACGGCCGACGAAGGAGATTTGTTCGGTGGCGAGGGGAGTTACCCCTTGACTTACGGCCGACGAAGAAGTGGGCCCTTGTAATTTGGGCTGGTCCATATTAGTCGGACCGCGGTTGCCTTGATTGAGTCCTCCTACATGTCCTGAATCATCAGCTCAAATCGGTGATAGAGTTTGCACTGACAGTGTATGCCTTCATTTCCGTGAGACAATACATTTGGAGTAATGAAAAAAGAAAAAGGCGACAAGACACATGGGAGGTTCTGGCAGGGTAGCCCTCCCTCGGTGGAGCGGCGGCTGTTTACTCTATCTCCTCACTCGATGATACGCGCAACTGTCTAGACCGCGTTCACCCCTTTTCCCCTGTCCAGCTGTTTGGACGTTCCTTCTCCTGAGGCGGGGTCATTGGCAGAGTTCTTCAGATGCCCCCGGCTCACAAGCTTCTCGATGTCTTTCTTTAGGTGCCAACAGTCATCGGTATCGTGGCCGTTGTCTTTGTGGTATTTGCAGTACTTCTCTTCATCCCTCCCGCCTCTCTTCGTCCTTCGGGGAGGTTGGCTCATGTGTCCCTCCTTCTAGGCTTGCGCTAGGATCACGTCTGGGGCGGTGGTCATCGAGGAGTGCCGGGGCTCTTCCCTCCGTGGTCTTCCTCTTGCCCTCTTCTCTTGTCGATGCTCCTCCATACTGCGACGCTCGTTCTCATCGCGCTTGGCTCCGCGCCTGGGCTTACCCTCATCTACGGCCAGGGCCTCTTCTGTCAGCATGAAGCGTTCTACTCAGGCCATAATTCCGGCGAGGTCCTTCGGTGGGTCGCTGTGTAGCGATTTCTTCAAGCCCCTATGTCGTAGGCCCTTTTTCAGGGCCGCTTTCACAACCAGTTCGGGGCAGCTATCCACGCTTAATCGCTCCACGTTGAAGAGACGCATGAAGTGTCTCAGAGATTCAGCCGGTCCCTGTACCACATTGAACAAGTGTTCCGAATCAGGTCTTACCTGTCGCCCTGCCATAAATTGCTTGCAGAACAACTGGGTGAGCTCCTCGAAGCTGTCTATCGACCGATCGGGCAGGCTGAGGTACCAGGTCCGAGCGGCCCCCCGTAGGGTGGAGTAGAAGCCCCTGCAGAGCAAGGTGTCATCGGCCCCCTGGAATGCCATGACCCCCCTCGTAATCCATCACATGGTCCGTGGGGTCGCTAACGCCGTTGTATTTCTCCAGCGTCGGTACCTTGAAGTTCGCGGGTATCCGTGCCTCGGTTATCCTCCGAGTCAGGGGGCATCGTTCTCTGCTGATGCACCCTGGTCGCTCCCCTTCGCCTGCCTCCTTGCCGTTCGGCTGCAACGAGGGGGCCGACGGAAGCTTGACCTCCTCTTGGGTCCTTGCCAGCTTGGGGGCCGGGCTCGATCGGCGCGAACGTTCTTTCCGGCTCTTCAGGTGGTGGGCCTTTGCTCGTTGGCTGCCCCCGCTTTGGTAAGACCGGATGCTCGCTGATCGGCGATCATCCCGCCTACGTTTGTGTGATCCCGGACGTACGGACGAGGCCATCCTTGAGATGTCGCCCGTCCGCTCCGAGTCCCCCCTTCCCTCTCTGAATGAGGTGGGAGTGGGAGATCGCTCCGGGGAGAAACCGGGCATGGTGAACCTCCTTTCCGTGTTCTGCACTCCTTTTCTGTGGTCGACAACCACGGCGGAACGAAGAGGTCGGTGATCCTCTTCCTGGCGGGAGGCCCGTCCCTCCCCACCCTCTGGGGTGGGAGTGCCGCTAACGAGCTGCTGAATTGTCATGACTAAAGTTTGGATGTTGGCGTTGGTCTCCTGCGTGTAGGCTCGGAGTTGCCCCTGCGTGGCCAACTGGGCGTTGTCGGCCTCCCCGGCAGCGCAGCCGTTCGGGGTCTCGATGGGGGCGTGGTACACGCCCTCCTCCGGGATGGGTGGCATGCGCCCTAGGCCGTTGCTGATTGGTTCCATCTTGGTGGTTTTACGTGGGTGTTAGTTCGTTCCCACAGACGGCGCCAGATGTTTACGGGTGTTTTCTCACCACAGCTCGTTGACCGTCGGCTGTGTGGTCAACGTGGTCAAGGGGCCGACTTGGGGGTCCCTTGGGCTCGCCGAGCCCGCTTGTTCTCGGCGTTGGAGAGCTGAGGGAAGCCTCGGCTCGGTGGGTCGCGCTGGCCTCGGCTGGGTCGCGCTCGGCATCGGTTGGATCCGCGTCGAGGGGTAGCCTCGGCGCCTTGTGAGTGGGATGATGTCTGAGCAGCTGTCCACTTGACGACTGCGATGGTGGTAACCGATCGACGCTGAGGGGCAGCCTCGGCGCCTCGGATGTCTTCGACCTGTACAGATGAAGAAACTCGTCAGGGAGGCCGGACCTAGGTTCCTGCCAAATCCCCTCCGATGCCTAAGTCAGATCAAGATCTGAAAGGATACTCGGCGGGGGAGATCCGGCTTGTTAGGAAGCCGGAACGTCAATCCAGGTGGCGCGAGTTTGGGGGGGGGGAGGGAGGAAATGGAGTGGCGGATGCCTAGGTCGTTGATGGAGTACATCTCTGTTGGTTACCTAAGTCTCGATCCCCTTCTCCGTCGTCCTGGCCTTCCCCTTATAGGGTCTTTCGTGATTTCCCCACGTCCTGCCTCCTCTCACGTCCCCACGATCCGCCTCCGCCTCCTCCCACTCGCGCGTAGTGGAGGGGTGGCCCATTAACGGGTCCGTTAATGGCCATCATGGGATCACGGATTCAGAGGGGCGGTTAATCCGGTCGACTGCTGGCCAGTCGGGTGCCCCCGAGGGCGAAGTAGCTGGGCCTTCAGTCCCGTCCGTGGGCCCCCTTCGGGCGGGCCCGTCTTCTCTAGTGGGCTTCTCCTTTGAGGTCGGGTCGTGGGCCGTTGTAATTCGGGCTGGTCCATATTAGTCGTAACATGAGCAAACCACCCAGGATGGTTCGAAAACTCCATTATTTATATTTTATTTTTACGATTGAAACTGTTCATTTTTCAAATTATAACACCTACGAACACCAAAGATCAACCAGACCTGCTGATTTTTGCCTGTAGATCTTGTTGCCCTAAGTTTAGAAAGGGTATGACGCTAATAAAATATAGGAAAAGAATAAGGACAGAGAAAAAACGATAGTTGAAGAAAAGAAAATAAAGCGCAAAAACAAAAGAACTGTTATGAATCAACTACTGGGGGAGGAACCACCAGACCTTTATTTATAGGCATGGTAGGAGAGTAGATACATCGAATACATAGATATGGGCGTATCTCTCAGATACCCGCAATCCTAACCGACTCTGGTTATTTCCATTCATAACACTCCCCCTTATCCAGCCATAGGTGTGGACTCTGCTCAAGAGTACTTCGGGATTCTGAGCGTAATAAGAGTCTCACATGGGGTGGATACTTCAGGATCCTGAGTTGGTGAGGTTTGCCTCATTAAAACCTTTAGCTATGGAAAACCCAGTGGGAGAAACCATAGTTAAGGGAAAAGAGTACAAACGCTCTTTAACTCCCCCTGATTTGTACAAGTGACTCTGCTCATGAATACTTCTGGATTCTGAGCGTCACAGAGGGGTGGATACTTCAGGATCCAGAGTTGATGTGATTTGACTCGTTAAAACCTTTGGCTATGGAAAACCCAGTGGGAAAAACCATAGCTAAGGGAAAAGAGTACAAATTCCCTCAACTCCCCCTGATCTGTAAAAGCTCTTACGCTTTCAGATCTCTTAGGCTTATCTCATCACTCCTATTTACGATATTCCGAAAATGTACACAGATTACAAATTTTATCACCATCAAGCAGCTGCTGAATCCAGAAACTCTGGAGAGGTGTGCTAAGTTTCATCGCCTCTGATGATGTCTTCAGACTATGTGGTTAGGTCCACAATACCAGCTTCTATCCCAATCGTCATTAGGATGTGATGTACCAACAGGCGCCCTCAAGTACACCATTGGTGTGGTGAGGATCTCGGAATGATAGGAAGATGTCGCCTTCATAAATTGCTTTGCAGATCTGCAGGGGATGGCCATCCCACTGTGGGTACCCGTTCTGTGATTTCTCAGCATAGGGACCGGACCTGTAACCTGCATTCGCATAAACATTGGAGGATGCTACTACATTTTGTAAGTCCAAATATTTCGACCCTTGGAGGAAGCGCAGAAGGCTTAACTCCGGTCTAATGGCCCTTTTTAGGTGCCAACTATCTCTGGCTGATGAGTTTACTGCAATTGCTATATCGGGACGCATGCAGTTAGCCAGGAGTGCCTGATTGCACTTAGTCAAGGGACTTTGGGACCAGTTATATCCTCCCCCTCTTCCAGCGATCGGAAGGGTTCTTTTTGTACATCCAGTAAGTGTACCACCGTAGGTGTACTTTGGATGACAATGGTCCTTTTAATTTCTCCAACGCACTTCTGGGCGTTTGTAACAGGATTCTATGAACCATGACTTTATATTTGCCTAGGTATTTTTATTTTATGTTCAAAAGTTAGGCTTGTACATGTAGTTCGGTTTTCTCTTCAGGAGATCCGATGAGATTTTAGTTGTCTCCAACTATGATCTCTAATCCTGTTCTTTGCACAGATGCAAAGACAACCTTCAGTAGGAATCATTGACTTGTCAAGTGATTCTCTTGGTTGTACATTTATTTGTTATACTTATATTTCTTCATTTGAATAGACGTCCCGAAGTCTATTCAGGCATTTTTAAGGAAATGTGGAAATTATCTTTACCAGATATCCACGAAGGTATGCTGTCACAACATCCAATAACAACATATTCATAATTTTCCTTCGCCAAATCGTAAGGTATTCGCTTTTGATAACTTAGGGAGACTGATGCATCATTTATGAGACATGCTCATTTGAGTTTGTTCGATCCCTAGTTTCAGCGAAATTTTCCTCCGGCTATAGGTTGTACCTTATAGCATACGATTTTGTATTTATTTTTCTTATGTGTGCAATACTTTGTTTTATCCACAGGTTTGACACCTTTTGGTGTCTGGACTTCAGGTCCGAACATTTCACGTTTCATAAGTGAGTCCAGCTCATCTTTTATTGCCACGTTCCACATTTTTGGCCAATCTCTACGTTTGCCTTCTAGCAACGGAGTGTGGAACGATAATTTACGAACATCATCGCTTTTGCGATGTATATGGCAATATGATACGTGAATACATTTGTCGACAATTTATGTTCTATCTGTCCAACACCTCCCCAGTACGTACAACATTTACTTAATTTCACTTTTTCCCGGCAATTCCTCTGTAGTGGATTCCGGGAAGGGTGATGGTGTGGACAGGAGCTCATTGTCCTGTGGTAGTATTGTCTTAAGGTCTCCAGGAGTTTCTTGTCCTAGGAGCCTGGTGGTCTGCCTCTTTTCTGTTGAGGATCAGCCACTTCTGCTGCTGGTGGATTGCATCCATTCTCGGGGATGTCAATCCTAGCTGGAGTTTTTGCAGCAGGGATGTGTGATCTGACAATCTTCTGGTTGTCAATAAATGATTCCGGTAATTGGTAGACAGTGTTCTGTATGTGGAGGATCTTCGGGATCTCATCTACACATTGTATTGTTACCGGATCATAGTGGGTCAAACTTTTTGTATCCCACGTTATAATTTTCTTCGCGCCAGATTTTCTAGTATCTGAGCCTATTTTTGGGAAACTCGTCTCATCGAAATCACAGTCTTCAAGATGTGCCTTAAATGCGTCCCCCGTTTGGGGTTCTAGGTATCTTATAAGTGAGGGTGAGTCAAACCCTGCATGGATACCTAGGCGACGTTGATTACCGTTTTGGTCCTCTTTGGTGGTGCAATGGGGATTTAAGACTGCGCGACCGAAGATTCTCAGGTGAGAAATGTTCGGTGGCATTCCATATGCAAGTTGCATTGGAGACTCTGACCTCCAGAGGGTCTTATTTTCATTTACGATGCAGCATGCAGAGTTTGCATGTCCCCATGCATCCATAGGCAATCGGGATTTAATGGACGTTCAGTCCATTGGAGTCTACTTTTCAGTGACTCTGCCGACCCATTTTGGGTATGAACATGCGGCACTTGTATGTTTATTTTCAATTCCCGTTGATTGGCAGTACTCTTGAAAAGATTGGGAGGTATATTTCCCAACATTAACCAGACTTATTTACAACATTTTATTGTCTGGGAAATGTGCCCGCAATATTTTTATTTTTGTGCCAATAGCTTTGGAAAAGCTAAGTTGCTGGTCTGTAGTAGACACACGTACGAATATTCTGAGGATGCATTTATCAGTACAGTGAAGTACTGAAATAGCCCACTAGGGGTGGTGGATTTTATCCACATCTATCTCCTTGTATTCTTTTTGAGGAAGCGTGGAGATTCTTTTTCAACTTATCGTGGAGATGGCCTTGCAATTAGTTTTCCCTTATAGTAAGGGATGCGAGGGATTTTTTCCCTTCTGAAGAATCTTCTGGTTCTTCAAGTCATACCCATAGGATAAGATGCGATGCATCATCGCAAATCCAGTGTGACCAAGTCCATCATGCTGGAGTACAAACTCGGCTGATGTCGGGCACTTCAGGTGCTCCGTTTAATTCTGCTTCCTTTCTCCGAATCTTCGTATGGTGGAGGCCTATACGGCTCTCAAAACGTTCAAGTGTGGATTTTACTCCTTTTTCTTGAGACGTTGCATACGGTAATTTTTTTTTCATTTACATTTGTTGTTTTCAAGTGGAATCCGTTGAACCGGATGTCCTTGAAACTTAGAAAGTCTCTTTTGGAATTCGGAGGGATTAGTGCATCCTTTATTTTTGTGTCGTTTGGGGGCAACAGTGTTACATTCCCTGGATCTTCAATATAGCCCTGATGTTGGGCTTTGTATTGAAAGAGATCGTACGTGTTTATTGTCTACTAATTATTTATGAGAGCAGTTTCATCTATTGAAAGATGAATCGTTAGGCACATGCATAGTCAGATAAACATTTTCATTTATTGTCTACTAAACATTTTCATTCAGAACAAATTTCATAATTAAAATGCTCTCATAAATTATTCTCAAAACAAATTGCTAAGATAAAAATAAAGGCTAATCAAGCAAGTCATCATTTTCGAAGTTGTCAGCTGAAAACTTGACTGGAGCATCAGAGGTCATCAGGTTTGTTTCAGCTTTATTTTTCTTGTTCTCTTTATACAAATCCTAGAGGTGCTGCGAAGTTCGGCACATTTTGGACCAGTGGCTTTTCATGCCACAATTATGGCACTGGTCTTCCCATTCCCTCTTGGGTGGGGGTGAATCATTTTTGTCATTTCTGTGCCACGTGAACTTCCGCTTACTTTCATTATTTCACTGCTGCTGTACATGGCCCTTGGCATTTTTCTGTTGACCCCCCTTATGTGGTCTTTCTTTTCTTTTATTAGCTCTCTTCTTTTTTAAGGAAGAGAAAAGGTGAGCTTCTGGTAGGGGGGCAGTGCCGGGAGGGCGCATATTGCGAGTGAGGAGAAGAAGCTCTTTGTTTTGCTCAGCCATGAGTAAACATGACAGCAGCTCAGAATACTTGGTGAACATGTGTTCACGGTATTGCTGCATGAGTATCACATCTTTTCCATGGAAGGACGTATACGTCTTTTCCAGCATGCGATCTTCTGAGACATTCTCACCACACAACTTCAGGCGTGAGGTGATGCTAAAAAGTGCTGAGTTGTACTCAGCAATGGACTTAAAGTCTTGTAGTCTCGTGTTCTCCCACTCATATCGTTCCCTTGGGAGTATAACATCTTTCTGATGTTTATACCTGTCCTCAAGGGCAGTCCATAGCTCAAGTGGATCTTCGACCGTAAGGTATTCAGCCTTTAATGTCTTGTCCACATGGCGGCGAATATAGGTGATGGCTTGCGCCTTCTCTATATCGCTAACATTTTCTTTTTCAGTCACAGCAGCGATGAGGGACTTTGCCCGCAGGTGAAACTTTACATCTAGCTGCCAGCTTAGATAGTTTCTACCTGATGCTTCCAGTACTTCGAAATTAACGCTTGCAATATTAGCCATTTATCTAGCAGAGCACAAACATGCATGAATTAATAATTAATCAGATAAAACATTTTCATGCGGATGCAATATTTAACGAAAAACTAAATGTGTGGATCGGCCAGTCCCACAAGAAAGAGTCCAAAAAAGTCCACAGTCCAAATTATACAAATTTGCAGCTTAAAGAAAATGAAAATACAACTTTGGAAACCCCGTGGGTCCCATATGATATCTACATCATCAAGCGTGGCCTCCGTCTCCATGGAAGTTGGTCTTCTTTCTGTGACATTTACATAAATTCCTCACTACAATTTCTCTCAAAAATAAAAGAAAAGTGCGGGAAATAAACTGTGGGACTAAACGGCCGATCCAAAAACCACATTTAGCAATTCATGCAGAAATATTGTGCTCATCAACATTTTAATCAGACATTTTCATCACAGGCATCACATGCATTTAATATTCGCAGAGATGTATAAATAATTTAAACACTTAATAATTATTGGACCACTGGGCAACGCCATACACCGTTAGGTTAGGTTACTAACGGCAGAGCGGTCGCAGGATCTTCCTAATTATTAAGTTTTAAATACAATGCACAACCACGCATGTAATATCCAACAGAATATACCAAAGATGCAAAGCATGTAAATATGATTTTTGCAGAAAAAATCATTACAATGCAAAGGTTGTAATTTGAATGGGTTTAATCAATTAAATTGATTAAGTGCCCAAAATTAACATTTTCTTTGTCAGAGGAAAAAGTTTCCCTCATCATCCCAAAAGCCCCCCAAGAATCTCCAAAAAGTCCTCGCCTGCCCGGTATTTGTCCCGTAATGTACCGTGATTTTTCACGAATATTTTGCCCTTAAATCCTCTTTTTAAATTAATTTTTAGGCTAACAAGTTGTCTTTTGAGGCGAGTTTATAGCCCTTTGCCTCCCCCATTTTTTTAGATAAACCAGCCTGCGGGCCTAAAGCCCGCAGTCGACCTATGGGCTTCAGGCCCATAGGCTTTTTTTTTTGAAATCTGTGGGCCTAAAGCCCACAACAGGTCTGTGGGCTTCAGGCCCACAGACTCTGATTTTTTTTTTGAATTCTGTGGGCCTGAAGCCCACAGATCTGCTGTGGGCTTCAGGCCCACAGATCTGGATATTTTTTTTGAAACGGTTAGGGTTTCATGGTGGGGCCCGGCGCCGCCGCCGCCCCCTGCAGGGGGGCGCGGCCTCGGGGGCCGCCGCCCCCTGCGGGCGCGGCCTCGGGGGCCGCCCCCCTCAGAGGGAGGCGGCCACGGGGGCCGCCGCCCCTGCAGGGGCGGCGGCGGGGGCCACCCCCCCTGCAGGGGGAGGCGGCCAAGGTGTGGGGGGGTTTCCGGCGAGGGGGGGGGGTTCCGGCGACGGCTAGCCGCCGGAGAGATCAAAATTCGGGTTTTGGCCCTAAAAATTGAGTTTTTGGGATGAAAAATCCGTCGTTTTCAAGGCGACGATGAATCCACATGACGATCTTGCGAGATCTAGGGGAGGGGCAATCATACGTATGATTAAAAATATCGTTTTAGTATTTTTACCTCTATATCCGTCCTCCGGATATAGCGACGATTGCTCGAAGCCCTACGCGGATGACGACCCTTGATGGAGGAAGCCTTGCACCGCGCTCGTGGATCTCCCGTCTCGCCTTCGCCTTCGCCTTCGCAACGAACGGAAAGAAAATTTTGTGGAAAAGAAAATTTTTAGAGTCGTGCTGATAACGTGTTATGAATCAACTACTGGGGGAGGAACCACCAGCCCTTTATTTATAGGCATGGTAGGAGAGTAGATACATCGAATACATAGATATGGGCGTATTTCTCAGATAGCCGCAATCCTAACCGACTCTGGTTATTTCCATTCATAACAAGAACAAGGTGTTGGGTCTTGCTTATATTGAACCGGACCAGACCGGTCGGAGTCTCCGAGTCGGGCGGGACGCTGGCTTACATGGCGAACTAAACGATAAAGTCGTTGTGGGACCCACTTTTGGCGGATCCGGATATGAGCAGCCGATGAGGACGGAATTTAAAGGTCGGATTTCAATTCAGTTTTGTAGATGGAGCAAACAAGACAAGGTTTCGCCCATAATATGAACACTCATCATGCTACAATGACAGTGTTTAATGAGGTTGATGTCCACCTTGTTTTTTTTTGGGATTAAAACCACCTTGTTTTTTTATTTCTCAAGTAAAAGGGAAAAAAATCAAATTGTGTTGGAAAATAAAAGTTGGGGATAGTATGTAAGCTTAAATGTTTGTTTGTTACAGTTTTGGGCCGGTTGCTCAGTTGTTTATTTGAGCAGGTAGGCCCAAAAGCACAGTAAAGCTTACAAGCTTCGATCCAGCTATCAGGAGGCCTTCACATGCGGCGAACCGTTTCCTCATTTAAGACGACAGCTCAACTGATTGTTGGGCTTTTTCATTTAAAGCATCCGCTTGGAATGAAGACATTCAATGACTGACCTTTAAAGCTCGTCATCAATGCCGACATGTCAAGACTAAAGCAATAAAGCGGCTTAAAAGCTCGGACGTTACCCTCTAACGTCCATAAAAAACAATCGGCTATACAAAGTCTCCCGGACAATGGGAGACAGAGAGGATGATTTCACACAATCTGGGACAATACTTTTTGACTCATATATCAGTATCTGTTCCACCTAAACGCTTCATTTTCTCTATGGCTCGGCGCGATAAATATCGATTGGTCTTACAACAGATCGGTCATAGTTACCACGAGCCTCCTTGAGTCATTATCTGACTTAAGCATCAGATGGGATTAGGTCGGACCCTGGATCCGACCCTCCCTAACGAGCTCTTCGTGCTGTAGAAAACTGAATGTAGACCGGATAGAGCTCGGATTGAGGTTTATTCGGCCCGCGGTTAGTTCCCCCAGTGCCCAGCCAGCTGCCAACATCATCCCACGTCAGCCCTGCAACCCTATCATCCGCAAGGATCATCCAACAGCATCAGTGGTGAGAAAACACGCGTAAACATTTGGCGACGTCTGTGAAAACTCGAGTTGACATTTTCGTCGTCGACCACACTGACGATGGCTCGTTCCACCAATCAAGGACCTGAAAGGCCAATTACCATAGAGGGGCTACAGATGTTACGCCGAATGTTGTGGATCATAGTTCTTCCACTCATGGAATGTTTATAGGACTCATTGGAACTTTCTAAATTTAGATATTTTGTGTTAAGGCTAAGCAGTAGGCCTTCTAGACGTTTCTTTTAGGCTGAAACACTGGGCCAATTTAGCAAATAGAAATATAAATAAAATACAAAAGCTGGTTATCTTTGCTAAAGATGTTGCATTTGAATTGATATAGCTCGATGAAGTCAATCGTTCTCTCAACAAATTGCAAAATTGTTATTGTATCTTCCATAATGTAGCAGCAACAAGATAAGTCTCTCTCTCTCTCTCTACTATATGAGACGTTCTCTTATATATTATGTGGAAGATGTAATGCTCCCTTTATACACAGCTTTCACATTAAATGTGCCACTCACATAAGGCCTCATAATCCGCCAGTAGGGCTAAATCTTATGGCCCATGATGGAGTCCTACTGTCACTCTCCCATATTGATCACGCGAAATAACCTTGCACACAGTGCACGGCACTAAAAAAAACCCTACGAACAGAATGCGGTGCACGCGCGCAACCGAAAAAGAGTGAAAACTGTGGGTGTATGTGTCGGTATCGTCGGGGAGAGGGAGGGGGAGGGGGGTTTGGGATTTTTTGAGTGTTGGTTGTGAATTTGGGTCATTATTTTTGGGTTGAAGGATGTATTTGTGGGTCGATTTTTGGGTGGACTTTGGGCAAGTGGGTTGAGGTGGAGTCCCATGTGGCACATAGAAAAAGAATGACTTAGACGAAGGTGCCATATGGGACATCTTCACCACTTGCACTTCATATTTTAGGATAATTTTATAGTGGATAATGGGTACTAGCGGTCAGTGCAGAAAATTTCATGCAATGTCTGCTTGTGATTATTTGTGACACGTCTGTTAATACTATTAGAGATACCAGTACTTGCATTCTTAGGGAATTGCTTTGTGAACCTATCGTTTTACTCTGTGCACAACCATTTAAATTTCTACTCTGTCCACGTACTAATTACATATTATTATTTAAGTATGCTCAGCGCACAATCAGAAATACCGAAAATACATATAAGCCAAAACACCCGAAAATCAATTTATAAAATCATTGTATAAAATTATTTTATTTCCAAAAAAGTTATTACATTTATCTATATACTTAAGGATGATCTAAACCATGTTAATCGAAGAAGTTTAAGAGATAAAAAAACCCCGAAATATGTCGATCGAGAACAAAATTTTTACGGAACGAACGATTTTAGAGAACGAAAATCTGTCAAGAAGAATTCGGATCTTTGTTGGATGTAAATAAAAAGTTGAGATTCTTAAGAAATATGCAAAACCGAGTGGCCGAGTGAGTGATATTGGTATGTGCATTACTTTTTATTCATCGCGCACAACTGCCAAAATTTTTGCCTGTTGTGACGGTGCGTAATTTTGGGCTGTGTAGCATATTTTACTCACCACGCACATTAGGCAAAATTTTTGTATAATGTGCATGTTAAGTAATTTTGATCTGTGGATCACATTTTACTCAACGCGCAAAACATGCAAAAGTTTTACATGTTGTGTATGGGGGGTGAAGATGCTTCTATATAGGATGTATGACCTTTGAGACTGACTGAGAATACTGACAATTGACAACTAGGATCGACGGCAAATTGAGCCACAGTAACGTTGACGGTGAGAGTTGAAGAGAGAGTGTTCCAGTGTGTCTCTTTCAACATGCACATTCGAACAAAGAACAAAAACTCGTCATATTCATCATTTTGTGCCCCTTTCGCAGTGAACTTGGATTTCATCAGGACATGATTATTTGTTTCGGCCATTTACCGTTGTTACGACCTGAAGATCGCGATAACCCGTCCTTCCGTCCTGAACCATTGAAATGCCCCATAAGCACGCCCCTCCCGAACGGGTGGCCGACCCAACGCCAGGGCGCCCCTCGCCCGGACTTCAGAGGCCAGTAGGGCGTCAGCCGACCCAGAGGTCCGAGGCTACAGGGGGATGGACGCACCTCATCGCGCCCCCTCCCCGTCAGAGGCGCTTAATCGCTCTCGCTCGGTCTGCCAGGAGCAGTGCGCTCGGGGTACACCCGGATAGTACCGCCTCGGATGTAGACAGAGGCACACCCGTTCCCCCTACCGACGGTCCACGATCCGCACCCGAAAATGTGCACGGCCGGGCCGAACACACCGCGATCGGGTCGGCCCGGCGGCCCCACTCGAACCCAGCCGTGGGTAAACGCACCGCTAGACCCCTGACTCATCACACACGACAAACAACCTAGTATAAGGACGCGACTGACACTTACGCCGCCCGGCCATTTGACAAAGCACCCCCTGGCCGCTGCGCCCCCTGACATTTAATGCTTTCGGCCTTAACACCCTGACAAAAGCGCCACTGGCCGTTGCGCCATCCGACAAAAGCGTGGCTGACACTCCTGTTCCTGACATCCTCGTCCGAAGCTTCCGCTGACAACCGGGCCAGCTCAGCATGTCGAGTAAGCACGCCAGGTCAGCTCCACCTAACCGCCTCCCCTCAGGTATAAATACCCCCTCACTTCTTACGGTGAGGGGGTTGGCAAATTCACTCTCAATCCCATTATTCACACACGAGAGCAAAGGTCGTCCATATCTTTGTTCTCCCACCCATAGCTCGTCACGTACGGTCGTCTCACCCTTAGTCCGACCTGCGTGTCTAGCCCCCGCTTTAGGCCCAATTACTGACTTAGGCATCGGAGAGGCTAAGGGTTGGACCCCAACCCGGCCTTTCTGACGAGTTGCTCATTGTGCATGATAGCTCGTCCACTGGCTTGTGTTCGCCTTCGACTCCCACCGTCCGATCTTCCTCAACCGCATCCTGCGGGATTCGACTCCGTGGTCTGCTCCAGCGACAAGCTTAGCTCATCACCCCTCTAATCACCTGTCAAATAGCCTACCCTAATCCTTTCGTCAACATAACCACCGTGCCCTTGGTTCCCCCTAATACAAATTCATTGTACGCGAGTTCCACCCCACAACAATTGGCGCCGTCTGTGGGATCCGAAGGGTCACACCCATGTTAGACCCCATACCGATCGCCCGGAACCCTGACCATGGCAAGGATCCTATGGGTCAAGAGCCACCCTCTCAACCAATTACTCCCGCGACTGACCCCCCTCCGGGGTAGAGGCCGAGACAGTCCAGGCCTCGGCCCGCGCGATTCAGCAAAGCTTCAAGGCCTTCACTAAGGCGATGAGGGGCTGCGTAGCAACAGGGACGGAGGCACCTCCCGGCCCCTCGGAGCCCCCGAACGTGAGATGGAATCTTCACCCTCAGTTCGAGGAGGAGGGGGAGACCAGGGGCTCGCCAAGGAGATTGCGGCCCAGTGGAAGCTCTTGGAGGAGGAAATGGAGGTCGCGCGGCTACGGAGGCGCCGGGAGGAGGCGACCGCCGCGTAAAGGCATTTGGACGAAGCGACCGAGACCGCCCGGTAGGCCTACCTGGACGATGAGACCGCCCGACACCAACTCTGCTTTCTCACCGCCGAACGCGAAAGGCTCCTGAGGGAGAATCAGGAGCGGAGGGAGTTCCAGGAGGAGACGTTCAGAGGGCGGTGGTACTGGGATGACCGTAGCCCGCCACCCATCGAATCCTCTACCCGTGGAAGAAGTCCCCCCAGGCGATCGCTTCGCTATTCCCCGGGGCGCGAAGACCGTCGGCAGTCAAGGCGCGACCGGAGCCAGACCCCGAAATGGCGAAGAGGGTACGTGCCTGAGCGCTCTGCCTACCCGGAGGAGGCCACGCCATTGGCGCGGTGGATCACGTTCGCCCCGAGGCCCATAAGGTTCAAACCCCCCCACCTGGCCACCTACAACGGAAGAGGCGACCCTCTCACGCACGTGCAACAATACGGGGGGGGGGGGGGGGGGGGGGGGGGGGGGCAATGGAGGCGCAGGATGTGGATGAGGCGTTCCTATGCCGGCTCTTCTCGCAAAGTCTGAGCGACACAACGTTGGATTGGTACTTCGGCCTACCCGCGAGATCCATTGGGAGCTTTGGCGAACTGTCCCACAAGTTCTGCCAGGAGTTCCGGGCTGGACGAACAAAGAAGAAGCCCTTGGAGTACCTCAACACGGTAGTCCAAAGGGAGGGATAGACGACAGGGAAGTAACTATGCTGTTTCCAGATGAAAGACGGGCGGTGGTGACCTGCGGCGATGAGGTGCTCATGTTGGCCTTCAAGACGGGATTGCGGACTCGGAGCCTCCACAAATCCCTGCTCCGAGATCCGTCGGCCGACTACGAGGCGCTGGTCGCTATGGCAGAGAGGCATGCATTGGCCGAGGAGACTCTCAGCACGAAGAAGTTGTTCCCCCGGGCGAAGCCGCTCCAATGCGAGCCTCGGTCGCATCCACGACCAAGGCAAGAAGACGGGCATCGGGGGCGCGACCAGCTGACCCAACCAAGGCGCGACCCAACAGGGCATCACCTGCAAGATCGCCCTGGCCCGGCCCAAGCGTTTGCCCCGGTCCAAGATCCCACCCAGGCTGTCCCGAGGCTGGAGGGACCCCCGCGGGCCCACTACACACAGCTCAACGCCCCCATGTTAGAGGTGCTGGCCGCGGTGACAAGGGCCAGACTACTGTCGGAGCCGCCCTGGGAGATGAGGTCGGACCCAGCAAAGCGAGATCTCCGGAAGTATTGTCGGTATCACCGGGACCATGGTCACGACACTGACAATTGCTACACCCTCAAGAGGGAAATCGAGCGGCTGATCCAGGCGGGCCACTTGGGAGGCTTCGTGGGAAACAAGCAAGCAATCCAAGGAGAAAGAGCCCCACGAGAAGCACGGAGGCCAGAGCCACCGGCGGATCACGGCCAGGAGGAGCCGCGCCCCCTAGGGCGATCATGCGCATAGATGTGATAAGCGGGGGGCCGCCCCCAGGTGGGGCGTCACCCGCGAACATGGAGGAAGGTGTCCGACAGGTGATGGTTGCGGGCGCCAGCGGTAAGTCGAAGCGGAGAAGGGTAAATCGACCCCCATCACCTTCACCGATGAAGATCTGGGGGAACTTGAGTATCCGCGTGATGACGCCCTCGTCATCGAGGCTCAGGTTGGAACGGTCATCATCGACCGGCTCCTGATCGACACCGGAAGCTCCTGCGACATCCTATTTTTGTCAACGGTCGAGAAGATGGGATGGAAGCGGGCTGACCTAAGGCCTTGCACGAGGCCCATCGTCGGCTTCATCGGCCATGTGATCCCCATTGTAGGGGTGATCACCATGCCGATAACTCTGGGAGAGGAATCGAGGGTCGTCACCCGGGGGACGCAATTCGTCGTCGTCGACACCGCGTCGACGTACAACGGGATCAATGGGTGCCCATACATGACGGCTATAGAGGCGCTCCCCAGCCTGCTACACCAGATGGTAAAATTCCGGACTCCGCGAGGAGTGGGGCTGGTACGGGGAAACCAGGTGCTGTCCAGAAGCTGCAGTGAGGGGCCGACCAGGCACCAGAGCCCGAAGCAGGCCTTGTCACTCCACATTCCTGACGAGAGGGAGGGCTTCTGCGACCAACGGCCGACCCCTGCCGAGGAGGTCGAAGAGGTGCCTGTGGCCACGGAGGATGGCAAAAATGTCTCCATCGGGACGAAGCTCCCGGCCACTCTAAGGGCGGCCCTCGTCAACTTGCTCCAGGAAAACGTGGACATATTCGCTTGGTTGCCTGCGGACATGCCGGGGGTCGGCCCAACGGTGATCTCCCACAGGTTGAATGTGGACCCAGGAGCTCGACCGGTTCGGCAGAAGAAGAGGAGCGCCGGGGGCGAAAAGAAGAGGGCAGCCGAGGAGGAGGTGGAACGGCTTCTCAAGGCCAAGTTTATCAGGCCGGTGGACCACCCGGTCTGGCCCGCCAACGTCGTCTTGGTGAAGAAGGCCAGCGGAAAATGGCGCATGTGCGTCGACTTCACCGACCTTAACAAGGTGTGTCCGAAGGACAGTTTCCCCCTCCCGCGGATTGACTAATTGTTAGACCAGGCGTCTGGCTACGAGTTGCTGAGCTTTATGGACACCTTCTCAGGCTACAACCAGATCCCGATGGCGGAAGAGGACGAAGAAAAAACGTCCTTTGTCACCGATAGAGGCACCTTCTGTTACATAATGATGCCATTCGGATTGAAGAACGCCGGGGCGACCTATCAGCGGATGGTGGACCGGATATTCAGCCCGCAGGTCGGGCGAAACTTGGAGGTCTACATCGACGACATGCTGGTAAAGAGTAGGAGAGCCCCAGACCACCTTGCCGATTTACAGGAGACGTTCTGAAGGGTTCGTCAATACGGCCTGAGGCTGAACCCGGCGAAGTGCGTCTTCGGTGTGCAATCAGGGAAGTTCTTAGGCTTCATGATAACGAAGCGAGGGATTGAGATGAACCCCGACAAGGTGATGGCTCTCGTCAATATGGCGGAACCACGGACGATCCGGGACTTGCAACGCCTAAATGGTCGGATCGCTGCTCTGGGGTGGTTCCTGTCAAAATCTGCGGAGAGATCGCTCCCCTTCTTCAGGGTCTTGCGCATTGCCTTCGGCGAAGCAAAGGATAAAAGGAAGGTGTTCCCATGTGACGACGATTGCGTTCGAGCATTCGCGGAGCTGAGGGCCTACCTGCAAAGCCCGTCACTTCTCGCCAGGCCGGAAGAAGGAGAACTGCTAGGGTTGTACTTGGCGACCAATGAAGATGTCGTCAGCTCCATCCTGATCAAAGAAGAAGTGGGCGTGCAGCGCCCAGTATATTACGCCAGCCGGATTCTCCGGGAGGCAGAGACTTGCTACAGTCCCATCGAGAGGGCCACCTACTGCCTGGTCACAACGGCAAGGAAGCTCCGACCATACTTCCAGGCCCATCCCATTGCCGTCCACACCGACCTGCCCCTTGAGAAGAACCTGAAGAGGTTGGAGTCGGGAAGGATGCTCAACTGGAGCGTCGATCTCAGCGAGTTCGACATAACATACAAGGCCCGGACGGTGATCAAGGGCAAGGCATTGGCGGACTTCGTGATAGAATGCACCACTGGGGACGCCCCGGGGGACCCACCAAACGTACCGTCGACGACCATACCCCCACAAGTGGCGGGGGTGGCGGAACCTTCGGAGCCCTCCCAGGGAGACCTGGACGAATTATGGACCATCCACGTTGATGGCTCAGCGACGGGATCCGGGACGGGGGCGGGAATCGTCTTTCAAACCCCCGACGGATGCTCGTTGGAATACGCCTTGTGCTTCAACTTCCCGACGACCAACAATGTCACGGAGTACAAGGCTGCGGTCAACAGGCTGAAGCTCAGTAGGGCGGTGGGGGCGACGAATGTGTTGATCCTCAGCGAATCACGGCTCGTCATCCAACAGATCCAAGGGAGCTTCGAGGCCCGAGAAGAAACGATGAAGCGCTACCTTAAGCGCATCCAAGCCGAGCTCCGGAAGTTCGAGAGAGCGGAGGTCAGGCACCTGTCCGTTCCAACAACCTCCGGGCGGACGCCCTGTCCAAGCTGGCCTCTTCATCCGAGGTCGAGATTGTTGGATATGGACGACATGTATACACCCATGAGGGGATGTATGAGAGAACACGGACCTCGGATGTTGCGTGCATGAAAGCATGTACGAAGGGAACCTTTTCATGTGTGAAAAGGACCACTCGATAAGTGGAAAAAGTTACTTTATAAGTGCAAAAAGGCACTTGATAAGTGCATAATGAAGAGGATAAGGAAATGTGCTAATATAGGCTAATAAGCTTATATATGGTTATTTCCTACAATAACTACCCCTAAAGCCTATAAATAGGACCCAAGGGTAAGGCTTTTAAGGGTAACCTTGAATGCCATAAGTTTGCATAAGGCAAAACTTTTCCTCTTCTCCCTTCCATTTTGTTATTCTTCTAAATAGAGATTTAGACAGTGGAAACTCTGCTTCGATCCTCTGTGACGAAGTACTGACCGTTGTGGCGAATCCGAGGGCAAAGTTCAGAGACTACAGCACTGCGTACGCTAACGTAAGTTCTCTTTCGATCCTCCATCCTCGCGCGACGAGATCCTACAGAGGGCCGGCCAGAGGGAGCCCTGGCCTTCGGCCAGCTGAGGCCGGTCCTGGCATCGGCTAGGGCCAGGCCAGGCCGAGAAGCCCTACGGTGCTGGTGGTTTCGGCCCCGGCCACCTGCATGGCCGGCCCATACGGGACCGGCGGCAGTTGCATACGGCAAAACCCCCTACTTGGGGGAATCCGGTCTTGGCACGGCCACGGCTCGACTCCGGCAATGGCCGGGGCAAGCCACTACCTCCCACTGCAAAATACGTTTGTAAAATACGTTTTTCAAAATACGTTTTCAAAAACGCTTTTCCGCTGCAAGTACTATAAGAGTACTATTGTTTGATAAGTGATGTGGAAATATTGAAAAGTTGTTCTAGATGGTGATTGGCATCACAATGTCCTTTCCGATTCTAGAGTAACACCTTCAATATTTTTCGAAAGTAACTTATCAAATGAAAATTCTTTGCAATGTTTTTGATCGAATTTGTTCTTATGTCTTTTGTAGCATTTTAAAGCTAAAATGTCTTCCGCCGCTAAGAACATCGTCGCTGAGTTAAACAAAGGTGAAAAACTCAACGGCGATAATTACAAACTATGGTCCATGAAAATACAATATGTTCTAGAGGAGCAAGATGTGCTCGAAATTCTGAAGAACATAATGATTGAACCAGAGTTGGGCACTACGGCCCAACACAGAAGAGACAAGGAAGCTTTCGATGCTTGGTCTCGGAAGAACAAGATTGCTCGCATTACGTTGTTGTATAGTATGGCCGATGACATAATGCACATCTTCCGAGAGCATGACCTAGCCATGGACATATGGTCCAAGCTAGAGGAGAAGTTTGGTGGCACCTCGGTGTCCAAACTTCGTTCTTTAACTATAAGATTCGATTCGTACAAGAAACGTCCAGATCATTCCATGGGGAAGCATCTGCGACATATGGCGAATCTCATCTCAGAGTTAAAGGATGCAGGTCATGTGCTCACTGATGAGCAACAAATCCAAGCAGTCATACGTTCCCTACCAAATGGGTGGGACCAAATGAAGATGCATCTCACTCATAATGAGAGCATCAAGAACTTCAGCGATGTTTATAAGCACCTCGAGTTAGAGGAAGAGCGGCTTGGGGCCGCCAAGCCAAGTGCAGAAGTGCACATGGTTGCTAGTTCCTCACACGGGGAAAGAAACGGAAAGATCGTTCAAAGTTTACTAATGAACGTAATAAGCAACCAGAGTCTACCAAGAAACCCAAACATAAGGGTGGGCACAAGAAATGGCACAAGAAGAAGGACTTGAAGAAGATCAAGTGTTTCAAGTGCAACAAGTTAGGTCACTATGCTCGTTCATGTACGAGTGGAGGTGACGAGGTAACTTGTAATAATACTAGTTACATATGTGTTCTAATTCAATATTTCTTGTAGAATCTAATCCATTTTGGATAATTGATTCAGGTGCCACCGACCACATAGCAAGGGACAGACGGTCCTTCGTGGAGTATCACTGGATACCCCAAGGAACGAAGTGGATCTATGTAGGAAACAACACACGTGTTGAAGTGAAAGGCGTTGGGACGTGCAAGCTCGTCTTGGACAACGGCCGCACTATCCTACTTCATGATGTTATCTTCGCTCCGGATATTCGAAGGAATATTATATCTGTGGTCGTTTTAATGGGTATTGGTTATAGTTGGTTCTTTCATAGTTGTAAAGTGGACTTGTCTTGTAATAATTCTTTAATTGGTTCTGGGTATGTTTTCAAAGGATTTGTTGTATTAAATACAATGTATGATTCCTCATTTTATAATGAAAATTTCCTTGTTACAAATTCATCAAATTATGAGTCAGATGTAATTTGTTGGCATGCAAGGCTTGGTCACATTGGACCAACACGAATGGATAGACTTGCCAAACATGGCCTCCTATCCAATGTTTCAAAGGTCGAAATGTCGACTTGCGAACATTGCCTTGTAGGGAAATCTTGTCGCAAGCCGTTTGGAACCGGCACAAGGGCCGAGGTTCCATTACAGCTCATCCATTCGGACATATGTGGTTCGATGAATGTCAAGACAAGACGCGGAAAGTCCTATTTCATCACTTTTATTGATGACTTCACCCGATTTGGTCATATCTATTTGATATCCCACAAAAGTGAAGCATTAACCTGCTTTAAAAACTATATGAGTTTGGTGGAAAATCAATTAGATCGCAAGATTAAGGTCTTGCGAACCGATAGAGGCGGTGAATACCAATCAACAAGTTTTAAGAAACTTTGTGATGAAAAAGGCATAGTTCATCAGGTAACTATGCCTTCTACTCCGCAACAAAATGGTGTTGCAGAAAGGAGGAATAGGACTTTAATGGAAATGGTCCGTTCAATGATGGCGCAAGCCAACTTGCCAATCACCTTTTGGGGTGATGCATTATTGACGGCCGCTTTCATTTTGAATCGCGTACCCTCGAAATCAGTTAGCTCCACTCCTTATGAGTTGTGGAACCAAAGGTCTCCTGACTTAAGCATATTAAAACCTTCGGGGTGTGCATCCTACGCACATATTTCCTCCCATAAGTATGGAAAACTTGGGCCAAGGGGGAGGAAATGTATCTTTATACGATACGTAGAAAACTCCAAAGGTTATGTTTTCATTGGTTAGGAAGACAATGGAGGACTAATTGAATTTGAGTCGAGGGATGTCACTTTCTTGGAAAACGAGTTTCCAAGACAGGGAGAGATAAGTCAGGACTTACCTCTATTTGAGATTTATGATCAAGAAGGATTACCTCATTCGAGTGGGAGAATTCTTGGCGAAGACGAAAATACGTTTCAACCTTCACAATGGATGATACGAATGATGCGAATCCTATTCCATACGGGAATAATGATCCAAGTGGGAGCATTTCTAACGACATTCCAAGTGGGAGTGATATTAGAATTGATCTAAATTCGAGTCAACAAGGACTTGAAGATTCTCAAATACGACGTAGTAGTCGTACAAGGTTAGCTCCTCTAAGATTTGAGGATGAATTCCCACAAACCTTTTTGACTTTACTACAAGAAGATGACGAGCCTGCTACTTTCAAACAGGCCGTATCATGCCCTGCAAAAGACAAATGGATAGAAGCGATGAAGGAGGAATTAGAATCCATGAAAGTTAACCAAGTCTGGGACTTGGTTGACTTACCCAGAGGATGTAGAGCTATTGGGAATAAATGGGTTCTCAAGATCAAGCATAAGGCTGATGGCTCTATAGACAGATATAAAGCTCGCCTTGTCGCGAAATGTTTTACGCAACAGGAAGGGATAGACTACGAAGAGACCTTCTCACCTGTTGTTCGTTTTACCTCGATTCGCTTGATTCTGGCTTTGGTAGCTTGCTTAGACCTCGAATTATATAAAATAGATGTAAAGACTGCCTTTCTCAATGGAGAATTGGACGAGGAGATCTATATGGAACAACCAACATGGTTTGTAAAAGAAGGAAACGAACATAAGGTTTGTAAACTTCGTAAGTCCATATATGGTCTTAAACAATCCTCGAGGCAATGGTATATACGATTTCAAGAAGTTGTCTTATCAAATGGTTTTACTATGCTAGATGAAGATAATTGTGTATATATCAAGAGGATCTAAAGCAAGTATGTTATTATGTCTCTATATGTAAATGACATTTTAATAGCCGAAAATGACAAGGGCTTTGTGATGGATATCAAGGCTTGGCTTTCATCATTATTTGAGATGAAAGACATGAAAGAAGCCGCATATATCCTTGGAGTTAAGATTTCAAGGAATCGTTCGAAGAAACTTCTTTCTCTTTCACAAGAGACTTATATAAAGAAGGTTCTAAAACATTTTAATATGCAGGACTGTAAGTCCATTGATACTCCAATAAGCAAATGCGATAATTTATGTCTAAAGATGTGTCCTAAGAACCAAAAGGAGAAGTAAATTATGGAAAAATTTCCATATTCCAGTGCAGTTGGTAGTCTTATGTATGCTATGATGTGTACAAGACCGGACATCTGTTTTGCCGTTGGAATGGTAAGTCATTACCAATCCAATCCAGGGCAAGCACACTGGAAAGCGGTTAAGAGGATAATGCGGTATCTTAAAGGGACTGCGGACTATGCTTTATGCTATCAAGGAAATGCCTTGAGGCTCGAAGGCTACACTGATGCTGATTGGACGGGTGACCTCGATGAGCGACGATCAACCTCAGGACATGTTTTTCTACTCGGATCTGGTGCAATATCCTGGAGTAGAAAGAAACAATCCTGCATCGCACTTTCAACTATGGAAGCCGAGTTTGTAGCATTTAGCATGGCAGTCCAAGAAGCTGTTTGGCTTAGGAAGTTCTTAGACAAGCTAATTGATGCAAGTGACTCAGATGCTGTACCAATATACAGTGACAGTCAAACACCTATAGCCTATGTCAAAGATCCAAAGTTTCATTGTAAGACCAAACACATTGATATCAGCTACAAATTTGCAAAATACTATGATAAGAACAAGAAGGTAGACATTAGATACATATCTATGCATGAGATGATAGCGGATCCGCTTACGAAGGCGATCCCCAGAGATGTGTTTTGCAAACACTTATCATCTCAAGGGTTGCGTAAGAGCTGAGTTGTATCAATGAATTCCCATGTCTACGAACGATCAAATTTAATAAAAGAATAAGTTCTTTTTCGACATTGCATATGAGTTTCTTGAAAATGTTTGTGTACATTTCTTTTAATCTCAGCTGTGTTTTGTATGTCGGACAGATTGAGGTTGGCTCTCTCACATGAGCAACCGCCTTTATTCTATCAGACGGATAAAATAAAGATGAGACATGTTTAAAGTCAAAATCGTCAGACGGATGATTTAGAGTTATGACTTGAACAAAACGATCGTATGAAAGATCTGCATCATATGGATGCTTACAAAAGATCTAAAAAGATTTTTTGAAATCTTATCTATCTTATGCGGGATGTGGGTCCAGGAGATCAATGAGTAGTAAAAGGGACTCAAAGTCAGACATTGTGGTGTCTGACCATCATTCTTACAACATCATTAAGCCATACGCTCCCTGGGAAAGGAGTGATATTGTAATACGTATTCATACTACGTATGCATTTGACCATTGGGTTAGAATAGTAATTGTGTTTACTGTTATGTGAGACCCAAAGACCACATGGGTATTTACTTCTTACCCTTATGGACTCTAATTGGTTCCTTTAGATTTGACTGGGTGATCGCTATCTTAGCATGTTGCTTATGGACTATGGTAAATTCGGTCCGGTGGGGCATGTTAGAAAAGCGAGTCAAGTCAAGATCGAAAGGATCGCAAGAAGAGGAAGATTAATTTCATATTCACATTTGGACTTTAGAGATTCAAAGCTGGCCAGCCAATTGTAATCCAGATGGGATTCAATTGTTGAATATAAAGTATAAGAAATATGAAGAAATAATCTAGGGTAAAACATGCGTTGATCTACTCAACTTTGCACCCCAAAGAGTGTTGTGTATCTCTAACAAGTGCACAACAGCGGACTCTATGCGCATGACGGTCACACGGTCTATTTCTCGGTATGATAGATTGAAGAACTGAAGGAAAAGATATTTCCTTACAATCCCCTCAAGTGTGAGTGGGAGATGTTGGATATGGACGACATGTATACACCCATGAGGGGATGTATGAGGGAACACGGACCTCAGATGTCGCGTGCATGAAAGCATGTACGAAGGGAACCTTTTCATGTGTGAAAAGGACTACTCGATAAGTGGAAAAATTCACTTTATAAGTGCAAAAAGGCATTTGATAAGTGCATAATGAAGAGGATAAGGAAATGTGCTAATATAGGCTAATAAGCTTATATATGGTTATTTCCTACAATAACTACCCCTAAAGCCTATAAATAGGACCCAAGGGTAAGGCTTTTAAGGGTAATCTTGAATGCCATAAGTTTGCATAAGGCAAGACTTTTCCTCTTCTCCCTTCCATTTTGTTCTTCTTCTAAATAGAGATTTAGACGGTGGAAACTCTGCTTCGATCCTCTGTGACGAAGTACTGACCATTGTGGCGAATCCGAGGGCAAAGTTCAGAGACTACAGCGCTGCGTACGCTAACGTAAGTTCTCTTTTGATCCTCCATCCTCGCGCGACGAGATCCTACAGAGATCGGGAAGGCCATCTACGTCGAAAGCCTGCTGACACCCACTATTGACGAAGAGGAACTAATGTGTGTCGGCTTGATGACGACGTGGATGACCCCCATCGTGAAATACTTGGAGACGGGGGCCATGCCCGAGGAGCGGATGCTAGCTAAGAAGGTGGAGAGGCGAGCCCTATCATTCGTGCTCCTCGACGGAGTATTATACCATCGGCGCAACGCTAACTTCGACGTCTTACCGTACCTGAAGTTTCTGGGGCCTGAGCAGGCCGAGCAAGTCATCCGCAAAGTACACGAGGGCTTTTGTGGGAACCACCACGGCGGCCGCACCATCGCCCACAAAATAATGCGCCAGGGGTATTATTGGCCGACAATGATCCAGGACACGGCTCAGTATGTCAAAAGATGCGAGGCGTGCCAGAAATTCGGCAGACATACGGCGAAACCTCCTGCCAACTTGGTACCCATCGTGAGCCCGATCCTGTTCGCCAAGTGGGGGCTCGACATCCTTGGGCCTTTCCCAAAGGCCTCCGTGGAAGGAAATATCTAGTCGTTGCCATTGGACTACTTCACGAAGTGGGTGGAGGCCGAGCCGCTGGCACACATCGCGTGGACGGACATGAAGGATTTTATCTGGCAGTCTGTTATATGTCGCTTCGGAATACCCTGCTCTATAGTCACGGATAACGGAAGACAGTTCGATTGCAAAGGCTTCCGCGACTTCTGTTCGGGTTGGGGGATCAAGCTCCATTTTGCGTCGGTGGCCCACCCACAGTGCAACGGAATGGCGGAGGCCACGAACAAATACATCTTGAATCCTATGAAGAAGAAGGTAGACGCCGCTTTCGGGGCATGGGTCGACGAGCTACCAGGAATCCTCTGGTGCTACCGTACCACCCACAAGGCCTCGACCGGAGAAAGCCCGTTCATGCTTGCATACGGATCAGAAGCGGTCGTTCCTGTGGAAATTAGAGAAGAGACACTCCGGTTGAAACTCTTCGATGAGGACATCAATGGGGAGGGGCTTGGCCTCAGTCTCGAACTGGTGGACGAGGTAAGGGACCGAGCCCTGAAGAGCCTCATCCGGCACAGCCAAATGATGGCCCGACACTACGACTCCAGGGTGAAGAAGAAAACCTTCAGAATCGACGACCTGGTCCACAGAGACGCCACCTTCAGACCCGAGACCGCCCGCCGAGGGAAGTTGCCCGCCAAATGGGAAGGGCCCTACAAGGTCATCGACATCATCGGACCAGCCACATACATCCTGGCGAACGAGGACGGAAGCGAGCTAGCCCACCCTTGGAATATGGAACACCCGGTAAAGTTTTACCAATAATGGTGAGTCTTTTTAAAGAAAGATCTACATTCGTACACTTTTCAAAACTCTGTTGCCTCCACGTGAGTATTTCAGTTTGAATGATTAAGACCTCTGGGGCAGGGCCAACCCTCGCCACCCAAACCAAAGAAGGGCACGGGCCGAGCTACGTGCTCGCTCCCCCCTCAAGACCTCTGGGGTAGGGCCAACCCTCGCCACCCAAACCAGAGAAGGACACGTGCCGAGCTACGCGCTCGCTCCCCCCCTCAAGACCTCTGGGGCAGGGCCAACCCTCGCCACCCAAACCAGAGAAGGGCACGGGCCGAGCTACACGCTCGCTTCCCCCGTCAAGACCTCTGGGGCAGGGCCAACCCTCGCCACCCAAACCAGATAAGGGCACGGGCCGAGCTAAGCACTCACTCCCCCCTCAAGACCTCTGGGGCAGGGCCAACCCCGCCACCCAAACCAGAAAAGGGCACGGGCCGAGCTACACGCTCACTCCCCCCTCAAGACCTCTGGGGCAGGGCCAACCCTCGCCACCCAAACCAGAGAAGGGCACGGGCCGAGCTACGCGCTCGCTCCCCCCTCAAGACCTCTGGGGCAGGGACAACCCTCGCCACCCAAACTAGAGAAGGGCACGGTCTGAGCTACGTGCTCGCTCCCCCCTCAAGACCTCTGGGGCAGGGCAAACCCTCGCCACCGAAACCAGAGAAGGGCACGGGCCGAGCTACGCGCTTGCTCCCCCCTCAAGACCTCTGGGGAAGGGCCAACCCTCACCACCCAAACCAGAGTAGGACACGGGCCGAGCTACGCACTCGCTCCCCCTTGAGACCTCTGGGGCAGGGCCAACCCATGCCACCCAAACCAGAGAAGGGCACGGGCCGAGCTACGCGCTCGCACCCCTCCTCAAGACCTCTGGGGCAGGGCCAACCCTCGCCACCCAAACCAGAGAAGGGCACGGGCCGAGATACGCGCTCGCTCCCCCCTTAAGACCTCTAGGGCAGGGCCAACCCTCGCCACCCAAACCAGAGTAGGGTACGGGCCGAGCTATGCGCTCGCTCCCCCCCCTCAAGACCTCTGGGGCAGGGCCAACCCTCGCCACCCAAACCAGAGAAGGGCACGGGCCGAGATACGCGCTCGCTCCTCCCTCAAGACCTCTAGGGCAGGGCCAACCCTCGCCACCCAAACCAGAGTAGGGCACGGGCCGAGCTACGCGCTCGCTCTCCCCTCAAGATGTCACGACCCGCTTCCCTAAGATGGAGGCGAGATGTGAAAAGGTCCGCACGAGAGTGGAGCTGTGAAGCCCTAAACCCGATAAGCGTCAATAAAACATAAGCAGGTCCCTGTAACCACAAACGGAGCAACAATAATAATAAAAGGAGAGACAGAAATAAAATTCTCACATCTCATAAATTGTCCAACATGAAAATAAGTTCAACATCCAGAAAAGCCACCAGGCTAAAAGAAAGAGTCTAAGGCCCAGAACAAGGCCAACAAAAGCAACAACGTCACAAAGTATAGGTGATATGCACCGACAACAAAACAGCAGTCTAAACAAAAGGAAAACACAACGAAGACACTAGGACTGGTCCCCAGTGTCCACGTACTCCCCGTCAAACACAAGCTCGGGCTCGGCGTCAGCAAACACCTCGTCCTCAACAAGGTACTCAGGTTCGGGATCTAACATGTGTCACCCAAAAGAGTAAAGGGGCACATGTCAGCAAGTCTAAAAGACTTGGGCAAGGAAACTGAAAGTAAGGCAACTAGCAACCTAGCAGTTTTAGTATGCATGACATGGCAGTTATACATGAGTGCACAAGCAAGACATGGTGAACAATAAGTACAAGAGAACAATTAACGGGACAAGACAAGAGTAGCCAAGCTACTAACAATCTCAATCAATTCACTATTCATGTTTCACTGTTGTTTGTAGTTGTTTACGCCTTACAGCTGAATGGTATAACATTCACGCTGATTGGCCGCTTAACACTACCCCAAAACCCAGAGTTTACGCCTTACCACTGCAGTTGCTGATCGGGCAGACTCCCAGTTG
The DNA here is from genome assembly GCA_030789695.1 of Scilla litardierei. NCBI lineage: Eukaryota > Viridiplantae > Streptophyta > Magnoliopsida > Asparagales > Asparagaceae > Scilla > Scilla litardierei. The sequence goes on along the minus strand of CM061141.1, from coordinate 88,331,436 downwards.
ATTGGCCGCTTAACTCTTACCCCCAATACCCACAAGTAATCGAGCCAGGGTCCCCGCACATGAGCTCAGTAAATGAGCCAGGGTTGCCCCGCACAGGAGCTCGCATTCTATATCACGATTCATAAACAATTGGCGTAGGGGTGCACCTAGCTGGAAACAAGCAATTCGGGCATTGGCTATCAACCAACACATGGCCCGCTTCTGGAACACGAGCCAGGAACACAAGCATTGTAGCGAAGCTACACGATCACGGAAATACATAAAGGATGCATTGACATGACAATTAATTTGCGTACCGTTAATGGAAAGTAAAACATGACATGTTAATTGTGCAACATGCTAAATGTCGGAACTAGCTTCGTTGTCAAGTTAGTTCTCCAATTTGCACCTAGGCGAGTATCATTTCGTCGCCTAGCCTCTTTTACGCCTACGACAAGCAAATGGCCTAAAACATGGCCTAAACCCTAAGTGGCAAGTTTCACTTGCCTAGCACCGGGGATGACGATCACGAAGGTTCGCCTCGCGGATGCTAATCTACGGGAAAATCGCTGTTATGGGGAAACAATCATCAAAATAACATTCACTCATTAGGGTTTCATAAAAATACAAATAGGTTATGAAAACATCAAGAGATCGATTTCTTACCGTGAGGAGGCGGAAGAAACACTCCGGAGAACCTTGGGACCAGATCTGGAAACGAATGGAGAAGTTTGGAGAACTAGGGTTTTTTGGGGATTTTGGGGATTTGATGGAGATTTGGGGAAGATGAGGGGTAGAATGTGTTGAGGGATGGTTTGGATGATGGATCTTGGGCTTGGAATGAAGGAATAAGGGTTTGAGGAAGATGGGGGCTCAATGGGGGTGAAACTAGGGTTTTTGGTCGAGTGGAGGAAGAAGAAAACATTTGGGAGGGGTTTAAATAGGATGGGCTGGCGGCTGCCCAGAAATTAGGGTTTTAACACAGATTAGTCGGTCAAAGAGCAACCACTGACCGACTAGTTTGGCAACTAGTCGGTCGGTCGACCAACGCAGACCGACTAAGTGTAAACAGTAACTTCTGAACGAAAATAGGATTTATATTTAGTCGGTCGAAGAACAAATACTGACCGACTAGTTTGTCATCTAGTCGGTCGAAGAACGTTCTTAAACCGACTAAGAGTGAACAGTACTGATACTAAAATTTAGATTATGTGTTAGTCGGTTAAAGAAGCATTGCCGACCGACTAGTTTGCAACCTAGTCGGTCAACCAACGTTCTTAGACCGACTAACGATAAACAGTAACTCCTGAGAATTTTAGGAAGCCAACTAGTCGGTCCAAGAAGGATTGCCGACCGACTGGATCGTCATCTAGTCGGTCGGTGCCCCTTCTTACACCGGCTAATAAGCACCAAAAGTTCCGATACGGAGCGCGGAGCTCCGGGATCGATTCCTAAGACTCATAGGCTTGATCTAATAGTAAGATACGACCGTTATGAAGCCCGTCACGAATGACATACTTCGAAATCGACGATCCTAAGGAATAAACGAGAAAACACGATGAAACGATCGAAAATGAAAGTCACGGAGACGAAAACCACACACGAGGAGAAAATCCACCAAAACATATATTATAATATAATAAATCCAGATACAAGAAAACCAGTCGTTACATCCTCCCCAACTTAAGAAAAATTTCGTCCTCGGAATTTCCAAACACTCACGTGTCCGGAAACAAAAGTGGGAAACGCTCTCGCATCTCATCCTCATTCTCCCAAGTAGACTCTCCAGGTGAGCCGTGTCGCCACATCACCCTCATAAGATTGACAATCTTATTCCGAAGCGATTTCTGACGCCTGTCCAGAATCTGCACTGGATGCTGGTCATACGTCATATCGGGGCGAACGGTAATCTCCGAGAAATCCACAGCATGAGATGGATCGCTAATGTATCGACAATGCTGCGACACATGGAAAACATTGTGAACTCCTTCCAAAGATGGCGGCAAGGCTAAGCGATAAGCTACCTCGCCAACCCTCTCCAAAATGTCAAACGGTCCAATGTATCGCGGGCTCAACTTCCCTCGCTTCCCAAAACGAATCACCCCGCGATTCGGGGAAATCTTCAAGAACACATGGTCGCCCGGCTGAAACTCCAAAGGACGGCGTTTAGCATCCGCCCAATGCTTAAAACGGTCCTGAGCAATCCTCAACCTCCCCCGAATATTCCTGACGATATCCACGGCCTCCACGATCATCTCAGGTCCCAACAACTCCCGATCACCAACGTCATCCCAACTCAATGGCGATCGACATTTCCTCCCATAAAGAGCGGCGAAAGGCGCCATGCCAATACTCGCCTGGAAGCTGTTGTTGTAAGAGAACTCCACCAAGTGTAGATGGTCCTCCCACGAACCCTTGAAATCCAACATGCACGCCCTCAGCATGTCCTCCAAGATCTGAATCGTCCTCTCGGACTGGCCATCCGTCTGCGGATGGTACGCCGTGCTGAAACTCAGACGCGCACCCAAACTCTTCTGCAAACTCTGCCAGAAGTGAGATGTGAACCTCGTGTCTCTGTCTGACACGATACTCACGGGGACTCCGTGAAGTCGCATGACCTCCTGCACGATTCACGTCACATCACTATCCAAACTAGGAAAAAAGAAATAAAAACGGAGGGTAAAAGAATTTTTACCTCCATATATCTCCTTGCTAGCGCCTCAGTGGACTGTCCCACTCGGAATGGAATAAAGTGCGCAGATTTGGTCAATCGATCTACGATCACCCAAATCGCGTCATTCTGCTTCGGACTCTGAGGTAGTCCGGTCACGAAATCCATGGTGATGTGTTGCCATTTCCATTCCGGAATCGGAAGCGGTTGTAGCAACCCGGCCGTACGCTGATGCTCCGCCTTCACTTGCTGACAAACCAAGCACTTGGCTACACTCCGAGCCACACTCCTCTTCATACCATGCCACCAATAATTCAGACGAAGATCCTGGTACATCTTGGTGCCACCAGGATGCACAGAATACGACGAACTGTGTGCCTCCACCATCAACTCCTCTCTAATATCCCCAGCTGGCACACACAACCTGGCTCCAAACCTCAGCGAGCTATCCTCATGAACCAAAAAGTCAGTCCGCAGACCGGCTTCCACCTGCTCCCGAATCTTCACCAGCTTCGGATCCTCAGCCTGGCCAGCCTTAATCCGATCCACGATCGTCGACTGTACCTGCATGTGTAGGAATATGATGCCCTCAAGGCCATTTATTCCTGTGTGAATAGCACAAACATCTTGTTCGAAATAACAGTAAGCTGTTTGGTAATAATTTATCTAAGTTATATTGTAATGTAGTTAACGTTAGATATCAACTTAGGTAAAGTCCTGAGACTTTATGCAAGGTCAAACGGGTATCGAGATGAGTATCTCGATCATGGAGAAACGTTTGACCGTCTGTAGCATAAGTCTAAAATGGTTCGTGGTCGTAGGTGTTTCGAGACAAGGATATCGAAACATCGGATAGACCATTGTGTCTTAGTCTTCACCGTTTAACGGTGGCGATGATCTCATGATCGCTTGACTTGGCGAAGTCGATGACGAGACACAGGTGCTCATTAGAATGAGTTCACTGAACGATCCACTAGAGTTATCATATGGTTATATTGACCAATCTGTCAGTGATAACTCTGAGTGATGATAGGATAGTTGGTCTTTTGACTTGAGGTCATTTTGACGGACCTGTGCGTGAACGGTGCCACTTAGATCAACTGACCTAGCTTCGAGGCAAGGCCTGTCGAAAGGTCTTTTGATTGGGTGTCACTTGAAACGTACGAGGCGAGTAATGACCAAGAGAGGATTCGTCTCTCCCAGTCAATGGGAGTTAGTGTCGTAGAGTTAGTTCGGTCTTTAGTAAAAACTCTGCGCAGAGTATGTTGGAAGAAGTCCAACATTAGTTGACTAAAGATCGATAGAAACTAACCGGAGTCAAGTTATTGGGGTTGACAGTTTGACCGTACCCCAGACTTGATCTACACGACACAGTTTAGACGAAAAGACTATAACTACGGAATTCATCACGGAAACAGTCAGGTGGTCCCGACAATACTCATGTCAATGAGTCAACCACATAATGATGATTCCTGAAGCAGGGACGGCAACCACTGCTCGTGGTCACTGCCGTATAGGGCTTCGAGCCCAACCTGTTGTAAGGGTCAGGCTGTAGGGTCTCACACAGAGTGCTAACGCTTCGTCTAGTAATAGGTAGAAATTAGTTAGGGAGAATATTTGCATTTGATGCAAAAGAAGAGATAATTGCATTTGATGCAATATGATAATTTAAGCTTAGATAGGGACTATTTTGCATTTGATGCAAAAGCGATTAAATGTGTATTAAATTGTTTAAATACAATATTTAATAAAATAAACGCAAGGAAAAGTTCACGGGTAAGACGGGAATGTCCCGGTCTAGACCCAGGTTCGAACGGCATCCAAATCGGACGCCAAACGCAAAAGTTATAGCCAAAACAATAAAAGCCCATGTTGACATCAGCCTGAGAGGCAGATTAAATCAAAAGGGGACAATTTGGCAGGCCCATTGGGCCTGCCATTTATCTGGCACGGAGCCCGCGGGCGCTTTATAGCGCCCGCACTGTTCATGTGGGGCCCGCCCGCCTCCTGCGGGTGCGGGCCCCGCCCGCCTCAAATACCCACAAACCCGGCCCAAGGGCCGGGTCCTTTTTTCCGTCCCCAGACGCCCGCGCAAGCGGGCGCCTGATTTAAGGCGCCTTGGGCGCGTGCGGGGCACGCGCCCAGCGTCTGACGCTGGGCGCGTGCCCCGCACGCGCCCAGCTGGCGGCCGGTCCATGTGGGGCCCACCGCGGGCCCCAGGTGCCTAGGGTTTCGAACCCTAGGATTGTTTTGGGCGGCGGCTCTGTTTTCTGCGAAAAACATCTCTTGGGCTCAACTTTGGACACTAAATTGAGTGGTCAAACGACCTCCGATTGACGAACGGTTTTTTCCTATGCGTTCACCGTTGAACGCTTGTCGTATTGATAGGTTGTATCAATCTTGAAGCTCAACGGTGAGTGAGTTAAAATTCACGGAAGTTTGCACTTTGTGAAGTGCAAACTAACTTGATTTTAACTAACCCAATTATTTAGTCCCACATCGGATTTTGAGAAATGGGGAGAGTCCGCCGCCTATATAAATAGGGGTCTCCCCCCTTTCTCAAAACTCGTCCCAAGCTCAAGATCTGAGCGGCTCTCGTAAATGTTGGAGCACGCTCGGATCTTAGCTTAAATTAAATATTTCTCTATCTCCCTAAAATTTCTGCCTTACTCCTGCGGGCTCTGGCAAAGCCTCAAAGGAGTTCGGATTCTGGATCCGAAATCTTGGCGGAGGTTTCACTCGCGTGAAACTTTCTTCGGCGGTTGGTTGGCTCGGCGGCACGGGGATTGATCGCCTCGGGATGCGGAGCGGTTCGAGGAGCGGTTCGGGGAGCGGTTCAAAGGAGCGGCTCGGCGTGGGACGGGAGCAGCTCGGAAGACGGCGCGGAACATCTCGCCTGCTCCAGGGCTGAGATTCCGGGTATGTGGTTAAAGTAGTTTATTAGCATTAGTTTAATTTAATCGCAGTAGGCTAGATCCTTCTTGGGATGGTCAGACCCATCCCAAGTCGGCATAGATCTTGGCATAGGGTCTTGGACCTTAGGGCCAAGTTAAAATTGTTTTAACTTGCATGTTAATTTAGATTAACTGTTTTTCTTCCGCTGCTTTTGATTTTCCTGTCTATGTTCCGTCCGACTTAGGACGGGACTAGAGGTTTTTTTTGTGCCCTAAGGGAACGCATTAATTCCCTACAGTGGTATCAGAGCCTAGGTTTGCGTAGCGATCTAGGTACTGCGATTAATTTTAAACTTAAGAATGCTTTTAAATACTTTTTAAAATGTTTTTAAAATTATGAGATAAATTTTAAAAATGTTTTAGATGTTCTAAAATTTTTTTTTTGAAATTTTTGACCATGGAAATTTTTTTTTTAAATGACGTTTTAAAATTTATGTGATAATTTTAAAACTAATTTTTTAAATCTTTAAAAGTTTAAAATTTATTTTGGATGCCTAAAATTTTATTTGATAAATTTTTTAAGCATGAAAGTTTTTTTTAATAATGTTTTAATTTATGAGATATTTTAAAACTGTTTTAAGAGTTAAAAATTTTTATGCGATAAATTTTTAACATAGCATGCAAATTAGTGATTTTAATATTAAGTTTTTTTTATGAGATAAAAAATAAAATAATTTTAAAATCATATTTTAAATTTAAGTGTTAAATTTATGTATGCATGCTAAAAATTGTTTATGCGATAAACTTAGTTTATTTAAATGTTAAATAGTTGTGCACTATCTTTATGCGATAAATTAGTGTAGAGTTATTTTAATGGCATGTTAATCTTGTCCCTTATTTGATAACACAAGACAACCCTTTAGGTTAGCCATTAAAAATGATTAAAATTTATTACTTGAATTTTAATGATATGCTATGCTTTAATAAATCATTAACAACAATATTAAAGACCTAATTCCTGATTAGGATAGTCCTTTAAATGAATTTTCAAATTCTAATTGTTATAATTAATTTTCATTGAAGGACTTCGCTTCTAGCGTTGTTAATAATTTATTAAAATCCTAATAACGATTAGGGTAGCACGTGAACCTTATAGTTGATAAGGACTTAATAAAAGTTATTAAACACATCCTAAAATTTTGAATTTAAGGATTCAACTAGTTGATAGGATTAATTAGTTGTTAATAAAAGCTGTTTAGTCTATGGCATACATACAAAAATGACAAGCTTCATTCAATGGACCATGATCCAGTCAATGTGCTTGGCTAAGAGTTCTGGGTCAACCCTTGCTAGTCCAAGGGGTAGTGATCCTGGCTTAGTCAATTCCCTGGCTGAGTTCCGCTGGACCGCAATGTCGCGAATCATGATTGTATGACACCCTGGACTATATCTAAGTCAAATACGTTAATGATCTTTTTCAAGATTAGCCGTAGCCCTCCTTGTTTTAGGGGTTAGCAACTATAGGGCCCGTGTTATAGTTGTTGAGATACACTCAAGCTGTGACATGGCACCCTGTAGAAACCAACTCCTTAAATACATAAGATGAAATCTTGACTAACCCTAACCGTCGTCTCGTACCCCGAGCGCCGGCGTAAGTTAAGTCAACGATGTAGTCTGACTTGATGTAAGTCTAAGACCTGACCCAAACCGACGTGTCGTGCATACACCGAGCTGAGGGGCGAGTCAGGCTAGACATGAAAACAAGGGTCCGACTAGACTAGACAATGTGATTTGGATGAGCACACTCATGATCACGAATGGCTAGGGGCAAAAACCGATTAAGAGAGTCATATCCGATATGATCGATGAAGAGTCATCTTCCGATCGCAGAGTCAATCAACTTGTTGAGCTACACTCAAGGTTGTTTAGACTCAAGGTGATTGGAACTCTTACCCATTAATTTTAATTCGATTAAATCGTTCGTTATTAAGCTTTAAAACGTTCGTAAAATTAGTGGGAGGATATAGATAGATAAAAGCCAATCTACCTATATTTAATATTGAACATATGCTAAAACTAGGGCAAGACTATGTTTATCGTAGGAATTAAAATATAATATTTTAATAAGTTAATTGGTCAATAAGTTGATTAATTGAATATCGAGTTAAATTCTAATTGATAGAATTAAAACTATATTCTCATTGACATTAAATGACCTTCTAAAGAACAGACTTAAGAAATATGATTTCATTAAGTTCTGGGTCCAACAAATAAATTAAAAGCTACATGTCACTCGTCTCTATATGAGGCAGCTTGAACATATAGGACATTCAAAGTATGTTTCTCCCTACAACTTGTCGAGCTACCCTCAAGGTTGTATGGACAAACAATTTTGATCCGCAAAGTTCGAAAATTCGATCAAACCGTTTGACTCGAATACGAGTGCATGAGCGGTGCAAGACTATGTATCCCAACCGAATCTTGAGACAAGCATCTTCTTGAGCTACACTCAAGATTGCAAAGCTCAAGCGTTTGGATACATAAGTTGCTTGCATATCTATTTATTTATGTTAATATCTAAATGTGATTTAGAAAAAGGAAGAAGACACTTCGGAAAGTCAATAGAGAAAGTTAGTTTAATTAGTAAAGGCATAAGTAGGAGGGAATGAAAACGTGACATATTTTGATGTCACGATTTCAGAATAAATTGTTATACAAAAGACGTTTAACACATTTTGACGAATGTCGTCACATTGCTTCTGAAGTAATGTTTTTACGTTAAGTAATTTGTAAATAACTAAATATATATTAAATGTTAATATATAAAATACACAAGATAGTAGCAAACTTATATGGTAAAATTAGACTAGGCCGTGTCTAGAGATTAAGCTTCACAAGTCACATAAAGAGGGGTCTGACCTCTCGTATTATGAAGTCTACGGACACTTGTGAATCTTAGCCTCTTAGATACAATGGCCGAAACCCATCTGTGAGACAGTGGGAGAATGAGTTGTCGAACTTAGTCTCGTACATACTGATGTACCCGAGTCTACTTTTAACAAAATAAGTTATTCGTATATTTTATTAAGACACGTGTTCTTGATGAAACACAAGTCTGATAAAATAAAGAACGAAATGACTAAAGTATTTAAAACTGATTCGATTAGATCGAATGGTCAAATACTTAGCTAAATAAAATCTTGTGTAATTAAAAGAAAATGTGATTTTCTCTCAGGTCAAGTCTGTTAACACATCAGAGTGTTAAAAGGTATGAATCACACTTAGTTAGACTTGGTGTGATCCATAAATAAGTGACTCTGAGTTAACTCCTCCCTCTGGGTTAAGTCCCAAATAGTAATGCCTAGGTTTTGATAATGTTCTTTGAGGACATTGTCAATAATATATTCAATAAATCAATCGTAAGGAAGTTGTATTATTACTCGAATTTCGTGAGACGAAAAGTCGAGTTAAGACATCATACCTGATGATGACTTAATCAACTTCTAGGATGAAATTCGGAGTAGTAACTCCGATTTAAAACTTGATGCAATCTGAATAGGTCCGTGTGCGTAAATAAATTTGAGAATTTAGTTTACGTACCCAAGGAAAATGTTTCCTCACTTACTGCAAGTAAATCTTTAAAGTTGAAAGATTGGTGCAGAAAAGAAAATAGTGAAGTACAATACTGTTGGACGGGAACGGTTTTCATCCTAATTTCTTTAAAACGGATTATGATGAAACCGGTTTCGCCAACAGATGTGTACAGATCTACTCGGACCAAAGCCGATGTAAAACGCTTAAGTTGACCATGAAAATTGCAGCATTCACTTATAAGTTCGTTTTTCTAAATATGATTTAGACGGACCAACTTATATGAATTGGCCAGAGAATTTTCAAGGTCAGTGGGAGCGTGTAAATTACATGCGAGACATCAAAGAGATGGAACATATATTTTGATTAAGTAATCAAAGAGTTTGATTATTTATCAGAAATGAATATGAACCATTTGAAATGACCAATAACTAATTTAAAATTATTATCGTAAGGTACGATAAACTGGATAAGATTCAGGGAAATAAAATATTATAGATTCCGATAGACCAAATGAATTATTTGAATGAGATTCAAATGGTTGGTCTAACATAAACATAGAAACCCCTTAAGTCTATAGTGTAGACGATTTTAGCAGATCCACTCACGAAAGCTCTACCACATGAAGTCGGAAAACTTATGTGTAAAAACGATATTAGATATCAAGATAAATGGGCCTGAGTGCAAGTGGGAGATGTAGGAATATGATGCCCTCAAGGCCATTTATTCCTGTGTGAATAGCACAAACATCTTGTTCGAAATAACAGTAAGCTGTTTGGTAATAATTTATCTAAGTTATATTGTAATGTAGTTAACGTTAGATATCAACTTAGGTAAAGTCCTGAGACTTTATGCAAGGTCAAACGGGTATCGAGATGAGTATCTCGATCATGGAGAAACGTTTGACCGTCTGTAGCATAAGTCTAAAATGGTTCGTGGTCGTAGGTGTTTCGAGACAAGGATATCGAAACATCGGATAGACCATTGTGTCTTAGTCTTCACCGTTTAACGGTGGCGATGATCTCATGATCGCTTGACTTGGCGAAGTCGATGACGAGACACAGGTGCTCATTAGAATGAGTTCACTGAACGATCCACTAGAGTTATCATATGGTTATATTGACCAATCTGTCAGTGATAACTCTGAGTGATGATAGGATAGTTGGTCTTTTGACTTGAGGTCATTTTGACGGACCTGTGCGTGAACGGTGCCACTTAGATCAACTGACCTAGCTTCGAGGCAAGGCCTGTCGAAAGGTCTTTTGATTGGGTGTCACTTGAAACGTACGAGGCGAGTAATGACCAAGAGAGGATTCGTCTCTCCCAGTCAATGGGAGTTAGTGTCGTAGAGTTAGTTCGGTCTTTAGTAAAAACTCTGCGCAGAGTATGTTGGAAGAAGTCCAACATTAGTTGACTAAAGATCGATAGAAACTAACCGGAGTCAAGTTATTGGGGTTGACAGTTTGACCGTACCCCAGACTTGATCTACACGACACAGTTTAGACGAAAAGACTATAACTACGGAATTCATCACGGAAACAGTCAGGTGGTCCCGACAATACTCATGTCAATGAGTCAACCACATAATGATGATTCCTGAAGCAGGGACGGCAACCACTGCTCGTGGTCACTGCCGTATAGGGCTTCGAGCCCAACCTGTTGTAAGGGTCAGGCTGTAGGGTCTCACACAGAGTGCTAACGCTTCGTCTAGTAATAGGTAGAAATTAGTTAGGGAGAATATTTGCATTTGATGCAAAAGAAGAGATAATTGCATTTGATGCAATATGATAATTTAAGCTTAGATAGGGACTATTTTGCATTTGATGCAAAAGCGATTAAATGTGTATTAAATTGTTTAAATACAATATTTAATAAAATAAACGCAAGGAAAAGTTCACGGGTAAGACGGGAATGTCCCGGTCTAGACCCAGGTTCGAACGGCATCCAAATCGGACGCCAAACGCAAAAGTTATAGCCAAAACAATAAAAGCCCATGTTGACATCAGCCTGAGAGGCAGATTAAATCAAAAGGGGACAATTTGGCAGGCCCATTGGGCCTGCCATTTATCTGGCACGGAGCCCGCGGGCGCTTTATAGCGCCCGCACTGTTCATGTGGGGCCCGCCCGCCTCCTGCGGGTGCGGGCCCCGCCCGCCTCAAATACCCACAAACCCGGCCCAAGGGCCGGGTCCTTTTTTCCGTCCCCAGACGCCCGCGCAAGCGGGCGCCTGATTTAAGGCGCCTTGGGCGCGTGCGGGGCACGCGCCCAGCGTCTGACGCTGGGCGCGTGCCCCGCACGCGCCCAGCTGGCGGCCGGTCCATGTGGGGCCCACCGCGGGCCCCAGGTGCCTAGGGTTTCGAACCCTAGGATTGTTTTGGGCGGCGGCTCTGTTTTCTGCGAAAAACATCTCTTGGGCTCAACTTTGGACACTAAATTGAGTGGTCAAACGACCTCCGATTGACGAACGGTTTTTTCCTATGCGTTCACCGTTGAACGCTTGTCGTATTGATAGGTTGTATCAATCTTGAAGCTCAACGGTGAGTGAGTTAAAATTCACGGAAGTTTGCACTTTGTGAAGTGCAAACTAACTTGATTTTAACTAACCCAATTATTTAGTCCCACATCGGATTTTGAGAAATGGGGAGAGTCCGCCGCCTATATAAATAGGGGTCTCCCCCCTTTCTCAAAACTCGTCCCAAGCTCAAGATCTGAGCGGCTCTCGTAAATGTTGGAGCACGCTCGGATCTTAGCTTAAATTAAATATTTCTCTATCTCCCTAAAATTTCTGCCTTACTCCTGCGGGCTCTGGCAAAGCCTCAAAGGAGTTCGGATTCTGGATCCGAAATCTTGGCGGAGGTTTCACTCGCGTGAAACTTTCTTCGGCGGTTGGTTGGCTCGGCGGCACGGGGATTGATCGCCTCGGGATGCGGAGCGGTTCGAGGAGCGGTTCGGGGAGCGGTTCAAAGGAGCGGCTCGGCGTGGGACGGGAGCAGCTCGGAAGACGGCGCGGAACATCTCGCCTGCTCCAGGGCTGAGATTCCGGGTATGTGGTTAAAGTAGTTTATTAGCATTAGTTTAATTTAATCGCAGTAGGCTAGATCCTTCTTGGGATGGTCAGACCCATCCCAAGTCGGCATAGATCTTGGCATAGGGTCTTGGACCTTAGGGCCAAGTTAAAATTGTTTTAACTTGCATGTTAATTTAGATTAACTGTTTTTCTTCCGCTGCTTTTGATTTTCCTGTCTATGTTCCGTCCGACTTAGGACGGGACTAGAGGTTTTTTTTGTGCCCTAAGGGAACGCATTAATTCCCTACAGCATGTACATCAACGATGAAGCCTCCCCAGGAAGGACAATCTCCACGCCAGACTCGCAAAAATCCTGCTGCAATCTCCACTGCGAGGTCAAAATCATCACCGCGGGAAGCCTACTCAGCGCATCAGGGACCACATTCACCTTGCCAGGGTGATTCTGCAAATCAATCTCATAATCTACCATAAGCTCCAACCATCGACGCTGTCGCATGTTGAGCTCCTTCTGAGTAAAAATATACTTCAAGCTTTTGTGATCGGTGAAAATCTTCACTTTCTCACTCAGCAGGAAGTGCCTCCAAATCTTAAGAGCAAACACAACGGCAGCCAACTCCAAATCATGCGTCGGGTAATTCTTCTCATGAACCTTAAGCTGACGAGACGCATACGCCACAACATGCCCATGCTGATGCAACACACAACCGAGACCCTTGCCAGAAGCATCGCAAAAGATCTCAAATCCACCGCTGCGATCAGGCACAACAAGAATAGGGGCAGTCGTCAACCTCTCCTTCAGAATACCAAAAGCACTCTCACAATCACCTGACCAAACAAAAGGTACATCCTTCCGCGTCAACCTGGTCATCGGCTCAGCAATACGGGAAAAGTCCTTAATGAATCGCCGATAGTAACCAGCAAGTCCAAGGAAACTCCGAATCTCAGACGCAGACGACGGAACAGGCCACTCTCTGATGGCCCTAATCTTTTCGGGATCCACAGAAATACCATCTCCAGTCACCACATGCCCGAGAAAAGCAACTCTATCCAGCCAAAACTCGCACTTCGAGAACTTAGCATACAACCGATGCTTCCTCAAAATCTCCAACACCGTCCTCAAGTGCGAGGCATGCTCTTCCTCCGACTTCGAATAGATCAGAATGTTGTCAATAAAGATAACGACAAACTTATCCAAAAAGTCGTAGAAAATCAGGTTCATCAGATTCATGAAAACTGCGGGCACGTTAGTTACGCCGAAAGGCATAACCACAAACTCGTAGTGTCCATACTTCGTCCTGAACGCTGTCTTCGGAACATCTCCCTTCTTCACCTTCAACCGATGGTAACCACTCCTCAAATCCAATTTAGAGAACACCCTCGAACCTCCAAGCTGATCAAAAATATCATCGATGCGAGGCAACGTGTATTTATTCTTGATGGTCACCGCATTCAACTCCCGATAGTCCACGCACATACGACGCGAACCATCCTTCTTCTTCACCAACAACACCGGTGCTCCCCACGGAGACACACTAGGATTGATATAACCCTTCTGCAAGAGCTCATCCAACTGCCTCCGCAACTCTTCCAATTCTGCAGGTGCCATACGATACGGTGCCTTCGAATTCGGCTGCGCACCTGGAACGAGATCAATAGAAAATTCTAGAGCTCGATCAGGTGGCAAACCAGACATCTCCTCGGGGAAGACGTCACCAAAATCACGCACCACAGCTGGCCACTCCAGCTCCATCTGCATAGCCACAACTTCCACCGGCCTGGCCCGAAATCTGACAGGACCAAGCGAACTGCTACCACGGCTGAACTCAAATACTGGATGTCCGGGAATCTCGAACACCACCTTCTTCCTCCGACAGTCGATCGTAGCATAGAAGCTCGCAAGCCAGTCCATCCCAAGAACTGCATCATAGTTGATGATGTCGTGGACAATGAAATCAGCGAAAAGTTCATGTTCACAGACCACCAACGAGCAAGAATTGCAACCACGATGCACCGAGACCACGCCATTCCCTGTAACGATATTCCAACTCTTGGGAAGAGGGGACGTCGACAAGGAATGCCTCTCCACAAAGCTCCGAGAAATAATGCACATCGATGCACCAGAGTCAAAGAGGACTCGTGCAGGAAATGTGCAAACCAAAACCACACCTAACAAGCAATTAACAATCAAACCCTAGTCTAGCAAACAACCATGTTCAAGCAAACAACACAATCTAATCAATCAAAACCAACTAGGAAAGTAACAGCCAGATTGAGGATTACCTGCGATAACCTCATCCACAGCCTCGCTCTCCACAGCGGTCATCAGAAAAGCCTGCCTCCTCGGCGGAACAGCCTGCTGAAAAGCCTGCCTCTGCGGAACAAGAGCCGCTCCACGTCCAGCAGGAACAGACGCTCGCTGCTGCAACGGCTGTGCTGCAACAGGTGCCCTCCGCAGCTGATTCGCATGCCGACAATCCTTCGCGACATGGGAAGCATCACCACGAACCAGACACTGGCCCAAAAACTTCTGACACTGATCCTTGATGTGGCCAGGCTTGCCGCAGAAATGGCAAGTCTTCAGAACAAGCCCCCCTGGCCTCTTAAACTGAGCTGACTGATTAGGCTTGAAACTAGGCCTAACCACCGCTCTGGCCTGCTCCATAGGCCTCTTCCCAGCACCAACAATAGACCCCCTCCTCTGACTCAGGTTCAGCTCCTGCCTCCTCGCAGCGACCAGAACCTTCTGATAAGAGTCCAGATCGGAGGAAGACACAAAACTCTGGAGCTCTAAAGCAAGTCCCTGCAGGAACCTCTGAGCCCTCTCATCCGCATCCTGCACCATCTTTGGTGCGAACCGACTCAGCCTAGTGAACTCCTGGTGGTACTGGTCCACCGTCAAGCTCCCTTGCTTCAGATCAATGAAGCGCTGCAGCATCTCCTTCTTCGCAGCCTTCGGAAAGAATTCCTCATCAAACCTGGACTTAAAGGTAGCCCAAGCTATCGGCTCCACCAACATCTTCTCTTCCGCATCCCACCAGTTCCAAGCATTATCCTTGAGTTGCCTCCTCGCCAAATCAACCCATCTAGCCGGGGTGATCTTGGCCATCTTCAGATTGTCCTCGATGTTCCAAATCCACTCATCGGCAGCCAGAGGACCCTCAGAACCATCAAAATATGCGGGACCCAGCTCCCGAAATTGCTTCGCTCCCGGCTCAGAGCGAGGGGCATCCGGAAGTGCCCGGGCAGCTCGAGCAAGTGGAGCATTCTGGACTTGCAGGAGCACGCCCTGCTGCACTTGCATCATCTGGAGCATCATCCGCATCATCTCCCCATTGGTGGGTTCCCGCTCAGGCTCCTCATCATGAGGGAGCGCACCACTACCCCCACCACGGGTGAATCGTCTTCCTGCCATCTAGTGACACAGAAAACGAATCAGATTAGACTCATAGCTTATGACTCGGACGTCGAACTTAGTTTGTTGGACATTCTAATATTATTATCGCTATTCCGATAATCGCAGTTACAGAAGGACCTGCATGGGCCACCAACAAAACCTGTCACGACCCGCTTCCCTAAAATGGAGGCGAGACGTGAAAATGTCCGCACGAGAGTGGAGCTGTGAAGCCCCAAACCCGATAAGCGTCAATAAAACATAAGCAGGTCCCTGTAACCACAAACGGAGCAACAATAATAATAAAAGGAGAGACAGAAATAAAATTCTCACATCTCATAAATTGTCCAACATGAAAATAAGTTCAACATCCAGAAAAGCCACCAGGCTAAAAGAAAGAGTCTAAGGCCCAGAACAAGGCCAACAAAAGCAACAACATCACAAAGTATAGGTGCTACGCATCGACAACAAACCAGCAGTCTAAACAAAAGGAAAACACAACGAAGACACTAGGACTGGTCCCCAGTGTCCACGTACTCCCCGTCAAACACAAGCTCGGGCTCGGCGTCAGTAAACACCTCGTCCTCAACAAGGTACTCAGGCTCGGGATCTAACATGTGTCACCCAAAAGAGTAAAGGGGCACATGTCAGCAAGTCTAAAAGACTTGGGCAAGGAAACTGAAAGTAAGGCAACTAGCAACCTAGCAGTTTTAGTATGCATGACATGGCAGTTATACATGAGTGCACAAGCAAGACATGGTGAACAATAAGTACAAGAGAACAATTAACGGGACAAGACAAGAGTAGCCAAGCTACTAACAATCTCAATCAATTCACTATTCACGTTTCACTGTTGTTTGTAGTTGTTTACGCCTTACAGCTGAATGGTATAACATTCACGCTGATTGGCCGCTTAACACTGCCCCAAAACCCAGAGTTTACGCCTTACCACTGCAGTTGCTGATCGGGCAGACTCCCAGTTGATTGGCCGCTTAACTCTTACCCCCAATACCCACAAGTAATCGAGCCAGGGTCCCCGCACACGAGCTCAGTAAATGAGCCAGGGTTGCCCCGCACAGGAGCTCGCATTCTATATCACGATTCATAAACAATTGGCGTAGGGTGCACCTAGCCGGAAACAAGCAATTCAGGCATTGGCTATCAACCAACACATGGCCCGCTTCTGGAACACGAGCCAGGAACACAAGCATTGTAGCGAAGCTACACGATCACGGAAATACATAAAGGATGCATTGACATGACAATTAATTTGCGTACCGTTAATGGAAAGTAAACATGACATGTTAATTGTGCAACATGCTAAATGTCGGAACTAGCTTCGTTGTCAAGTTAGTTCCCCAATTTGCGCCTAGGAGAGTATCATTTCGTCGCCTAGCCTCTTTTACGCCTACGACAAGCAAATGGCCTAAAACATGGCCTAAACCCTAAGTGGCAAGTTTCACTTGCCTAGCACCGGGGATGACGATCACGAAGGTTTGCCTCGCGGATGCTAATCTACGGGGAAATCACTGTTATGGGGAAACAATCATCAAAACAACATTCATTCATTAGGTTTTCATAAAAATACAAATAGGTTATGAAAACATCAAGAGATCGATTTCTTACCGTGAGGAGGCGGAAGAAACACTCCGGAGAACCTAGGGACCAGATGTGGAAACGAATGGAGAAGTTTGGAGAACTAGGGTTTTTTTTTGGGATTTTGGGGATTTGATGGAGATTTGGGGAAGATGAGGGGTAGAATGTGTTGAGGGATGGTTTGGATGATGGATCTTGGGCTTGGAATGAAGGAATAAGGGTTTGATGAAAGATGGGGGCTCAATGGGGGAGAAACTAGGGTTTTGGGTCGAGTGGAGGAAGAAGAAAACGTTTGGGAGGGGTTTAAATAGGATGGGCTGGCGGCTGCCTAGAAATTAGGGGTTTAACACAGATTAGTCGGTCAAAGAGAAACCACAGACCGTCTAGTTTGGTAACTAGTCGGTCGGTCGACCAACGCAGACCGACTAAGTGTAAACAGTAACTTTTGAACGAAAATAGGATTTATATTTAGTCGGTCGAAGAACAAATACTGACCGACTAGTTTGTCATCTAGTCGGTCTAAGAACGTTCTTAAACCGACTAAGAGTGAACAGTACTGATACTAAAATTTAGATGATGTGTTAGTCGGTTAAAGAAGCATTACCGACCGACTAGTTTGCAACCTAGTCGGTCAACCAACGTTCTTAGACCGACTAACGATAAACAGTAACTCCTGAGAATTTTAGAAAGCCAACTAGTCGGTCCAAGAAGGATTGCCGACCGACTGGATCGTCATCTAGTCGGTCGGTGCCCCTTCTTACACCGGCTAATAAGCACCAAAAGTTCCGATACGGAGCGCGGAGCTCCGGGATCGATTCCTAAGACTCCTAGGCTTGATCTAATAGTAAGATACGACCGTTATGAAGCCCGTCACGAATGAAATACTTCGAAATCGACGATCCTAAGGAAGAAACGAGAAAACACGACGAAACGATGGAAAATGAAAGTCACGGAGACGAAAACCACACACGAGGAGAAAATCCACCAAAACATATATTATAATATAATAAATCCAGATACAAGAAAACCAGTTGTTACACAAGACCTCTGGGGCAGGGCCAACCCTCGCCACCCAAACCAGAGTAGGGCACGGGCCGAGCAACGCGCTAGCTCCCCCCTCGAGACCTCTAGGGCAGGGCCAACCCACGCCACCCAAACCAGAGAAGGGCACGGGCTGAGCTACGCGCTCGCTCCCCCCTCAAGACCTCTCGGGCAGGGCCGACCCTCGCCACCAAAACCAGAGAAGGGCACGCGCCGAGCTACGCGCTCGCTCCCCCCTCAAGACCTCTGGGGTAGGGCCAAACCTCGCCATCCAAACCAGAGAAGGGCACGCGCCGAGCTACGCGCTTGCTCCCCCCCTCAAGACCTCTGGGGCAGGGCCAACCCTCGTCACCCAAACCAGAGAAGGGCACGGGCCGAGCTACGAGCTCGCTCTCCCCTAAAGACCTCTGGGGCAGGGCCAACCCTCGCCACCCTAACCAGAGAAGGGCACAGGCAGAGCTAAGCACTCGCTCCCCCCTCAAGACCTCTGGGGCAGGGCCAACCCATGCCACCAAAACCAGAGAAGGGCACGGGCCGAGCAACGTGCTCACTCCCCCCTCAAGACCTCTGGGGAAGAGCCAACCCTCGCCACCCAAACCAGAGAAGGGCACAGGCCGAGCTACGTGCTCGCTCCCACCTCAAGACTTCTGGGGCAGGGCCAACCCTCGCCACCCAAACCAGAGAACGGCACGGGCCGAGCTACGCGCTCGTTCCCCACTCAAGACCTCTGGGGTAGGGCCAACCCTCGCCACCCAAACCAGAGAAGGGCACGGGCCGAGCTACGCCCTTGCTCCCCCTCAAGACCCCTGGGGCAGGCCCAACCCACACCACCCAAACCAGAGTAGGGCACGGGTCGAGCTACGCACTCGCTCCCCCTTGAGACCTCTGGAGCAGGGCCAACCCTCGCCACCCAAACCTGAGAAGGGCACGGGCCGAGCTACGCGTTTGCTCCCCTCCTCAAGACCTCTGGGGCAGGGCCAACCCTCGCCACCCAAACCAGATAAGGGCACGGGCTGAGATACGTGCTCGCTCCCCCCTCAAGACCTCTAGGGCAAGGCCAACCATCGCCTCCCAAACCAGAGTAGGGCACGGGCCAAGCTACGCGCTCGCTCCCCTCCTCAAGACCTCTGGGGCAGGGCCAATCCTCGCCACCCAAACCAGAGAAGGGCACGGGCCGAGATATGCTCTCACTCCCCCCTCAAGACCTCTGGGGCAGGGCCAACCCTCGCCACCCAAACTAGAATAGGGCACGGGCCGAGCTACGCACTCGCTCCCCCCTCAAGACCTCTGGGGCAGGGCCAACCCTCACTACCCAAACCAGAGTAGGGCACGGGACGAGCTACGCGCTCGCTCCCCCCCTCGAGACCTCTGGGGCAGGGCCAACCCTCGCCACCCAAACCAGAGAAGGGCACGTGTCGAGCTACGTGATCGCTCCCCACCTCAAGACCTCTGGGGTAGGGCCGACCCTTGCCACCCAAACCAGAGAAGGGCACGGGCCAAGCTACTCGCTCGCTCCCCCCTCAAGACCTCTGGGGCAGGGCCGACCCTCGCCACCCAAACCAGCGAAGGGCATGGGCCGAGCTACGTGCTTGCTCCCCCCTCAAGACCTCTGGGGCAGGGCCAACCCTCGCCACCCAAACCAGAGAAGGGCACGGGCTGAGCTACGCGCTCGCTCCCCCCTCAAGACCTCTGGGGCAGGGCCAACCCTCCCCACCCAAACCAGAGAAGGGCACGGGCAGAGCTAAGCACCCGCTCTCCCCCTCAAGACCTCTGGGGCAGGGCCAACCCTCGCCACCCAAACCAGAGAAGGGCACGGGCCGAGCGATGCGCTCGCTCCCCTCTCAAGACCTCTGGGGCATGGCCAACCCTCACCACCCAAACCAGAGAAGGGCATGGGCCGAGCAACGCGCTCGCTCCCCCCTCAAGACCTCTGGGACAGGGCCAACCCTGGCCACCCAAACCAGAGAATGGCACGGGCCGAGCTACACGCTCGCTCCCCCCTCAAGACCTCTGGGGCAGGGCCAACCCTCGCCACCCAAACCAGAGAATGGCACGGGGTGAGATACGCGCTCGCTCCCCCCTCAAGACCTCTGGGGCAGGGCCAACCCTCGCCACCCAAACCAGAGTCGGGAACGGGCCGAGCTACGCGCTCGCTCCCCCCTCAAGACCTCTGGGGCAAGGCAACCCTCGCCACCCAAACCAGAGTAGGGCACAGGCCGAGCTACGTGCTCGCTCTCCCCTTGAGACCTCTGGGGCAGGGCCAACCCTCACCACCCAAACCAGAGAAGGGCACGGGCTGAGCTACGTGCTTGCTCCCCTCCTCAAGACCTCTGGGACAGGGCCAACCCTCGCCACCCAAATGAGAGTAGGGCACGGGCCGAGCTACGCGCTCGCTCCCCCCTAGAGACCTCTGGGACAGGGCAAACCCTCGCCACCCAAACCAGAGAAGGGCACGGGCCGAGCTACGTGCTCGCTCCCCCCTCGAGACCCCTGGGGCAGGACCAACTCTCGTCACCCAAACCAGAGATGGGCACGGGCGGAGCTATGTGCTCACTCCCCCCTCAAGACCTCTGGGGCAGGGCCGACCCACGCCACCCAAACCAGAGAAGGGCACGGGCCGAGCTACGCGCTCGCACCCCCCCAAGACCTCTGGGGCAGGGCCAACCCTCGCCACCCAAACCAGAGATGGGCACGGGCTGAGCAACGCGCTCGCTCCCCCCTCAAGACCTCTGGGACAGGGCCAACCCTGGCCACCCAAACCAGAGAATGGCACGGGTCGAGCTACGCGCTCGCTCCCCCCTCAAGACCTCTGGGGCAGGGCCAACCCTCGCCACCCAAACCAGAGAATGGTACGGGGCGAGATACGCGCTCGCTCCCCCCTCAAGACCTCTGGGGCAGGGGCAACCCTCGCCACCCAAACCAGAGTAGGGCACGGGCCGAGCTACGCGCTCGCCCCCCCCCGCAAGACCTCTGGGGCAGGGCAACCCTCGCCACCCAAACCAGAGTAGGGCACAGGCCGAGCTACGTGCTCGCTCTCCCCTTGAGACCTCTGGGGCAGGGCCAACCCTCACCACCAAAACCAGAGAAGGGCACGGGCTGAGCTACGTGCTTGCTCCCCTCCTCAAGACCTCTGGGATAGGGCCAACCCTCGCCACCCAAACCAGAGTAGGGCACGGGCCGAGCTACGCGCTCGCTCCCCCCGAGAGAATACTGGGACAAGGCAAACCTTCGCCACCCAAACCAGAGAAGGGCACGGGCCGAGCTACGTGCTCGCTCCCCCCTCGAGACCCCTGGGGCAGGGCCAACTCTCGCCACCCAAACCAGAGATGGGCACGGGCGGAGCAACGTGCTCACTCCCCCCTCAAGACCTCTGGGGCAGGGCCGACCCTCGCCACCCAAACCAGAGAAGGGCACGGGCCGAGCTACGCGCTCGCTCCCCCCAAGACCTCTGGGGCAGGGCCAACCCTCGCCACCCAAACCAGAGATGGGCACGGGCCAAACTACGCGCTCGCTCCACCCTCGAGACCTCAGGGGCAGGGCCAACCCTCGCCACCCAAACCAGAGAAGGGCACGAGCCGAGCTACGTGCTCGCTCCCCCCTCGAGACCTCTGGGGCAGGGCCGACGCTTGCCACCCGAACAAGAGAAGGGAACGGGCCGAGCTACGCGCTCGCTCCCCCCCCTCGAGACCTCTGGGGCGGTGCCAACCCTCGCCACCCAAACCAGAGAAGGGCACGGGCCGAGCTACGTGCTCTCTCATCCCTCAAGACCTCTGGGACAGGGCCAACCCTTGCCACCCAAACCAAAGAAGGGCACGGGCCGAGCTACGGGCTCGCTCCCCCCCTCAAGACCTCTGGGGCAGGGCCAACCCTCGCCACCCAAACCAGAGAAGGGCACGGGCCGAGCTATGCGCTCGCTCCCCCCTTACGACCTCTGGGGCAAGGCCAACCCTCGCCACCCAAACCAGAGAAGGGCACGCGCCGAGCTACGCTCTCGCTCCCCCCTCAAGACCTCTGGGGCATGGCCAACCCTCGCCACCCAAACCAGAGAAGGGCACGGGCCAAGATACGCGCTCGCTCCCCCCCTCAAGACCTCTGGGGCAGGGCCAACCCTTGCCACCCAAACCAGAGTAGGGCACGGGCCGAGCTACACGCTCGCTCTCCCCTCAAGACCTCTGGGGCAGGGCCAACCCCCGCCACCCAAACCGTAGTTGGGCACGGGCCGAGTTACGCGCTCGCTCCCCCCTCGAGACCTCTGGGGCAGGTCCAACCCTCAACCAGAGATGGGCACAGGCCGAGCTACGCGCTCGCTCCCCCCTCAAGACCTCTGGGGCAGGGCCGACCCTCGCCACCCAAACCAGAGAAGGGCACGCACCGAGCTACGCGCTCGCTCCCCCCTCAAGACCTCTGGGGCAGGGCCAACCCGCGCCACCCAAACCAGAGAAGGGCACGGGCTGAGCTACGTGCTTGCTCCCCCCTCAAGACCTCTGGGGCAGGGCCAACCCTCGCCACCCAAACCAGAGAAGGGCACGGGCTGAGCTACGTGCTCGCTCCCTCCTAAAGACCTCTGGAGCAGGACCAACCCTCGCCACCCAAACCAGAGAAGGGCACAGGCCGAGCTAAGCACTCGCCCCCCATCAAGACCTCTGGGGCAGGGCCAACCCTCTCCACCCAAACCAGAGAAGGGCACGGGCCGAGCTACGTGCTCACTCCCCCCTCAAGACTTCTGGGGCAGGGCCAACCCTCGCCACCCAAACCAGAGAAGGGCACATGCCGAGCTACGCGCTCGCTCCCCCCTCAAGACTTCTTGGGCAGGGCCAACCCTCGCCACCCAAACCAGAGAAGGGCACGGGCCGAGCTACGTGCTCGTTCCCCCCTCAAGACCTCTGGGGCAGGGCCAACCCTCGCCACCCAAACCAGAGAAGGGCACGGGCCGAGCTACATGCTTGCTCCCCCTCAAGACCTCTGGGGCAGGGCAAACCCTCGCCACCCAAACCATAGTAGGGCACGAGCCGAGCTACGCACTCGCTCCCCCTTGAGACCTCTGGAGCAGGACCAACCCTCGCCACCAAAACCATATAAGGGCACGGGCCGAGCTACGCGCTCGCTCCCCTTTTCAAGACCTCTGGGACAGGGCCAACCCTCGCCACCCAAACCAGAGAAGGGCACGGGCTGAGATACGCGCTCGCTCGCCCCTCAAGACCTCTGGGGCAGGGCAAACCCTCGCCACCCAAACCAGAGTAGGGCACGGGCCGAGCTACACGCTCGCTCCCCTCCTCAAGACCTCTAGGGCAGGGCCAACCCTCGCCACCCAAACCAAAGTAGGGCACGGGCCGAGATACGCGCTCCCTCCCCTCCTCAAGACCTCTGGGGCAGGGCCAACCCTCGCCACCCAAACCAGAGTAGGACACGGGCCGAGCTACGCGCTCGCTCCCCCCTCAAGACCTCTGGGGCAGGGCCAACCCTCCCCACCGAAACCAGAGTGGGGCACTGGACGAGCTACGTGCTCGCTCCCTTCTCGAGACCTCTGGGGCAGGGTCAACCCTCGCCACCCAAACCAGAGAAGGGCACGGGCAGAGCTATGTGCTCGAACCCTTCCTCCAGACCTCTGGGGTAGGGCCGACCCTCGCCACCCAAACCAAAGAAGGGCACTGGCCGAGCTACGTGCTTGCTCCCCCCTCAAGACCTATGGGGCAGGGCCGACCCTCGCCACCCAAACCAGAGAAGGGCATGTGCCGAGCTACGCGCTCGCTCCCCCTCAAGACCTCTGGGACAGGGAAAAACCTCGCCACCCAAACCAGAGAAGGGCACGGGCCGAGCTACGCGCTCGCTCCCCCCTCAAGACCTCTGGGGCAGGGCCAACCCTCGCCACCCAAACCAGAGAAGGGCACGGGCCGAGCTAAGCGCTCGCTCCCCTCCTCAAGACCTCTGGGACAGAGCCAACCCTCGCCACCCAAACTAGAGAAGGGCATGGGCCGAGCTAAACGCTCGTTCCCCCCTCAAGACCTCTGGGGCAGGGCCAACCCTCACCACCCAAACCAGAGAAGGGCACGGTCCGGGCTACGCGTTCGCTCCCCCCTCAAGACCTCTGGGGCAGTGCCAACCCTCGCCACCCAAACCAGAGAATGGCACGGGCCGAGCTACGCGCTTGCTCCCCCTTAAGACCTCTGGGGTAGGGCCAACCCTCGCCACCCAAACCAGAGAAGGGCACGGGCCGAGATACGCTCTCGCTTCGCCCCTCAAGACCTCTGGGGTATGGCCAACCCTCGACACCCAAACCAGAGTAGGGCACGGGCCGAGCTACGCGCTTGCTCCCCCCTCAAGACCTCTGGGGCAGGGCAACCCTCGCCACCCAAACCAGAGTAAAGCACAGGCAGAGCTACGTGATCGCTCGCCCATTGAGACCTCTGGGGCAGGGCCAACCCTCACCACCCAAACCAGAGAAGGGCATGGGCTGAGCTACGCGCTCGCTCCCCCCTCTAGACCTCTGGGGCAGGGTCAACCCTCGCCACCCAAACCAGAGTAGGGCACGGGCCGAGCTACGCGCTCGCTCCCCCCTCGAGACCTCTGGGACAGGGCCACCCTTCGCCACCCAAACCAAAGAAGGGCACGGGCCGAGCAACGTGCTCGCTCCTCCCTCCAGACCCCTGGGGCAGGGCCAACCCTCGCCACCCAAACTAGAGATGGGCACGGGCGGAGCTACGCACTCACTCCCCCCTCAAGACCTCTGGGGCAGGGCCAACCCTCGCCACCCAAACCAGAGAAGGACACGGGCCGAGTTATGTGCTCGCTCCCCCCAAGACCTCTGGGGCAGGGCGAACCCTCGCCACCCAAACCAGATATGGGCACAGGCCGAGCTAAGCGCTCGCTCCCCCCTCGAGACCTCTGGGGCAGGGCCAACCCTCGCCACCCAAACCAGGGAAGGGCACGGGCCGAGCTACGCGCTCGCTCCCCCCTCGAGACGTCTGGGGCAGGGCCGACCCCCTCCACCCAAACCAGAGAAGGGCACGGGCCGAGCTACGCGCTCTCTCCCCCCTCGAGACCTCTGGGGCAGGGCCGACCCTCGCCACCCAAACCAGAGAAGGGCACGGGCCGAGCTACGTGCTCGCTCCCCCCCTCAAGACCTCTGGGGCAGGGCCAACCCTCGCCACCCAAAACAGAGAAGGGCACGGGCCGAGCTTCGTGCTCGCTCCCATCCACAAGACCTCTGGGGCAGGGCCAACCCTCGCCACCCAAACCAGAGAAGGGCACGGGCCGAGATACGTGCTCGCTCCCCTCCTCAAGACCTCTGGGGCAGGGCCGACCCTCGCCACCCAAACCAGAGAAGGGCACGGGCCGAGCTACTCGCTCGCTCCCCCCCTCAAGACCTCTAGGATAGGGCCGACCCTCGCCACCCTAACCAGAGAAGGGCACGGGCCGAGCTACGCGCTTGCTCCCCCCTCAAGACCTCTGGGGCAGGGCCAACCCTCGCCACCAAACCAGAGAAGTGCACGGGCTGAGCTATGCGCTCGCTCCTCCCTCAAGACCTCTGGGGCAGGGCCAACCCTCGCCACCCAAACCAGAGAAGGGCACGGGCCGAGCTAAGCACTCGCTCCCCCCTCAAGACCTCTGGGGCAAGGCCAACCCTCGCCACCCAAACCAGAGAAGGGCACGGGCCAAGCTACGCGCTCGCTCCCCTCTAAAGACCTCTGGGGCATGGCCAACCCTCCCCACCCAAACCAGAGAAGGGCACGGGCCGAGCTACGCGCTCGCTCCCCCCTCAAGACCTCTGGGGCAGGGCCAACCCTCACCACCCAAACCAGAGAATGGCATGGGCCGAGCTACATGCTCGCTCCCCCCTCAAGACCTCTGGGGCAGGGCCAACCCTCGCCACCAAAACCAGAGAATGGAACGGGTCGAGATACGGACTCGCTCCCCCCTCAAGACCTCTGGGGCAAGGCCAACCCTCGCCACCCAAACCAGAGTAGGGAACGGGCCGAGCTACGCACTCGCTCCCCCCTCAAGAACTCTGGGGCAGGGCAACCCTTGCCACCCAAACCAGAGTAGGGCACGGGCCGAGCTACGGGCTCGCTCTCCCCTTGAGACCTCTGGGGCAGGGCCAACCCTGACCACCCAAACCAGAGAAGGGCACGGGCTGAGCTTCGTGATCGCTCCCCTCCTCAAGACCTCTGGGGCAGGGCCAACCCTCGCCACCAAAACCAGAGTAAGGCACGGGCCGAGCTACGCGCTCGCTCCCCCCTCGAGACCTCTGGGACAGGGCAAACCCTCGCCACCTAAACCAGAGAAGGGCACGGGCCGAGCTACGTGCTCGCTCCCACCTCAAGACCCCTGGGGCAGGGCCAACCCTCGCCACCTAAACCAGAGATGGGCACGGGCGGAGCTACGTGCTCACTCCCCTCTCAAGACCTCTGGGGCAGGGCCGACCCTCGCCACCCAAACCAGAGAAAGGCACGGGCCGAGCTACGCGATCGCACCCCCAAGACCTCTGAGGCAGGGCCAACCCTCGCCACCCAAACCAGAGATGGGCACGGGCCGAACTACGCACTCGCTCCCCACTCGAGACCTCTGGGGCAGGGCCAACCCTCGTCACCCAAACCAGAGAAGGGCACGGGCCGAGCTACGTGCTCGTTCCCCCCTCGAGACCTCTGGGGCAGGGCCGACCCTCGCCAACCGAACCAGAGATGGGCACGGGCCAAGCTACGCGCTCGCTCCCCCCCTCGAGACCTCTGGGGCAGGGCCGACCCTCGCCACCCAAACCAGAGAAGGGCACGGGCCGAGCTACGTGCTCGCTCCCTCTTCAAGACCTCTGGGACAGGGCCAACCCTTGCCACCCAAACCAAAGAAGGGCATTGGCCGAGCTACGCGTTTGCTCCCCACTAAAGACCTCTGGGGCAGGGCCAACCCTCGCCACCCAAACCAGAGAAGGGCACGGGCCGAGCTACGCGCTCGCTCCTCCTTAAGACCTCTGGGGCAGGGCCAACCCTCGCCACCCAAACCAGAGAAGGGCACGCACCGAGGTACGCGCTCGCTCCTCCTCAAGACCTCTGGGGCAGGGCCAACCCTCGCCACCCAAACCAGAGAAGGGCACGGGCCGAGATACGCGCTCGCTCCCCCCTCAAGACCTCTGGGGCATGGCCGACCCTCGCCACCCAAACCAGAGAAGGGCACGCGCCGAGCTACGCGCTCCCTCCCCCCTCAAGACCTCTGGGGCAGGGCCAACCCTCGCCACCCAAACCAGAGAAGGGCACGGGCCGAGCTATGCGCTCTCTCCCGCCTCAAGACCTCTGGGGCAGGGCCAACTCTCGCCACCCAAACCAGAGAAGGGCACGGGCCGAGCTACGCGCTCGCTCCCCCCTAAAGACCTCTGGGGCAGGGCCAACCCTCCCCACCCAAACCAGAGAAGGTCACGGGCCGAGCTAAGCACTCGCTCCCCCCTCAAGACCTCTGGGGCAGGGCTAACCCTCTCCACCCAAACCAGAGAAGGACACGGGCCGAGCTACGTGCTCCCTCCCCCCTCAAGACCTCTGGGGCAAGGCCAACCCTCGCCACCCAAACCAGAGAAGGGCACAGGCCGAGCTACGTGCTAGCTCCCCCCTTCAAGACTTCTGGGGCAGGGCCAACCCTCGCCACCCACACCAGAGAAGGGCACGGGCCGAGCTACACGCTCGTTTCCCCCACAAGACCTCTGTGGCTGGGCCAACCCTCGCCACCCAAACCAGATTGGGGCACGGGCCGAGCTACGCGCTTGCTCCCCCTCAAGACCTCTGGGGCAGGGCCAACCCTCGCTACCTAAACCATAGTAGGGCACGGGCTGAGCTACGCACTCGCTCCCCCTTGAGACCTCTGGAGCAGGGCCAACGCTCTCCACCAAAACCATAGAAGGGCACGGGCCGAGCTACGCTCTCGCTCCCCTCTTCAAGACCTCTGGGACAGGGCCAACCCTCGCCACCCAAACCAGAGAATGGCACGGGCTGAGATACGCGCTCGCTCCCCCCTCAAGACCTATTGGGCAGGGCGAACCCTCACCACCGAAACCAGAGTAGGGCACGGGCCGAGCTACGCACTCGCTCTCCTCCTCAAGACCTCTGGGGCAGGGCCAACCCTCGCCACCCAAACCAGAGTACGGCACGGGTCTAGATACGCGCTCCCTCCCCTCCTCAAGGCCTTTGGGCAGGGCCAACCCTCGCCACCCAAACCAGAGTAGGACACGGGCCGAGCTACGCGTTCGCTGCCCCCTCAAGACCTCTGGGACATGGCTAACCCTCCCCACCCAAACCAGAGTAGGGCACGGGACGAGCTACACGCTCGCTCCCCTCTAGAGATCTCTGGGGCAGGGCCAACTCTCGCCACCCAAACTAGAGAAGGGCACGGGCCGAGCTACGCGCTCGCTCCCTTCCTCCAGACCACTGGGGCAGGGCCGACCCTCGCCACCCAAACCAAAGAAGGGCACGGGCCGAGCTACGCGCTTGCTCCCCCCTCAAGACCTATGGGGCAGGGCCGACCCTCGCCACCCAAACAAGAGAAGGGCACGGGCCGAGCTTCGCGCTCGCTCCCCCCTCAAGACCTCTGGGGCAGGGAAAACCCTCACCACCCAAACCAGAGAAGGGCACGGGCCGAGATACGTGCTCGCTCCCCACCTCAAGACCTCTGGGGCAGGGCCAACCCTCGCCACCCAAACCATAGAAGGGCACGTGCCGAGCTAAGCGCTCGCTCCACCCCTCAAGACCTCTGGGGCAGGGCCAACCCCGCCACCCAAACCAGAGAAGGGCATGGGCCGAGCTAAGCGCTCGTTCCCCCCTCAAGACTTCTGGGGCAGGGCCAACCCTCACCACCCAAACCAGAGAAGGGCACGGTCCGAGCTACGCGCTCGCTAACCCCTCAAGACCTCTGGGGCAGTGCCAACCCTCGCCACCTAAACCAGAGAATGGCACGGGCCTAGCTATGCGCTCGCTCCCCCCTCAAGACCTCTGGGGCATGGCCAACCCTCGCCACCCAAACCAGAGAAGGGCACGGGCTGAGATACGCGCTCGCTTCCCCCCTCAAGACCTCTGGGGCAGGGCCAACCCTCGCCACCCAAACCAGAGTAGGGCACGGGCCGAGCTACGCGCTCGCTCCCCCCTCAAGACCTCTGGGGCAGGGCAACCCTTGCCACCCAAACCAGAGTAGGGAACAGGCCGAGCTACGTGCTCGCTCCCCCATTGAGACCTCTGGGGCAGGGCCAACCCTCACCACCCAAACCAGAGAATGGCACGGGCTGAGCTACGTGCTCGCTCCCTCCCTCAAGACCTCTGGGGGTAGGGCCAACCCTCGCCACCCAAACCAGAGTAGGGCACGGGTCGAGCTACGCGCTTGCTCCCCCCTCGAGACCTCTGGGACAGGGCCAACCCTCGCCACCCAAACCAGAGAAGGGCACGGGCCAAGCAACGTGCTCGCTCCTCCCTCAAGACCCCTGGGGCAGGGCCAACCCTCGCCATCCAAACCAGAGATGGGCTCGGGCGGAGCTACTCACTCACTCCCCCCTCAAGACCTCTGGGGCAGGGCCGACCCTCGCCACCCAAACCAGAGAAGGGCACGGGCCGAGCTACATGCTCGGCCCCCCAAGACCTCTGGGGCAGGGCCAACCCACGCCACCCAAACCAGAGATGGGCACAGGCCGAGCTAAACGCTCGCTCCGCCCTCGAGACCCCTGGGGCAGTGCCAACCCTCGCCACCCAAACCAGAGAAGGGCACGGGCCGAGCTACGCGCTCGCTCCCCCCTCGAGACCTCTGGGGCAGGGCCGACCCTCGCCACCCAAACCAGTGAAGGGCACGGGCCGAGCTATGTGCTCGCTCCCCCCCCAAGACCTCTGGGGCAGGGCCAACCCTCGCCACCCAAACCAGAGAAGGACACGGGCCGAGCTACGTGCTCGCTCCCCCCTCAAGACCTCTGGGGTAGGGCCAACCCTCGCCATCCAAACCAGAGAAGGGCACGGGCCGAGCTACGTGCTCGCTCCCCCCTTATGACCTCTGGGGAAGGGCCAACCCTCGCCACCCAAACTAGAGAATGGCACGCACCGAGCTACGCGCTCGCTTCCCCCCTCAAGACCTCTGGGGCAGGGCCAACCCTCTCCACCCAAACCAGAGAAGGGCACGGGCCGAGCTACGCGCTCGTTCCCCCCTCAAGACCTCCGGGGAAGGACCAGCCCCCCAAGGGTTTGACGGACCCCGACCAACCAAGCCAAGCAGGAGCGCAGGATGAAATAACCGACCGCTCACTTCCTCACCCCCACGCAGACCCATGATCCTCGAAATCTCGAGCCTAGGGGAGAGGACAAGGGCACACGAACCGGGGGACGCAAACCAGGGGACGAAAACCGGGGCAGACCTGACGCATCCCGAGGACCGCCGAATAATGCCTGCTGGGTAAACACCGGGTCCCGATAAAGTGGATCCCTGAGGCGACCCATTGAAGCGGAAGGACGCTCAGGAAATACGCCATTAATGACGACGCACCCCCCGAAGAGACTAGGACTGACGAACCGCTACAGGCACCACCGGGCAAATGCAGTTTCCAAAGGGCGTGATTCTGAGAAGCCCATTAATAATGCCAGCTCATCGCATTAATTAGGGGGGACACCGTCAACAACATCCGCCTATAAATAGCCCCCTCACCCTCCCGAAGGAAAGAAAAAAAGAGAGAAAAGATTAAGAAAATATGAGAAACCGGCCCAAACACCCTCCACCAACTAGGAAAAGGGCCGAGACGCCTCGTCCGAACAAAAGGGATGCCACTGTCCACCAATGGATTCTGCCTCCTCGATCGGCAATCGCTTCCACGCGGCCACCACCGATAGGCTATTCCTCTTACAAACGGATCTCCAATAGGCTATTCCCCTTACACAAGGGGAATCCCACCTCCCGTCCCTCCGTCTGCTCTAAACCAGATGAAAGAGGGGAAGGTTGGCATCTGCTCCCCACCGATCCCTGCCGGTGGGAAAGGAAAAAGCCCCCCCGTGCATGCAGGTCCACCACGACGCGCTTCCTAACGACCCACCTGCTCGCCGTCGACCTTCCCTGCAAACCCAAACCGCGAGGCATGGAGGGATATGACAGAGCAATGGAGGAGAGGGAGCGCTACCCGGTGGACAGGGATTCGCTCACCCGGACAAAGGTCACAGCGAGACAGCTTCCCTGGTGAATCCAACCAGCCGAAGAGACCTTGCAACATTTCAGCACGGAGTGCGCACACCGGGATGCCACAAGCAACGGAAGACAAAGAAGCCCGCCCCCAAGATGATAATCCGCCCATCCTGATGTAGTTTATAGCAGGAGAGAACAGCTCTACAGCCCACCTACAGGTCGGTCGCACTCGCCTAACTACCGAAGACCCTGCTAACACCTCATGTACAAACCAAAGTTGAATTCTTGTAAATTTGAATGAAAAAAACTATCCCAAGCGAACTCACAATAACTATCAGAGCATGCTCTAACTTGGGAACAATCCCCTGACCAATTGCGGGGCGAGCTCACGAAACTGGGCCATCCTTCACGACGGGAAAGGAGGGGCCGAGCGCCGCACTCCTCCCCCTGGAATAACTCGGGACGTCCCCAAACAAAAGATGGCGCAAATAACAGGAATTGCATATACGTTGTTCGAACCCTCCGATAGTAGGAAGGGACGACGTCTCAAAACGAGACCCCCCTCGAACTGAACCCGCCGTTACCTTTCAACAAAAGGGAGGGGTGATATAAGACCTATTTTGTCGGGCCACTTCCACCCGAAGCAAAAACCGCTCGATGCAAAAACCGAGGGGTCGACCTCACTATCGATAACCCCTACCCATGCAACGGAGCCCGACGCGCTCCGAATTCCGCCCTCCTTGTCGTCAAAATGGTCGCACCAAGCCATAACAACTTCAAACCCTAGTCCAAAAAGAACCCCGCCGTCTTCACGACGGCCGGGGCCGTTAGGCTTCACCTGGGCCGGATCGGACTGCTACAACGACCCCCAACCTGACAAGCCATGATAGGGCGGCATGCCTCAGCCCAACCCGAACCAGTGATCCCCCGTTCCGCCCAAAGCTCACGCGTCGGCCATCAACATCCCCTTCCCCCCAGACCTAGTGCTCTCGGACAAGAGAATGTTGGGGGCAATAATCGTACCCACGCAAAAAGGCAAGATCAACCCAACCAGTTTATTTCAAACGGCAAGGCCATTCATGGAGAACACGAGAATACAACTTGGCATCGACCAGCTCCCCATGGGTGACACGCTCACCACGGTAACGGTTACCCGGTTCGGACCACGCGGCGACCAGCTACACGGGGCTAGCTAACCGACCCGCATCAAGATTCTCCCGCCAATGGTGCCCAAGCTATGCGCTCGCTCCCTGCCCCGTTAGGCCCGTGATCCTCGAAAACTCGAACCTTGGGAAGAGGACAAGGGCACGCAACCCGGGGCAGACCCGGCACAAACCAAGAACCGCTGAACAATGCCCGCTGGATAAACGCCGGGTCCCGATAAAGTAGCCCCCCGAGGCGACTCGGCGAAAGGAAAGGATGCTCGGGAAATGCACCATTAATAACAACACGCCCCCGAGAGGCCAGGGCTGATGAACCGTGTCAGGCGCCGCTTGGCAAAAGCGATTCCCAAAGAGCGTGCTTCTGCGGAGCCCATTAATGGTGCCAGTTCATCGCATTAGCTAGGGCAAAATTGTCAGCAAAATCCCTCTATAAATATCCCCCACACCCCTTCGGAGTTTAGGGGGAAGTAAAAATATATGAGAATGAGTCACAACCCTTTACACCGAGTATGAAATAGCCCGGGACGCCCTATCCAACTACGGAGGAGGCCGATGGCCACCAACAGATCGCACTTCCTCTACCAGTGATCGCTTCCACTCGACGATCACTAATAGGCTACTCCCTTTACTCAGTGAACAGCCCGATCGCCAGTCCCCCCTTCCTTCAGACAACTTACGACCGGGGAGTTGGAGCACCTGTGGCGAACCCCGCCCCTCTTTCGCCATCCCACGCATCATGGACCCAAGGGAAGGGAGGGGGCCCCGGCCGGATTTCCCCGGTGGACACTCCGGCCTCAACACTGGGCATACAAGCCTCTGCCCAGGCAGTCCGGCCTCAGTAGGCCCACCTCCCAATGGCCTGCCACGCTGATAGGGTACTCCCCTTACAAGAGGATCGCCAATAGGGTATTCCCCTTACACACGGGGAGCCCCGCCTGCCGGTCTTCCACCTGCTTTGAACCAGATGAAGCAGCCGGTTTGGAAGACTCGCAGCGGGCCGCCATACCCCAATCAGCATCCGCGCCACCCCGATCCCCACCGATGCGAGGGTGGAAGCCCCCGCCGGTCTCCTAACGGCCCACCTACCCGCCCTCGACCTTCCACTCGAAGCCGGCCCGCTGGACGTCACCCCTGAGAAGGCGATGCCTCCACCTCCACCTTGTCCGTCGCCTCCTCCCGGGTTCCCCTTCAATGTACGGGTTCCCCGGAGATGCCTTGCAACCATCCAGCACGACAAAGGCGAGACGGGATACAACAAAGCAATGGAGGGGAAGGAGGTCCGTCCGACGGACGGAGGATCGATCAACCCAATGCGGATCACAGCAAGGCTGCATCCCCGATGAATCCAAACGGCGAGTCATGGTGCGTCAGCTCGCCCACGGACGATCGAGACCAGCATCCCGCCCCCAACCCTTCGCGGACAGAAAGGCAAAAGGAGTGCAGCGATCAGCGGAAAAGAAGGAAGGCCGCCCCGCAAACAGGGGCCCTCTCATCCCGACGCAACGGGCGATAAGTTAAAACAACTTCTCGACCCGACCACGGGTTGGGTCACACCTACCAAATCATTGTAAATGTCATCGAGATCTCTTGTAATGGCCCATAAGCATAAGCCATAAGCCCCAGCGCACTATGGCTAGGCACTTCACCGAACAAAGGACGGCAAGAATAAGGCAAAAATAGCAGGAATTCTCACACACGTTCGGTAGGCACATCACAACGAGAACCAGGGCCGTCCCGATAAAACCGGGCTCCCCTTGGTCCGACCCAGCCGCCACATGCAACTGAACATCGATGAGCGGCAACGCCCCTCCACAAATCGCCGGGTCATTCCTCCTCGCTTCGCCCCCGCATGGATCGAGATCCCACGGTCCCGTGACAGCGGGCAATATTCCGCGAGAACCGCGCCGCCACTCCTGATCGCGGACCAAAGTCCGAACCACCGATTCGGAGGGAAGTAGTGTTGCGTCATCCGAGCCGAATCGGGCCCCCCCGCCTCGAACTCGAATGCCGGGGGCAATTGTTACGACCTGAAGATCGCGATAACCCGTCCTTCCGCCCTGAACCACCGAAATGCCCCATAGGCACGTCCCTCCCGAACGGGCGGCCGACCCAACGTCAGGGCGCCCCTCGCCTGGACTTCAGAGGCCAGTAGGGCGTCAGCCGACCAAGAGGTCCGAGGCTACAAGGGGATGGGCGCACCTCGCCGCGCTCCCCCTCCCCGTCAGAGGCGCTTAACCGCTCTCGTTTGGTCTGCCAGGAGCAGTGCGCTCAGGGTACACCCGGACAGTGCCGACTCGGATGTAGACAGAGGCACACCCGTTCCCCTACCGACGGTCCACGATCTGCACCCGAAAATGTGCAGGGCCGGGCCGAACACCCCGCGATCGGGTCGGCCCGGCGGCCCCACTCGAACCCAGCCGTGGGGACACCGCTAGACCCTTGACTCATCACACACGACAAACAACCTAGTATAAGGACGCGACTGACACTTACGCCGCCGGACCATCTGACAAAGCACCCCCTGGCCGCTGCGCCCCCTGACATTTAATGCTTTCGGCCCTGACACCCTGACAAAAGCGCCCCTGGCCGTTGCGCCGTCCGACAAAAGCGTGGCTGACACTCCTGTTCCTGACATCCTCGTCCGAAGCTTCTGCTGCCAACCGAGCCAGCTCAGCACGTCGAGTCAGCACGCCAGGTCAGCTCCACCTAACCGCATCCCCTCAGGTATAAATACCCCCTCACTTCTTACGGTGAGGGGGTTGGAAAATTCACTCTCAATCCCATTATTCACACACGAGAGCAAAGGTCGTCCATATCTTTGTTCTCCCACCCATAGCTCGTCACGTACGGTCGACTCACCCTTAGTCCGACCTGCGTGTCTAGCCCCCGCTTTCGGCCCAATTACTGACTTAGGCATCGGAGATGCTAAGGGTTGGACCCTAACCCGGCCTTTCTGACGAGTTGCTCATTGTGCAGGATAGCTCGTCCCCTAGCTTGTGTTCGCCTTCGGCTCCCGCCGTCCGATCTTCCTCAACCGCATCCTGCGGGATTCGACTCCGTGGTCTGCTCCAGCGACAAGCTTAGCCTCATCACCCCTCTAATCACCTGTCAAATAGCCTACCCTAATCCTTTCGTCAACATAACCAGTTAACCACCGTGCCCTTGGTTCTCCCTAATACAAATTTATTGCACGCAAGTTCCACCCCGCAGCAACCGTGTTGCATTTTCAGCTATGTATCGTCACGTTGTGGGCGAGCTTCTGGCCTACCCTGAACCTAATCAAGTCAACTAATGAGAGAAAAAACCTTGTCATAGAAAACATGTGACTTATAAATGTGTAAATTTGTATCCGTCCCAAGAAAAGTGCAATGCGTTGTTCTAACAAGAACAATGGCTTCTTCATAAATCAGTTTCCTCAAGAGGAGATCCATGTCTAAAAACAGTATCAACTGCATCTAAAGAAGAATGCTGTGGGGAACGATGAAACTAATTCTGGATCAAGTGAATATCAATACACGAGAGAAAATTATTTCCAATTGGAAGTAGCATGAAGCACAAATAGAATTGTTGAATATGCCAAAGCGTGAGCTTATTTAATGTTTTATGCAATTTTTGAAATCTTGGATTTGGTCTTGTTATTTTGGTCATTCGTTTATAGTATCGATACGGGATGCATCGGATATTATCTAAAATCAATCACTGCCTCAATATTCATTCATTTCAAAGTTCTTTATCTTGGCAACGTATTGTAATGGAAATGACTCGGTAGCAAATACGTCTCAAGTCTCAAGAAAACGGGAAGATTTCTCTCAGGGACAAGATTTTTTTTCACATTGCCTGCTTCGTACAACTCAAGTAATATCGAGATTGTTCCCTGTTTTTTTTAATTTTAGCTTTCAATGGTTTTTGGTTTTTACTTGAACCCAAAGTGCATATTATTGTTATTTCTATTTTATTGGTGCAAATGTAAAATTATCCTTTTTTTAAAAAAAAGTTATTATGTTAAAACACAACTTTAAAAATATGCTTAGGTATAAAAAATTTCGAGCCGAGCCAAACCAGTGGCTCCGAATCGAGCCGAGCTGAGAGGGCGGCTCGGAGCCGCGCCGAGCCGATAGGGCGGCTCAGAGCCGAGCCGAACCGAGCCGAGCCGAGAGAATGGCTCTTTGCCGAGCCAAGCC
The DNA here is from genome assembly GCA_030789695.1 of Scilla litardierei. Classification (NCBI taxonomy): domain Eukaryota; kingdom Viridiplantae; phylum Streptophyta; class Magnoliopsida; order Asparagales; family Asparagaceae; genus Scilla; species Scilla litardierei. The sequence goes on along the minus strand of CM061141.1, from coordinate 88,294,785 downwards.
GAGAGGATGGCTCTTAGCCGAGCCGAGAGAATCATTCGGAGCCGAGCCGAGCCGGCGAGAGCCAAGCCGGCGGCTCGAGGGCGAACAGGAGCCGACAAGCCGAGCGGCGAGCCGAGCCGAGCCAAGCGGGCTCGGAGCTGAGCCGAGCCGAGAGGGCTCGGCGCCGAGCCGAGCCGAGCCGAGGGCTCGGTGCCGAGCCGAGCCGAGCCGAGATGATGGCTCGGAGCCGAGCCGAGCCGACGAGAGCCAAGCCGGTGGCTCGAAGCCGAGCCGTGCGGGCGAACAGGAGCCGACAAGCCGAGCGGACGAGCCGCGCGGGCGGTTCCGAGCAATGCCGAGCCGGCGGCTCAGAAACTAGCAGAGCGGAGCCGGACGGCTGGAAAACGAGCCCAGCCGAGAGGATCTCAAATCGGATCAGTCTGTCACCTATTTTAAACATCATTATCGGAATTATTCTGACAAAACTTTCATATAGTTTGTGGCCATTATTCCACCATGTTATACCTGAATTGTTTTTTATATTATTTCATAATTGCCTTGTTTATTCGTAATTTATATAACAATAATTAGTGACACAATGATGATGGATTTACTTAATGATAGTTGTGTTAGTGACACAACGACCATAATACATAATATATACGTTATATATATATGATGTTAGTGAAATTTACCCGGTTAATAAAGAGCGCGGAAGCTATCTTCTAATAACAATTGTGCATTAGTAAGTGTTACGACCTAAAGATCGTAGGGGTCCCACCCGAATCCGCCCACATGATCCATGGACTCCGCTTCATGAAAGGGTCGCCACCCCGAAAATCCGGGGCAATATGGAGACGGGCGCGCCTTGCAGCGTTCCCCGGCCCGGCCGAGGCGAACAACCACAGCCGCTCGACCCACCGGGGGTAGCGCGCTTGGGGACGCTTGGGTAGCTAAGCCGGGCATACTGACATAGGCACGGACGTATTCTTCCGTACCGGCGAACCATAGCCCATGACCGATCGGGGGGGGGGGGGGGGGGGGGGGGGGGGGGGGAGGCGCGGCCGGGCCGGACAACCCCCGATCCGAACGACCCGCCCGATTCCCACGAACCACAGCGCCTAGAGTGATACAGCCCGACCTTTAGTTCGTCGCCAACGACAAACAACCTAGGGTAAGGACACGACTGACACATACGTCACCCGATCGACTGACAAAGCGCCCCCTGACGGTTGAGCCGACTGACGGTTAGCGCTTTCGGCCCTGACATCCCGACAAAAGCACCCCTTGGCCGTTGCGCCGCCTGACAAAAGCAGGTCAGGAACTCCTGTTCCCGACGTCCTTTTCCGAAGCTTCCGCTGACAACCGAGCCAGCTCAGCACGTCTAGTCAACATGCCAGATCAGCCCCGCCTAGTCATCTCCCGACAGGTATAAATACCCCCTCTCCCCTAACGGTAGGGGGGTTGGAAAATTCTCTCTCAATCTCTCATTCACACACGAGAACAAAGGTCGTCCATATCTTTGTTCTCCTACTGATAGCTCGCCACGAGCGGTCGGCCCACCGTTAGTCCGACCGGCGTGTCTAGCCCCCGTTTTAAGTCCTATTACTGACTTAGGCATCGGAGGGGCCAAGGGTTGAATCTCAACCCCGCCCTTCTGACGAGTTGTTCGTGTTGCAGGAAAGCTCGCCCCTTGGTCAACGCCAGCTTCAGCCTCCTACCATCCAACCTGCCTCAGACACATCCGGTGAGGTTCAACCCCGTGATCGCCAACGGCGGCAAGTCCAACTTCATCACCCCACTAATCACTTGTAAAACGGCCTACCTAAACCCTCTTCTCCATATAACCACCGTGCCCTTGGTTCCCCATAATACAAATTCATTGTACGCGAGTTCCACCTCGTAACAATTGGCGCCGTCTGTGGGAACGAAGGGTCACACCCATGTTAGACTCCATGCCGATCTCTCGGAACCCTGACCACGGCAAAGATCCCGTGGGTCAGGAACCGCTCTCTCTACAAATCACCCCGGCGTCCGACCCCCTTCTGGGGATGGGCACCAAAGCTGAACATACTTCGGCCCACGCCGTCCTGAAGAGCTTCGAGGCCGTCACTCAGGCCAGGGGAGGCTATCAGACGGCTGGAACGGAGCCTCCGCCCGGCCCCTCGGAGCCCCAGAACGTGAGGCGGAATCTCCACCTTCAGTTCGAGGAGGAGGGGGAGAACAGAGGGCTCGCAGAGGAGATTGCGGCCCAGCAAAGGCTCCTGGAAGAGGAGATGGAAGTTGCGCGGCGGTGGAGGTGCCTGGGGGAGGCGGCCGCCGCGCAAAGGCGTTTGGACGAAGCGGCCGAGACCGCCCGAAGGGCCTACCAGGACGAAGAGGCCGCTCGCCGCCAACTCCGCCTCATCGTCGCAGAGCGCGAGAGGCTAAGGAGAGAGAACAGGAGCAACCGAGAAATCCTTGACGAGACGGCGACGGGTCGGCGGCTCGGGGACGGGCGGGACCCGTTGCTGACCAGGTCCCCACCCGGAGGAGGCAGCCCGCATCGCCTACACCACCCCTCCGATACCCTGCACGAGGAAGCCGTTTGTCGACAACTACGCTTCCTCACCGCCGAGCGCGAAAGGCTTCTTCGGGAGAATCAAGAACGGATGGAGGCCCAAGGAGAGCTGGCCGGGAGGCGCTGGCGCTGGGAGAACCGTAGCCCGCAACCCGTCGAATCCTCGACCCAAGGAAGGAGCCCCGCCAGACGACTGTCGGGCTACTCCCCGGGGCCGGAGGACCATCGATGGCCGAGGCGCGACCGAAGCCAGACCCCCGAGTGGCGGAGAGGGGATGCGCCAGATCGCCCTACATATCCGGAGGAGGCCACGCCGCTTGCACGGTGGATCACGTCCGCCCCAAGGCCCATAAGGTTCAAACCCCCTCACTTGGCCACGTACAATGGGAGAGGCGACCCCCTCACGCACGTGCAACAATACCGGGGGGCGATGGAGGCGCAGGATGTGGATGAGGCGTTCCTGTGTCGACATTTCTCCCAAAGCCTGAGGGACACCGCGCTGGACTGGTACTTTGGCTTGCCCGCGAGATCCGTTGGGAGCTTTGGCGAGCTGTCCCACAAGTTCTGCCAAGAGTTCCGGGCCGGACGGACGAAGAAGAAGCCCTTAGACTATCTCAGCACGATAGTCCAAGGGGAGGGAGAGACAACGGGCAGATATCTCCGCCGCTTTCAGGAGGAGAGACGGGCGGTGGTGACATGCGGCGACGAGGTGCTTATGCTGGCCTTCAAAACGGGGTTGCGGACTCGGAGCCTCCACAAATCCCTGCTCTGGGATCCGCCGACCGACTATGAGGCGTTGGTTGCTATGGCGGAGAGGCACACGTTGGCCGAAGAGACTCTCGGTGCAAAGGCCTTATTCCCCCCGGCGAAACCGTCCAAAGGCGAGCCCCGGTCACACCCTCGGCCGAGGCAAGAAGAGGGGCACCGAGGTCGCGACCAGCTGGCCCGACCGAGGCGGGAACCGCCCGGGCCTCGCCCACAAGATCGCCCTGGCCCGGCGCACGAGTTTGCTCCGGCACAAGGGCTCCCTCGAGTCGTCCCGAGACAAGAAGGCCCCCTATGGGCGCATTACACGCAACTCAATGCTCCCCTGATCGAGGTGATGGCCGCGGCTACACGAGCCGGACTGCTGCCGGAGCCACCCCGAGAAATGAAGTCGGACCCAGCCCGGAGAGATTTTAAAAAATACTGCCGGTACCACCGAGACCATGGCCACGACACCGACGACTGCTTCACCCTTAAAAGGGAAATCGAGCGGCTGATCCAGGCGGGCCACCTGGGGGGCTTCGTCGGAGGCCGGAGACCGGACCGGGAAGAGGGAAACCACCGAAGGGCACGGAGGGCAGACCCGCCTGCAAACGGCGAGCGGGAAGAGCTTCACCCCCCGAAACCCGTCATGCGCATAAACACGATATGCGGCGGGCCATCTTCAGGAGGGGCATCGTCGTCAAGCAAAAAGGCCTATGCGAGACAAGTGATGACGGCGGGTCTTGGAGGGGACAAGAGGGGGAGAAGGATGGCCTACCCTCCCATTACTTTCAGCGACGAGGATCTAGAGGGGGTCGAGCAGCCCCACGACGACGCCATCGTCATCGAGGCCCAGATTGGGACGGCCATCGTCAGCCGCCTCCTGATCGACACAGGGAGCTCCTGCGACATCCTGTTCATGTCCACAATCGAAAAGATGGGGTTAAGGCCGACGGACCTGAGACCCTGTACCGGACCCCTCGTCGGCTTCACCGGTCACTCGACCTCCATCATGGGAGTGATCACCTTGCCGATAACCCTCGGAGAAGGGCCACAAGTCGTCACTCGAATGACGCTGTTCGTTGTGGTCGACATTACGTCGGCGTACAACGGGATCATAGGACGACCTTACATGGCGGCCATCGGAGCGCTCCCCAGCCTTCTCCACCAGATGGTCAAGTTCCAAACCCCCCGAGGGGTAGGGATCGTACGGGGAAGCCAGAAGCTGTCTAGAAGCTGCTACGTGGGGTCGACCAAGCACAAGGGACCAGAGATGAACCTGAAGATCGACTCACCTGGGCGGAGTCATGACCCCTACCATCCAGAGTTAGCTCCAGCCGATGCCACCGCGAAGAGGAACAGGACGACGGTGCCCCCCCAAAGCCCCCCCGAGAAGGACGGGCTAATCACTCTAAAGGACGTGGAGCGCCGGTCGTGGTGTAGCCGGAAACTGTAAGTCATGAATGAAATATCTTGTTCCCTTTCGTATCTTCGAATTTCGCCTCTTCTGCATGAAAATTTCAGTTCAACCCTCTCAAAGACTCCGGGGCAGGACCAATCCTCGCCACCCAAACCGGAGAGGGGCACGGGCCGAGCTGCGTACTCGCTCCCCCCAAAAGAAGACCTCCAGGGCAAGTTCACTAAGCTTGGCCACCCAAACCGGAGCGCCATATGCGGGGTAGGCGACGGCCCAATACCCGTCCGACTATAGAGGCTGCGGGGAGGCGACGGCCCAATACCTGCCCTCTCAAAGACTCCGGGGCAGGACCAATCCTCGCCACCCAAACCGGAGAGGGGCACGGGCCAAGCTGCGTACTCGCTCCCCCCAAAGAAGACCTCCGGGGCAAGTTCACTGAGCTTGGCCACCCAAACCGGAGCGCCATATGCGGGGTAGGCGACGGCCCAATACCCGTCCGACTATAGAGGCTGCAGGGAAGTGACGGCCCAATACCCGCCCTCTCAAAGACTCCGGGGCAGGACCAATCCTCGCCACCCAAACCGGAGAGGGGCACGGGCCGAGCTGCGTACTCGTGTTGGACGCAACGATCTAGGAACTTTAGTTTGATGATGACAAATGTGTGCGAACGTTTTTTAACGTGTGTGTTAAGTGTTTCAGTAACGGCGAACGTGCGACTAATTCAATGATGTCTTGATCAACTATGGGATGAGATGGAGAGGATCACTTTGGACTGAGTCAAATCAATTACGGATCACCAATTGGAACTCACGCACTTATATTAAGCATATTCGTGTTTCATCTCTTTGTTTTGTGTGTGCAGGTGCAATTACGGCTTATATTTTTTTTTGCAAATATTTTTTTTGCAAGGGAGACTTGCGGCCCAGCAAAACATTTATGTGCTGCTCATCTAAAGGGAAGTTTTAAAAAAAATTATTATAAGTGAATTGTTTCCTCTTCTCCACTAACGTGTGTTTAAGCTAATCCCAATCTTTCTTTGGTTTGTTTTTTTTAAGGCACATTGGGGCAGCCGAATAATAACAACAAGGCCCATTAAACTTTCAAAAAAAACCCCTATTGCTGCATATTGCCAAAAACCCTAGAAAAATACACACAGCCGTTTTTTAAAAAGAGGGGAGAACTGCACACAAAAAAGGGAGGAGAAGGGGCCGAAAAAAAATTCTGAGAGGAGAGAGCCGCGGGTGTTTTTTTCTCATTGTCCACAAGTTCAAACAAAGGAGAGGGCTTTCATTAGATAATCAACAGAGCTCTTCCTTTAAAAAGAATCCACAAGCACAAAAATTCAAAGTGGGTTCTCTGTGTTTGTTTTTTTGGAACATCCTTTTTAGAATCCAAGAGCTGGCGGCCAAAACAATCCCCTGTCGAATTATAGTGGAAGCAAGATTTTTGTGTGTGTGTAAGATCTGGTTTTTGTGCTGAGCTGTGTGGGTTCAAATTAGTGTGTGTCAATTTTAACCTGTGTCCCTTTTTGAAGGGATTAATGCACAAAAAAAAATTGCAGGGGTGTTTGTTTCTTTTACTTTGCAAATCCCATTGAAACCCCCTAGACAGCCGAAACTTAATTGAGGGTTCTTCAATTTTTTTGAGTGCAAAATTGCCTGTGTGCCGAATTCCCCTTGTGTGAAAAATCTTTTGTGCAAGCCTCTCTCTTTGTGCAGATCTTTGTGTGTGCAAACATTTTTTTGTGCAAGATTTTTGTACAGGCCGAACTTGTCTTCATGTTTGCTGCAATCATCAAGGAGGCCGAAACACTTGCAAAAAGATCCCAGGCAACAAAAAGGGGAGTCCGTGTTTATTTTTCTATTTGATCATAACCTGTGCTTATAAGTGCTCAGTTTTATTTATTAATACTTTTGTGATTCTTTTTATGCAGACTTCACAGGGCACAAAAGAACCGGCCACATTAAATAACGCATGCAACTAAAGTGCATCAAGCCTAGGCCGAAATCTTTGAGGAGCCACTTATATTTGGACGCATAAACAAAGGAGGGGATCAAGATTATTAGAAGGAGCTCTCAACAACAAGTGCCGCAACTTGAGTTGCACAAGAGACGAGAGACGTGACATCTACATCTACGTCAGACGAGATCTGACACGCGCTGAACGACAGAGACGACACACCATTACTGAGCATTTCTAAAACTCTATTTATTTATCTTTGTATTGGTGTAGCGATCTCTAGGGGAAATATTACCTTTTGTGTTACTTTTGGGGACCTGACGACTTTGGGAGTCGTCACGGAGGGAGAGCATCTGACTAGATTGATAGTGTAGAGCACGTGGTGTGCGTACGAGCTAGGTGAGAGTAGATTTGGGATCTTGACTCATTGTAGCTGTACTTGATTACATATCTATCTAGTAGTTGCTTTCGGGGGCTGGAGTAGGTCGTGGGGACGACCGAACCAGGGTATATCTGTGCGTATTCTGTGATTGCTATTTTATTGCCCTGTCTGTGCCTATAACTGCGTGGGATTGTTCGTGGGTTGCACGAATATTTTTATTAGCCTATTCACCCCCCCTCTAGGCTACGATCCAGATCCAACAAGTGGTATCAGAGCCAGTTTAGAGGATCTAGTCTAGATTTTTAGATGACCATGAATATATCTGATTGTGCTTTTGCTGAGGGTCAGTCTATAGCCCGTCCACCTAAGTTTAACGGTGTAGACTTTGCATATTGGAAGGCTAGGATGAAAATCTATCTAGTGTCTGTAGATTATGATGTGTGGGATATTGTTGAAAATGGTTATAGTCTACACACTATTAAAATTGAAGACACTGTTATGATTAAGCCTAAAGACAAGTGGGATTTAGATGATAAGAAACTTTATACTCTTAATGGTAAAGCTATGAATGTGCTTATATGCTCTCTTGATAAATCTGAGTTTAATCGTATCTCACATTGTCTAACTGCACAGGAAATCTGGCATACTCTGGAGGTGACACATGAGGGAACATCGCAAGTGAAGGAATCCAGACTTGCGTTGCTTTGCACAGAATACGAGAGCTTCCGCATGCTACCAACAGAATCTGTGAAAGAGATGTTCGCGAGGTTCACAGACATCGTCTACAAATCCAGTTCCCTCGGTAAGCCATACTCTAGCCATGAACAGGTACGCAAGATCTTAAGGGCGCTACCAAGCTCGTTCAGGCCTAAAGTCACCGCTATTCAAGAAGCTAAGGACTTATCAACAATGAAAGTGGAGGACTTGATAGGCAACCTGATGTCACACAAGCTTGAGTTGCAGAGTATAGAAGCCAGAGAGAAACCTGAAGAGAAGACCAAAGCTTCCACACCATTAGCTCTTCAAGCTAATGACGACGATCTTGATGAAGAGCAAGCCCTAATGGTCAGAAACTTCAGGAGATACATTCAGACTGATCAAGGAAGAGCTGAGATGGGAAAAAGGTTTATTCGTTCTAATAATTCTAATTTTGGTAGAAATTCCTATGATCAGAAAGCTATTAATAGAAGTGAATGTTTTAAATGCAGGAAGAAAAGGCACCACATAAAAGATTGCCCACAACAACACACAGCTCAAGTTGCAAAAGAAAAAACGAAAGTGCTGACGTGGGACATGGACAGCGAAGCTGAGGAGGAGGATGACGAACATGAAGCCCACTCCTGCATGGCATTAATGGCCAAACACAATGAGGTAGAATCTCCCACTAAAGCTGAACTTTTAGAAATGTGTAAAGGAATGCAACATAGAATTGATGAACTAGAAGCTGATGCGGATAGTTATAGAAATGATAATTTTGATATGCAACAAACTGAGTATGACATGTCTATAGAAATGAAAAATTTAAAACAAGAGCTTGTTGCATGCAAATCTACCATTACCATGTTAGAAAAAGAGAAAGCTAGCTTGCCTGAAAAAATTGACTGTATTTCATGTCCCTCTTTATTAAAGGATATTAGCATGTATAAACTAGATAAGACAAAGCTTGAAGTTGAAAATGAATTGCTTTCTGAAAAGATTAACATGCTAACTCTTGAACTTGAAGAAAAAATGAGGGATTTTGAAAAGAAAGAAGAGGAAAACAAGCAAGCTTTCATTAGTAAATGCACTTTGCTTGTGAAAGAAAACGATATCTTAAAATCCAAAGTCACCACCCTAGAATTGTCATTAAAGAGATTTTCCATTGGAAAACAAAATTTGGACATTATTCTTGGAAATCAAATTTATGGCAATAATAGGCGAGGACTAGGATATGGTCTTAAAAATGTTGAAAAATCAAAATATAGAAAAGTTCACATTGAATCAACAAAGGTTGGAAACTTTCATGCTAAGTGCTTTACATGTGGATGCGTTGGTCATACTTCATATCATTGCAAATATAGGAACAAAAATATTAAGTTCAAACAAATATGGGTTCCTAAATCTTTGATGACTAACGTGAGTGGACCTTGTTGGATTCCAAGGTCACACACGACACCTCTTTTGTAGGTGGATGGAAATTTGACGAGGAGCGATAAATTGAGTGTCTCATTACTTTCTAGCTCAGTCAAACGGCGACGCGAAGGTATATCTCATTCTTTGACCTTAATGAATATCTTCATAGTTTTTTTTGTGTGTGTGACTTTTCTTTGTTTGTGTGCTAGTAGTTGCATTGCTATGTGTGCATGATTTTTTTTGTTTGTGTGATTGCATCTCATGTTTGCTTTAGGACTTCATGCATTTTTTTTAAAAAAACTGAAAAACGAAAAAAAATTGGTGCTTAAATGTGTATCTTTTCTCTTTGATTCATTACTAAAGTATGCATGAATGATTTTCATATCTATGTAGAAATTGATGTATTATTGCTTTTGCCACATGCGCATGTTCATCTTTCTAAATATTCATGGCATATTCAATGACTGAAAATAAATTGATTTATACACCACCTACTTCACTTCCACATGTATTATTATTGTTGCACATTTGGAGATATCGTTTATGAAGTATGGAAAGTGAATGTAGGAGGAAAACTTAACTGAAAATCTAAGGGATATGATATACCTTGCCATGGATAAAAATTGAGCAAAAGAAATTGTTGTTATAAGTATTTTAAAAAAAAATTGTGAAAACAAAGATAATTGCTCCGTATGGAAAATGGATACAATCCTTGGCAACGGTATTACCCATGAGTATCCAACATAAGCTTTATGGGTAAACTTTAGCGTTGGTGTATTTACTCGTCAAGCAATGCCACCCCCACATCTAAGAGTCCTTATAGGCTATGTTTTTGGGGTGTGGTACCTTGAACTCATTTTTAATGAGGTGGGAAAAATCAATCCTAGGTGATAGAACGTTATTTGGAAAATGTGGATTGGTTCCGGCTGACTTTCTAAATGATTCTCCCCATGTGCTTCAATTTTAATTATCACACGTACACGTTGGTGTTTGAAGTCTTAGCTGTTTAATTTCATTGGATTTTGACTTGATTATTCTATGAATGTATTCATGCAATTGTTGGTAATGGTCAATAATACTCTCTTTATGCATGGTATATATTTTTGACTTCGTGCTTCGACTTTTGATGATAACAAAGGGGGAGAAAGAAAAAGAAAGATTTGGTGTGTCGGTATTATATGTTGAAGGGGGAGCTTGAGCTTGAAAAATTGGTGTATCGGTATTGTATGTTGAAGGGGGAGCTTGAGAGAATGAGGAGCATGCTTATATTTGTTATACTTATAGTTATACTTATTGTGCTTGCTTTGTAATGCGTGTATGTCTCATTCCATATCTTGCATTACACCTTTCAACACACTTCACACACCCATACTCAATGTACAAATCTTTCAATGGTTTGTCATCATCAAAAGGGGGAGATTGTTGGACGCAACGATCTAGGAACTTTAGTTTGATGATGACAAATGTGTGCGAAAGTTTTTTAACGTGTGTGTTAAGTGTTTCAGTAACGGCGAACGTGCGACTAATTCAATGATGTCTTGATCAACTATGGGATGAGATGGAGAGGATCACTTTGGACTGAGTCAAATCAATTACGGATCACTAATTGGAACTCACGCACTTATATTAAGCATATTCGTGTTTCATCTCTTTGTTTTGTGTGTGCAGGTGCAATTACGGCCTATATTTTTTTTTGCAAATATTTTTTTTGCAAGGGAGACTTGCGGCCCAGCAAAACATTTATGTGCTGCTCATCTAAAGGGAAGTTTTAAAAAAAATTATTATAAGTGAATTGTTTCCTCTTCTCCACTAACGTGTGTTTAAGCTAATCCCAATCTTTCTTTGGTTTGTTTTTTTTAAAGGCACATTGGGGCAGCCGAATAATAACAACAAGGCCCATTAAACTTTCAAAAAAAACCCCTATTGCTGCATATTACCAAAAACCCTAGAAAAATACACACAGCCGTTTTTAAAAAAGAGGGGAGAACTGCACACAAAAAAAGGGAGGAGAAGGGGCCGAAAAAAAATTCTGAGAGGAGAGAGCCGCGGGTGTTTTTTTTCTCATTGTCCACAAGTTCAAACAAAGGAGAGGGCTTTCATTAGATAATCAACAGAGCTCTTCCTTTAAAAAGAATCCACAAGCACAAAAATTCACAGTGGGTTCTCTGTGTTTGTTTTTTGGAACATCCTTTTTAGAATCCAAGAACTGGCGGCCAAAACAATCCCCTGTCGAATTATAGTGGAAGCAAGATTTGTGTGTGTTTGTAAGATCTGGTTTTTGTGCTGAGCTGTGTGGGTTCAAATTAGTGTGTGTCAATTTTAACCTGTGTCCCTTTTTGAAGGGATTAATGCACAAAAAAAATTGCAGGGGTGTTTGTTTCTTTTACTTTGCAAATCCCATTGAAACCCCCTAGACAGCCGAAACTTAATTGAGGGTTCTTCAATTTTTTTTGAGTGCAAAATTGCCTGTGTGCCGAATTCCCCTTGTGTGAAAAATCTTTTGTGCAAGCCTCTCTCTTTGTGCAGATCTTTGTGTGTGCAAACATTTTTTTGTGCAAGATTTTTGTACAGGCCGAACTTGTCTTCATGTTTGCTGCAATCATCAAGGAGGCCGAAACACTTGCAAAAAGATCCCAGGCAACAAAAAGGGGAGTCCGTGTTTATTTTTCTATTTGATCATAACATGTGCTTATAAGTGCTCAGTTTTATTTATTAATACTTTTGTGATTCTTTTTATGCAGACTTCACAGGGCACAAAAGAACCGGCCACATTAAATAACACATGCAACTAAAGTGCATCAAGCCTAGGCCAAAATCTTTGAGGAGCCACTTATATTTGGACGCATAAACAAAGGAGGGGATCAAGATTATTAGAAGGAGCTCTCAACAACAAGTGCCGCAACTTGAGTTGCACAAGAGACGAGAGACGTGACATCTACATCTACGTCAGACGAGATCTGACACGCGTTGAACGACAGAGAAGACACACCATTACTGAGCATTTCTAAAACTCTATTTATTTATCTTTGTATTGGTGTAGCGATCTCTAGGGGAAATATTACCTTTTGTGTTACTTTTGGGGACCTGACGACTTGGGAGTCGTCACGGAGGGAGAGCATCTGACTAGATTGATAGTGTAGAGCACGTGGTGTGCGTACGAGCTAGGTGAGAGTAGATTTGGGATCTTGACTCATTGTAGCTGTACTTGATTACATATCTATCTAGTAGTTGCTTTCGGGGGCTGGAGTAGGTCGTGGGGACGACCGAACCAGGGTATATCTGTGTGTATTTTGTGATTGCTATTTTATTGCCCTGTCCGTGCCTATAACTGCGTGGGATTGTTCGTAAGTTGCACGAATATTTTTATTAGCATATTCACCCCCCTAGGCTACGATCCAGATCCAACAACTCGCTCCCCCCCAAAGAAGACCTCCGGGGCAAGTTCACTAAGCTTGGCCACCCAAACTGGAGCGCCATATGCGGGGTAGGCGACGGCCCAATACCCGTCCGACTATAGAGGCTGCGGGGAGGCGACGGCCCAATACCCGCCCTCTCAAAGACTCCGGGGCAGGACCAATCCTCGCCACCCAAACCGGAGAGGGGCACGGGCCGAGCTGCGTACTCGCTCCCCCCCAAAGAAGACCTCCGGGGCAAGTTCACTAAGCTTGGCCACCCAAACCGGAGCGCCATATGCGGGGTAGGTGACGGCCCAATACCCGTCCGACTATAGAGGCTGCGGGGAGGCGACGGCCCAATACCCGCCCTCTCAAAGACTCCGGGGCAGGACCAATCCTCGTCACCCAAATCGGAGAGGGGCACGGGCCGAGCTGCGTACTCGCTCCCCCCCAAAGAAGACCTCTGGGGCAAGTTCACTAAGCTTGGCCACCCAAACCGGAGTGCCATATGCGGGGTAGGCGACGGCCCAATACCCGTCCGACTATAGAGGCTGCGGGGAGGCGACGGCCCAATACCCGCCCTCTCAAAGACTCCGGGGCAGGACCAATCCTCGCCACCCAAACCGGAGAGGGGCACGGGCCGAGCTGCGTACTCGCTCCCCCCCAAAGAAGACCTCCGGGGCAAGTTCACTAAGCTTGGCCACCCAAACCGGAGTGCCATATGCGGGGTAGGCGACGGCCCAATACCCGTCCGACTATAGAGGCTGCGGGGAGGCGACGGCCCAATACCCGCCCTCTCAAAGACTCCGGGGCAGGACCAATCCTCGCCACCCAAACTGGAGAGGGGCACGGGCCGAGCTGCGTACTCGCTCCCCCCCAAAGAAGACCTCCGGGGCAAGTTCACTGAGCTTGGTCACCCAAACCGGAGCGCCATATACGGGGTAGGCGACGGCCCAATACCCGTCCGACTATAGAGGCTGCGAGGAGGCGACGGCCCAATACCCGCCCTCTCAAAGACTCCGGGGCAGGACCAATCCTCGCCACCCAAACCGGAGAGGGGCACGGGCCGAGCTGCGTACTCGCTCCCCCCCAAAGAAGACCTCTGGGGCAAGTTCACTAAGCTTGTCCACCCAAACCGGAGCGCCATATGCGGGGTAGGCGACGGCCCAATACCCGTCCGACTATAGAGGCTGCGGGGAGGCGACGGCCCAATACCCGCCCTCTCAAAGACTCAGGGGCAGGACCAATCCTCGCCACCCAAACCGGAGAGGGGCACGGGCCGAGCTGCGTACTCGCTCCCCCCCAAAGAAGACCTCCGGGGCAAGTTCACCGAGCTTGGCCACCCAAACCGGAGCTCCATGTGCGGGGTACGCGACGGACCAATACCAGCCCTCCCCAGAAAGGGCCTGCAACCCCTCTCCTCAAACCTCGGGAAACGAATCAGGGTCCGCGAATCAAGGCGACCCCAACGCGGAGCCATCCCTGAGGAGTAACGCCTGGCACCCATAAAGCCGACGCCCGAAATGACCTGTCCAACCCAAAAGGACACTCGGGACGAACGCCACTGACAAACGGCACGCCTGCTGAAAAACGGGGGCTGAGGGGTCACATCATACGTCACCCATCGGGAACACTCCCCAAAGAACGAAATTCCAAGATGGCCCCAACTCTCCATGAAGAGGAAATGGAGGCAAAAATACACCATTATAAATCCCCCCCTCAGCTTCCTTGGGGGGGAGGAAGGCGAGAGAGAGGATGTGGAGAAAGACTAGTCTTTTCGCCACTCTCTCCCCCTAAAAATGAGCGGAAAATACAAGTATCGCCGACCGCCAAAGTAAACGATCCCCCAACAGGATATTCCTCTTACACGACGGTCACCCGGCCTGCTGCTCCCCTCCCTCCTTTAGACAACTTAAGGCACGGGAACCGGAGCTCCGATGGCATACCACGCATCTCCACGGACGCCCCGCGGACGCAGGCGCGGCTGGCAGACAACCCGATGGAGGGGACAGACCTACCAAATCACTCCATCGGACACCCCGGCAGCCGTCAAAAGTCACCCCAACCGAAGGGAACTTGCCCCTGAGCGCCGGCGTACACTAACAGGCTACTCCACTTACACCGGTAGCACCCCTCCTTCCACTCATCGACTCCCCTTGGACCGCACACGCCAGGAAGACGCACAGGTTGGCTGCGGACCACGTCCCTTCGCGCCTGTCACACGGAGACTCCAGTCGATGGGAGCCACAAGGCCACACGGGATAGAGCAACCACCAAGGACCCCCTCTCCCCCCAATTCTGGGACCGAGGGCCAAAGCCACCGCCCGGCTTCGGCGCGGTCGTCCACCCCTACCCTGAGTGGGTACCCTCTGAATCAACTGCACACCCCTTTTCAGGGGCGCGACGCCGAAAAGAGGCGAATCAAATACAATGAGAATATCAACCTACCTAAAGCTATTCAACGCTACGCCTACGGGTCGATCCTGTTTTAGTAAACTATCAATAATAGCTGATGAAAAGACTACTCCCGGTTAACCACTAGTTATAGCTCGGGCACACCTAGACACAGGAGCAACCCCCGAAAAGGGAGGCTAACCTGCAGTAAGGTTTCTAGGGCGCGCTACGTGAAATAAAGGGAGTTAACCCGATTCCCCCAATGCCAGGATAGAAACAGCCGCACCAAGGCATAACTCTAAGAAGGTAATTTATGCACACACACAGGCAGAAGATCCCAGAAAAATGCGGATATCAACCCCGCGTATCTTTACTTTCTTTCGTTTTAATAAAAAAGGGGGGGGGGGAGCCTATACAAAACTACTTGGCGCTTCCGCCAGTCACGACGCCCTCTCCCTCAGCGGAATCTCCCACCGCCCCGCCAGCCTCTGGCTCGTCGCCCTCCCCTCCGTCTCCATCCCCCTCCTCGTCGCTGCATGCGGCGAGCCCGTCAAGGTCGAGCTCAACCGGCGGGACCAGGTCCGCCATCTTCTCCTTCATCCGAGCCAAGCAGGCTTCCCACCCCTCCGCGCGGCCCTTCTCCATGCCCTGGGACATCGAATCTGCGAGGGCGGGAATGACGGTTTTCTCCTGATACGTCCGAAATTCCTCGACCCTGCGAGCCAACTCCTCCTCGGCGGCCTTGGCACACCTCTCTAGATCCTCCGCACGAGCCTCCTCCCTCCTAAGGGCCTCCTCCAGCTCCTTCGCTCTCTCTCCAGCCTCGGCCGCCCGCTGCTCATGATCGGACACGACCGTCTTCAGGCGCTCTACCTCCGCCTTATATTGGCCGCCCCTCTCCCTCTCCTTCGCCAGGTCCTCGTCAGCGCTCTTACGAAAGGCAGCGAGCTCGGCGACCACTCTAGCCACGGTGCCCTCGGCCTTATGTATGGCTGGCACGTGCCTCATCATCCCAAGCATCAAGTTGATGATCTGAGTAAAGAAACGCAGAAAAGTGAACCCATTTAGGGTGTTCAATAAAACCCGCTGAAAAACGTCGCCCATCTTACAAAACATACCTGGACGCCGTGCATCACCGCGGTCCCACACAGACCCTCGGGCTCCACCGCTTCCAGCGCCACCCTATCACGGGGCAAGAAAATGTTCTCCGCCAGCCTCGCCGCCTGATCACTCCTTATTTTACACCCTTTTCCCGCATGTTTGCATGCCATTTTGATCGCCCAAATCATGTTTTTCACGATATATCGACGATATTGCGATGCTTTTCACGATTTGTTGTTTTTGTCGCATTTCAGGTGATTTGGCGCGATTAGGAGTGATCTCGAGATGCGTGTAATCTAGACGGCCACCGACGACCTCCCCGAGGGGTATTTTGCTGTTGGAGAGGAGCGGAAGAAGAATGGACGTCGCCGGAGCGACGAGGAGGCCAAAACGACCAGTTTGGGCATTTTTTGTGTCCCACTCGGCCGAGTGGAGGAGCCACTCGGCCGACCAGCGAGACACTGCTCGGCCGACCCGTTCAGACACGACTTCCATGTGTACTCGGCCGAGCGACGGAGACCACATCGGCCGAGTGACGATACCACGTCCGCCCGAGTGGCGCCCAGACGAAGGCCCTCAAAAAGACCGAAGTTACTGTTTTTCGGCCATCGGAGCTTCAGAAGACCCACTCGGCCGAGTGGCAAATCCCGTCTGCCCGAGTGAAGTGAAGCCATCGGCCGAGTGACGACAACTCACTCGGCCAAGCCACCCCCGAACTGAAGACCCCTGAAGTCCCCGACTTACTGGAAAATTGACAGGGTTTTCACTCGGCCGAGCGACTTTTGTCACTCGGCCGAGTGCGATGCGCTGCCTGTAGCGAAATTTGCGGAAAACAGGCTGTGCAGGGGCGTTTTGGTCAGGATTTTTAGACGATTTTTGGGGCTATTTAAGCTCTGTTTTTACCCTAGTTTAGGGAGCCACCTCTCAGATTTTTTGCAGCTTTTTGAGTCTACTTTTTAGTTTTATTAATTGTGATTGGTGGAGAGAAAAACTTGGATTTTTGTTGGGTTGATTGAAGATCTACATTGGTTTGCACTTCTCTTCCACAAAAACTCTATTTTTATTGTTTATATCATTGTTGTGATGAATTCCATTGTCTATTTCTTTGCCAATTATTGTGCTATTGCTATGATTAGTGAGTAGTCTCCACGTCTTGGGGCGTGGGGATGAACCCTACAAGCCCAATTTCGTATTTGTGTTGAATTGGTAGAAATTGAGCTAGGATTGTTATTAGGGATTAGATTGGGATCGAATTACTACGGATAGCTAGGTATTCACGTCAATAGGGATTTGCAAGAGATTGGATCCCAATTCGATAGGAAGCCCTAGAAATCCGAATTGGGTTGGAGTCGGATTTTCGAAGTATCGGTTTGCAAGAAATTGGACCGATGCTAGGATCTCCGGTTGCAATTCCGTGCCGATACCCGTTTGCAAGAGATTGGACGGGTAGGAACTATCCTAATCTAGATTGTGGACCGAGTTTGCAAGAGATTGGGCTCGGTGCGCAATTGGACGATGATGTTGATCCTAATGCTAGCTTCCCTAGGCTAGGGTTTGCAAGAGATTGGACCCAAACCCAGGATAGCTATAGACCGGCAACAGCGCGAGAGCGTGAGCCTGGTTCCACATTTAGTTGCAACTAGTTCATCCGAATTCTCATCCTAGCGATTTCGATACCGGCAAACCACAATTGTGAAATACGGTGAGTAGTGGGGATTCCCCATTCCCTAGGCGTTCTCTATTTGATTTGATATTTTGCACTTTTGTCTGACGATTGTGACAGGATCGCCCAAGGCAATTATCCCTCTGAATAGCCAGGTTGATTAGGAGCAAGCACGGTCATTCGTCCTCCCTGTGTTCGATACCCGCTCGCCGCTATACCGTGCGCTTGCGGTAAAACTACAACCGTCGCCTCGGGACGTGTACGCCGGGGCGCGACCAAGTTTTTGGCGCCGTTGCCGGGGAGGCGATTGCGTTTGATTCTTTTTCACCTAGCTATTTCTTTCTTTTATTTTCTTTTTATTTTATTTCTTTTACCATTATTATTTCCTTTGCTATATTTACCTAACCCTTCCACGGTACTAATCATCTCTTTGAAACTCTGTTTTCACTGTGCATGTACACGAGATCTACGGCGGACCCCGAAGCACTATTATTCGATCCCGAGATCGAACGTACCACGCGGAGACTAAGAGCGGAAAGGAGACAATATCCGGAAGGGGGGTTTATGACCAACCGGGAAACTCCTGAAGAATTGGCGGAGAGAATGGCGAGAATAATTTCTATTCGCGATAGGCTTCGGCCTAAAACCTCTTCTACTACGTCATCCATCGCCGTGCCGGAGTTGGCGGCCGACAAGAACTTCGAGCTAAAGACAGGATTGGTGGTTTTGATGCAACAAGACCCATTTCATGGGAACGCTCACGAGAACCCCCACTACCACATCCAATCATTCTTGTCGAAGTGCGCCACTTTCCAAATGCCAGGGGTCCCGATTGATGCCATCAGACTGCGCCTCTTTCCCTTCACGCTAAAGGACAAAGCACTCTATTGGCTGAGGACGCAAGCTGACGGAGTTTTCACCTCTTGGGACGGGTTGGCGGATGCATTCATTGATAAATTCTATCCACCATCCAAGACGGTGAAGATCCGGAGCGCTCTCATGTCCTTCAAGCAAGGACCACACGAGACGCTCTATGAAGCTTGGGAGCGATTTAAGGATTTGCAGCACCAGTGCCCGCACCACAGTATAGAAGATTGGGAGTTAGTGCATAGCTTCTACAACGGTCTCCAACCGGGGACCAAACAAATTATTGATGCCGCGGCGAATGGTGCAATCTTGTCAAAGACTCCCGAGGAAGCTACGGCCCTAATTGAGGAGATGGCCTCTAATAACCAACAATGGGGCGATGAGCGAGGACACTCTACGTCCTCCTTAAAGCCGACTAGCATCTACGAGGCAAAGGCCGTAGCGGAGCTTACGAGCAAATTTGATTCTCTCCACAAGGTGGTGGAGAGATTGGAGAGATTCATCACGGAGCCCCAAGGAAGCCCTTCCACCTCCGCGCCGGCAAGCCAAATGAGTGATTGGCAAGACCAACCTCAAGCCATGTATTCGGGAGGAGAGCAAGGAGAAGGATCCTTGGAGCAAGTGCAATATGTTGCGGGGAACCAAGGTTATTGGTCCAATCCGGCCGCAAGAAATCACCCGGGATTCTCCTACGCCAACAATGAAGGAGCTTTGAACCCGCCACAACAACCGCCTAATCAAGCTCGACCGCCACCACCCCAACAACAATACTATCCGCCGAGGGGACCTACACAACAAAACTTCCAACCAAAGCAACAAGTCCCACCTTATAGGCCTCCCGGATACAATCAAGGGTGGAGGAATCAAAACCAAAACCCTCCACAAGCTCCACAACGATCCGATTTCGAAACTAGAGTGGAAGCGTTCATGGTCGAGCAGAATAAGGTGAATGCTACTTTGAAGGCGGGGCAAGAATCTCTCAATACCGTAGTGAATCAAATATCGGAGCAATTAGCGTTGCTCAACCGGAACACTCAAAGATTGCCGGCGCAACCGGAGCAAAACCCACGGGGCAACACAGGCCACATCAACGCCGTAGTTGCCGTTACTACTAGAGGCGGGAAGGACACCACCCCCGCCATGATTCCTATTGAGGAGGCCGTGGAGGAAAGTTTGGAGCCGGTTGAGCCGATAATCGAGATTGAAGAGGAGAAGGAGCCACAAGACAAGGAGAAATCTAGGGAGAAGCTATTAATTGAGGAGAGGCGCTTCATGCCACCGGTCCCATTCCCCCAAAGACTAGCGAAAGCGAAAATGGAGAAAAGGCTAGCGAAATTCCTCGAGTATCTAAGAGGAGTTAGCCTAAATATTCCCTTCCTTGACGCCATCATCGAGATCCCCACATATGCCAAATTCTTGAAGGACTTGATTTCGGGGAGAAAGAGGAAGGAAAAGATCATGCTAGCCGAGGAGGGCTCTTGGTTCACCAAGAGAGAAAAGGAGCCGGCAAAATTTAAAGATCCGGGGAGTTTTCGGATTCCTTGCACGTTGGGCGGCGTGCCTCTTCAAAAGGCGTTGGTCGATCTTGGGGCTAGTGTGAGTCTCATGACCCTCTCCATGTTCTTAAAGCTTAACACCGGGACAAAGTTGAAACCCACCGACATGCGCATTCAATTAGCCGATGGACGGATAACAAGGCCGGTGGGGATTGCCGAAGACATCCCACTTCAAGTCCCGGGTGGAATATGCTTGCCATGTGACTTCGTCATCATGGACATTAAGGAGGAGGGAGACACCTCATTGATACTTGGGCGCCCATTCCTCGCCACCGCCGGAGTCATCGTCGACGTGCGCGAAGGTACCTTAACCTTAAACGTCGGAAACATCGAGGTGGAGCTCCACATTCCCAAGGCAATGAAGCACATGCCTTACCATGAGGAGCTCGATTATATGGACCTCCTTGATGAGGTGATAGAGGAGGCGATTCCTCACTCAATTGGTGCCCTTTTTGATGAAGAATTGGATGAAGGCCCGGATTTAGGCCATGAGGACAATAATGATGATTCCCCCGACTTCTCCGCTGATGAAGATGAAGGCGACGCTGATGTCGCAAGGATTCGAGAGCTCTGCAAGCTCTCGAAATCAAAGTCTCCAAAGAAAGCTCCGCCGGTACGGAAATCGGCATCGCCGGCTAAGCCGTTGACCGGGGCAAATGCTAGCTTGGGGGAGCCTCCCCCCAACACTATTCGAGATAGGAGACCACCGCGGGAGAACGCTTCGCCGCCACGTCCGAATCCAAGCGCGCTCCCCGGAAAGTTTGACGGGTGCATCTCATATGCACCAAACATCCCGCATTGATTGAAAATTATAGGGGGTCGAGCTCACGACCTAAAACGAGCGCTTGTCGGGAGGCAACCCGACGGTTTTTGCTTTATTTTCGCTTTTTCTTTATTTTCGTTTTAGAAATTTTTAGTGTTTTGAGTCATCCGATCAAAAATTTTGTGATAACGGGTCCTATTTTTCTTGACAGGAGAGGAGATAGGTAGATCATCATGAGGAGGTTGAACGAGACGATGAGGAGCACCCTAAGAAGGCGTTCGACGCTTAGGAGGAGCATGAAATCGACTGGAGGAAGAAAGACGGAGTTTAGAGCCTAAACGAAGACAAACAGCAGAATGCAAGGCTCACTCGGCCGAGTATACTAGTCACTCGGCCGAGTACAGAAGTTCGTCCGGCCGAGCCGCTCACGAACAAGGGAAGTCTGCTGTACCCAACTCTCTGTCTATTTTCCTCATTTCATTATAACTGCTACTCGGCCGAGTATATATATTCACTCGGCCGAGTGAAACAGACACCCTCCTTGGGCGAGTCATGCCGAGTAGCTTGAGTCACTCGGCCGAATGGATTTACTCCACTCGGCCGAGCCTGGCAAGGCCACTCGGCCGAAGCGATATCGGGGAGAAATTTTTATTTGTCTCGCTCGGCCGAGTGATCACGTCACTCGGCCGAGTCGTAACTTTTTAATATAAAGCCAAAGGGGGAGGCGCAGTTTTCGAAAACGAAAAAAACCCTTTCGCCCGCGCCCCCTCAGCTTCCCCTCGCCCGATCGCGCCTCGCCCAACATCCACTCGCCCGCGCGCGCCGCCGCTCGGCCTGCCACCGCCGGCCGACCGTCGCCGCCACCCGCCCGAGTCGCCGCCGGCAACCCCCGTCTCCGATCACCTCCGGTTCGCTTATTTTCACCATTTTCTTCTCTTTTTGCGTAGTTTTTGAGGATCCGTGTGTCAATCGAACCCCTAACCCGAATCAAGTCACATATCTATCTGTTATACCCCTATTGCTCCATACATTTTGATTATTACTCGCTGATATCGCTTTTCCATGCGCAGGTTGCTTTTTGGAGCTTAGGGGAGCTCAGGGGAGCTTCTACGGGCTGCTCAGGACTTCGTGGAGGCGCGGACTTCGCACGCTTCCACTACTTAGCACTCGCGGCGTGTTTGGGTAAACTCTTTCCACTCTTTGTGCACACGCCGCACTTTTCACTTTTTCGGCGCGCGCTCGGGGCAGATATGCCGCCCCGGACACGGCCGCGGTCGAAGAGAGCTTCCGCCAAGCGGAAGCGGTCGGATGATGCCGGCCCCTCCCACGAGTTGGAGGACTCTCCTCCACCGTCCCCCACACACCCCGCACACCCCGCACAGCCTGCAGGCTCCGCACACCCCGCACAGCCTGCAGCGCACCCACAGCCCGCACAGCCTCTCCCCGCCGATCCACAGTCACCACCACCGGCTCCACTGGTCGGGCCGCTCGGGATTACGTTCCGAGACGACGCACACCGCGCCGTCTTCGAGCGTATCTCCCAGCGCTCGATCGTACCCTCCAGGTTCGCACACCTCGCTGACCTAGGGCGCCTGGGGGTACTTGAGGGGATGCTCACGTTGTACGACAACGTGGGCTGGCGAGATTTTTTCCAGGTGTCGGCGGATACTTTTACCCGTCCGACACTTGAGGTTTTGAGTTCGATCGCCCGGACCGATGAGGGATGCTCATTCCGGTTCATGGATCGAGAGTGCCAGGTCACTCTCGATATGATGAGAGCATTTTTCTCTTGGCCCGCAGTCCCCGGAGCCGATCGCGGTTATGGCCCCACACATATCCCTCCACCCTCTTTCGACGCCGGTGCCTTCTGGGCACGTATCACGGGTCTCCACGCCGCCTTTGACCCTAGTAGGGCCAAGGCCTCGGCCATCGTACATCCCTGCCTACGCATTGCCCAGCGCCTCATGGCGACTACCTTTTTGGCCAGATATGAGCCGGGCACGATGTCTACGCCAGAGCTTTACATGCTCTATGCGATGACACGTCCCAGAGCTCTGTCTAGGGATGGAGATGAGCTTGTCCCCGCCGTCGTGATCGATATCGTGGCATGGTACTTAGACCGCATCATTGTATCGGTGGGCGCTCGCTCACCGATATGCTGCGGCGGCCTGATTACCCTGCTGGCTCTTATGACCGGCGAGGATTTCCCCGACGACCTGCGACGCGTTCCGGGCCCCACTTCCTTGTCGATAGACGTTATGGCCCGGATGAAGATGCTGCGTCCGCACGGTGAGCGTCACTGGGTCTGGTTGCACGGCCCCTATGGGGCCGATTACATGATTCTCCCGAGCCCTGCTTGGACCCAGATTGCACCAGCCCACGTTGACTGGCTCCCAGATATGGATGTCCTCATCCCCGCCGCCTACGTGCTCGAGGCCGAGGAGGCCGAGCAGGGCCCCGCCGCCCACGCTGCCCAGGCTGCTCCCGCAGACCTTGCTGCACGCCCTGCCAAGCCCGCTGCCGCCCCTGTGGCCCCTCAGCCCACACCTGTCATTTCTGCTGCTCCTGACACTTCTGTCCTCACCTCTACTAGTGTCGCGAGTACCCTTGCTGAGCCCACTTCCACCACTGTCACCGCTTCCGAGGCTGTCACCACCACTCCCACTTCCACCACTGGCCCCTTGTCTGTCGAGCCTCTTTCTTCTGCCTTCCCCGAGCGCCCGCCGACCGTAGTCGCGTACGGAGAGCCCTCGTTCGTTTCGGTCGTGGAGACCATGGTTAGCATGATCTCCGCTGGGGCTACACCTTTTGGACCACACACTTCTTCCCCAGCGGGAGATTCCTCTGTCTCCACTACCGCCGTCTTCTCCGAGAGCGTCGTGGCGTCTGTCCACACTTCTGTGCCACCGACCTCACTAGCCGCCTCGCAGCCGCTTTTGTACTCTTCTTCCGCTGCCGCTGCCTCCACTTCTCACCGCCCGCCCCGGCCTCACACTGAGGCCCGGCCCACATTTCCTGGCACGGCACCTTTTGTCCCATTCCCTGCTGAGCCCGTTACATACTCCACACGCGTACGCCAGCCTCGCCCTGCGCAGCCTAGACCGGTGCGTCCCTCTGCACCACCCCCGCCCGACACTGTACTGCAGAGCATACGTGCTCTTGAGGTGGCGGTGAGTGGTCTTAGAGGAGACCTTCGGACCCTGTCCTCCACCGTCTCTACGATGGCTGGACGCTTTGACCTGATCCCTCAGATCCACTACTGCCTGACACAGATCTTAGAGCGTCTCCCGCGCGTACCCCCACCCACCCAGCAGGTTCCCACACACACTCCCACACACGCTCGACCTGCTTCCACTCCCACGCCCACCCCAGCTCAGCAGCCTACACCACCACCACCACCCCCTCCGCCTCAGGACGGAGACGGCGCGGCACCGCCTTCTTAGGCACTCTTGATGCCTTTATCCATTCCTGACGTTGTGCTGCCCGTCTCTGCTGGGTCCTGATGTTTTTTTGTCCACCCCCCCTCCTCTCACTCATTTTGGGATTATATTTTTGATCATATCTTTTTGTGCACATCATATCATATCTACTAGGGTTTCTCATTTTGATAACATCTATATATATCTTTTTGGGAGAGAGGGAGCGTTTTTGGTGCCGTATTTTCATATCACTCCTGTTTGTGCATGCATCATACCCGCATCATATTTTCACTTCTTTATTTTTCCTTTTATTATTTTTTTTCCTTTTCCTTCCTTCCCCTCATGCATGCACCCTCACTTGCCCCTCACGTTAATTGTCTCTCTGTGTGCCACACTTTGCACATTGAGGACACTGTGCCGTTTAGCTTGGGGGAGTGAGCTCTCACGTTCTTTTTCGATTTGCCACCTTTATTTTCAGTTTTTCACACCGCTTTTCACTTTTGCACTCATTTTTCGTTATTTTCCTTTTGTTTTGCCATGCATCACGTTTTCCTTACTTTCCTGTGTGCCGCATTGCATAGTTCTATTTTCCTTTTATCTTTACTTCTTCCTTTTTTCATCTCATGCTAGAGATGAATTTTCTGTGATGATGTCTACGTGGAGTTAGCTTATTCTATATGCATGCTATATTTGTCGTGTCTTAGATTTCATTTCTGATATCATATGCTATGACTCGCTTGCATTTAGAAATAGGAGCCCACACTTTTTCCTCATGAAAATGGATGAAATTTTATTATTAGCTGAGCCTGAATATTCATATGTATGCTATCACAGAAAACACACCAAGATTCACGCATTGAATGCCTATATCTGGAGTACTGACTTCTTTTCCTTTATCACTTCTATATGCATGAATTGTACACTTCACTTCCGGATGATTGAATGATGGTTAGCTATGATATATCTGGATTAGTTAGCTTTTTTGTGATCGAAACTGAGTAGATTAGATTACCCTGCCGAAGTTGTCGTGCATGTCTTATAGAGTGAGCCGAGAGTTATATTTATTTCTTTCTCCACAAATCTTGAACATCATTTCTCTACTTTTAAAATCATTGGTGAATCTCCCCTTAGTGATTCTATTTTATGACATTTCCCCCGCTATTAATTCCTAGCTCCAAACCTCTTATTCCAAAAAAAAATATAATAAAAGAGAGAAGAACATTCTCGTATATCATTATCTCTCTTTGAGTTGGGATCATTGTATAGATGAAAAAAAAAACAAAAAAAAAGAAAAAAAAAGGAGAAAAGAGAGAAAAGAGGAAAAATCCTCAATAAAAGATCCCATCTCGCTTATTTTCTTTCTTCTTTCTCTTCTTTGCCTTTGGAGCTATATAAAAATGGGGATGTAAATATTTTTGTGCCACCACACTTATAGATAAGCTTGGGGGAGGAGATCCATTGATGTGTGAGAGAGCGACTACTTGACATTGCACGACAACCTAGGCTAAGTAATATTCTATACTCGGTGAGATTGTTTCTAGCTTTACGAAATCCAGAAATCTAAGCCTAGCATTCATTTCATGAAACCCATACTTTTCTATTCTCTCTATTCTATGATGTGATACTCTTATACTCCAGATAGAAAGCGTTCAATTGAAAAGTGTGTGATCTGAGACTTGTATACCGCTTTAGATGATTCAGGCGATGTTAATTTTAAAATCATTCCGTTTTTCATGATTATACCGTTGTTCGTGGGTTTTCTATTTTCTACTTGCACTATTCTACTATGATATCAAAATGAGATTCTTTGACATGTATTTCTCACTCGGTGCATGCTATAAGAGTAGGTGAAACCCACGTCCTGAGAAAATGATCTAGCATCCTACCTCTTCTTTCTTTCTTCCTTTATTTTCGTTTGGTTTTCATTCTTCTTCGTTTTTCATTTTTTCTTCGTTTTTCGCCGTTTTCGTTTTCCAAATCCACCGGGTTCGCTTTTTACTTATCTTCCTCGAGGACGAGTAAGAGGCAAGCTTGGGGGATTT
Source organism: Scilla litardierei (assembly GCA_030789695.1). Taxonomy (NCBI): domain Eukaryota; kingdom Viridiplantae; phylum Streptophyta; class Magnoliopsida; order Asparagales; family Asparagaceae; genus Scilla; species Scilla litardierei. The sequence goes on along the minus strand of CM061141.1, from coordinate 88,268,429 downwards.
TGATCACTCCTTATTTTACACCCTTTTCCCGCATGTTTGCATGCCATTTTGATAGCCCAAATCATGTTTTTCACGATATATCGACGATATTGCGATGCTTTTCACGATTTGTTGTTTTTGTCGCATTTCAGGTGATTTGGCGCGATTAGGAGTGATCTCGAGATGCGTGTAATCTAGACGGCCACCGACGACCTCCCCGAGGGGTATTTTGCTGTTGGAGAGGAGCGGAAGAAGAATGGACGTCGCCGGAGCGACGAGGAGGCCAAAACGACCAGTTTGGGCATTTTTTGTGTCCCACTCGGCCGAGTGGAGGAGCCACTCGGCCGACCAGCGAGACACTGCTCGGCCGACCCGTTCAGACACGACTTCCATGTGTACTCGGCCGAGCGACGGAGACCACATCGGCCGAATGACGATACCACGTCCGCCCGAGTGGCGCCCAGACGAAGGCCCTCAAAAAGATCGAAGTTACTGTTTTTCGGCCATCTGAGCTTCAGAAGACCCACTCGGCCGAGTGGCAAATCCCGTCCGCCCGAGTGAAGTGAAGCCATCGGCCGAGTGACGACAACTCGCTCGGCCGAGCCGCCCCCGAACTGAAGCCCCCTGAAGCCCCCGACTTACTGGAAAATTGACAGGGTTTTCACTCGGCCGAGCGACTTTTGTCACTCGGCCGAGTGCGATGCGCTGCCTGTAGCGAAATTTGCGGAAAACAGGCTGTGCAGGGGCGTTTTGGTCAGGATTTTTAGACGATTTTTGGGGCTATTTAAGCTCTGTTTTTACCCTAGTTTAGGGAGCCACCTCTCAGATTTTTTGCAGCTTTTTGAGTCTACTTTTTAGTTTTATTAATTGTGATTGGTGGAGAGAAAAACTTGGATTTTTGTTGGGTTGATTGAAGATCTACATTGGTTTGCACTTCTCTTCCACAAAAACTCTATTTTTATTGTTTATATCATTGTTGTGATGAATTCCATTGTCTATTTCTTTGCCAATTATTGTGCTATTGCTATGATTAGTGAGTAGTCTCCACGTCTTGGGGCGTGGGGATGAACCCTACAAGCCCAATTTCGTATTTGTGTTGAATTGGTAGAAATTGAGCTAGGATTGTTATTAGGGATTAGATTGGGATCGAATTACTACGGATAGCTAGGTATTCACGTCAATAGGGATTTGCAAGAGATTGGATCCCAATTCGATAGGAAGCCCTAGAAATCCGAATTGGGTTGGAGTCGGATTTTCGAAGTATCGGTTTGCAAGAAATTGGACCGATGCTAGGATCTCCGGTTGCAATTCCGTGCCGATACCCGTTTGCAAGAGATTGGACGGGTAGGAACTATCCTAATCTAGATTGTGGACCGAGTTTGCAAGAGATTGGGCTCGGTGCGCAATTGGACGATGATGTTGATCCTAATGCTAGCTTCCCTAGGCTAGGGTTTGCAAGAGATTGGACCCAAACCCAGGATAGCTATAGACCGGCAACAGCGCGAGAGCGTGAGCCTGGTTCCACATTTAGTTGCAACTAGTTCATCCGAATTCTCATCCTAGCGATTTCGATACCGGCAAACCACAATTGTGAAATACGGTGAGTAGTGGGGATTCCCCATTCCCTAGGCGTTCTCTATTTGATTTGATATTTTGCACTTTTGTCTGACGATTGTGACAGGATCGCCCAAGGCAATTATCCCTCTGAATAGCCAGGTTGATTAGGAGCAAGCACGGTCATTCGTCCTCCCTGTGTTCGATACCCGCTCGCCGCTATACCGTGCGCTTGCGGTAAAACTACAACCGTCGCCTCGGGACGTGTACGCCGGGGCGCGACCACCGCCACACCTCCGTCCTCAAACACGGACTCATCACTCGCTACTTTGTACGGCGCCCGATGAAGCGCAACGTCGGGATAGCCCTCGACATCGGTCCTCTTGGCCTTAAACTTAACCAATGAGGCCTCACAACGGGGATCGACGGCCCTCTCGAGACCAAACAGGGGACAACCATAAGGCCAAGGGTCCCATCCTCCGGACCCGGTCGGGCCACTCGACGCTTCGGCCATCCCCGACTGACCGCTAGCATCCGCCCCCTCCCCTCCTGCAGGTGCCAGGGGGCTAGACGGCCTCGTTCGGGGCATTTCCACCCCTCCCCCTATCAACCCTTCGTCCCCGCCCTCCAAGTCGATGACGGGATTCGCCATCCCCTCCCCGGCTCCACCGTCCGGCTGACCGGTTTCCCCCCTCCCCGGCGCGTCAGGCTCGAACGACTTCGTCGGCCTCTTCCTCCTCTTCGTGGACGCTGGCACCCCAGTCGAGCTCCCCGCCCCTCCTTCTGCTCGCGACCTCTTGGGGCCAACTCTTGTCGACGATTGCCCCGCCTGCTCCGAGGCCCGCCGCATCATTTCCTCGAGGGACAGACTCATTGTGCCACCTGCCAAAGAGAGAAAGTTCAGCGTAAGCACACCAGATGCATGAACACCAAAATCTTTTGTACCTTCGGGCCAGATGTACGCCGTTATCATCTCAGCCCGAGCGAGCATCCGATAATCTCGGCCCTCCACTGGTATGGCCATTAAAATCTGGGCCACCACTTTCTACTCATCCCCCAATTCCACCCACTCCCTCGCCTCGGGATTCAGCTCCGCCCAATCAGACTTTATCAGCACATCCTCCGGCACCTCCACAAACACATACTGCTGGCGCCACGACTTAATTTTCCCAGGCAACCCCCTAATGAGCGGATGCGTCCTCTTCGCGGAGAGATAGTAGCATGACCCCAACCTCTTGACCAAGAAGAAGTGTCGAAATAAGGACAGGGATGGGCTAACCTGGTTGCTCACGCACAGCACTAGGAACCCCACAATGGCACTGATGGCATTGGGCATCAGGCGATACAGGGGCAGTTCCAGGAAGTTCAACACTTCCAGCAAGAACGGATAGGGGGGAAGCGCAAACCTTGCTCAAACGAAGAGACGTATACTCCCACCTCCCGGTCGCCCGCAAAACACACCCTTTCTTGCGGCTCCGGTTCACGAACCGAATACGGCGGCCTGACATACATCGTGAAGATCTCCGCAACGGATTTCTTCAGCACCGACTTCATGCCCGTAATCTCGATGGGCACCCTTCCTGTCTCCGCGGCGGAGCTTCCTTCCCCAACTACCCCCGAACCCTGACCACGAAACGGAGACATCGAGGAAGACATCTATAAAACGGGCGTCTTACCTAATGGGTGCCGACGACTCGGGCGCTTGCGCTACTTCGCTGACCGCTCCCACGAGGACGACTCTGGCAAGGATAATGAAATCTCCTACGAGCTCTAGCTACTTGCCAAAAATCTTCGCCCGACAATCAGCTTTGCTTCCCTCCCCTCCCTGAGATCTCTTTAAAGCGACTGCGCAAAGCATCATGACCGTCGACCCCAAGACACGCGTCACCAATCCGGGCCCTGTCCATCACCGACCCACGTGTTCTGACGCTTCGCGTACTGTCAAAACCGTCAATTCCGCCACGCGTCAACACTACAGTGGTCGGGCCGCCTCGGTTCCCGCCCACCGTCGAATCGCCAGGATGACGTCTAGTCATGCGACCGCCAACAATTCCCGCCCAAATCCCGGCGAAATGATTACCCCCATTCGAAATTACTCCATGCGCCGCGCGTTCCAAGATTTAGTCCGGCCTCCGTCAGGGCGGCCGTAACAAGAAGGCAGCGCTCGATCCAAGATCGAGTCCGACCTCCGTCAGTGCGGCCCAAAAAACGAAAGCTTCCCTCGTACCAATGAAGGGTCCGATCTCCATCGGGTCGGCCGGAACAAGAATTCGCCGCCCAACTTATTAGGATCTCGATTCCAGCACTTGGCAAACTTTCGTACGAACCAAGCAACTTTGCCCCACCACTGCACCGCCGGGACCCGTGCTGGGCTTCCGAGCAAACCGCTGGAGAACGCGACTAATCTCAACTCCCCTCTCCCGAATACCTTAGCAGAGCGAAGTTGGGGGCAATTACGTCCCTCACAAAGCTGACGTTCTACGAGCAAACCAAGTAAGAATACAGTTCGGCATCAGACAATCACAATGTATTTACTTAAATAGCTAACCTGTACATTGGACTTTCCACACACTACAACAACACATTGTTTATAACCCTCTCACAAGAAGGTACGGACCTCCCCAAACCCACGTTTCTAGCGGCGCCACCTCTCAACCGACCGATCTCTCACATCCTTAACCACTTGCCGAATCGCCGCATCCTTAGCTTCTCGCAGCATCGGCACAACATGCTCATCATGATAGCGGCGGATAGTGGCTTCGATCAGTTTGCCTTCAGCGTCCTGTTTTTCCTCCAATCGCCGCACCGCTAGACCCTTCTCCCTTTTCTCGGTCTCCAGGGCGTCCTTTAGGTCCTCTATTTGCCGCCTCTGTACCCCGATCACTGCTTCCTTGCTAACAACTTCCGAGGTATGCTTTGACCGGATATCATCCCTCTCTCGCGTTACTTCTTGGAGCTGCTTCTCGACCATTGCTTTGGACGAATCGAAATACGCAGCCCGCCCCTTCTCCACCCCGTAGGCCGTCCTAACCCTCTCCAGCTCCGCCTCCGTGTCCCTCAGCTTCGCCTTGACCTCGCCAAGGTTCGCCTTCGCTACATCCAGAGACGCCCTGGTGACGGCCGCGGAGGTACGGCCCCGCAGGGCTAACACGTTCGCAATCTTCTACATAAACCTTGAATCAGTGAGACACGAACAAATAAAGCGTGCGGGCGAGGAAAGAAAGACGGCTTACCTGCACGACGTGCCATATAGCCGAGCCACACAACCGTTCCGCCCCCACACGAGTCAAAGACTCACGATCGCGCGGTAACACGCAATACTCGGCGAGGCGCGCCGCCACTCCCGCTTCCTCGAATACCGACTCGTCGCAGCTGACTCGAAAAAGGAAACTTATGGAGACGGTCATCTGGGTACGCCTCGACCTCTTCTCGGGTCCTCTTAAAACGAATAAGGGTGCCCTCGCAAGCTGGACTCGACGACTCCCCCATTTCCCACGAAGGGATCCCGTATGGCCACTTTTGAACCACAGGCACTCGGTGAGGCACGACCACCTCTAGTACCCGCGGATGAGCGGAGGGTCTGGCCCCCCGCACGGGCGCGTCCTCATGAAGATCCTCGCTGGGCCCCCCGGCGGTGATACCTTGCCCGATTGCCCTCCGTCCCGGGTGCGACCTCTCCCCACGGGGAGCCCCGCCCCCACGTTCCCGGGATCCTGCCTCGCTAGCCACCCCCTTGCCTTTCCCGCAGGGATCAGTGTCCTCCGAGATCGGGGCTCCGGCCGAACCTGACACCTCCTCCGGCTCCCTCATCGCGTCTCTGCCTACAAAAGGAAAAGAGAGACAATCAGGGAAAGCCTAGCCCAGAGTTTACAAAACATCAAAGATACCTAGGGTCCAAAAGTCCTGGGCGAGCCGACTGCTCAGCGTTAGACTCGCTAACTGACGGCACGCCTCGGGCAGTTCCATCAAAATCTGAGCTTTGGCAATATCCTCCCCGGTCAGCTCCACCCTTTCATTTACTAAGGGATTCCGCGCCCCCCAATTCGACATCAGCGCCACGTCGCTTGGCACCGTCACGAAGACGAACTCCCTCATCCAATCGCCGACATCGTCGGGCACCCCGAGGATGAGTCCTCGCCCTCTCCTAGCGCAAACGTAATGATACATCCCCCTCTTCCGAATCACGAAGAAATACTGGAACAGCGCCAAGGAGGGACTCAAGGAGCAAGCAAGGCACAAGACGACAAACCCCACTAACAAGCCCCAAGAACGGGGCACTAGGGCAAATATCGGCAGCTCCAGGAAATTCAACAAATGAAACAAATACGGATGGATCGGAAAGCGGAGCCCCAACTCGAATGATCGAACATAGACCCCGACCTCATTATCCCCAAGTGAACTCACCGCTTCCTCTGACCCGGGAACCCGAACCTCATAGGGTTGTCGCACAAATCGCACGCAAATCTCCCTGATGTTGATCCTATCCAACCTACATCGGAGGGACTCAATGGCTCTTGGGACAACGGATCGCCATGACCCTCTTTCCCTGGGCCACCGCACCCCCGGCTGCGACGCCCCCTCGCCCACCAACTCCTCCTCCCCCACTCGGCTACCTCCTCCAACCTCGAAACGAGAAGCCATTGATCAAAAAGGAAGGAAATTAACTGTTATTACCTATTGATCCCTTAAACCCGGAAGGCGAATGGAAGAAGATGACCGGCGACGGAAGTGACGAATTAGCCAGTAAGCTCCAAACAGAAGTATCGAACGCCGGAGGAGAATCGGAGAAAGACAAAAACTCCCGCCGACCGCCTCCCAGACCCTTTTAGCGGAAAAGGTGGCCCCCGGGCCATCTCGGCCGTCAAACTTTCGCCACGCGGCGCCCATCGAGACGTCCCCGACGCCTTGACTGGCGTGAGGGTCACCTCATCCACGTGTCGCAAACCCAACCGCAGAGGCGCTTCGTTTTCCTCTCCCCCCTTTTCAAATCATAATAATGACTACTAAGACGGGAGTTCCGAAGCCGCCGCCGTCACTACCCGGTGGGGGCCAAGGCCCGTACTGATGGTCCGGAATATCGAAGGTGGTTCGCCCTCCGAGCCGAGCCGGGCTGTCGCCTCAGACTCGAAGGCCGGGGGCAATTGTTACGACCTAAAGATCGTAGGGGTCCCACCCGAATCCGCCCACATGATCCATGGACTCTCCGCTTCATGAAAGGGTCGCCACCCCGAAAATCCGGGGCAATATGGAGACGTGCGCGCCTTGCAGCGTTCTCCAGCCCGGCCGAGGCAAACAACCACAGCCGCTCGACCCACCGGGGGTAGCGTGCTTGGGGACGCTTGGGTAGCTAAGCCGGGCCTACTGACATAGGCACGGACGTATCCTTCCGTACCGGCGAACCATAGCCCATGACCGATCGGGGGGCGCGGTCGGGCCGGACAACCCCTGATCCGAACGACCCGCCCGATTCCCACGAACCACGGCGCCTAGAGTGATACAGCCCGACCTTTAGTTCGTCGCCAACGACAAACAACCTAGGGTAAGGACATGACTGACACATACGTCACCCGACCGACTGACAAAGCGCCCCCTGACGGTTGAGCCAACTGACGGTTAGCGCTTTCGGCCCTGACATCCCGACAAAAGCACCCCTTGGCCGTTGCGCCGCCTGACAAAAGCAGGTCAGGAACTCCTGTTCCCGACGTCCTCTTCCGAAGCTTCCGCTGACAACCGAGCCAGCTCAGCACGTCTAGTCAACATGCCAGATCAGCCCCGCCTAGTCATCTCCCGACAGGTATAAATACCCCCTCTCCCCTTACGGTAGGGGGGTTGGAAAATTCTCTCTCAATCTCTCATTCACACACGAGAACAAAGGTCGTCCATATCTTTGTTCTCCCACTGATAGCTCGCCACGAGCGGTCGGCCCACCGTTAGTCCGACCGGCGTGTCTAGCCCCCGTTTTAAGTCCTATTACTGACTTAGGCATCGAAGGGGCCAAGGGTTGAATCTCAACCCCGCCCTTCTGACGAGTTGTTCGTGTTGCAGGAAAGCTCGCCCCTTGGTCAACGCCAGCTTCAGCCTCCTGCCATCCAACCTGCCTCAGACACATCCGGTGAGGTTCAACCCCGTGATCGCCAACGGCGACAAGTCCAACTTCATCACCCCACTAATCACTTGTAAAACGGCCTACCTAAACCCTCTTCTCCATATAACCACCGTGCCCTTGGTTCCCCATAATACAAATTCATTGTACGCGAGTTCCACCTCGTAACAGTAAGCCACATAACTATGTCATTATTTATAAAACAATAATTAGTCAATAAATTTCTTGGTCATCGGTCCCACTTTGACTTGATAATAGTAACTTAGTATTAGGCTTAATTTCGCAAAACTGCCTCTTACTTTTGCTGAATTCCAAAAAACTATCTCTTACTATGATATAATCGCAAAACTATCTCATACTTTTGCTAAATTACAAAAAACTACCACTTACTATAATATATTCCAAAAAACTACATCTTACTATGTTTAGATGGGTCACGCGATATTATTAAAGTGTGCGTAATTTAGCCAATTCAATTTTCTGTTAACAGATGTTCGGGGGGTTTATCGAAACATGAAAAGATCAGGGCAGTTTTGCGATTATATCATAGCAAGATGTACTTTTTTGAAATTGAGCGAAAGTATGTGGTAGTTTTGCGAAAGTAAGCCCTTAGTATTACAGCAACCGAAATTAATTTTTTTTAAATAAAAAAAAAAATCAAGTTATGAAGAACAAAGAACGACTCCACCATGATCCAATCCGGGAGCAATAATTAATCAGTCAATAGTCTTATTTATATTTTAGTTGTGGACTTCATTAAGTATAAGATCCATATTATGGGCTTATTAATTCTTTAATATTAACCTTAATTAATAAGCTCAGGGTCCCATTATGTACCCCTTAACAAAATAAATAACTGATGGCACTGGCAACTGCGGCAATGGGCAGCTACAATTAGGTCACTTGTTCAACTCATTCCTTATTAAAAAAAATTAAATAAAAAAGGTGGCATATATAAGATGACAAAGATTAGGTCTATAATAAATTACCATAAGCATGTAACTTTCACAAAGCAAGGCTTTTTTGTGCACTCAAACCAATCCCACAAGCGAGGGCCAACTTATTTAATTGAAAGTGGGAGGCAAGCCATGGCACAAGACAAAGAAAGGAGGCAACTTGGCTTGCATGGAATGCTTGCTTGTTTTATATTTTAATCTAAGGGTGATGGGTGTGATTAGGGAGGTGGTGATGCCCCTAAACTTTGCTTAGCTTTAGAAGATCCTTTATGCCTTTTGTCATGTGGATGTGGAGAGGTGTTGTTTTGCTTGAGGGAGATAGCAAAAGGTTAAAGTGTGGTTATAAAGGCCTATTGCATGTGCATGCATGTGGGGTTAGGTCAACAGATTTGAGGGGGTGAAGGTGAGGGACTCCATAAAACCTATATCAAGATCATGCCTATGTTTGGTCTAGCCATATCATCTTACGGGATCTTGTAAGACACAATGTGGGGTTATATTTTTTGTCTTTAGCCATCTAAGTAAAAGTAATGCATATTATTACGACCTAAAGATCGTGATAGTCCGCCTTTCGCCCTAAACAGCCGAATTACCCCATTGGTACGCCCCTTTCCCCCGGACGGACGGCCAATCCGGCAAACAGGGCGCTCCACGCCCGACCTTCAGCAGCCCGCAGGGCGCTTGTCGCCCCTAGAGCCCGACGCGACAGGGAGAGGGGCGCACCCTGCCTCGGCCGCTGATATGGGCGCTCTCCAACACGACCCCAGCGGGATATGCGTCAGTCCGCCCCCAGTTCACCAGGACCAGCGCGCAAAATGTGCATCTGGGCCGCTCAGCCTCAGCCCGGGCCGGACCAACGACGTATCTCGGGCCCTGCCCTTGGGAGGCGCTCCGACGGATCTTTGGCACATCGGACACAACAAATAACCTAGTACAAGGACGCTACTGACACTTACGCCGCCCGACCATCTGACAAAGCAACCCCTGGCCGCTGCGCCCCCTGACACTTAATGCTTTCGGCCCTGACACTCTGACAAAAGCGCCCCTGGCCATTGCGCTGTCTAACAAAAGCGTGGCTGACACTCCTATTCCTGACATCCTCGTCCGAAGCTTCCGCTGACACCCGGGCCAGCTCAGCGCATCGAGTCAGCATGCCAGGTCAGCCCCACCTTCCAACGGGTATAAATGCACCTTCGCCTCCAACGGTGAAGAGGTTGGCAAATTGACTCTTAATCTTATTATTCACACACACAAGAGCAAAGGTCGTCCATATCTTTGTTCCTCCACTCATAGCTCGTCACGTACGGTCGGCTCACTCTTAGTCCGACCTGCGTGCGTTGCCCCCACTTTAAGTCCTATTACTGACTTAGGAATCGGAGAGGCTAAGGGTTGGACCCCAACCCGGCCTTTCTGACGAGTTGCTCCTTGCACATGTTAGCTCGTCACCCCCGGTCGTGCTTGCCCTCGACCTAAGCAGTTCGGCCCATCCACCATATCCTATCGGATTCGGTGCCGTGGTCAGCCTCTGCAGCAAGTTTAGCCTCATCACCCCACTAATCACATGTTAAATAGCCTACCCTAATCCTGTCATTAGCATAACCACCGTGCCCTTGGTTCCCCATAATACAAATTCATTGTACGCGAGTTCTACCCCGCAACAATTGGGGCCGTTTGTGGGAACGAAGGGTCACACCCATGTCAGATCCCATACTAGCCAACCGAAACCCTGACCACGGAAAGGATCCCATGGATCAAGAGCCCATTCCCATCCCGTGATTCCCATGACTAATCCACCCCCGAAGGTGGAGGTCGAAACGGTCCAGGCCTCGGCCCGCGTGGTGTAGCAGAGCTTCGAGGCCTTCGCCAAAATGATGGCGGGTTTCACAACGGCTAGAGCTAAGGTACCACCGGGCCCCTCTGAGCCCCCGAACGTGAGGTGGAATCTTCACCTCAGTTCGTCGAAGAAATGGGTGACAAAGGGCTCGCCGAGGAGATTGCGGCCCAACGGAAGCTCTTGGAGGAAGAAATGGAGATCGCCCGGCTGCGACGGCGCCAAGAGGAAGCGGCGGCCGCACAGAGGCATATGGATGAGGCGGCCTCGGCAAGCCCTCCTCGACGAAGAGACTGCCCGACGACAGCTCCGCTTTCTTATCGTGGAACGCGAAATGCTCCGGAGGGAGAATGAGGAGAACCGGGAGATCACGGAGGTGTTGGCGACGGGCCGGCGACGCATAAACGAGCGCAGCCTGCCGCTCGCCAGGTCCCCACCTTGGAGACGAAGTCCGCCCCATCGGCATCTCTTCCCAAATCGTCTGGACGAGGAAGTCGTTCGTCAACAACTCCGCTTCCTTGCCGCAGAGCGCGAAAGGCTCCTAAGCCAGAATCAGGAGCAGAGAGAGATCCCGGAGGCGACGGCTGTAGGTCGTCGATACTGGAATGACCGTAGCCCGCCGCCCGTCGAGTCCCCAGCACGTGAAAGGAGTCCTCCCCGGCGACCGCTTCGCTATTCCCCGGGGCACGATGACCGTCGGCAGCCGAGGCAGGACCGGAGCGAAACCCCAGAATGGCGGAGAGGACGCACGCCAGAGTGCCCCACCTACCCTGAGGAGGCCACGCCGTTGGCGCGGTGGATCACATCGGCCCAGAGACCCGCAAGGTTCAAGGCCCCCCGCTGGCCACCTACAACAGAAGTGGCGACCCCCGCTCGTACGTGCAACAATACCGGGGGGCGATGGAGGCGCAGGATGTGGGTGACGCGTTCCTGTGCCGGCTTTTCTCACAGAGCCTGCAGGACGCGGCGCTGGAATGGTATTATGGCTTGCCCGCAAGATCCATCGGGAGCTTCGATGAATTGTCCCACAAGTTCTGCTAGGAGTTCCGGACCGAGCGCACCAAGAAGAAGCCTTTGGACTATCTCAGCACGATAATCCAAGGTGAAGGAGAGACGACGAGGAAATACCTGCGCCGCTTCCAGGATGAGAGGTGAGCGGTGGTGGCCTGCGGTGATGAAGTGCTCATGCTAGCCTTCAAGATGGGGCTGCGGAATCGAAGCCTCCACAAATCCCTGCTCCGAGACCCGCCGGCCGACTACGACGCGCTAATCGCTCAAGCGGAAAGATATGCGCTGAGCGAGGAGACTCTCGGCATCAAGAAACCAGTCGCCCTGGCAAGGTCGTCCCAGGGCGAGCCTCGGCCCTATCCTGGGCCGAGGCAAGAAGACGGGCCCCGGGGCCGCGACCAGCCGACTCAACCAAGGCACGACCCCCCGGGGCGTCGCCCGCAAGACCGCCCGGGCCCGGCGCGAGAGTTTGTTCCCGCCCGAGAGCCCGATCGAGCGATCCCAAGGCTGGTAGGACCTTTGCGGGCCCAATACACGCAGCTCAATGCCCCCATGATAGAGGTGTTAGCGGCGGCAGCGAGGGCCGGACTGTTGCCAGACCCCCCTAGAGAAATGAAGTCCGACCCGGCGAAGCGAGATCTCCGGAAGTATTGTCGGTATCACCGGGACCACGGTCATGATACCGACAATTGCTACACCCTCAAGAGGGAGATCGAGCGATTGATCCAGGCGGGTCAACTGGGAGGCTTCGTGGAGGGCAGAAGGCTGATCCAGGAGGAGAGGGCCCCGCGAGGAGCGCAAAGGCCAGATCCGCCACCGGACAACGAGTGAGAGGAACCTTGCCCGCCGAAGCCGGTCATGCGCATAGATGTAATATGTGGCGGACCGTTCTCTGGAGGAGCGTCATGGTCGAGCAGGAAGGCATACACGCGGTAGGTGATGGCAGCGAGCCTCGGCGGTGATACGAAGGGGAGAAGGATAGCCCGACCTCCCATTACCTGTACCGACGAAAATCTGTAGGGAATCGAGCTACCGCATGACGACGCCATCGTCATCGAGGCTCAGATCAGGACGGTCGTCATCAGCCGCCTCCTGATGACACTGGGAGCTCTTGCGATATATTATTTATGTCGACGATTGAGAAGATGGAGCTGGGGCAGGCGGACCTGAGACCTTTGCACTGGACTCATCGTCGACTTCACTGGCCACTCGACTCCTATCATGGAGGTGATCACCTTGCCGGTGTCACTCGGAGAGGAATCAAGGGTCGTCACTCGTATGACACAGTTCGTTGTCGTCGACATTGCATCAGCATACAACGGGATCACAGCCATCGAAGCGCTCCCCAGCCTGCTCCATCAGATGGTCAAGTTACAAACTCCGCGGGGAGTGGGGTTAGTGCGGGGCAGCCAGAAGCTATCCAGGAGCTGCTAAGTGGGGTCAACCAAGCATAAGGGTCTGGAGCAGACTTTATCGGTCGGCCTCCTTTATGAGTGGGAGGGCTTTCACGACCGATGGCCAACTCTTGCTGAAGAAGTCAGGGAGGTACCCGTGGCCGCGGAGGAAGACAAGACCGTTTCCATCAGTGATGCGACTCCTGGGTGAGAAAATGGAGCTTCAGAGTCGGTGATTTGGTCCTCAGAGACGCCACCATCAAGCCCGCCGAGGCCGCTCGCCAAGGGAAGCTGGCCACCAAATGGGTGGAACCCTGCGAAGTCATCGACATCGTCGGACCAGCCACATACATCCTGACGGCCCTCGACGGAAGCGAGCCAGTTCATCCATGAAACGCTGGGCACCTACTAAATGTTGCCGGTAGTTGTAAGTCTTTAATGAAATACTTTCTTTCCTTCTCATTTTCAAATCTCGCCGTCTCCACTTGAAAGTTTCAGTTTAAGACACTAGACTCCGGGGCAGGACCAATCCTCGCCACCCAAACCGGAGAAGGGCACGGGCCGAGCTACGCGCTCGCTCCCCCGTCCAGTGAAGACCTCCGGGACAGTCTTACTGAGCTTCGCCACCCAAACCGAAGCGCCATATGCGGGGTAGGTGACGGCCTAATACTCGTCCGACTATAGAGGCTGCGGGGAGGCGACGGCCCAATACACACCCTCTCAAAGACTCCGGGGCAAGACCAATCCTCGCCACCCAAACCGGAGAAGGGCACGGGCCGAGCTACGTGCTCGCTCCTCCCTCCAGTGAAGACCTCCGGGGCAAGCTTACTGAGCTTTGCCACCCAAACCGGAGCGCCATATGCGGGGTAGGCGACGGCCCAATACCCGTCTGACTATAGAGGCTGCGGGGAGGCGACGGCCCAATACACGCCCTCTCAAAGACTCCGGGGCAGGACCAATCCTCGCCACCCAGACCGGAGAAGGGCACCAGCTGAGCTACACGCTCGCTCCCCCTCCAGTGAAGACCTCCGGTGCTGTTGGACGCAACGATCTAGGAACTTTAGTTTGATGATGACAAACGTGTGTGAATTATTTGACGTGTGTGCTTAGTGTGTTTCAGGATTGGCAAAACGATGATTCTTTCAACATTTGGGGAAATTGCTAACCATATAGCAACTGGAGAGAGGATGAAGTATTATGCGTAAAGCAATGAGGACTAGGTCCAATATGAAATGTGTTGGACTTGGTCCTATACGGGATGAGGTGGACTTGGTCAAAATATTTAGCTAGATTTGCAATTATCTAGTTCTACCAATTCCTATTATTATTCAAATCAAATCAAAAATTCCACAAAATCTTCATCAAGAAATCTCCTATTCAAATCCAATTCAAATTCAAAATTGGTTTCAATCCCTATCTCTTAGGGGATTGATATCTCTCCAACAGATACCCTAGCCTCCCCTATATAAGAAAACATATTAATGAAGCTAGGGTTGCGACAATCAAAAATTGAAAAAGAGGCCAGGGCTACAAATATTTTCGGCTGAAAGATTCAAAGCAAAAAAAACTAAGCCTACTACTACTTCATATTGCTTCTGATTTCCATGTCGTAAGCCAAATACCCCAAAGCCAAACTTCCACATCTTGCCAAGCCCTCTCTACCAAAAAGCCTCCTGTCATCTCCGAAGGCCGCAAAAACAACTTCTCCCCATACCAAAAGTCTCTTGCTCCCGAGAGCGTCCAAGAGATCTCCATCAAAACACCGTTTCTTGGAGAAGTTTAGGAGGCGGCCGTTGCAAAGCCATCACCAGAGAAGATCTCTTCCACCTGCTGTCGTGAAGAAGGAGGAGTCGTCGCCAAGCTCCGTGAAGTCGCCATGAAGAGCTGTAGTCTGTCGACGGCCTCACCGAAGATCTCACAGTCGAAGAAGAGACAGCCGCTGCTCACTTCGCCGTCCGCTGATATAGACGAAGCCGCTGTCGGGAGCTAGGAGTTGCCGTGTACAGTCGGAGAGCCCAAACCAAGAAGACGCCGTCGACGTTGCCGAGGTTGCCGCGAAGACGGAGAAGACGATGAGTGAACGTCCACAGTCGTCACCACCGTAACCTACGCCATTGAAGAGCTAACGCCTCGTCGCTGGATCTCGAAGACAGTTGCCGTCGAGAACGAGGAAACGAGGCCACTACCGTCGTCATTGTGCCATCGGAGGAGACGTGTGTTCGCTGGAGCCATCGGAGCTTTTCTCGCCGTCGAGGAGTTCTTCGCTGACGCAGTCGTGAGGCGAAGCAACATCGGAGAATCGTCGTTCGAAGGAGGACACCATCGATGCAACCCGAAGAAGTCGTCACCGTCGAGCACTAGACCTTGCAGCGAAGAAGAAGAAGTCGATGTTGCTGCTACTGCTCTCGTCGTAGATCGCCGACGCCGGAGAAGTGATCGCCGCCATCGCCCCCGAAGAATCGTCGCTGCTGCATGCGCTGAGAACGGAGAGAAGGGTGACGTGGCGACCGCTGCATGAAAACGAAAAGCAACGGAGCGAAAACAAAATTAAATCAAGCGGCTAACGTGGCTTTGGTTTTTAAAGGAAGTTGCTCTGCGCACAGGCCTCTTAATTACTTGAGCTGAACTGACTTCCTCTGCGCACCGAACGCTTTATTTGAAGGAGTTGCTGAGCGCACAGCCGGCCATTTTATAAGGATTTGAACTGAATTTCTTTACACACAGACCAGTGTGTATGTTGCAATCCAGGAGTCAGATTGAGACACCGTTTGCGTCAGATTGGAGCTGACGACGTCCTCATTGACAGAGATGCCTACACAGATACAAACTGAGCATTTCTAAACCCTTAAACTCTTTTATTCGTGTCTTAGTGTAACGTTCTCTGTAGGGAAAACTTCACCTATTTTGTGACTATTTTGGGACTTGTCTAGTTGGGACTAGACAAGTGGGACCCAGCTAGTTTGGGACTAGCTGGTAGAAAGCATTACTAGGATTGATAGTGAGAGGAAACACTGTGTGTGTGGTATTGAGAGCCTGGCGAGTGTAGAGACATAGAGGGTGCTCTGAGCGTGCTCTAACTTGTGGTTTTGTACCTATTGCGCTATTCAATACTAGTATCTGCTTTGGGGGCTGGAGTAGGTCGTTGGGACGACCGAACCAGGGTAAATCTGATGTGTACGTTGTGTCTGCTTTTTATTTACTCTGCTACTGCTATATCTGTGTGAGTTTGTTCGTGGGTTGCACGAATTATTTTTATTAGCCTATTCACCCCCCTCTAGGCTAGGATCCAGATCTAACAAGTGGTATCAAAGCAGGTTTTAGGATCTAGCCTAGGATTGACCATGGATCACATTGATAGTGCTTTTACTGAGGGTCAGTCTGTTTCCCGTCCCCTAGATTTAATGGAGATGATTATGCATATTGGAAAAATCGAATGAAAATTTACCTCATTTCTGTAGATTACAAGGCTTGGCAAATAATTGAAAAAGGATATAAACTGTCTGTAATTAAAGTAGATAATGTTGAGATTGAAAAACCAAATGACAAATGGGATGATAATGATTGGAATTCTTATTCTTTAAATGCTAAAGCTATGAATGCTCTCATTTGTGCACTTGATAAATCTGAATATAATAGAATCTCGCATTGTTTAACTGCGCAGGAGATATGGCATACGTTGGAGGTGACGCACGAGGGAACGTCATAGGTAAAGGAGTCTAGACTGTCTCTTTTGAGAGCAGAGTTCGAGGGATTTCGCATGCTACCATCAGAGAGCATATCAGAGATGTTTGCGAGGTTCACCGACATAGTCTACAAGTCTAGTTCGCTTGGAAAGCCATATGATAGCCTCGATCAAGTGAGGAAGATCCTAAGAGCATTGCCAAGCTCTTTCAGACCAAAGGTCACAGCCATCCAGGAAGCAAAGATATTGTCTCAATTGAAGGTGGATGACCTTATTGGTAATTTGATGTCCCATGAGTTGGAACTGCAAAATGTTGAAGCAAGTGAGAAACTTGAGGAGAAAGAGAAAGCCATAAAGCCCCTTGCTTTGAAAGTTAGCGAAGAAGAGGATGATGATGACGGCATAGCACTAATGGTGATAAACTTCAGAAAGTTCATCAAGACCAAGCATGGGAGAAACGAAATGGCACCCAGGTTTAATCGTTCTGACTTTAATAATTCTTCCAAGCAAGTTAATGATTAGAAATCTACTGATAGAATGCAATGTTTTAAATGCAGGGGAAGAGAACATCTGATGAAGGATTGCCCAAATGAAACTGCTCAGCTCGCTAAAGGAAAAGGAAAAGCGAAGGTATTAACATGGGATATGGATAGCGAAGCTGAAAGCGAGGAGGAACATGAAGCCCATTCTTGTATGGCTTTGATGGGCATCCAAGATGAGACACCGTCAGGTAGCAAAGCTGAACTTCTTAAAATTTGTGAAGAAATACAAAATCAAATAGTAGATCATAAGTTCACTATTGAATGTCTCCAAAATCAGAACTATGACATGCAAGTTAGAGATGATAAGGTGTTTAAAGAGAATGAAAAGCTTAAAATTGACCTTAATGCATGTAAGTCTACTATTGAAATCATGAAGAAGGAAAAAGCTAGCTTTGATGAAACTGCTCATTGTATCTCTTGTTCCTCATTATTAAACCAAAATAGCATGCTTAAACAAGATTTAATGAAGCTCGAAGCTGAAAAAGAATATGAAATAAGAGAGCTTAAGGATAAATTTTGCATGCTAGATAACGATCTTAAAAAGAAAACAATTGAATATGAAAAGAAGGAAAAAGAAAACAAGTTGGCTTTCGTTAGTAAATGCACGATGCTTGTGGAAGAAAATAAACAATTAAAATTCAAATTCTCTCATCTTGAAGTGGCCATTAAGAAATTCTCTATGGCAAAACAATCGTTGGACACTATTTTAGAGAATCAATTATATGGCAATAATAGAAGAGGACTTGGTTTTGGTCTGAAAACGTTGAAAAGCAAAAATTCAAGAAATTCCACAATGTACCCTCTATTGCTAAGAACAAATATGCAAAGTGCTTTACTTGTGATAGTGTAGACCACACTTCATATTATTGTAAATTTAGGAACACAAATATCAAGTTTAAATAAGTGTGGGTTCTTAAAACAATAATGGCTAACACTAGTGGACCTTGTTGGATTCCAAGGTCACACTTAACACCTTTCATGTAGGTAAGGTGGAGATTTGGCGAGGAGCAAATTTTTTCAATGTCTTATTCTTTTAGCTCATTCGTCAAATAGAGACGAGAAGGTATAATTTTTATCCCTCTTTGCATTTCATTGCATACCTTCATAGATTGTGTTGTGTGCTTGATTTATTTTTCGTTTGTGTTCTTGTTTGCATGATTTTTAGTGTTTTTATTTCTGAAAAAAAACTTTGAGCTTAAAAGAATACCCTTTATGATTTATCTTAAGTGGTATTGTATGAATGTTAAAGTCTATCACTTGTAGAAGTTAATTCATTATTGTTGTAGCTACATGAACATGTTGTTCTCTTTTTAGTAGCCATGACATGTCTCATAAATTTTGAATTTGACTTCTACACCTACATTTGCACTTTCACGATAATTGACTTTTTAGTACTTTTGGAGATTCTCTTGAAGAACAATGGAAAGTGAATGTAGGAATGATTACTTTCTGAATTTTCTAAGGGATATGATGTGTTTAGTCATGAATAAAAATTGAGCACAAAAGAATTGCAAATGAAAACAAATATATATGAAAATTGCTCCGTATGAAAAATGGATACACTTCATGGCTAATACACAACCCACGAGTATCCAACTTATACTACATGGGTAAACATTAGCGTTTGTGTATATAACTCGTCAAGCAATGCCACCCCACATTTAAAAGTCCTTTTAGGCCATGTTTTGGGGTTTGGTAACTTGAACTCATTTTTGATGAGGTGGGAAAAATCAATCCTCGCGATATTCATGAAAATTGGAAAATGCAGATTGATTTGGTTGATTTTCTGAAATTGAATCTCCCTTAGTTCCTTATTGTCTATATCTTTACACCTACACAAAGGTGGAGAAGTCACTTTATGAAATTCCATGAGCTTAAATTGTTTGCTAATTAGAAAACTCATGTAAATGCTAGCTATAACTTATAATGGTTTATTTTTGCATGAGACATTTTTGGGACTTCATTAGCCCACTTTTGATGATAAAAAAGGGGGAGAAAGAAAAAGAAAGATTTGGTGTGTCTGTATTATATGTTGAAGGGGGAGCTCAAAAAATACGAAAAATACATAAAGAGGGGGAGCTTGAGAGAAGGGGGAGCATGCTTATATTTGCTATACTTATTGTGCATGCTTTATGTATCATGCTTGTGTGTCTCATTCCATATCATCCATACATTGTATTGCATTACACCCTTAAACACACTTCACACACTTATATTCAATGTACAAATTTTTCATTGGTTTGTCATCATCAAAAGAGGGAGATTGTTGGACGCAACGATCTAGGAACTTTAGTTTGATGATGACAAATGTGTGCGAATTATTTGACGTGTGTGCTTAGTGTGTTTCAGGATTGGAAAAACGATGATTCTTTCAACATTTGGGGAAATTGCTAATCATATAGCAACTGGAGAGACGATGAAGTATTGTGCGCAAAGCAATGAGGACTAGGTCCAATATGAAATGTGTTGGACTTGGTCCTATACGGGATGAAGTGGACTTGGTCAAAATATTTAGCTAGATTTGCAATTATCTAGTTCTACCAATTCCTATCATTATTCAAATCAAATCAAAAATCCCACAAAATCTTCATCAAGAAATCTCCTATTCAAATCCAATTCAAATTCAAAATTGGTTTCAATCCCTATCTCTTAGGGGATTGATATCTCTCCAAGAGATACCCTAGCCTCCCCTATATAAGAAAACATATTAATGAAGCTAGGGTTGCGACAATCAAAAATTGAAAAAGAGGCCAGGGCTACAAATATTTTCGGCTGAAAGATTCAAAGCAAAAAAAACTAAGCCTCCAACTACTTCATATTGCTTCTGATTTCCATGCCGTAAGCCAAATACCCCAAAGCCAAACTTCCACATCTTGCCAAGCCCTCTCTACCAAAAAGCCTCATGTCATCTCCGAAGGCCGCAAAAACAACTTCTCCCCGTACCAAAGGTCTCTTGCTCCCGAGAGCGTCCAAGAGATCTCCATCAAAACACCGTTGCTTGGAGAAGTTTAGGATGCGGCCGTTGCAAAGCCATCACCGGAGAAGATCTCTTCCACCCGCTGTCGTGAAGAAGGAGGAGTCGTCGCCAAGATCCGTGAAGTCGCCGTGAAGAGCTGCAGTCCGCCGACGGCCTCACCGAAGATCTCGCAGTCGAAGAAGAGACAACCGCTGCTCACTTCGCCGTCCGTTGATATAGACGAAGCTGTCGGGAGCTAGGCGTCGCCGTGTACAGTCGGAGAGCCCAAACCAAGAAGACGCCGTCGACGTTGCTGAGGTTGCCGCGAAGACGGAGAAGATGACGAGCGAACGTCCACGGTCGTCACCGCCGTAACCTACACCATTGAAGAGCGAACCCCTCGTCGCTGGATCTCGAAGACAGTTGCCGTCGAGAACGAGGAAACGAGGCCACTGCCGTCGTCGTTGTGCCATCAGAGGAGATGTGTGTTCGCTGGAACCATCCGAGCTTTTCTCGCCGTCGAGGAGTTCTTCGCTGACGCAGTCGTGAGGCGAAGCAACATCGGAGAAGTCGCCGTTCGGAGGAGGACACCATCGCTGCAACCTGAAGAAGTCGTCACCGTCGAGCAATAGACCTTGCAGCGAAGAAGAAGTCGCCGTTGCTGCTACTGCTCTCGTCGTAGATCGCCGACCCCGGAGAAGTGATCGCCGCCATCGCCCCCGAAGAATCGTCGCTGCTGCATGCGCTGAGAACGGAGAGAAGGGTGACGTGGCGACCGCTGCATGAAAACGAAAAGCAACGGAGCAAAAACAAAATTAAATCAAGCGGCTGACGTGGCTTTGGTTTTTAAAGGAAGTTGCTCTGTGCACAGGCCTCTTAATTACTTGAGCTGAACTGACTTCCTCTGCGCACCGACCGCTTTATTTGAAGGAGTTGCTGAGCGCACAGTCGGCCATTTTATAAGGATTTGAACTGAATTTCTTTACACACAGACCAGTGTGTATGTTGCAATCTAGGAGTCAGATTGAGACACTGTTTGCGTCAGATTGGAGCTGACGACGTCCTCATTGACAGAGACGCATACACGGACATAAACTGAGCATTTCTAAACCCTTAAACTCTTTTATTCGTGTCTTAGTGTAACGTTCTCTGTAGGGGAAACTTCACCTATTTTGTGATTATTTTGGGACTTGTCTAGTTGGGACTAGACAAGTGGGACCCAGCTAGTTTGGGACTAGCTGGTAGAAAGCATTACTAGGATTGATAGTGAGAGGAGACACTGTGTGTGTGTGTGGTACTGAGAGCCTGGCGAGTGTAGAGACGTAGAGGGTGCTCTGAGCGTGCTCTAACTTGTGGTTTTGTACCTATTGCGCTATTCAATATTAGTATCTGCTTTGGGGGCTGGAGTAGGTCGTTGGGACGACCGAACCAGGGTAAATCTGATGTGTACTTTGTGTCTGCTTTTTATTTACTCTGCTACTGCTATATCTGCGTGAGTTTGTTCGTGGGTTGCACGAATTAATTTTATTAGCCTATTCACCCCCCTCTAGGCTAGGATCCAGATCCAACAGGGGCAAGCTTACTTAGCTTCACCACCCAAACCGGAGCGCCATATGCGGGGTAGGCGACGACCAAATACCCGTCCAACTATAGAGGCTACGGGGAGGCGACGGACCAATACACGTCCTCTCAAAGACTCCGGGGCAGGACCAATCCTCGCCACCCAAACCGGAGAAGGGCACGGGCTGAGCTACGCGCTCGCTCCCCCTCCAGTGAAGACTCCGGGGCAAGCTTACTGAGCTTCGCCACCCAAACCGGAGCGCCATATGCGGGGTAGGCGACGGCCCAATACCCGTCCGACTGTAGAGGCTGCAGGGAGGCGACGGCCCAATACCTGCCCTCTCAAATACTCCTAGGCAGGACCAATCCTCGCCACCCAAACCGGAGAAGGGCACAGGGCGAGCTACGCGCTCGCTCCCCCTCCAGTGAAGACCTCCGGGGCAAGCTTACTGAGCTTCGCCACCCAAACCGGAGCGCCATATGTGGGGTAGGCGACGGCCCAATACCCGTCCGACTATAGAGGCTGTGGGGAGGCGACGGCCCAATACCCATCTGACTATAGAGGCTACGGGGAGGCGACGTCCCAATACCCGCCCTCTCAAAGATTTCGGGGCAGGATCAATCCTCGCCACCCAAACTGGAAAAGGGCACGGGCCGAGCTAAGCGCTCGCTCCCCCCTGAAGACCTCCGGGGCAAGATTACTGAGCTTCGCCACCCAAACCAGAGCGCCATATGCGGGGTAGGCGACGGCCCAATTCCCGTCCAACTACAGAGGCTGCGGGGAGGCGACGACCCAATACCAGTCCTCTCAAATACTCCGGTGCAGAACTAATCCTCGCCACCCAAACCGAAGAAGGGCACGGGCCGAGCTACGCGCTTGCTCCCCCTTGAAGACCTCCGGGGCAAGCTTACTAAGCTTCGCCACCCAAACCAGAGCGCCATATGCGGGGTAGGCGATGGCCCAATACCCGTCTGACTACAGAGGCTGCGGGGAGGCGACGGCCCAATACCCGCCCTCTCAAAGACTCCAGGACATGACCAATCCTCGCCACCCAAACCAGCGAAGGGCACGGGCCAAGCTACGTGCTCGCTCCCCCTCCAGTAAAGAACTCAGGGGCAAGCTTACTGAGCTTCGCCACCCAAACCGGAGCGCCATATGCGGGGTAGGCGACGGCCCAGTACCCGTCCGACTACAGAGACTGTGGGAAGGCGACGGCCCAATACCCGTCCTCTCAAAGACTCTGGGGTAGGACCAATCCTCGCAGCCAAATCAGAGAAAGGCACGGGCCGAGCTACGCGCTCGCTCCCCCCTCCAGACTCGGGCAGGGCCAACCCACGCCACCCAAACCAGAGAAGGGCAATGGTCGAGCTACGCTCTCGCCCCTCTCTTAAGATGCTGGAGCAGAGCCAACCCTCGTCTCCTAAACCAGGGAAGGGCACGGGCCGAGCTACGTGCTCGCTCCCGTCCCCGTCAAAAACCCGGGGCAGGTTTGACGAATTCCGACCGCCCGAGCCAAAGAGGAGCGTGGACTGAGATACCCCCCCGGCTCACCGTCCCCTCAATCAGACCCAAGATCCTCGAAAAATCGAACCTTGGGAAAAGGACAAGGGCACACGGACGAGGCATACCCCGCACATGCCAAGAACCGGTGGTCAACGCCGGGTCCCAATAAAGCATGCCCCCGATGCGACTCGTCGAAACGAAAGGACGCTCGGGAGATGGGCCATTAATGACGACACACCCTCCGAGAGGCAAGGACTGCCGAATCACGTCCAGCACTACCTGTCAAAGATGGTTTCGAAGGGCGTGACTCTGAGGGGTCTATTGATGATGCCAGCTCATCGCATTAATTGGGCAGGAACCGTTAGCCTTCACCGTCTATAAATACCCCCCCACGTCACCTCGTGAAAAGAAAAAAAGGGGGAGTGAGCAAGTAAGCTGCAACTCGTCACCCACGAGGATTGAAACGGGGCAAGATACCCCGACAGGTCGATCTTCCCTACAGACGACTTGCCATCTCCAGAACAGCTCGTCGCTAGCCAAACCGTGGGGAAGGCCACCGATCACAGGCGAACCGCCCCCACCTGATGGGCTATTCCTCTTACATGAGGGGCGCCATGTCTTCCACTCCTCGACTTCCCCTAGACAACTTGCGACAGGGGGAGAAGAGGACCTGCGGCAGACCGCCCCTCCCCATCCGCACCCGCTCCACGACGACTCCAACAGGCGGAAAGGCAAGAGCCCCGCTGGATAGCCCAGCCACCAAAGGCCCACCCCGCCTCCCATTCCTCTATCTTCCCATGGAGGCCGGGCCTCACTCTCCACCTCCGACACGTTGTCCCCCGGCTCTTCCGGGGTTCCCCTTCGA
This sequence comes from Scilla litardierei, assembly GCA_030789695.1. Lineage (NCBI taxonomy): Eukaryota > Viridiplantae > Streptophyta > Magnoliopsida > Asparagales > Asparagaceae > Scilla > Scilla litardierei. The sequence continues at coordinate 88,244,495 of CM061141.1, read as the reverse complement.
TTTAAGGATCCCCCGAAGAGACCTTGCAACCCTTCATGGGCACAACGACGAAAGGGGATGCAACGAATAACGATAAAGACGAGGACAACCGCCACGCAAATGATTTCACTCATCCTGACACAATTTACAACATGATAAAGCGACTCCCAGGCGGAGCCCTTGCAACCATTCAGCATAGGGAAGATGCAGCGAAACACGACGAGCAATGGAAGAGAAGGAGGGCTGCCCTGCAGACAGGAGCTTGCCCATCCCGGTGCAACTTAGCACAAGTAAAATGGCTCCATAATTCGTCCACAGACTTGATTACGCACCAGATCCCACCAGAACTCCTCAGTCAAACAGTTGTCCAACCTCTATCGTTTTTGTTAAATTCTTGTAAAAGTTAAATGAAAAAGGTTATTCCAATCGAACCCCTAATCTAAGGGCGCTCTAACTTGGGAACTATCCCCTTCAAAGCGCGGGGCGAGCTCACGAAGCTAGGCCACCCCTCGCGACGAAGAGAAAAAGGCCGAGATGCGCCCCCCTTAATCCCACAGATATAACTCGGGGCTTCGCCAAACAAGAGAAAGCAAAACTAACAAAAAGTTCATTATATATACATAGTTCGAACCTTACAATAGTAGCAGGAGCCGGCCTTACAAAACGAGGCCTCCCTCGGGCCGACCCCGCCGTTCCCTCTAAACAAAAAGGGGGGAAGTGCGAGACAAAAGCTAGTCTTGAGGGCCACTGCCATCTGGGGCCCCATCGCTCGGACCCCTGTCACCTGGGGCCCTGCCGCTCGGACCACGACTGCCCGAGGCTCCAATGCTCGGGGCGAAATCCCCCTGATAACTTCCGAGGGGTCGGCCTCATCGTCGACAGCCTCCTCCTCGATGACCACAGCCTCGTCGACGAACACGTCCTCATCCTCCCCCGCCTCTTCCTCCCCCCCCGACGCCACCAGCGCGTCGAAGTTGACCTCAATCGGAGGGCACAGTTTGCCCACCCTTTCCTTCACCCGGCTTAGGCAGGCCTGCCAGCCCGTGGCCTTACCCTCCATTAGGCCCTCATACGTCGCGTCCGCGGGGGAGGGGATGAAGGTCGACTCCTGATACGACCTAAACTCCTCAGTTGCTTGGTTCAACTCTTCCCTCGTGGACTTCGCCTGGGCCTCCAGGTCGACAGCCCGCACCTCCAGGCTGGCGGCGCGCACTTCCCCCCATTCTAGCATGCTCTCCAGCTCCTTCACCTGATCTACTGCAGAGGCGGCCTTCACCTCGTGATCCGCAAGGAGCCCCTTCAGGCGCTGGACCTCCAACTCGAACTGGCTGCACCTGCCCCTCTCCTTCTCCAGTTGCTCGCCGGCATTCTTACGAAGCTCAGCAAGCTCGGCCGCCTTTCTCGCAACGGTGCCCTCGGCCTTATTTTATGGCTAGCACATGGTTCCTAGCGACGAGCGTCATAACAATGGACTGCAATACAAGAGAAAAGCATGTTGGGATACTCCACAAAACCGTGGGACAGACTTGACCTAGTTCGGACCGCTTACTTGCATGCCATGCCATATCGCGGTGCTGCACAACCCTTCATGCTCGACGACAGATAAACCCTCCCTATCGTGGGGCAGGAAAATGTTCTTCGCCAACCTGGCCGCCACCCCACCGTCTTCAAAGACGGACTCGTCGGTCCTGACTTGGAAGGGCATCCGATGAAGGGGCTCATCCGGATAACCATCCACCTCGGCTTTTCGGGCCTTGAAGCGGATAAGTATGGCCTCGCATCTGGGGTGGGCCTGCCTCTCCAACCTAAACCGCAGACAGTCGTACGGCCAGCCCTCCCATACCGACGACTGGGGCAATGAGCCCGGCCCGCCCGAACCCTCCAGGCGATTTGGGGCTATGATCTTCTCGGCGGAGGGGGAGGGGTACCCTTGGGCTCGTCGGATGGACTTTGGAGGCCACCACCCTGGGCTCGGCCCGCCCCTCACCTCCACCCTCAAGATCGATGACCGAGGCGGCGGTCCCCTTACCAGTTCCTCCCACGGGCCGACTGACACCCCTCTCCCTCCGAGGATCGGAGACGGCCGACGTCATGGGCAGATTCGTCCTCTTCGAGGACACCTTCCCCTTCTTCATGGCATCCCCTCCAGCCTCCTCGCGCGACCTCTTCGGATCCGCCTTCTTCGCTCTCTGCGCCGCCTGCTCCGCAGCTTGCTTCTTCATCTCCTCCAGCGAGATACTCATGGTCCGACCTGCAGGAGAGAGAAAGCTTAGAGTGAGCACTTCAGAGGCCGCAATCACAGAGTTCGTTTTACCTTCGGGCCAAATGTGCCGGGCTATCCTGTCAGACTCAGCAAGCATCCCGTATTTCCGGCCCTCTCCCGGGATTGCCATCAGGAACTGGGCTACATCTTCTTCCTCATCGCTCAGCTTAATCCCCTTCGTCGCCTCGGGATTTAGCTCTCCCCATTTTGTTCTCATAACCACATCCGTGGGCAATGAGACGAACACGTATTGCTTACTCCACCCCTTGATCTTGCCCGGTAGCCCTCTGATGAGGGGATGGCTTCTCTTTGAGGACAGGTAACAGTAGGACCTCAGCCTCTTCACTATGAAGAAGTGCCTGAATAGTGGCAGGGACGGACAGACTTGGTTGCTCACGCACAACACCAAAAAGCCGATGATCGCGCTAAAAAAGTTCGGCATCAGGCGGTACAGGGGTAACTCCAGGAAGTTCAAGACCTCCAGCACGAAGGGGTGGGGAGAAGCGCAAACCCTGCTGAAAGCAGGCTACGTACACCCCCACCTCGTCGTCTCCCAAAAAACACACCCGCTCCACCGAGGTGGGCTCCCGGATGGAATAGGGCGGCCTGGCGAATGACTCACTGATCTCTGAAATGGACGTCTTCAACACCGACCTCACACCTGTGATCTCGTCTGGCACCTCTCCGGCCTCCGCCACCGTAACACCGGCCGGGGTACCGGGTCTCGAGATGCTCCTTACGAGCCTTTCCTCTTCTTCCGGTCCTCTGGGACATCCGAGAGCGAGCCCACTGATTGTTCATCACCTGCGCTACTGCTCTGACTCTCCGATGACCCTTCCCCCATGCTCTCCACTGTACCCACGACGGAGCTCACTCCCTTCGCCACCCTCGACCCCGACAAGTGGAAGGAAGACGTTGACGAAGACATCAAGAAAGAACAAGGTTGTATACTTGAACGATATCGACGGCCTCGACGACGACACTGCAACGGCGGCTGGATCACCGGCGACAACCTCGACAGGAGCTACACAATCTCCAACGACCACAAGCTCACAGAAATTTTCTTTCAAGCGAAAAACCCTCATTGCCTCCCTGAACATAGCTCTTTATAAGAGGCCTTGATGGATCGCAACCACAGACTTCATGCCACGTGTCGACGATCCGCTCCCCTCGACGCTCCGATTTGCGGCGTGACGCCTCGATCCGCGTGGTATGACGCATCGACTGATAGTATCTGTCGCATCCGCCACGTGTCTCCCAGAGAGTGGCCGACCCGCTTCGATTTCCATCCGCCGCCGATTCGGAAAGATAGCCTCGATTCACGCAACGGACACCGATACACTTCGATTCCCGCCCTCTTTCTAAACGAAATGATTAGGCCGAGTCAGAGCAACTCCAAAACCCGCCTCTCACCCTACATGGGCCCAAGAAAGGCCCCGCCTGCCCTACGGTGGCCAGGGACAGTGGGCATCACATATCCGAGGTCGGACTACGACACCGACCCTCCACAACCGGACCGGGGAGAATGCCTCACCTCGCACCTAACCAACGGATCGCCAGGTTGCCCCGAGCTCAGGCCTAGGCCGTCAACACACTGTGTATCAACATCCCTCTCTCCATAGCCTGGCGCTCTTGGACAGACGGATGTTGGGGGCAATTATAACCTCGCAAGCAACCAAGCGGTCTACACACTCATCAAGGAGAAGAAGAAACCAAGACAAGATCAATCCAACCAATTTATTCTAAATGACGAGGCTATTCACGGAGCCTGCGAGGAATACAACATTACATCGGCCGACCATATAAAAAAGAGACAAATTTCTCCTACTCTAAGTCCTCAGCGTCGTCGCCCCTCCTCCGGCCGAGCCCCCATATCCCTCACCACCTGATGAACTCCCATCTCCCTCGCCTCCTGTAGCATCAGAACGACATGCTCGTCATGGTAGTGTCGGATAGCAGTTTCGATCACGTCGTGCTCGACCACCCGTCTCTCTTCCAGCTGATGCCTCAAGATACCTTTCTCCCTCCTCTCCGCGTCGATGGTCCTCTTCAGGTCGGCTATCTGCCCCATCTATAGTTCGATCACCCTTTTCTTGCTGGCCATCTCCTCAGCGTGCTTCGCTTGGATATCGGCCAGCTCCCTCTCCCCCTCCCAGAGTTGGTGCTCGATCATAGCCTTCGACGAATCAAAGTACGCGACCCGCGCCTTCTCCACCTCGCAGGCCTTCGTAACCCGCTCTAGCTCTGCCTCCTTCTCCCTTAGCTTCTCTCTCACTTCGCCGAGATCGTTCCTCACCTTGTCAAGTGTCATCCTCGTGGCAGCCACCGGAGTTCGGCGCTGCAGGGCCACCATAGCTGTGACCATCTACAAGAAGACCCCCTCAGTCGGACATAAACAAAGAAAACTTGGAAGGCAAGACAGGTGATTCGACCTACCTGCATAGCATGCCACACCACGGAGCCGCACAACCGCTCCGCCCCCACGTGGATCAGGGACTCCCGATCGCACGGTAGCATGCAATACTCCGCTAGATGCACTGCCACCCCGGCATCCTCGAATATCGACTCATCTCGGCCAATCCGATATTTCGGCCGATGAAGACTCTCGCTTGGCAACGCCTCGACCTCAGCCATGGTCCTCTTGAAACGAATAAAAGCGCTCTCGCAACTTGGATTTGTCACCCTTCCCATGTCCCACATGGGGATCCCATACGGCCACTTCTGGACCGGGGGCGCCTTACAAGGCTCAACCACCTCAGACATCCGCATAGGATCTGGGGGGATCATTCCCCGAACGGGTAGAGCCTCGGAGAGGCCCTCACCGGCTCGACCAGAAGAAGCACCCGGTTCAGACGTCTTTTGTCTTTGGTTCGCCCCCTCCTCACCCGAGACTTCGGCCCCCTGCTTTCAAGGTCCCTCTTCGCCCGTCACTTTCTTACCCTTCGCGCAAGGACCGACACTCTCCGCCACCGACACCCCGGCTGCCCGATCAGGGTAAGCTTGCATAAAGGCTCGCCAGATCCAAACTACCTTGGGGCCAATAATCCTGACTGAGCCGATCGTCCTGAGTTAGGCTCGCTAGCTGGCGGTGCGCCTCGAGTAGCTCCGCCAAAATCTGCGCCTTCGCCAGGTCGTCACCAGTTGCTTCACCCTTTCATTCACTAGGGGGTTCCGCGCCGCCCAGTTCGACATCAACACCGCGTCTGCCGGCATCATAACAAAGGCAAAATCCTCCATCCACCTACCCACATCGACAAGCACCCCGAGGATGAGCTCCCATCCCGGCCTCGCGCAGATGCAGTGGTATATTTCCCTCTTCCGAACTATGAAGAAATGCTGGAACAGCGCCAGAGACGGACTCAAGGAGCAGGCGAGGCATAAGACGACGAACCCCACTAGCAAGCCACATCAGCGGGGCATCAAGGTAAAAATCGGCAACTCTAGGAAATTCAGCAGGTGAAGGAGATAGAGATGGATCGGGAAGCGAAGCCCCAACTCGAATGACCGTGCGTAGACCCCAACTTTGTTATCCCCAGGCGAACACACCCTCTCCTCAGGTCCCGGTACCCATGCCTCATAGGGTGGGCGCACGAACCGTACCCGAATATCCCTAATGATGATCCTGTCCGGCATGCACCTGACAGCTGTTGTCTCCATCGGTACGTCGGTGCGCCACGTCTTCCTCCGCTGAGGCCTCTGCGCCCCCCACCACCTCTCCTCGGACATTGAATCCTCTGTCGCCACACTGCTACCCGATCCAGAGTCAAAATGAGAAGCCATCGATCAAAGGATACGAAAATTACCTAGCAAACAGCCGAGCTGAGAAGACGATCGGAAATAGACCTCTGGTAAAGACAACAGCGACAACGTCGGCAAACGACTGACAGAAACCAGAAGGTAGGAAGAAAAATTGAAGCCGAAAGAAAGCTTCCGCCGACCCCCTCCCCCATACTTATAGAAGACAACGGGCCATATCAACCGTCAATGCGTCACCACGCTGCGCTCATCGGAGCATCCCTGACACCTCGACTGGCGTGAAAGTCGCCGTCATTCACGCGTCGTGAGATCACTAGCGGAGGCGCTTCGATTTCCCCAGGCACTTTCAAATCTCAATAATGGCTAACCTGGCGGGAATTCCCAGACCTACGCCGTCGCTCCCGAGCATGGATCGAAATCCGAACCGCCATTTCAAAGCAGAGGAAATAATGCGTCATCCGAGCCGAGTCGGGCTACCACCTCGAACTCGAATACCAGGGGCAATTGTTACGACCTAAAGATCGTGATAGTCCGACCTTTCGCCCTAAACCGCCGAATTACCCCATTGGCACGCCCCTTCCCCCCGGACGGGTGGCCAACCCGGCAAACAGGGTGCTCCACGCCCGACCTTCAGCGGCCCGCAGGGTGCCTGTCGCCCCTAAAGCCCGACGCGACAGGGAGAGGGGCGCACCCTGCCTCGGCCGCTGATAGGGGCACTCTCCAATATGACCCCAGAGGGATATGCGTCAGTCCGCCCCCAGTTCGCCAGGACCAGCACACAAAATGTGCATCCGGGCCGCTCAGCCTCAGCCCAGGCCGGACCAACGACGCATCTCGGGCCCTGCCCCTGGGAGGCACTCTGACGGATCTTTGGCACATCGGACATGACAAATAACCTAGTACAAGGACGCTACTGACACTTATGCCGCCCGATCATCTGACAAAGCACCCCCTGGCCGCTGCGCCCCCTAACACTTAATGCTTTCGGCCCTGACACTCTGACAAAAGCGCCCCTGGCCGTTGCACCGTCTGACAAAAGCGTGGCTGACACTCTTGTTCCTGACATCCTCGTCCGAAGCTTCCGCTGACACCCGGGCCAGCTCAGTGCATCAAGTCAGCATGCCAGGTCAGCCCTACCTAACCACCTCCCGTCAGGTATAAATACCCATTCGCCTCCAACAGTGAAGAGGTTGGCAAATTTACTCTCAATCTTATTACACACACAAGAGCAAAGGTCGTCCATTTCTTTGTTCTTCCACTCATAGCTTGTCACGTACGGTCGGCTCACCCTTAGTCCGACATGCGTGCCTTGCCCCCGCTTTAAGTCCTATTACTGACTTAGGCATCGGAGAGACTAAGGGTTGGACCCCAACCCGGCCTTTCTAACGATTTGCTCCTTACGCAGGTTAGCTCGTCACCCCCGGTCGTGCTCGCCCTCGCCCTAAGCAGTTCGGCCCCTCCATCATATCATACCGGTTTCGGTGCGTGGTCAGCCTCCGCAGCAAGTTTAGCCTCATCACCCCACTAATCACCGGTTAAATAGCCTATCCTAATCCTGTCATTAGCATAACCACAGTGCCCTTGGTTCCCCATAATACAAATTCATTGTACGCGAGTTCTACCCTGCAACACATATAACTGATGTGACAGCTGATGTGACATATCTAGCTAACAAGGCTAAAAAGGCAACATACACGGAGTGTGGTGTATTTAGCATTATCCAAATGAAATCCATGATAATGATTGTGTTGAAATTGAAAACAACCAAATGGCCTATTGAAAAACAGAAATGGAATTTTGACACGAAGTTAGATTTAAGATTATATGTTTTGGAACAGACTGTGTACACCCCTAGAATATGGTGCATGTAATGATGAGTGGCCAAAAAAGGAAAAAATCAAGGGGGAGAGAGTATGAAATGATAAGGAGATGTGAAATAATTTCCTTTTTTGGCAATGAATTTTTACATGCACCCCTATTCTAGGGGTGTATATAACAATTCTCTATGTTTTACTCAAATACTACCTCCAATGTTGAAGATAACAAAATAGTTTCATGAAATGCTATTCAAAGATTGCTAGTATTTTTTAAGATTTATTCTATTTTTGGAATATGGCTGTTCACATTACTTGTTTGTTATTTTCATAGTTCAGAATAATGTTTTAGAAAAAACAATGAAATGTAAATATAGTTTTCCTGAAAATTAACATGGTATCAGTCTTAAATTTAATATGTACATTGAAATTTAAAATAGATTTAAAACATCTGATGGATTAGATTTTATTCGTTTATTAATTCCTAATCATAATGTATTCTCCTTAATTACGTTCATGTGTGTTGATTCCTTGGGTCGACACTGGAGGAAGGGAGAAATATTGTCACCAAGAAGCCTACGAAAATAACATATATGCCCACTAGGCCCATGCAGCTCACAAGAAGGGCTAACCATTAACATGGTCAAAGCCTGCACATCATTTGCCCGTTGAGTTTCCGTATCTTAAGGAGGTGGTTGATAATGGGCTCATAAATGACGGGAGTAGTGGACACCAGTTATGCATATTTATAAGGAATGATCGTACAACCATAATTGATGACCGTTATTCACCAACGTCACTAAAGAGACACTTCTATCTATAAATAAAGTGGAGACAAGCAGAAGAAAGAACATGTTCCAGAGGTACGAAATACTAGGTACTCTAACAAACCATATCTCCTTCAACTCTTAAATTTCTTACACCAAACGCTTAAGGCGATTGAATCGGGACGATCCTCATTGGGTCGATCTTGACAGCCCTAAGCTTCTCTTAAGTCCATACTTACTTTAGTATCAGATGGGATTTGGGTCGGTGATGTGCGTTTATATTTTATATATTCACGCACGTCTTCTCCGTGATTTCCCGTCGTTTTCCGTTGTTTCGTATCTATTCTTTTATGATTTTTAGTTCCTTTTCACTTTCTTTGTGTTTGTGTGCTATTGCAGGAGATTGCCAGTGCAGTTGACATACATAGCCCATATCATAAGTCCCCGGAGCAACGGGAGGTGCCACACGAGAACCTGAGGGCCATACGTCAATTCAGATCAAGTATCAGCCCTCAACCGATTAGGTGGACAGATCCACCCGATCGGTTCGTGCACCGTATCAGACCCGAGGAGAAGCAAGCAAAGAAGCAAACCCCAACCGACCGGTTCAGTGATCGGTTGGGTGTAACAGTGCCCTCTGTTTTGTGAGCCGAATTCCACCTGATCGGTTGACTTGTCAACCGATCGGGTCACCTGTAGCAGTTCTTTCCAATCTCAAGAACCCAACGACTTCATCCAATCGGTTCAGCGATCGGGTGAAGACTATCAGAAGCTGAAGACCTAGTCCAACGATCGTCTCACACGATCGGTTGAAGTTTCAACCGATCGGGTGAGCGTTTATTTTTGTCTTCTAGTGGGAATATTCCCTGGCATCTTGCCAGAATGTATAAATAGCCCTAGGTTTCCCAGAAAACACAATCCCCATTTTCTTAACTGTTTTTAGGGGGTTTTGGCTGCTTTCAATTAAACTCATTTTGTAAGTTTCTTGATCGTTCTAATACTTTGATATTGCTTTTATAATACCATTTGCTATAGTAGGTTACTCTTTGATTCTCATTTTGAGGGCTGAAATTTGTTTTGTTGCATCTATCGCCATGGTTAGTGAGTAGTTTCCAAATCTGGGACATTGGTGGAAGCCCTTTCGTGGGTTCTCCCTAGAACGACCATAGGATTAGGGATTCGATAGGATATATGGATTTAGATGGTTACGCGGGATGTTTTATTGTCTCTGGCGGGAGAAAGACCGCCTTTGACCGTCGGGCCAAAGGGAAATGAAACGGGAGATTGATCCCCTAGCCACAGCTCACACCCCTAGCATAGACATAGATTCCTCGCGCGTGGGAACGGCTTGGATGAAATTTCGGGAGCAATCATTGCGAGCTTAGTGCTCCCGGAGTCGGACGGTGCATGACATGGAAATGCCCACCGTCCGAACCCCGGTAGACCGAGCGTATCATCCTGGGCATCGACCGGAATATCAGGCCCATGGGATGCTAGGTACCACTATTAGAGGTAACGGCTCACCACTAAACCCTAGAATCCGATCAGACTCCTATACTTCGGTCGTAATAGTGAGAACTCATGATAGAGCGGAAGCCAAGGTCCTAGGTTGCCTTTTTTATATCTTACACCCTTTTGCATTAATTTTCTATCGTGACAACCCATCAAGCGACTAAGCTAGCTCACCCACCGGGTGATCAGGATCCCAATTGCTCACAAGCACAACACATGCCTCCCTGTGTTCGACCCCCAAGCCACACCTCGACACCGTGCGCTTGCGGTTACAAATTTTAATCCTTGTGTCCCCGTTCCGATTTGATTGACAAACGGACGGGCGGTTAAGCTTTATGACGCCGTTGCCAGGGAGGCAACGTGCTTGTTTCATTTAGGACCCTGTCATCCTGAGACTAGCTCACATCCTTACCCGTGATAATTTTCATATTCTTCGCCCTTTTAATTTTACATGGACAAATTGTACATATTGCACATATTCGTTGTAGATGGTAGGTAGACTTTTACCGGGAATTTTCACCCTCGCCACCATTACCATCATTTCTATATTCTTTTGTGCCACTAATATTTTTCTCCCGGTATGTATCTTTGTTGATCAGGTGTAATGGATTACACTACATGGACAACAGATTTTGATCAGAGTGCTCAGACGGGAGAATACCTTTTGGATGGGATGCATGCTTCCATGTGGACCACAGATTTTGATCGGAACGCTCAGACGGGAGATCACCTTCTTGATGAGATGCTTGCACATCAGATTGAAATGCAAGCCAAGATTGAAAGGGCTGATTTTCTATTGGAATCGGTGAAAAAAGACCTTGAAACCAATGCGCTCATGCCTAAGGCTGCAATGATTTCCAAAGATATCAGTTCTGCTTCTTCCTTTTATGGGCAAGAATCATCGCCAATCATATTGCCAGAGCCAGAATGTGCCATCGTCGATCCCACATCCTACGATACAGCTATTGTTATGATATGATTCCCCGGATTTGGTTTTGGATGATGAGCAAACATAAATAATGTATACTAACTTATTTGTGAGTGCAGTTATGGAGATCGTCGCCAAAATACCACATACATCAAAAGCGACGTCTCAAGACTTCTCAATACGCGTGATCGTGTGCCTGGAGCTTCGTTGAAGCTCAATGAGCAATATTGAAGTCAAGAGGAATGAAGATTGAAGCTTTGAAGACGGCTCGTAAGGTTTATTTTATAGTCTTCTAGCTTCATAGATTAGAATGTTAAGCTTTGAGTAGGACTTACATTATAAACTGCATTTCGCTCATATCTTAGAGCTAGGATTATCATAGAAGCCATTAGAAACTTTCCCGAAGCCTATCGCTTCTTCCCTCGGCTTCGAGTGCATGTTAGTTGGTTCAAGAAGAGTCACCAACCGACTAGATGACGATCTAGTCGGTCAGCAACTCTACATGAACCGACTAGATGCCTTGCTAAATTCAGCTCATCCCAGGTTGATCAATTAGTCGGTCAAAGAAGAGTCACCGACCGACTAGATGACGATCTAGTCGGTTAGGAATCCTTCTTGGATCGACTAGTTGAGCTTGCCTCTGTACAGCCTGAGTTACTGTTTCGAGTTAGTCGGTCAAAGAACGTTTGTCGACCGACTAGTTGAGAAACTAGTCGGTCAGTATTTGTTCTTAAACCGACTAATTCATCTTGATGTCAACCTACTCTATTTCGACTGTTAGTCGGTCAAAGATCATTCACCGACCGACTAGTTATGGAACTAGTCGGTCGGCAAGTCTTCTTAGACCGACTAGTTGTCTTTGCCTGGAACTTCGACTTTTGGCTGTTCTTCCATTAGTCGGTCTACGTTGATTGACCGACCGACTAGTTGATGAACTAGTCGGTCGGTGGTTGTTCTTTGACCGACTAGTTGGGTTCAGAAAAGAACCGTTGGAAACTTTTCCAACACGATTTTCCTTGCCTCTATAAATACAAACTTGATTTGTTTGAGGAAAGGTTGAAGGTCCATTTTACAAGTAATTTCAGACCTAAGAGAAGAGCTCTCCCAAGCTAATTCAAAGCTCTCTCTCCCTCACAAGAATCTCTCCCTTCACTCTTTGAGCCATCTTCCTCAAGAGAGATTCTCTCCATTGTGAGCATCTCAAGCCAAGAGCTTGATCCTAGTCACCATACTCCACCCTAGGCTTCCATTGCTGGTCATCTTCTTGAAGCTAGGGTTTGGTGACATCCTCTTCCACAAAATCCATCATTGCCCTAATTTGGTAAGTATACTCAAGGCATAGGATTTTGTAAGGTAAGAGTCTATTTCATTTCTATCGTATTTGAATTGTGTCTCTCGGTTGTGAGAGAGGGTGTGATCCCGGTTTGTGGGAGTCACATGTCTTTTGTATGATTTGACTTGTGAAGGTTTTTCACAAGTATTTCATAGTGGAAATCTTGAGTTAGGGTTGCTAACTCAAGTATCCGGAGGGGATCCGGGTGGTTGGGACGTAGGATCACCGGGAACAAGTCGGGGAGACTTGGGTGGATCCGAACCCAGTAACATACTTTGTCTGCGTATGTTTTATTCTTGTTGTTCGTTGTTTAATTCCGCATTGTCGTTTGTTCATTGCACAATAGTTAAGAATAACTCTCTTAATTATTTTAAGTACCATTCACCCCCCTCTAGTACGTGTGCAGTAGCTACCACAGGGCACTACAATTGGTATCACAACAAAGGTTAAAGCTATAAGTTCAAAGCTATGACGAACAACGACTACATCGTCGTCAAGGATCGTCAAGGAGCTTCTTCAGTCTTGGAAGGGCAATCTTCATCTAGGCCTCCCTCCTTCAATGGTACCAACTACGGGTACTGGAAATGCCGAATGGAAACGTTCCTTCGGAGTGCATCACTTTGGAGAGCCACGATAAATGAGTATGTCGAGCCCTCCGAACAAGATTTCGCGAAGTGGACTCCCGCGGAGGTCTCCGCGGAGGTAAGTAATGCCAAGGCAATGAACGCCTTGCAATGCGCATTGGAGCCCGAGGACTTCAATAAGATATGCACATGTAAGAGTGCATATCAAATTTGGAACTCCCTCCTCATCTTACATGAAGGGACGAGTCGGGTAAGAGATTCTAAACTCGTGGTCGTGAATAAAGATTTCGAATTATTTCATATGCTGCAGTGTGAAAAGATGAAAGAGTATTATGCTCGATTCGTCGACATCACAAACGAGTTGGAAGCTCTTGGGAAGACCTACACCCAAAATGAGAAAGTCTCGAAGATAATCGATGGACTTCCTTCTTGTTGGGAGAAGCGTACCTTCGCCATCGAGGAAGGTAATGACATGAAAACTTATACGGTTACTCAACTAATGGGTACCTTGATGTCATACGAGGTACGCAAGGATAGCAAGCTCATGATGAAAGAAAAGATGAAATCGTACTTGAAGCAAGACAAGCCTAAGAAAAAGGCAATTGCATACAAGGCCACTCCATCTACCGATGATGAAGAATCAGAAGAAGAATCGGACGATGAGTTGGACATGGAAGCTTTGGCCGATATGGCAAAGAAGTTCATCTGATTCTTCCAACGAGGTAAGTTGAATAGTAAATCTAAATTTATTTCGACTAATGTTTCTACTCCCGTGTGTTACAAATGCAATAAGCCAAGACATATCAAGCCGGATTGTCCTCTCTACAAACACAAGGGAAAATGGAAGGGATCCAAGCACGACAAGTCAAGAAAGCACAAGAAAGGGCTTGTCGGCACTTTCACCGACTCCGATTCCTCAAGTGGAGAGTCGGACGATGAAAGAGTGGAGAAAGCACACACGTGCTTCATGGGCAAAGAGGATCGTGATGAAGACACCTCCTCCGATGAAAGTGATGATGGAAGCGAGGATGAAGGCGAAGAGGTAACCAATGATGAACTTAGATTAGCCAACGAACAACTCTGGAATAAGTTTTCTAATATGGCTACTACATTTATGAAGACTAAAAATGAATTAGATAGTCTTAAAAACTCGCCTAAGCCTTTCATCGTCAACAACGACACCGTTGTTGAAGGGTTGAGAAATGAGATTGAAAATCTCAAGTCTCAACTTGAGCATGTTCATATCAAGGATTCGGATGAACATGTGATAGCGGATTTGATGTCTCAAATCTCAACTTTGAGTATTGAGAATAAAAATCTCAAATCACGTGTTTGTGCACTCGCATCGCAAGTATCCACTTTGGATGCTTCTTTGCATTCTCTCACCGAGAAGCATGAGAGCACATTAGGCCGAATTCATGAATTCAACAAAGGTAAGGGCAAGTTGGACAATATCCTAAATGACTTACTTCCGGCCAATCATCACATTGGTTTGGGGTATAAGATGGGAGATTCATCCAAATCGTCCGTCACCTTTGTTAGGCCATCTTCCGATGCTTCTACTAGTGGAAGTAAACACGTCATGGGTAGTTCTTCTACCAATGGTGCTTCCGCTAGGAACACGCCCCCATTTGGAAAGAAACCCACTTTGGGTGGACCTCCAAAGAAGGGTCATGCTTTCATGTATACCATGCCACGTAGGAACACAAATCCTACCCCACATGTTAGCACATATGCCGATTTCTATGCTCCGCATCCACGAGCACGTGCACACCATGTGAGACACACTCATGCACGTGTTCCTCCACATTCATATGTTCATCCTCATTCTCATATGAATAATTATCGTCATGCACCATTGCATCGCATGCCATATGCTTACCCACGACATGCATCACATAGGAATCAACAACATATGCATGTTCCCAATAGGATTAGGACTCCCAAGACATACACTATTTGGGGTCCGAAGAACACAAGCATGCATGCTAAGAATTTGTATGTGAAATCATTTATAAATGATGTTATTTTGAATGATGATTATGTTGGGAAATCAAGTTCCTCTTGGACTTGGTTTCCGAAGGGTTAGTTCCCTTTGACCCTTCATTGCTTGGTACCATAAGTTTAATTTCATTTTATGGGTACCAAAGCAATTGTGGTATGTATGGGTTACATTTAATTTGAATTTAGTTAGCTAAATTTAGTACCTAACCCATAGGATCCAAAAAGATTTTTGGATACCAAAATGATATTCTCTAGGTTAAATCCACCATGAGATACCAACCCTACCAACTCCGTGATTTGCAAGGATTTTCGTTCGATTGGAGTTGTTGGTGCTTGAGTGATGCACCAAAGTAGGGGGAGCTTAATGTTGTAAGTATGTTCATACTTTTGATTCATATTGGTATCCATTGGTAGAATATATTACAATTGGTATCATTTTGCTTCATTTGGTATGCTAGATTAGTGTATGCCATTGTTATATGATGTTCTATCTATTTTTGGCATAACATTCTTGCATGCTACATTTGGTATGCACATCGGATTATTTTTGTCTCTGATGTTGATTTCGTCGTTCGACGATTTTATGGATTTAATAGAATTCTTTCTATGGAAACATAGAATTGTTTTCCATGCATTCTATTGATTTTGGAGAGTATGTGCCAAAACTCAATAAGTGAAATTGATTTGAGTTTTGATGATTTCGGATTTCGTTTTTCGCCTATGGCTTGATGATTTCGTATTTCGATTTTCGTCTATGGCTTGGTGATTTCATTTTCCGATTTTCGCCGATGATTTTATGATTTCGGTTTTCGAGTTTCACCTATGGCTAGATGATTTCGTATTTCGTATTTCGCCTATGGTTTGATGATTTCGGTTTCCGATTTTCGACTTTGGTCTCCTTGACATGCTTTGCTTTTATTCGGTATTTTACATTTGATATTTTGCATTGGTGTTATTTTGGACCTTGGTCGTATTCTTCGACTCCCATGCGTTATTTTTAGCCATTGGTTGTGTTGTTGTTCTCCTCCCGCTCTTTTTGCTAATGCCAAAGGGGAGAGATATAATAATGACAATGTGCTAACTAATAATTCAAA
Source organism: Scilla litardierei (assembly GCA_030789695.1). Lineage (NCBI taxonomy): Eukaryota > Viridiplantae > Streptophyta > Magnoliopsida > Asparagales > Asparagaceae > Scilla > Scilla litardierei. The sequence continues at coordinate 88,228,461 of CM061141.1, read as the reverse complement.
GGAATTTACCATGAATCTAATTTGATGTGTTAGATTCAGGGGGAGTGAAGATATAAAATGGATTTAGATCCTATATGTCAATATGTGGTTCATATTTCATTTCTTCCTCATCTGCATGATGCGAATGAATTTTATTGAATATGGAACTAACGTGTCATTAATGCAGGGAGAGTAAGTAAATTTCTATTGAATCATTATTATTGATTATTATTTATGTTGGTTTGTCATCACCAAAAGGGGGGAGAATGTTGTGATATGATTCCCCGGATTTGGTTTTGGATGATGAGCAAACATAAATAATGTATACTAACTTATTTGTGAGCGCAGTTATGGAGATCGTCGCCAAAATACCACGTACATCAAAAGCGACGTCTCAAGACTTCTCAATACGCGTGATCGTGTGCCTGGAGCTTCGTTGAAGCTCAATGAGCAATATTGAAGTCAAGAGGAATGAAGATTGAAGCTTTGAAGACGGCTCGTAAGGTTTATTTTATAGTCTTCTAGCTTCATAGATTAGAATGTTAAGCCTTGAGTAGGACTTACATTATAAACTGCATTTCGCTCATATCTTAGAGCTAGGATTATCATAGAAGCCATTAGAAACTTTCCCGAAGCCTATGCTTCTTCCCTTGGCTTCGAGTGCATGTTAGTTGGTTCAAGAAGAGTCACCAACCGACTAGATGACGATCTAGTCGGTCAGCAACTCTACATGAACCGACTAGATGCCTTGCTAAATTCAGCTCATCCCAGGTTGATCAATTAGTCGGTCAAAGAAGAGTCACCGACCGACTAGATGACGATCTAGTCGGTTAGGAATCCTTCTTGGACCGACTAGTTGAGCTTGCCTCTATACAGCCTGAGTTACTGTTTCGAGTTAGTCGGTCAAAGAACGTTTGTCGACCGACTAGTTGAGAAACTAGTCGGTCAGCATTTGTTCTTAAACCGACTAATTCATCTTGATGTCAACCTACTCTATTTCGACTGTTAGTCGGTCAAAGATCATTCACCGACCGACTAGTTGTGGAACTAGTCGGTCGGCAAGTCTTCTTAGACCGACTAGTTGTCTTTGCCTGGAACTTCGACTTTTGGCTGTTCTTCTATTAGTCGGTCTACGTTGATTGACCGACCGACTAGTTGATGAACTAGTCGGTCGGTGGTTGTTCTTTGACCGACTAGTTGGGTTCAGAAAAGAGCCGTTGGAAACTTTTCCAACACGATTTTCCTTGCCTCTATAAATACAAACTTGATTCGTTTGAGGAAAGGTTGAAGGTCCATTTTACAAGTAATTTCAGACCTAAGAGAAGAGCTCTCCCAAGCTAATTCAAAGCTCTCTCTCCCTCACAAGAATCTCTCCCTTCACTCTTTGAGCCATCTTCCTCAAGAGAGATTCTCTCCATTGTGAGCATCTCAAGCCAAGAGCTTGATCCTAGTCACCATACTCCACCCTAGGCTTCCATTCCTGGTCATCTTCTTGAAGCTAGGGTTTGGTGACATCCTCTTCCACAAAATCCATCATTGCCCTAATTTGGTAAGTATACTCAAGGCATAGGATTTTGTAAGGTAAGAGTCTATTTCATTTCTATCGTATTTGAATTGTGTCTCTCGGTTGTGAGAGAGGGTGTGATCCCGGTTTGTGGGAGTCACATGTCTTTTGTATGATTTGACTTGTGAAGGTTTTTCACAAGTATTTCATAGTGGAAATCTTGAGTTAGGGTTGCTAACTCAAGTATCCGGAGGGGATCCGGGTGGTTGGGACGTAGGATCACCGGGAACAAGTCGGGGAGACTTGGGTGGATCCGAACCCAGTAACATACTTTGTCTGCGTATGTTTTATTCTTGTTGTTCGTTGTTTAATTCCGCATTGTCGTTTGTTCATTGCACAATAGTTAGGAATAACTCTCTTAATTATTTTAAGTACTATTCACCCCCCTCCCCCTCTAGTACGTGTGCAGTAGCTACCACAGGGCACTATAGCTATTGCATATGAAGGGTGGATGGACGAAGAGGCAGTGGGGGAAGCAGAAATTGAATCATATGCGTCGCCAGTGGAGGACACATTTCAGAACTTATTGGAGGGCCTCTTGGAGTCTGTGAGGTTCACTGGTTTAGTTAGTCGTTACAATATACGGTGCATTTGAGCTACGCTTTGCAGATTTTGCTATGAACCATGTTTCAGCTGCATGAACAATTGAGGAAGACGTCCATGTTAGTCTTGATTTTTTGGGGAGTAGACTACATTTTTAGATCGCTTGCGGGCATTCTCCTCAGCATGATACATCCCCATAAGTTGACACATATGAGCAGCCAGCATCACCACTCCAGAGAGAGCCTACATTGATAGTTGATGAGGAGGCAAAAGAGCACCATATGGAGCCAGAGCATGTTTTAGAGGAGGCCTTACACAGGGAGCCCGAGCTTATCGACGAGGAGGTCGTGCATCGAGACGAGGACACAGCGATTCATGAGGATCCCGAGCACTACCCTCCTCCATTAGAGCTTCTGTAGCTACCTCATCCTTCCATTGACCCCGAGGACTATCCCACAGAGCTCACTGCTACCATCCAGGGAGATATTTCTATCCATTCCATTTCTGAATCATGCATTCCATTTGATATTTATTTTGATTCAGATATTCTTGACACGTCGTACCTTTTGCAGAACACGCACGATTATGTATCGGAGGTATGCTTGGACGTGGCATATTTAAGCGAACCTGTCAAGGAAGTCCACAACAGTGATCCATATTTACCTGAGCAGCCGAGAGAGGACACCACGGAGATAGCTATCACAGTACAAGATGATATTGAATTTTTTCCAGGGAAGTATCGTCCACCACTATTTATTTCATATATTTCTATAGACGATCCTTTTTGGAATACTTTTATTACGAGGGTGAAATTTTTGTAGCGAACTGATGCATCCTATTCTCTACAGGGTACATGTGGAGTCCTTGTGGGAATGCTGGAGGATGCATTGCTAGAGTTCATAGGTGTTCGTGAACACACGCGCCTGGCGGAGCCACGGAAGGAGCTGTTGGAACAGTTGCATGTACCGGCAAAGATAGTAGATCCGCCTTTTGTTATAGGTGATATCAATCCAGTAGTGTAGCAATAGAGTAAAATTTTATGCTTTCAATAAACGCGAATCCTCTCGACAACGAGAGATCCGCCTTTTTGTGTGTTTTCCCTGATCACGGCCCTGCATGGCCTGGCCTCTCATGTCGACACGACCACTGCTTTCGGCACACACTCTGCCATGTGCCGTGCCACTTCAGCTCCTGCACCTTGATTTCCTTCTTTCTGATTTTCCCCTAGCCATCTTTTCTGCATCACCATGATCACATCTTTTTTGGCATTATTGAGATCAGCTTGGGGGAAATCTATTTTTTGTGATTGTTGTCGTGTCATTTGTTTGATGTGCATTTGTTTTATGTGTCTCTGTGTATATCTTTTGTATAGTTCGTCTCGGTATTTATTTATTTTCTTTATTTTTCTATATCTCTTCTTGTGTGTTTTTCATGTTTTTCCCATTCATTTGTCGGTGCATACTTTCCTCCCATCTTTCGTTGCCCCCCTCCCCCCGCATTTACTCCTATTGCATTGAGGACAATGCAACGTTCAGCTTGGAGGAGCCGCACTTCGTGCGTCAGTCTTGTCTTTTTCCTGCTTTTGAGTCGTTTTCGTCGTATTTTTCTTTTTCTTTCCTTCTTTTTATTATCCCTCTCATAGAGATGACCCCACATGATGAACTGCCATGGAACCACACACACACTTAGCTTAGCTACGATAATCATTCTCACTAACCCTAGGAAGCCGAGTCCTATTACATTTTATGCTCTGTGGGTTCACTTTGCTTTTGTGTGAGTTGTGTATTATGACTAGCTAGTTGGTGTGCTTCTACGTTGTGATTTTGTTTTATATGCTTGTCCTTGGATGACCCTTAGACTATCATGCTTCAACTTCGAATACGCGATATATTGCCTCCACTGTCTGCTTCTTTATGCATGAATCATCTATATATATTACGCTTCAAATTGCATATGTCGGGACTTTACCAATAGGACTAGGACAAGCCATTTTGCTTATGTTCTGATCTGCAAAATTTTTTTCTTTTGCCAAGTGTTTAGAATTCGAATTCTTTTTTGTTTTAGTTGGTGCAGATCCCCTCATCGTGCATTGTTCTCCCATTTGGGAGAGTGCACACTTTTTATTATCCCACTTCCAAAAAAAGAGAAGAAAAATTCAAAAAGAAAAAAAGAGAGAAAAGAAAAATATGTATAGCAAAAATCCAAAAAATATACAAATACCCATAACCCAAAAAAATTCCCGTTGTGAATATTACTCCTAACCGCCGTGAATAAAGGGAAGGCGAGAATTTGCACCAATTGCTCTCCTCCACACCTACTCAACCCCTCTTCGATTTCGAACACACTTGGCATAGGAATTTTCTAGCTATCATCTTGGCATTCGTGCGACGATCTCCTAGTGCTAGTAGTAGAGTCTCCGACATATGATAGAGTCTCCGACATATGATATGTTTTCTATTCTTACTCTACGCTCATGCATGCTTAAGCTATTATTCACCGCTTACTCGAATTGATTCGATATTTGGGTCATTCCATGGGTATGTGTATATGGAGCTTTATTGCACAATTTAGATAGTTACACCGTCTGCTAGCTCACGACCTCACTCACTTGCGCTTCACCGCGTGGACCCACGACACTTGTATGGACTCATATTCCTGGGTTTAGTGATATGCTTATCGCATGCTTGCTTAGTATGGCGTGTTGGTTTTCGTTGGCTCTGATGGGTGATCTAGGATTTTGCTTTCTTCTTCTGTTTCTTCCTTTCTATTTTTCCCTCCGAGCTTTTATTCTCACTCGTCTTCCTCGAGGATGAGAAAGGGTTCAGCTTGGGGGATTTTGACGTGCGTTTATATTTTATATATTCATGCACGTCTTCTCCGTGATTTCCCGTCGTTTTCTGTTGTTTCGTATCTATTCTTTTGTGATTTTTAGTTCCTTTTCACTTTCTTTGTGTTTGTGTGCTATTGCAGAAGATTGCCATCGCAGTGGACATACATAGCCCATACCATGAGTCCCCGGAGCAACGGGATGTGCCATACGAGAACCTGAGGGCCATACGTCAATTCAGATCATGTATCAGCCCTCAACCGATCGGGTGGAGAGATCCATCCGATCGGTTCGTGCACCGTATCAGACCCGAGGAGGAGCAAGCAAAGAAGCAAACCCCAACCGATCGGTTCAGTGATCGGTTGGGTGTGACAGTGCCCTCTGTTTTGTGAGCCAAATTCCACCAATCGGTTGACTTGTCAACCGATCAGGTCACCTGTAGCAGTTCTTCCCAAGCTCAAGAACCCAATGACTTCACCCGATCGGTTCAGTGATCTGGTGAAGACTATCAGAAGCTGAAGACCTAGTCCAACGATCGTCTCACACGATCGGTTGAAGTTTCAACCGATCGGGTGAGCGTTTATTTTTGTCTTCTAGTGGGAATATTCCCTGGCATCTTGCCAGAATGTATAAATAGCCCTAGGTTTCCCAGAAAACGCAATCCTCATTTTCTTAACTGTTTTTAGGGGTTTTTGGCTGCTTTCAATTAAACTCATTTTGTAAGTTTCTTGTTCGTTCTAATACTTTGATATTGTGTTTATAATGTCATTTGCTACAGTAGTTTACTCTTTGATTCTCATTTTGATGGCTAAAATTTGTTTTGTAAACCACATCACCAGCTAGCGAGGCTCCACCTCGACAGAGGAGTTCACATCGGGCCAGACTATTGTTGACCGGAACCCAGCCGTTAACAATGTAACCATTAGTGATATTAGCTTTCTTTAAACATCCATGCATGAGTAATTCTCTTAGAATATTTTGATATTTCGCGAGATAAAATTTAGAGGTGTATGTATTAATTTGAGATTAAAGTTTAGGTCGATGCATGTTTCATTGCTTTTCTATATATAAAATAGTTTATAAGCTTGTCATTCAATCGTATGCCTATTACTTCCTAATCTTTCTTTCGAAAGAGATGGGGTGTTGATTATAATATAACTAGCAAATGCATGTGCCCGGAGGGCACGACGAAGGTCGTCTCCCATGTGTGAAATCGAGGAGACATCCTGTTCACGGGCGAAATGGAGAAGGGATCAATCGTCTCCCGAGCGCAAGAACGATGGGGACAATCGTCTCATGGACGCAATACTAACGGCGAAAAGAAACCCTGGGTCAGTTGTCGCAGGGGCACAAAAGCAGGGAATAAAGCGCAAAAAACATGAGTGCAAAGCGGAAAAAGAGCGATTGCAAATCCGTAAATAGGGGGAAGAGGAGGGGTCTTTGGGTTTTATGAAAAAACAATAGCAAACTTGCAACTAAGGGGAATGTGGTGGGATTTTGTTTGGGGGTTCCACCAAAACATCCAACTCCACACCTAACCGCTCACCTACACTCCATTGGCCCACGATACTCTCCCAAACATTTTGTCACAGTCATATTTTGATGCCATATATGACAAAGATTCAAAAAAGTCCTCATTTGTATAATAGATTAACTAACGTAATATGGATTAACGTAACATTATTTTTAAAATTTAAAAATATTTATAAATTTTAATTCAACACAACTTTAATACGCACAACACCACTAAATTTCTAGTGATACATTATGTAGATAGTATATAATTAAATATATAATATCATGCTTATTAAAATAGTAAATCATTTTATGAAGAACTCGTTCTCAGAAAATTAACTCAAAAGGCTTAGTTACAACTTTGTATGAATTATCAATTCATTGTGTTTTTACATGAGTATTTTCATGGGAAATTCCATACACACCGTCCAAATGGCTTTGCACACACAATTGTTTACACGTTCACACAGTATGGTTAAAGCTTAGTTTTTTAAGTGAGATTCATGTAGGACAGATGGCACCTAACCATGTAGGACAGATGCCATCTGTCCCACATTATTCTCTTTTTAAATACATTCACACATCCTTTTCCGCAAATTATCCCTATACTCTCTTTATCTTTCTCTTTACAAAACCCTTACCCCCTATTTATTGCTACCGTATCCAAATGTCGCCCATTTGAAAACCCCTACCCATATTCATCGCTACCGCATCCAGATGTCGACACCTCCCCTTTGAAAACTCATATCCATATTCTTCGCTTCCACCACTAGACATCACCACCGCCACTTTGAAAACTCCTACGCCATTCGTCGATACCACCTGTTAATACATGGGTACGGCCCATGAAGCGAAAGCAAGGTGATGCGGCCCAATTAAAGACTTAAGACTCGGCCCAATAATTTAAGAGCCCGCCAACGATGGAGGGTTATCACTCGGTCAATGAGAATGCTCATCGGACCGTTCAAGCTTCGCTGGTTACGTGCGAGTGGTTAATGGAGACCGAGTAAATGGGCGGCTGTTATCAACCATCCCAGAGAAGATCTTGACACAGTCAAAGAAGTTACGTTATGCATTATGGACAGACACCCTCAACTATAAATAGATGAAACGACAACGTAAGAAAGGTTCAGATTCCCAATGTACGAGAGACCTAATACTCTGAATTACTATTCTACTTTTTATATTTCTTCCTCCAAATAGCTTGCGGTGACTGACTCGAGACGAACCTCTGTTGGTCGATCTCGATAGTCCCAATCCTTCCCTTAAGTTCCCATTCTAACTTAAGCATCGTGTCATGCCCTGCTTCCCATTAAGCTTGGGAGCGAGGACGCGAACGGGCCCGCATGTGCAAGTAAGGAAGAGGTACTTTTGCTTTTCTTTCCTCCCTAACTTAACACAATAAGCGTCTGTGTGAAATCCCACAGATTCTTGCTTGCATTACTCAAAAACAACACAGATAAGTAAAACATTATTACAATCTCAAACGTCTCAACGGAAATTACAACAATTGGAGAAAAGAAGAGTGGGTCTTATTACAACAAATGAAAAGAAGTACAATGAAGGTTCACTAGTTCAACAACTCTTGGTCCACTAGTTTAGCTATCTCAACCAGTCCTCCTGGTGCTATAGCTCGGGATCTGACATACATCCAAAAAGACACGAATGTATGTCAGCAAGGGTCTGCAAGAAGATGTTAGAACCCAAGGCAAGATATACAAATTTATACTGGATTTAAGAGGCATTTATAAATTAAATGAGATAACGACAACAAGTTTAAACATGCCGATTATAAAATAAAATAAAGTGAAATACTCCTATCATGCAGTTCTAAGCAGTTTAACAAGTAAAGTGAGCAGTTATGACATGGCAGTTATAACGAATTAAAAAGTAAGCATTTTAAACATGGCAATCCTAATGTGCGAGCAAGTGACAACGATTATTACAATTTCAATGCAATGCTTTCTATCATGCATATGGTTCTCGCCTTTAGGTCGTGATGAGTGAGTCGTTATTCTCACGGAGGCCTTCCGTGATTGGCGCTAACCCACCGCATGTGGGCGGTGCCCTTGAAAAGAGTACCCTTTCATATGCCTAGTGACCGCTCAACCCTAACCCCACACCAAAAATGTTGTGCTGGATACGAGCCAGGCGCTAAACCGACATATACTGGAACACGAGCCAGACTAGTCATATGTGACCCTACTGGAACACGAGCCAGACTAGTCACATATAACCGACGGAGTAGCCATATTACAAGAACGAATTTGTCAACTCACATGACATCACGAAAGTCACGATTTCGCCTTCGAGGCACACGATTTCACGATGTCACACATTTGTTAATTATTCCAAGACATGCAACAATTAAATAATGCCGTCATTTATTTTTATACAACATTTTCCAAGATTACACGAGTGTCGAACATCATTCACAATAATTTAACGACATGGTTAAACATGAGAGTTTAATGATTGTGTCACGGAAAGCTAACTTTCCTTGCTATTGTTCTAAACTAAGGTATATCAAGTTATATGCCATTGGATCACATTTTTAGTCACGGATGTCATGGTAGTAATTTCACGTGTTATTTCACGTGTAGATTTTGAGTTATACAACTTTACAAGCAAAAGACTAAATGAGTATCCAACTTCAAAAATTCACTATAAATTGTACACTTGCCTGATTTCAGCGATTTTGGTGTCGTTGGGTTTGTCTTGACAGGTACTACTTAATGGTACATCCGGCTCTCTATTTCGGTTAAACATATCACTGAATTAGATTCATCAAAATATCAAGTTAATCCCTGAATTGGGTTCGTCTAATTTTATTGGGTTCTTTGGCTAGGGTGATGTTTTTATTATATTATACTAACATGATACGCCTTATTTCATTCTGATATTATCTAACAACAAGCAGTAAAAATTAATACTAACCAGCTAATTAATATTAACAACATATTAACACTAACCTAATACTACTTAATGATAGGGTTAACATAAGGTTAATATTATATTAAATATCACACCTACTACTCTAATATAATAATACCATTCCCTTTATCTAACCCTCTCTCTTTCTTACAACTTGCCACATTTTATCACCTAAGTCTCTTGTCTCCCTCTTTATTCTCTATCTCATCTCTATCTCTCTTGCTGTCTCTTTCTTCCTCTCTTTACTGTTTTTTCTTTATTTTTTATTTTTTACATTTCAATTGCAGCCAAGTGAAGCCACACAAGGATGGGAGGGGAGAGATACTCACGCGTGCGGGGAGAAGGGGCAACTGACGGCGTTCACGGCGGTCTCCTCTGGCAGCGCCTGGTGGCCGTCCGGTGGCCTACAGGCGCACGCGCGCGGGCGGTGCTCCGGTCAGCAGGCGATGCTCGGGATCTCCGGGCGGTGGCGGTGCGCGAGGGTGGGACGGCCTCTAGGCGACGGAGAAGAGAGGAGGAGGGAAGGAAGGGTTTGAGATCTGAAATGGTTTTGTTTGATTTCTTGATCTGAGTTTGTTTCAGATTTGAATCACAATAGATTTCTGATATCAATTTTTTGTTTGAGTTTGTATTTGGTGATGGTTTGATTTGGGAAGAAATGATTTAGTTGATGTGGGGCTGATTTGTTTCTGGTCTTGAGAAATTGGTGTAAGGATTTGATTTTGGGAAAATTTGTTTGATCAGGTTTGGGAAGCTTGGTGGATGATTTTGCAGCAGATGGAATGGTGGGTTTGCAGAGGAGTGTTTGCAGGAATGAAACGGGTGATGATCCTTAAGAGGATATTAGCATGGGACAAGGCCATGTATTAGTCAAGCAATTTAATTAAGTTAGGTTTCTGATGAAGAGACGTGTGTGTATGATTAATCGGGAAATTAATGCTAACTTGACTAATTTTTAGGGGGAGGAACCTGGTATATGAAACGTGTTTGTTTTGATTTATCAGTAAAGCGGAAAGCATCTGCCCATCAAATATGTGAGCTAGGTGTGAATGTTAAGCAGGCAATAAATATTTAGTCAAATAGGTTAGGTTTTTGATTATGATGTGAATTTAATGTAAGCTTGACTAATCGTGAGGGGGGAGGAACCTGATATAAGAAACGTGTTTCTCTCCTCTAACCCTATTATAAAATTAAAATGTGAAAGATAACTTGTATTAAACTAGGAGATTAAAGGATTAAGGTAATTAAGTAATTAAGTAAGTTTAAATGTAATTAGTAAAATAAATGAATTAAAGTAATTAGTAACTTTTAGAAGTGATTAGCAAAGTGTAATTACTAAGATAATTAAGTTAAAGTAATTTGTTAAACTTGATAGTCAGTTAAGTATGATACGGTGAAAACGAAAAACAGAGACACGCTCGTATCGACTCGTAGCAAAGAATGTACGGACAAAAAATATTATCCGGATGACAGAAATAAAATACAGGTACGCACGATCTAAAACTTGTTTAAAAATACAGGCCGTTACACATCGGATGGGATTTGGGTCGGAACCCAGATCCGACCCCCCTGACGTTCCTTTGTGGTGCAGGAGGACTGTGATCGACCCGACAGGATGGTCGAATGACCACTTCTGCAAACTGCTGGTCGAGGTTCGACCTTATCAAAAGGTCGAAGGGTCGTAATACTTTGCTACAAGATTGTTCGGGCTCCTGCACTGCTCCACATCCCAACCATTATCGACCTGGGCTCTACCAGCAGAGGGTCCCATTTTTACCACTGATGAGGATCCACTTCATCAAGGGAGTCCAAGTCAGCCCAATCACTGTTGACACCAATTTTGGCCTTAACATGTGGCACCGTCTATGAGAAATTTGAGTCGACATCTCTGTCATCCAACTACTTTGATCATGTCGACTCGTTCAACAACACTTGGTGAGAACACCATGACATCTCACGGCATCAATGTCCTAGACATGATAATGAGAGGTCCACCACATCCGGAGTTATCAACCTCACTCCAAAGTTGTTACACTGGAAAGATGATGACCATCTCGGTGGGAAAGAAGCGACCGAGAGATTATAACCCCCAATATTATTTTCAGATGAGGATTTGGAGAGTGTGAAGCTGCCACATAACGGTGCAGTTGTCATCAAAGTCATCATTGATATAGTGGAGGTGAAGAGATTACTCATCGACACTGGGAGTTCGTGTGATGTGCTTTTTTCACCACATTGGAGAAGACGAGACTGGCTTTGTCAAAATTGGGTGACTGTCCATGACCTCTCGTAGGCTTCACCAGACATTTAGCACCAGTGGCAGTCATCATCACGCTACTGGTGACCCTGGGAACGTACCCAGGATATGTCACCCGTCTGACCAATTTTATTGTGGTAAAGATCAACTCGGCATACAACAGAATTATCGGCCGGCCACTGCTTAATGCAGTGGAGGCGGTGGTCTCGACGTTCCACCCAGATGATAAAATTCCAGACTCTTGAGGGAGTTAGAAAGGCTAAAGGAACTCAGATGCAAGCTCGATCATGTTATCTTTTATCCACCTCCTTAAGATGGGTGGGGCATACAGACCCAGATGATCTCAACAACGAGGGTAAACATGAGGAGCGACGACTCGTAGCGATCGAAGAGACGGAGAACATCCGGATCTCTGAAGGAGAAGGAAAGACTGTTTCCATTGGGTCGATGCCCTCGTACGACATAAGGGAACAGTTAATTACACTCCTAAGAGAGAATGTCGACATTTTCGCCTGGCTTCTAGAGGATATGCTTGGCATCGACCCTCAGGTGATATCCCACAAGATGGAGGTCGACTTGACTTCCAAGCTCATGAAGCATAAAAAGAGGAACATGGGAGGCGACAAGATGAAAGCTGATGGGTTCATTCGACAAGTCCAATATCCTGAGTGGCTCTCCAATGTTGTGATGGTGAAGAAGGTGAACGACAAATGGAGGATGTGTGTCGACTCCACCGATCTCAATAAAGCCTGTCCAAAGGACAGCTACCCCTGCATCGAATCGACCATCTTGTCGACAGTGCCTCGGGCTATGAACTTTTAAGCTTCATGGATGCATTTTCAGGCTACAACCAAATCCAAATGGTGCCTGATGACGAAGAAAAGACTTTCTTCATCACAGATCGGGTATTTTTTGTTATAAAAAGATGACAATTGTTTTAAAGAATGCTGGAGCGACATATCAGCGTGTGATAAACAAGGTCTTCAAGGCTCATACTGGATGAAACTTGGAGGTGTATGTTGATGACATGCAGGTCAAGTCGAAGAAGCCGACGGATCACATCGTAGACCTCCGTGAGGCATTTGCACAAATTCATCACTATAATCTGCGGTTGAACCCTACAAAATGTATAATTGTGGTTCGATCTAAGAAGTTCCTCAGGTTCTTGCTAATGAGTCGAGTTATCGAAGCTAATCCTAACAAATCGCGACGGTCGTAGCAATGAAGGAGCCCTCTACTATCAGAGAGCTCCAGAGGCTGAATGGTAGAATAGCGGATCTGGGTCGATTCCTTTCCAAATTAGTTGAGAGGTTGCTACTTTACTTCAAAGTGTTGAAGAAAGCAATATTGTCCACTGTGAAGGACAAGAGGGTCATCGAGTGGGATGTAGGTTACAAGAAGGCTTTCTCTGAGATGAAGAAGTACCTCTGTAGCCTACCACTCTTGACTAAGCCCAACAAAGGAGACCAACTCATCATCTATTTAGCTGCTACCATGGAGGCTGTAAGCTCAGCTATTGTCAAGGATGACCGGGAGTGCAACGACCTATCTACTATGTCAGCTAGATCCTCTGAGGGGCCATAATCAACTATTCTCGTATAAAGAAGCCGGCGTTCGCTCTGGTCCAGTCTGCAAGGAGGCTACGACCATCCTTTCAAGCACATACCATTCTAGTCCTCACCGACAGCTCTTTGGAGCAAACTCTAATGAGGCTTGATCGATCGGGAAGGATGACTAAGTGGGGGGTCGAATTGAGTAAGTTCGATATACAATACAAGCCGAGGGCGGCCATCAAGAGACAAGCCTTAGTTGACTTCATTGTCGAACTCACCTATGACGACGACCCACCAAAAGAGGTACATGTTGCTAATTTACAACTCAACCTTCCCTATTCTCCCTCGACTGCTATGCCTCTCCAACAGTCGCCCGTGAAGGGGAAGGGACATGTATCGTGCAAGTTGATGGCTCAGTAACTCGAACCGGAAGTAAAGCAGGTATAATTTTCCAAACACCAGAGGGCAATAAACTCAAATACGCTCTTTGGTTCAACTTCCAAACCACGAACAATGGAGCAGAATATGAAGCTACCATCAATGGGCTCAAGTTGGCTCAAGTGCTGGGGGCAAAGGTCGTCCACCTCCACAGCAAATCCAACTTGATAGTCCACCAGCTGAATGGAGGTTACGAGGCTCGAGAAGAAACAATGCAGAATTACATGCAGATTGCCAAAGATGAGCTGGCCAAATTTAGGCGGATGGAGATCCATCATATACCACGATCAAAGAACCACTGAGCTGACGCCCTGTCAAAGCTCACCTCGTCCTCACCAGCAGGGCTATGTCAAACAGTGTACATGCAGCATCTTCAACACCCGAGTGTACCCGAAGAGGAGCTGCTAAGCTTCGACCAATGAGTCACTTGGATGGACCCCCATTATTAAGTATCTCAATACTGGGGAAAAACCAACCGACCCTGCAGAGGCATGAACGCTGGAGCGAGGAGCCTACCAGTTTGTTCTGCTCGATGGTTCGTTGTACAAGAGACAATAGACCAGGTACGATACATTTTCTTACCTCAAATGCTTGACTCTGTGATTATAAGTAAATATTGCATATTCTAACATCATAATCATCTCCTCTTGTGCATATAATCCATGGAATCATGCTCTCTTAACTACATTTATGCTAATTCATCATTTGTGAGTACATGATTTTATTCTGACACAATTTCACTTCCCAAAGCATTATAAATGTCTACTACATTTTTAGGGATTTTTCTGGATTTTTCAGGTGTCCCGAAGGGGACTAAATCAACTCAAGAGGAAGTGTACACAACATGCGCCTGAAGAAGGAATGACAGGCACCTAGGCAACCAGACAGTCGACTGCCCAAACAACAGCAGTCACCTGCCTTTAAGGAACTGGATTTGGAGAAGCTGAAGCCAAAAGACAGTCGCCTGTAAGAGGATTGACAGTTGACTGTAATATTGTACAGTCGCCTGTCATTTTCTCATCAGTCGACTGATTTTCCAGATGCCTGAGGGAGAAAAAAGAGCCAACTCTGTGTTATTTTGGGACTTCTGCAACAGACGACTGAAGAACAAAAGAAAGTCGCTTGTGGATTGCACAGTCTACTGTGATATTCAAGACAGTCGCCTGTCTCCCTTTAGAAGCAACGACAGCCGCATGTCATCAGTCGACTTCCGTTTGCTCAGCAGTCGACTGATTGGGGTTCTTTGCCCAAAGCTCTAGGTTGCAAGAAACGGGGTTTTCTTAACCCGATTTCTCTCCAATCGCTGTGGGCTGTTGGATGATATTTTGGAGGGATTAGATGCAACCCCTAGGGGATATAAAACACTACTATTCAGCTGTAATAAAAGGAGAACTTAATCACTTACTGTTTTAGGTCATTTTCTTCCTTAAGAAGGGGATTAGGGTTTTGGAGAGCTTGGAGTTTTCTGATTTCATTTTTGTTGTTGCTGAGATTGATTGCTGATTGATGAAGCTTGTATTTGGTGACAAATCTCCAACCCTCTTGCTATTACACATTTGTTTACATTTCTTATATTGAACTATGTTTATTTCTATGAATGTTCATTCTATTCTTGATATGTTAGGCTAGATTCATTGTGCGGGTGTTTTGGATTAATGTGGGATGTCGTGATTGCCTTACTAATGTTCATTTCCAACACCCCTTTGTTAATCCATGTTATTGGATGAAATAAACTTATGATTAATTGCGTTTGATACTATCCATGGAGGAGCCGAAGAACGGTGGTGCTTCGTAATTGTTGCATCTATGTATCCAATGAGTATTGCATATCTTGAAATGAATGCAAGACCCCTTCAATCCATATTTCGTAATTTAGAAGTTTAATTCACCCGATAATTCAAATTGTTAATTGGGTTGTGACCCGTTTATCGAATAGTGCATTACCCGAAAGGGCCCGCAGAACAGAAGTTGTATGATGCGCAACACAACCTACATGCACTACTCTCGCATACCTTGAAATGGGTGTGAGAGTGATTCATGAGTTTTAATTAGGAGAAGAACCCAATTAGCAATTACCTTTGGTGCATCACATATGTGCTTAATTGATTTACTCCCCGATCCACATACCTTGAAATGGATGAGTGATCGAGTTATCATGGAATTAACATTTAGCAGAACAATCGAGTAATCCTACCGATATCCTCAACACCCGCACTCTTTCTCTCCCTTGCATCCAACCCTTAGGACATTACCCTAACTCTAAGGTATTTAGATAAACCATCTATTCAAACAATCATTCACCCCCATAGGGTGGTTAGAAGCCTCAACCATTCTTTACATGCTCTGACTATTTGTGTGAATTTGTAGATTAGTTCCGTCTCTGTGGATACGATCCCTTACTTACCAGGTATATTATTTTCCGACCTCGTACACTTGCGAGTATCACCTTTCAGGTCCAGTCACTCTGCAGGAAGCACTCTATGTGATTCATGAAATTCACGAATGAGACTGTGGAAATCATTGTGGGGGAAAGGCTTTAGCTTGAATGCCTTGAGGCAAGGTTATTTCTGGCCATCCATGTTCAAGGATGTTCAAGGAGGCGATCGAGCTTGTGCGGAAGTGTCCTATTTACCAGAGGTTCACGAAGTATATCTTGACCCCTCCGACAGATATAATCCCTATCAGTAGCCCAGTTTCTTTTGCAATATCCTTGGTCCGTTCGTGCCATCGAGTGGGCAACAGAAATTTTTGATCGTAGCGATCAACTACTTCACCAAATGGATCGAAGCAGAGCCCATGGTTTGTATCACTTGGAAGGAAGTCAGGAGATTCGTATGGAAATCGATAGTGTGTCGATTTGGCATCCCTCAATCCATCGTAATGGACAATGGGACACAATTCGACAGTGCCGGTTTCAGGGATTTCTTTTTCGCATTAAGGATCAAGTTGCACTTCGCCTATGTGGCTCATCCACAGTCCAATGGTTTTGCGATGGCAGCTAACAAGTGCATCCTCGAGCCTTTGTGAAAAAGGTTAGGAGAGGCCAAAGGAACATGGCCAGAGGAGCTTCCTGGCATCCTATGTTCGTACAGAACGACTCACAAAGCCTCGACCGGAGAGACCCCTTTCATGCTCGCCTACGGCTGTGAATCGGTCATTCCAGTTGCATTCAATTAGCAAGCTCTCCGTCTCCGATAATTTGATGAAGAAAGAAACTCGGAAGCACTCGAGCTCAATTTGTAGTTGCTCAACAAGATTTGATAACGTGCTCTGACCACCCTTATCGAGCAGAAGGGACGCATGGCCCGCTACTTCAGCTCAAAATTTTGAGAGCGCAGTTTCTACATAGGCGATCGTGTGTTGCGAAAGGATATTTTCTCCACAGAGATCGTTAAACAAGGAAAGCTCGTCGCAAAGTGGGAGGGTCCCTACAAAGTGATCGATGTCCTCGGCCCAGCCACATATCGACTCTCCACGATGTAGGATAGAGAGCTTCCTCATCCCTAGAACACGGAGCATTTTTGGAAGCATTATCAATGGTTAACAAATTGTATTGGTCATGATTTGCCTTTGTATTTTTTGAGCCAATGAATACGTCAAAAATAGGAGGATGCGCACCCCCGGTAACGATGCCATTTTGTTGACACGAAGATGCACACCCCCAAAAAGGTATGCACACCCTCACCCTCAAGTGCAACGGTGTCAGAGCAATATATTCCCGATGAGTTCGGGGTCGAATCCACAAGGAGGCGGTGCTATACTACCTATCGATTCCTAGGTTGTTTAGGCTTTGGGTTTTATTGTGTAGGTGAATTACGAAAAGTCGTAATGTTGATGGATGTGAAAGGCGGGGGTGTCACTATCAATTCTCACAAAAATCGTCTCCCCACAAAGTAATACAAAGATAATAAAAAAGATCTAGGATGCATGGAATCACTGTTAAGGTCTTTCGGACTTGGATGCAAGATTAAGAATCCTTTTGTTGAATTATAAGCGAGGGTAAGAGTGTCACATCCGAGAATGAGAACGAGTAGTCAACTCTCATTGTCCTACTCGTCTAATGCATCTTTATACTCAGCCACGCTCTCACGATATGCCTCACATAGGGATACATGCATTACACTTGACACGATTTCCGTATCACAATCAGTATCCATTCTCATGATCTACAGTTGGGATACTACACTATGATTGGTTCTAGCAGTCGATCTACTTTCGTAGTCACCGACTAGCGAATTGGGGTTTAGTAATCACTCATAGTGCACGAGTCACTCTCGTGATCACGAGCCCTAGAAAGCGACCACTAAACCGTAATCAGATTCGTGGGGATTTTCCCTAGAATCTGGAGTGGTTCTCACGGTCCTCCAATTCTAGAGCTAATCCCCCAAAATCTGGGTTCAAACTACCATAGTGCAACCCTAGATTCATTCAACTAAGGGCAACCTAATATTCAATCCCTAGTATCCTAGGGTTCATCCCATAGTCCTAGAAATTCGACTACTCAGACATCGACATAGAAAGCATAATAGTTGCAATATAAATCATCACGAACAACGAGCATTCAAATATATCTACTCAAGAGCAAGCAATCAATACTAAATGAAGAACTAAAGAAAAATATATTAAAACTAACCGATCTCTGTCTAAGTATTGCAATAGAGAATTAAGATCCAATACAATATAGCGTCTCCAAGGAGGGGGCCTAGGGTGTCGCCTAGCCTCCGAAAAATCGTCCAAGAACAAGATAGGGGATCTCCCTACGACGGCTACAAAGTTTCTTATATAGTATATCCCAAAACCATAGAAAACCCCAAGGAAGCACTTCAAATTCATGCCCAAACCTAATAAGGGCTGCAACTTAAGTGGTGGGCCCCTGACAGTTCGGAATTCTCTGTCTCCTTAGCTCGGTCGAGCGCACTGAACAGTTCTGCCCGAGCACATTTTTCAGCACAGATTTGTCAACTTGCAGAAATTTCCTAGGACTCATCCGACATCCGTTTCGCACGTTCTTGGCAGCGTTTGAACCGGTATGAAGTCTAAAACCTGGAAAAATATGAGAAAAATAGTATAATATCTCAGAAGATATCAAATTTTCAAAGAGTGAAGGGCTGTCCAGTTTTCTGCACTTTCTACTCCGCTCGGCCGAGCGCAAGTGCCGCTCGGTCGAGCATGCCCTAGCACTCGGTCGAGTGCCTATTAAGGCTCTAAAACATTGCTCTAGAATGCAAGGGACTCACTCGATCGAGCGTGATGGTCGCTCGGTCGAGCTAAATCGACAGAGAAATTTAGGCCAAAATCAGTGGGGTCGCTCGGCCCGAGCACATGGGTCGCTCGGCCGAGCGGCCTCCTACCAGTAAGCCTTCTTGCCTTTGTTTTCTCTCTTCTTTTCATGGCATCAGATCGGTCGAGCGACCTGGAAATTCAGCCCAGATCAGCTCACTTTTTTGGCCTTCTCTTCTTTCTTCCTTCCTCTCCTTTCTTTCTTTATTTATCCTCTTGCTTCTCTCCAGCAGCATGAACTCCTCAAATACAATTCCATTGACGCTCCGACATCGACGATTATGTCCTTGTCTCCCATATGCTCCAAATTGCTTGATATTACCTGAAAATGCAATAACACACTCGAGAGTCAAATAGTTCAGGAAATCAATGAAATCTAGAAATGTAACATGATTTAAGCAGTGATTTTGACGTGTAAACATGCAGAAAAGATGTGGAATTTAAGGACACATCAAATTCCCCCAAGCTTACCTCTTGCTTGTTCTCGAGGAAGACAAACAAGATTAAAACCAAGGAACAGAGATATACGAAAATGTGAGATAAGGAAAGTAACAGAAACAATGGACCAATAAAAAGATCTCAGAATCATATGATATTATCAAATCAGCTTAAAGAAATAGAATCTAATGCGCGCGCGCGCACACACCATGGTAAAAGATATTGCACACAATTGTAAAATTTTCATATTCATATCAACACATAGTACTCAAGAATAGAATGAAGCTAGGGATCTCAACGAAGTTTATAAAGTCCGCTTTTATTTCCCTCCCAGACTTCATGGCATACATGGTATACACAATAATGACCACACACTTTTCAATTACTAATCCCTACCGAAGCACATAATAGCATGCAACACTAGCAATAGAGAATGAAAAGTATCAAGGTAAACACACACCCACATCAACTCCTAGAGATCACGCCACACCTCAATCAATTTCTAAGAGGTGGAATTTTCTAACTTTCGACGTCAATGCACAAATTCCACCCTAATGGCATACTCAATCAATTTAGTACAAGAGTTTCCCCCCAAGCTTTGCTTGGTGTATCACATCCAGGAAATGGAACGGAATTTGGAATTTTTGGAATGTGTTTTCATTTTACCAAAAGATACGTGATTGGCTCCAAGAATTGAGATTTTTGATTTTTCTTTGAATTTTTGAAACTTGCATTGAATTTTTGTGGGAGCAAGTAATTTGGAACATTGATTTTTGGTCTCCTTTTTGACACATTGGCTCATTTTTGAATATTTGGAATTTGGAGCTAAAAATTTTAATTTGACGGGCATTTTTTGGGAATGGATGTGACATAAGTAGTTAGGGAGATCAAGCGACATGTAGAGATCTTAAGATATTCATGGAGAAGGAAATAGTAAATCTCTCGGTTCACTCAAATTTTCTAGTTTGTGCATAACGGCTAGGATAGAATCATTCCTACCTAGATTTCTCATAAGGATGTGTTATCTAGTTATATCAATGAGTGTGGTGGCCTATCTACACAGTTTCAAGCATATACATTCAAGAGCAATATGAATAGAGATGATAATGCATTTTGCTTCAGTTAGACTAGTAATGTGTGAATCTTGGTGTGTGTTCATTGAAGGTATACTAATAATGCTAATCCATTTACTTGGGATAATAAGGCATCAATTGTTCACAAACATCGAGATATCGAAAAGACATATATCAGGGTAATAATAATACATATGAAAATTCACAAATGGTGACAAAAAAATTTAAAAAAGTTGGTGTGTGGCATGAAAAACGACTATGCACTCCCCCAAGCTGAACATCACATTGTCCTCAATGTGAATATGAAAAATCATGATAAAGGACAATGACAAAAATGAGGGGCTACACAGCAAAATGATCGTCCGCTCCCCCAAGCTATATCAGAGTGCCCGGTGTGGACATATGTGTTGGATCTGGATCCTAGCCTAGAGGGGGGGTGAATAGGCTAATAAAAAATTCTCGTGCAACCCACGAGAAATCACACGCAGTTAAAAGCACAACCAGAGTAATGAAAAGCAGACACAGAGTACACAGCAGATTTACCCTGGTTCGGTCGTCCCAACGACCTACTCCAGCCCCCAAAGCTAATACTAGATTGAATAGTGCAATAGGTACAAAGTCACAAGTTAGAGCACGCTCAGAGCACCCTCTACGTCTCTACACTCGCTGGACTCTCAGTACCCCACACACAGTGTTTCCTCTCACTATCAATCCTAGCAAAGCTTTCTACCAGCTAGTCCCAAACTAGCTGGGTCCCACTTGTCTAGTCCCAACTAGACAAGTCCCAAAATAGTCACCAAAAACAGGTAAAATTTCCCCTACGAAGATCTATCACAATTGCTACACAAAATAATAAAGTATAGAGTTTAGGAAGCTCAGATTGTGTAGCAGCGATGTCTTCGTCAATAAGCACGGGTCAGATCTCGTCTAACAAGTAGTAGTCTCTGATGTCCCTCAACAGTCTGGCTCCCCTCTCGATGAGACTTGCGCCTTCGCCAAAGATTGCAACTAGCGGCACCTCACCAAGGATTGCAACTTGCGACCTGTGCTTCTCTCCTCCAATTTCCACAGTCAAAGATTACGGCTATCTGTACTTGTGTGACTGAAAATCAGTTTGGCCTCTCAATTTCTTGCGGCACAAAAATAAGACCAAGGTGACAGGCTCTCTAAATTTTCATTGCTCCTTTTTGTGCGGCCTCTGTGTTTTTTTTTGTGCTCCTTGAATTTATTTGTTGCAGCTCTTCTTTTGCTTTTGCTGTGAAGTGCCCTCCTCAGTTTGTACCTGCACACAAATCAATACGAAAAACAAAAAGGGCACACAAAAAACTCCAAAAAAAAATAATAATCACAAGTTAATTCACAGTACGTAAGTGCCTTCAAAGGTGAGATATCAAGTGTATTTATAATGTGATCCTGGGATATTCAAAAAGGTCACAACTTTCAATTGCTTGTCATTAGCTTTGGTGTTTAATAAACAAGACAAACCTGGATATATTCAAAAGAACAGAGTAAAAAAATGTGACCTTAAAAGGATTTTTGTGTGCAGCTCTTATACCGAAACAAAAAGATGTGACAGTCAAACAAAGAGGCCGGCCTTGTTCACCCTTCTGATTTTTCCCTGCACACACAAAGATTGCCTTAGAGATTTTCAAAGGAAAGAAAATTTAGGCTAGCTGAAGCTGTCCGTCGGCAAGGCCCTAGGAGCAGGCTGCTGATGCTTGCTGAGGCGCGCTGTGATGGTCGGTCGACGAGGCGGATGGCTCGATGGTGCGGTCAGTTGTCAACAAGGTTTGTTGATGAAATGGACAACTACGCAGCGTGGCGCGTTATGGGCGTCTATCGGCAAACCTCTGGGCACGAGGCGGCGCTTGATCTCGCACGGCAGGGGCGGCGCTCAATCATGCACGCTTGGTTAACCCCTTTTAAAAAAAATGAATAGAGATCAATGTTTTAATATAACAATTAAACTAAGGCTTACTTTGATTGTGCCCTTTTGTTTGTGCGTGAAACCCTTCAAAAATGAGCACAGCCTTTTTTTTTGTGTGCATAAATCCCTTGCCCTGCGTAAACCCCTTTGTTTTGATGGCTTGCGTAAGATGACCCCTTTGTTTTGATGGCTTGCGTAAGATGACAAGTTTGTAGCCGCAAATAATTTCGACTGGGGTTCTTGGAGATTTTTGGTTGCCGCTCAAACATCCAACCCTAGAAGATGGGTATTTATAGGACAAGTGTAATAGGGTTGTGCCAACCGCTTAGGGATTTGACCCAATCAATATGGGATTTGATTAGGTGTTTGAATAGGAGATGGGTAGACACAAATCCATCTAATTGATTTGATCAAATATTAAATTGATTTGAATCAATCTAATCTCATAATTTGACCAAGTCCAACTTTGCTCTCCATTGACCAAGTCAAACTTCTTTGTGCACACACACTCCCTTTCTCCCAATATGCTATACGAATAGCAATTCCGTCAAATAGTGAAAATATATTGTTTCGCCAATCCTGAAACACACTAAGCACACACGTCAGATATAACGACACGTTTGTCATCATCAAACCAAGAGGTCCTAGATCGTTGCGTCCAACAATCTCCCCCTTTTGGTGATGACAAACCCATAAAAGATTTGAGTAATAAGTATGGGTGTGTGAAGTGTGTTGAAGGGTGTAATGCAATATGAATCATGGCATGAGACATTCAAACATCACAAAGCATGCACACCAATTAGTAAATGTAAGAGCATGCTCCCCCGTCTCTCAAGCTCCCCCTTCAACATTATTTCCTCAAACTCCCCCTTAAACAAATAATACTGACAATCATCTTTCTCCTCTTTCTCCAAACAAATCTTTCATTCTCTTTCTCCCCCTTTGTAATCACCAAAAGTGGATTAATGAAGTCACAACAATATTCCATGCAAAAATAAACCATTATTAAATGTAGCGTGCAATTTGCATGAGTTTTCCAGAAAATAGACAATCCAAGCTCATAGGATTTCATAACAAGACTTCTCCACCTTTGTGTAAGTGTAGTGATATAGACAATAAAGTATTTAAGGAGATTCAATTTCAGAAAATCAACCAAAACAATCCACATTTTCCATTTTTCATGAATATCACTAGGATTGACTTTTCCCACCTCATCAAAGATGAGTTCAAGTTACCGAACCCCGAAACATAGCCTAAAAGGACTTTTAAATGTGGGGTGGCATTGCTTGACGAGTTATATACACCAACGCTAATGATTACCCATGTAGCACAAGTTGGATACTCGTGGGTTGTGTATTAGCCATGAAGTGTATCCATTTTTCATACGGAGCAATTTTCATATTTTTTTTTTCATTTGCAATTCTTTTGTGCTCAATTTTTATTCATGGCTAAACACTTCATATCCCTTAGAAAATTTCAGAGATTAATCATTCCTACATTCACTTTCCATTATTCTTCAAAAGAATCTCCAAAAGTACTTAAAAGTCAAATATCGTGAAAGTGCAAATGTAGGTGTAGAAGTCAAGTATAAAACTTATGAGACATGTCATGGCTACTAAAAATAATAACATCATGTTCATGTAGCTACAACAATAATGAATTGACTTCTACAAGGGATAGATTGATTATTCATACAATACCACTTAAGAGATTCATAAGAGGATAATCAATAAGCACAATTAATTTTTTTTGTTCAATTTTTTTTGTTTTTTTTTTCAGAAATAAAAACATTTAAAAAAACATGCATGCAAGCACACAAATCCAAATAAATCAAGCACGCAAACAAATCTATGAAGGTATGCAATGAAATGCAAAGAGGGATAAAAATTATACCTTCTCGTCGCTATTTGACGAAGGAGCTAAAAGAATGAAACATTGAATTTGACGCTTCTCGCCAAAACTCCATCACACCTACATGAAAGGTGTTAAGTGTGACCTTGGAATCCAACAAGGTCCACTAGTGTTAGCCAATATTGTTTTAGGAACCCACACTTGTTTAAACTTGATTTTAGTGTTCCTAAATTTACAATAGTATGAAGTATGGCCTACACTATCACAAGTAAAGCACTTTGCATATAAGTTCTTCGCAATAGACGGTGCATTGTGGAATTTCTTGAATTTTTGCTTTTCAACGTTTTTCAGACCAAAACCAAGTCCTCTTCTATTATTGCCATATAATTGATTCTCTAAAATAGTGTCCAACGATTGTTTTCCCGTAGAGAATTTCTTAATGGCCAATTCAAGATTAGAGACTTTGGTTTTCAACAATTTATTTTCTTCCACAAGCAATGTGCATTTACTTATAAAAGCTCTCTTGTTTTCCTCTTCCTTCTTTTCAAATTCAACCATTTTTCTTTTAAAATCATTATCCAACATGCAGAATTTATCATTAAGCTCTCTAATAACATAGTCTTTTTCAGTTTCGAGCTTAATCAAATCAAGTTTAAGTATGCTAATATTATTCATCAAGGAAGGGCAAGAGAGACAAGGTGCTTCATCATTAAAACTGGACTTTTCCTTTTTCAGAGTGTCAATAGTAGAGTCACGAGCAACAATATCAATTTTGAGTTTTTCAATCTCTTTACACATTTCATATTCAGATTGTTGCATTTCAAAGTTCTCATTTTGATAATCATCTATAGTGGATTCAAGCTCTACTATTTTATCTTGCATTTCTTTACAAAGAGTAAGGAGTTCAGTTTTACTACCAGAAATTACCTCATTGTGTATTCCCATCAATGCCATGCATGAATGGGCTTCGTGTTCCTCCTCCTCGCTCTCAGCTTCGCTATCCATGTCCCAAGTAAGCACCTTGGATTTTCCCTTTTCTTTAGCTACCTGAGCTGTCTCATGTGGGCAATCCCTCATTCGATGTCCTCTTTTCTTGCATTTAAAACAAGTCATTCTATTAGTAGTATTCTGATCATAGTTTTGCTTAGAAGACTGAAAAAAGTTAGAGCGATTAAACCTGGGTGTCATTTCTGCTCTTCCTTGCTTGGTCTGGACAAACTTTCTGAAATTTCTGACCATTAGCGCTATGTCATCATCATCATCTTCACTTTCGTCAGCTTTCAGAGCAAGTGGTTTGGTAGCTTTCTCTTTTTCCTCAGGTTTCACCCTTTCATCAATATTTTGCAATTCAAGCTCGTGGGACATTAAATTACCTATTAAGTCCTCCACCCTCATCTGTGATAAATCTTTTGCTTCTTGGATGGCAGTGACTTTAGGCCTGAAAGAGCTTGGCAGAGCTCTTAATATCTTCCTCACCTGCTCAAGGCTAGAATATGGCTTACCGAGCGAACTAGACTTGTAGACAATGTTGGTGAACCTCGCAAACATTTCTGATATCGTCTCTGATGGTAGCATGCGAAATCCCTCGTATTCGGTGCTCAGAAGTGCAAGTCTAGACTCCTTCACCTGTGACGTTCCCTCGTGTGTCACCTCCAAAGTATGCCATATTTCCTGCGCAGTTAGACAATGTGAGATACGATTGAATTCAGATTTATCTAATGCACAAATAAGAGCATTCATGGCTTTAGCGTTAAGAGAATAAAGCTTCCAATCATTATCATCCCACTTATCATCAGGTTTAGGCATTTCAGTATTTTCAATTTTAATAACAGGTGATTTATAGCCTTTTTCAACAATTTGCCAAGCTTTATAATCAATAGAAATCAAGTAGATTCTCATACGATTTTTCCAATAAGCATAGTCTACTCCATTAAATCTAGGTGGTCGGGAAATAGACTGACCCTCAGCAAAAGCACTATCAATGTGGTCCATGGTCAAGCTAGGCTAGATCTACTAAATTGGCTTTGATACCACTTGTTGGATCTGGATCCTAGCCTAGAGGGGGGGGGTGAATAGGCTAATAAAAAATTCTCGTGCAACCCACGAGAAATCACACGCAGTTAAAAGCACAACCAGAGTAATGAAAAGCAGACACAGAGTACACAGCAGATTTACCCTGGTTCGGTCGTCCCAACGACCTACTCCAGCCCCCAAAGCTAATACTAGATTGAATAGTGCAATAGGTACAAAGTCACAAGTTAGAGCACGCTCAGAGCACCCTCTACGTCCCTACACTCGCCAGACTCTCAGTACCCCACACACAGTGTTTCCTCTCACTATCAATCCTAGCAAAGCTTTCTACCAGCTAGTCCCAAACTAGCTGGGTCCCACTTGTCTAGTCCCAACTAGACAAGTCCCAAAATAGTCACCAAAAACAGGTAAAATTTCCCCTACGAAGATCTATCACAATTGCTACACAAAATAATAAAGTATAGAGTTTAGGAAGCTCAGATTGTGTAGCAGCGATGTCTTCGTCAATAAGCACGGGTCAGATCTCGTCTAACAAGTAGTAGTCTCTGATGTCCCTCAACAGTCTGGCTCCCCTCTCGATGAGACTTGCGCCTTCGCCAAAGATTGCAACTAGCGGCACCTCACCAAGGATTGCAACTTGCGACCTGTGCTTCTCTCCTCCAATTTCCACAGTCAAAGATTACGGCTATCTGTACTTGTGTGACTGAAAATCAGTTTGGCCTCTCAATTTCTTGCGGCACAAAAATAAGACCAAGGTGACAGGCTCTCTAAATTTTCATTGCTCCTTTTTGTGCGGCCTCTGTGTTTTTTTTTGTGCTCCTTGAATTTATTTGTTGCAGCTCTTCTTTTGCTTTTGCTGTGAACGTGCCCTCCTCAGTTTGTACCTGCACACAAATCAATACGAAAAACAAAAAGGGCACACAAAAAACTCCAAAAAAAAATAATAATCACAAGTTAATTCACAGTACGTAAGTGCCTTCAAAGGTGAGATATCAAGTGTATTTATAATGTGATCCTGGGATATTCAAAAAGGTCACAACTTTCAATTGCTTGTCATTAGCTTTGGTGTTTAATAAACAAGACAAACCTGGATATATTCAAAAGAAAAGAGTAAAAAAAATGTGACCTTAAAAGGATTTTTGTGTGCAGCTCTTATACCGAAACAAAAAGATGTGACAGTCAAACAAAGAGGCCGGCCTTGTTCACCCTTCTGATTTTTCCCTGCACACACAAAGATTGCCTTAGAGATTTTCAAAGGAAAGAAAATTTAGGCTAGCTGAAGCTGTCCGTCGGCAAGGCCCTAGGAGCAGGCTGCTGATGCTTGCTGAGGCGCGCTGTGATGGTCGGTCGACGAGGCGGATGGCTCGATGGTGCGGTCAGTTGTCAACAAGGTTTGTTGATGAAATGGACAACTACGCAGCGTGGCGCGTTATGGGCGTCTATCGGCAAACCTCTGGGCACGAGGCGGCGCTTGATCTCGCACGGCAGGGGCGGCGCTCAATCATGCACGCTTGGTTAACCCCTTTTAAAAAAAATGAATAGAGATCAATGTTTTAATATAACAATTAAACTAAGGCTTACTTTGATTGTGCCCTTTTGTTTGTGCGTGAAACCCTTCAAAAATGAGCACAGCCTTTTTTTTTGTGTGCATAAATCCCTTGCCCTGCGTAAACCCCTTTGTTTTGATGGCTTGCGTAAGATGACCCCTTTGTTTTGATGGCTTGCGTAAGATGACAAGTTTGTAGCCGCAAATAATTTCGACTGGGGTTCTTGGAGATTTTTGGTTGCCGCTCAAACATCCAACCCTAGAAGATGGGTATTTATAGGACAAGTGTAATAGGGTTGTGCCAACCGCTTAGGGATTTGACCCAATCAATATGGGATTTGATTAGGTGTTTGAATAGGAGATGGGTAGACACAAATCCATCTAATTGATTTGATCAAATATTAAATTGATTTGAATCAATCTAATCTCATAATTTGACCAAGTCCAACTTTGCTCTCCATTGACCAAGTCAAACTTCTTTGTGCACACACACTCCCTTTCTCCCAATATGCTATACGAATAGCAATTCCGTCAAATAGTGAAAATATATTGTTTCGCCAATCCTGAAACACACTAAGCACACACGTCAGATATAACGACACGTTTGTCATCATCAAACCAAGAGGTCCTAGATCGTTGCGTCCAACAATATGGGCATAAAAATTGGGGAGATGAAAACAAGTAGCAATATAGGGGTAGGCAACGATAACATATAGAGGGTTAGGTGTAAAAGATAATTTTGCCATTATATAAGGTGATAAGTTTATTTAAACTAACTAATCAAGTAAATCTATACGGTCCTCTCACTGTTAAAGAGGATTCGTGTTCTTTGAAAGCATAAAACTATACTACTAGCTTAGAATACACCTGGTTCAAATGGTGGATCCAGTATTGTTAGCAGTGCATCCAACTATCCTAATATCACCTTCCGTGGCTCCGCCAGCTACGTGTAGCCATTAATACCAACAAACTCCAGCAGTGTAGCCCCTAACATATCCCCAAGGATTCCACATGCACCATGTACGAGACGAGCTACATCAGCTCGTCGTCGAAACCCCCGATATAAGAATCCCAAAGAAAATCATCGACAGAAATAATAGACATTAAACCTAGTTGACAATACTTCCCTGAGATTATATCTCCACCCTCTGCAATTGTGACGTCTCTTTTAATGGTGTTCTCTTCAAGTTCCTTAGACAACTCCTCATTGTGCTTGTCAGATTCTTTAAGCAGTGACACGTCCAAGCATACATCAGGTCCATAAGTGTATGTGTGCTGTAAAAGGTACGACGTGTCAAATAGATCTGAATCAAAATAAATATCAAACAAAGTACATGATTCGGGGATGGAGTGGGCAAAAAAGTCTCCCTGAGTGGGATCAATAAGCTCTAGTGGGTGGTCCTCGTTTGCAGTGAATGGTGGAGGTGGCTGCGAAAGCTCAACTGAAGGTGGGCAATACTCGGCCTTCATGTAAATAACTGGATCCTCATCCTGAATAGTGTCCTCCTCATTGGTCTGCTCTGGCTCCGCTAGCACGGTCTCCTCAACAATGTCCTCTGGTGCTGCAGGCTGCTTTGTGGGCTCATGTATCTCAACCATGGTATAAAAGTGTATCTTGTCCCCCTCAACTCGAGCATGGACTTCATCATCAATGGTACCTGTAGAGATGCGATGAATAATAAAATTATGAAATTCACGCTCAGAAGGATCACCTGCAGTTAATGACATTGGACTAGTGGACCGAATTACGTCCACACTGCTTTTCAATAGGCCCAGAAATGTGTCCTCCTCTGACAGCTTAGATGTCTCTATTGTGGAGTGTTGATGGTGTAAAGGTGGAGACGATCACATTCAAGCGAAACATACACTCCGTCTATGATAGTATCTGCATCAGAGACATTAGCCATAACAAAATCGATGATTACATGATCCAATGGGTCACCTGCCATAACGGTTAGCGAACCGATAGATCAAGTATCATCTATCATTTGTTCCAAGGTTTCTGTGAACTGTAGATCACCGAACTTTCTCACGTGCATCCTCCATATAAACTCACATGAGGGTCCCTTTATCCCTCCATCGAAGCGACAAAATAGCTCTATGTCATTGAATGCGCGATACGATAACTCACATAATAGGTTGTTGTACCTCCCCCAATCTTGGTTGATACTCTCTCCGTCAGCTTGGGCAAAGCTAACGACCGCACTAAATGCTTGGTTCATTGGGAGTGTACCTCCCCCACATATTCGAATAAATAGAACCTGGACAATTACAGAAATAAACAACCTAGAAAAGACGTCAGTGGTACAATGAGATATAAAGATAATAATAATATCATGTTGTGGGGAAAAATCTCTTTTTATTTTTTTTCATAGTTTTTGCTGTTTTATAATTTTTTATATTCGTAGTCTAGTCAAACTAATTGTGATAAATAGGTAATATGGCAGAACACCTCCCCGGGAATGACATCATTTTGTTGACCCGATGATGTGCACCCCCAAAAGTGCAAGGGTGCCAGAGCAATATATTCCCGATGAGTTCTGAGTCAAATCTACATGGAGGCAGTGTTATACTACTTATCGATTTCTAGGTTGGTTAGGCTTTGGGTTTTATTGTGGAGGTGAATTACAGAAAGTTATAATGGCGATGGATGTGAAAGGCAAGGGTGTCATTATCAATTCTCACAAAAATTGTCTCCCCACAAAGTAATACAAAGATAATAAAAGAGATCTATGACACAGGGAATCCCTGCTAGGGTCTTTCGGGCTTGGACACTAGGTTAAAGATCCTTTCGTTGAATTATAAGCAAACGTAAGAGTGTCACATCCAAGAATGAGAACGAGTAGTCAACTCTCGTTGTCTTACTTGTCTAACGTATCTTTATACTCAGCCATGCTCTCGTGATAGGCCTCACATAGGGATACATGCATTACTGTTGACACGATTCCCGTATCACAATCCGTATCCATTCTCATGATCTACGGTTGGGATACTACACTATGATAGGTTCTAGCAGTCGGGCTACTCGTAGTCACTGACTAGTGGATTGGGGTTTAGTAATCACTCCTAGTGCACGAGTCACTCTCGTGATCACGAGCCCTAGAAAGCGACCACAAAACCATAGTTAGATTCGTGGGGATTTTCCCTAGAATCTGGTGTCGTTCTCACGGCCCTCCAATTCTAGAGCTAATCCACCAAAATCCAGGTTCAAACTACCATAGTGCAACCCTAGATTCATTCAACTAAGGGCAACCTAATATTCAATTCTTAGGATCCTAGGGTTCATCCCATAGTCCTAGAAATACGACTACTCAGACATCGACATGGAAATCATAATAGTTGCAATAGAAATCATCACGAACATCATAACGAGCATTCAAATATATCTACTCAAGAGCAAGTAATCGATACTAAATGAAGAACTAAATCAATATATATTAAAACTAACCAATCTTTGTCCAAGTATTGCAATAGAGAATTAAGATCCAAAACAAGATAGTGTCTCCAAGGAGGGGGCCTAGGGTGTGGCCTAGCATCCAAAAAATCATCCAAGAAAAAGATAGGGGATCCCTTATACGATGTATACAAAGTTTCTTATATAGTACATCACAAAACCCTAGTGTAATAGCATATTTTATTGTACGTTTTTCGTACGTATTCTCCTGGTGTATTGAGTTAACGTTCTTAACTTTAGTTGTCATCGTCCGTAGCTCGAGTTTTGAGCCAGTGGCGATATTGTAATAATTCGAATAGTTCGATGCCTTAACATAGTTTAATAATTACAATTTTAATTATAAACATTTTTGAAACCATCAATTATTATTATATGAGTAATAATATCTAATTATTTTGTTATATTCAAATTTCAAAATATTTAAAAATCTAATTCAAAATTTAAAAACTTGCTAATTAATTCCTAATAAATCCTAATAAAATCTATTACTAATTAGGTAATATCATCTCTCACAAATTCCATTATTCCCTCCATGATTATTACACCATTCAAAAACTTTCCATTTTTTCCCTTAGCATTAACCCTCTACCAGAACAGGAAGTCAAATGAAAACTCTACTATTCGTAAACCCTAACCTCTAACCACAATACTCACGCACATGTTCCTCTCTCCCTACAAAACCAATATGGATAAAACTCTCCCCCATCTCCAAACCCGGCCCACACACCTCCCCTTCCTCTACAATAAAACCCTAAGATAAAACCCTAATCCTCCCATCATCTGTAGCCACCCCTCTC
Source organism: Scilla litardierei (assembly GCA_030789695.1). Taxonomy (NCBI): domain Eukaryota; kingdom Viridiplantae; phylum Streptophyta; class Magnoliopsida; order Asparagales; family Asparagaceae; genus Scilla; species Scilla litardierei. The sequence continues at coordinate 88,196,454 of CM061141.1, read as the reverse complement.
CCTCACACCAAACCTCTCTCCGGCGATCCCACCTCCCTCCGGCGCAACCTCCTCTCCCTCTTGAACCCAGTCGCCAGACCCACGACCTCTCTGCCACCCTCGTCAGACCTAACACCATCGACCTCCCCTCCACCGACATCAACACCCCCCTCCGACAGCCGCACTCCATGCCACCGCCTCCAACACCACCTATCGACCCGGAGCCCACACCGATCGCAACCTCCCACCGGCAGATCCCTCCGTCCACCCTCTCTCCAGCGCCGCCCTCCCGCACCACTGCCGCCGTCAGCACTGCCTCCAGCCACAGTATAATCGTCGCCTCCTGCAAGAAAACAATGATGACAAGAACACAACGAAGTGTGAGTTGTATTATTTAAGTTATAATATATGGAAAACAGTGAACTAGTTATTAATAGGTTATATTATGTGAACAATATTTTAAGTTAATAGTATTATATTTATATACGATTATAATTGTACAACCGTAAGTTGTATATAATAGTTACATATATATAAATAGTGTTATGTAATATGGAAAGATTAATAAACAGTATGTTGTATAAGTTATGTATAATATCATTTTATTAGTTTAAACACTTTTAACTTAATATTATAAATCCAACCTCGGAGAAACTTTCGTGCCTTTCACATGATCACAACGACACCAAAATCGTCAAAATCAGGCAAGTGTGTATTTTTCTACATATTTTTAAATGTTGTTTCATTTAATCGGTTTTCACAAATAGCTAGTTTCTGGACAATTTAACCATGAAATGACGCATGCGAAAAATACCAAGACTTTATATGTGACACAAGGGCACCAAAACTTCATATGTTACATTTTGAGAATTGCAAGATAAAAACTTGTGAATGTGGCCATCTTAATAAATTGCTTGATAAAGTAATCTTGAAAATCATAACTCTTGTGGGCTAGTTTGGCTATCTTATGGGCCGGTTTGGCTAGTCTGGCGCGTGTTCCAGTATTATAAATCATGAGGTCCGGTTTGGCTGAATCTGGCTCGTGGTCCAGATAAGTACACGTGGGTGGGGTTGTGTGACGACCCGTATCCATTACTGCCCGTATTTTAGTATAAATACTTTCAAAGTCAGTTTTAAATAATTAGATCCCTTCACTAATGAAGTCTTTAAGATACTATTATTAAATGGCTTTGTATATTCACTAATTACTTCTATTACTTTTACTAATTTCATTTATTAATCACTTTTACCATTTACTAATTAACCTTTACTAATTACCTTTTATATTTACTGACTACTTTTAACTGATTACTATTACCTAATTACTTTTACACCACCATCTTACCCCTAAACAGATCTACCCTAACCTAAATACCCATAACCAGATTTTTTTTCATATCCGTTATCTCACCGTAAGGAGTAGGTGAGATCCAACATCCCACCTAACAATTCCCCCACACCTATTATCTCCAGTTGGCAGCACACACCAAACTCTCCATTATCTTAATTGATTCCTCCCCCTACATCTCTATTTCTCCAGCACACTACACTCCACTCCCATTAATTTAGAGCTCACCCTCTTAATTCCACCATTACTTCAAAACCCCCATGTTCCCTTTAATACCCTCTCATTTCTCCCCTCTGTTCTTAAAACACATCACAACCGCATCAAATAGAGGGCAAGAAATCCATCACATTCATCTTTTATTTTCCCTTACCCTTCGTTTCAACCCAGCAAACCCCCCTCTCTTGGCCAAAGATTGCCACCACGCGTGCGCACCGGCCACAACCGCACCATAGCATGGCCGCGCACGCCACTGCCTTGCACCCCACCTGAACACTGACCTGCTACCAGATCCACCCCGCGCTCCTGCCCAGGTCACAGCCAGTGCCCCTGCCCCTTTCCCAAATCCGCCAAGCCCGCCCTTTTAGCCGTCGCGCCGCCCGCCCTGGCCGCTGTCGGATCCGACCCCCTGCCGCCCATGCCCTCCACTCCTCTGCTGAACCCCTTGAGCCCTCTCTCCCTGCAAAAAGAAGAAGAAAGAAAAGATAGAAGAGGAAGAAGAAGAGGCAGGTATAAGAAGGGGGGTTATTTAAGTGATTTGGGGGGAGATTATTGGGTTACTGGGTTTATTGGGTTAGTAAGTTATGCGTTATTTTATTGAGTTAGTAAGTTATGGGTTACTGGGTTATTGTAGTTAGGGTTTATTGGGTTATTAGGTTTATTGGGTTATTAATGTTAGTAAGTCATTTGGGTTATTTGAATTATTTGAATTAAGATTAAGTTAGTAAGATTATAAAGTAATGTAAGTTTTAAAGTTATATTAAGTTATATTCTTAAATTAGTTTGAATTTATATAAAGAGTTTTCCTACTAAGTGTTTATAGATTAGTTTGTAATTATAAAAAGATTTAGTCTATATTAAGTTATTAACATTATTTAAGTTATAAGTTATTATAAATTAGTAAGTTAGTCTGAGTTATTAAAGTTATTGTAACAACCCACTCCCAGGGCCCGTTACTGTTCGGTACATACGCAAGTCCTGCTAAACACCAATGAAATCAATACAGGCTCCGTTGTAGAAATATTCTAAATGCTCATACATGAAAATAAAATACAAACTTATTACAAACCAGCAGCGTACAGAAAGGAAATATAGCTCGAAAACAAATACACACCAAGCTACACTCTGGAAAAGAAAAACATAAGATAATAAAACACTCTCACACCCACTCTCAATAACCAGCGGCCTCCTGGTCAAACTCAACTGCGAGCTCGGTGTCTGCTAATTCAAGTGTCACCTCGTCCACCTGTGAGGTATCTGGTGGGTCCACCATAAAAAGAAGGGTTGCCAGGATCAGACGTAACTCAAAGTATCTCTACCATAGAAATTAAAACAATATACAAGTATGGCAAACTAGCGAGGACTAGAAGTAAAAGAGCATGGAAATAGAGCAGAAATATAGTTTTGCAGATTTACAACTTTCACAATTTATCAACAATTAAAAGTAACATGATTAAAGATGTCAAGTTTACGAGAGTATAACTATGTTGAACCTAGAACGTGACTTATAATGCGGAGTACAGTGAGCAACCAAGAGTCCACCTGATACCACGGGTGCACGATCGGGTTAAACCAAAACTGTGCCAATCAATACATGCAATACTATTCAAGACATGCAATACTGTTCAAGAATCTATGATCAAGTCTGTGAATTTGTCACCTTCCAACTTTGCAGGGTTGCTAGAACCCGAACGGTGACAACAACAAAGATCGGACTGGTCGCTCCCGCACACTCGCTACTATAAGTTACCCCAAAATCCTAAGTGTCTGTGATGTTGCCAGATTTGTAATTTACAATTCATTTACTAGATTTTCACCTTTTCAACCATGTCACGTAGACCGATCAATTCTTTTACGATACAGTGCATTTTAGCTTATCTAGCTGTTCACTTAAAAAACTTTGAAAACGAAATGAAACTAGTTTTAGCATGCATTTGTTATTGTTTTTAAACCCATAGCAAGGGTACAATGAGTTACCAATACACCATGTCGTGAAAACCGTGGCTCGATCAGCGGTAGCGATACGTGGGTTCACATGCATTATAAGGCAAATTAGTTACACAACTTTATAAAGACAATTTGTATATAAAAGAAACCTTATATAACACATTGCTTTTAACTGAAAATAATTTATAAAAAAATAAAACTAACTTTATATGTAGTAATTTAAACTAACATATATTAACTTAAACTAATAATTCTTAACTTAAATAAAAATTTATAACTAACATGTTATATTGAAAATAATTTATATAAACAACAAAACTTATAACACAACTTGTTATAACTATCATAATTCTGAAAATAATTTATAATATAACTTAATCATAATTTTAAAACTAACACTATATATTAATACCTAACCTTATACTAATATATGTTCATTAAATATTACTATATAAATAACTAACACATATAACATGTATTAAAACTCCCCACCTCTTACCTCTCTCTCTCTCTCTCTTCTTCTTCTTCTTCTTCTTCTTCTTCCTTTCTTTGTTTTGTTTTTGTTTTGATGTAAATGGGCACACGGCATGGGCTCCGGCAGCTAGGGTGACGGCCTTGGGAGACGGGCACACGCGCAAGGCGGGGGCGACGGGCGACGGGTGGCACGGCAGGGGCTAGGGCGCATGGCGGGGCGACCTGGGTGGCGGCATCGCGCGCAAACTGCGGCGGCAAATCTAGGGCAGGTGCACGCGGGCGGGGCTGGAGGATGGAGGATGGTGCCCTGGCGGTGGGGGCGGCGCGTGCAAAGGCGGAGGCGGCGGCCTGGGTGGCTAGAGCAGGGCGTGCACGCGGCGGAGCTGAGCGACGGCTGCCTGGGCGATGGGCGCGCGTGCAAGTCAGGAGGAGGGGGAGGGGGAGGGGGAAGAATGGGGAGGGGATTTTGATTTAATTCTCACTTCCAATTTCATCTTTTCTTTGTGATTTGTGGGATTAATTTTTGGGCGAAGATGAGAAGGAAAAGATATGATGAGGATGATGTTGTTTGTTGTTGGAGGAATGTGGATGATGATATGCCTGAGGATGAATGGAAGAGGGGTTGAGGGTCTTGATCGCCCGCAAACTAACACCTAGAACTCACCTAGCAATGGCAAGAACATCAAGTGCTAGATGTATCCCAAATGCGATTCATGGCACTTTACGCAAGTGTACGGTGTCAAGTAATAGTATCAAAGATATCGATCCTACAGGAAATGTAGATATGTTATTGTCTTGGACTATTTTTAACTCTCAGAACCTAAGTAGCAGTCGGTTTCGAGAAATTATTTGTTTAGGATTGTGAACAATTAATAAAGACTAGGGCTTTAGGACTCACCACTAGGATCGTCGGATGTCGATGCTTGGTTAAGACTCTTACGTTGCATTGGTAAGATGTGGAATTCATGGTTTTAAGCACCATGAATCTAACGTATCGCATTAACCCACAGGCGCACATGACACGTGCATTAAGAATCGACAATATTCATGCCACTCTCGTGGACGGAATGATCTCAGCTCATGCCATTCTCGTGGGCTAGAGCTTCGATGTATTTTGGTGGCTCTCATTGATGCAATGGCATTAGCCGTCAATTAGTAATATAGTTCGTTGGTGGATCCCATCAAGACACGAGCCGGGCATGGTCACGAGTCCCAATTGAATCCACGAACTCCCTAATTAAGCCTATAGGATACTCCTTAAGCCAATCGATTCCACCGACCGTGGGCATGATCTCCGTACGAGTTCTCCTACAAACTTTGCAAGATCAACTAAAATACGTCCCTTTTATACCAACACAACCTAAAAAATCCTAACTGTGCATCTCAATCCTAAAATCCATGGGCTAATCTATTAGCCCTAGATAGAACTACTCACGCATCATAGAAATAACAACGAGAGATTCAATAGATGCAAAGGAATTCATCATGGCAATGGAAAACATCAAAAGCAATAGAAAGTGTAGAGAATTGTTACCAACGCGTCTTGGAGCAATGGAAATCCAAAGAGAATTAAGAAGTTAAGAGTCCTTGCACAAAATAGCAATAAAATCCAAGCTTTGCTTCACAAATAATAGCGACGGCACAAACTCTCAAAAACCTAATTAAAACTAAACTAAGAGTTTCTCTAAAGTTCCTTTTTGAAAATAAAGCTTAAAACGTGCTTAAATACATCGGGTAGCAATCTCAAAAATCTCAGAAAATCTGGGCACTTGGGCCCACAAACTAGGTTGGTCGCGTCGCGCAACTTGACCGAGTAGCAGAGCCTGCTCGGTCGAGTCAGCTACAGTCTCCACTTGCTGCTGCTTATGCGTCTGACTAATACGAGCTACTCGGTCAAGCTACAGTAGATCAAAACTTCCTCCAAAATGTTGTTCTGTTTCTTTACGACTCCGGTCATTAGGTGAGCTGCTCGGTCGAGTTGCTTTGCTACTCGGTCGAGCTGGAGTGCCTTGGAGAAAAGCTCAAAATATTCATCTGTTTGTTGCGACTGGGTCGATTCGGCTGTATGCTCCGTCGAGTAGGTCTGGGCCGTTTCCTGTGCGATTTTTTCATGTCAGCTCGGTCGAGTAGCTGTTGCTACTCAGTCGAGTCACCTGGGAAATTGAACTCAACTTTGCCATTTCTCGTTCTCTTCTCCTCCTCTCCTCCAATCTTCTTTCATTTCTCGACAAACTCTCATGGAGCCTTACCAATGACGTCGCGGATGTGGCAGATGTGTCCATGTCCTAAAATAGCTCCAATTCATTCCCAAACTCTTGAAAATCCAAAAAGCTATACAAAACTCGAATATGGCTTAGAAGCGCGATAATATATGAAAAATATAGAGTTTGGAGTCGAATATGACATGAAATGATGCGATAAAAATATGTAAAATATGGACACATCAAAATCCCTCAAGCTTACCTCTTACTCGTCCTCGAGGAAGACGAATACGAGGCTCACCGGGCGATTAAAATAAAAAATAGGAAAAGAATGAAAGATGGAGGGGAGTGCTAGAGTATTCGGTCAGATCTCAAGCCATAACGACATATCACAATCTTCAAAAATAGATCACATGCTAATAAGAATTTCATACTTAGCTAAACATATTACTTGCAAGCATTTAAGACCAAATGAAGGGATTCTCTAAATTCGTGCAATCAATTCATATCTACATCATGTAATTCATAGAGTTTAGTATAAACATGTTGGCGACACACTTTTCAATCAATAGAAATAAATGAAGCATATAAGAGTCATATCATGCATGCAATGGAGAATAGAATAAGGATCATGGCATTAATATATTCATCTCAAATCATGAAAAATCTCCATAGCTAATATATTTCGCAAAGTCTGAGCATTATCAAATGTCCCTAAATGTGTACAACTCCACTCTAATGGCATACTCACTCATATAATCAAATGGATTCACCCTAACCCACCCCCTAAGCTTAGCTTGAGGCATCATATCTAAGGAATAATAAAGGAATTTTTGTGGCTTTTTTCCCAAGTATTTGTGTAGCTCCAAATAGTAAGACATATGAAATATTTTTTTCTTCTCTCTCTCTTTTTGTAGGAGCAATAGGATATTCATATATTTTGGCTCCTTTTTGGCTTTTTGGGGCTTTTTAAAGCTAACTTTTTCTTTTGGGATTTTTGGGAATATGATGCGGTATATGTATCTGCAAATGGGGTGAACTCGAGTGACATGTAGAGAATAACAAGTTATGTGGAGAAGGAAATAATATAATCACTCGGTTCACTCATAAGATGTGCACAATGGTTCAATAAGATAATACTCCAACTAAACTCATAAGCAAGCACAAATATTTTGTAAGGATCGCCTTACCCTTGCAATACTAATAACAACACACTAGAGGGGGGTGAATAGTGTAATGGCAATAAATTGTCCAATTAAAATTAAACTTGCAAATGCAGAATAATAAATGCAAGAGGAAATAATTGACACAATCAATCCAAACGCAAACACAAGAATATACCATGGTTTCCGAAACTTGGGTACGTCCAGCCACACCAATATTCACTATAATCCCATAAAGAGAAGTGAATACAAATCCCACAAAGAGATACCTCACCAAGAGGATTTTGCCCTACACAAGGACCCAACCAACCCTACACAAGGGTCAAACTCCCACCTAGAGAATTACTTACTCCCACTCAGAGAATTAGGGTTAGCCCTACATTAGGACACCAAACTCCCACTAAGAGAGTTACTCCCACAAAGAGTTATTCCCACTGAGAGAATATCCTAATCCCACAAAGAGATATACTCCCACAAAGAGAGAAAGACTAATTTCCTCAAAGAGAATTAGTGTTACAAAGAACACCAAGTAAAATAAATACTCTTATCTATGCCTTGAGATGCTTACTTATAGATGAATACAAGTCATGGAAGATGATCTCCAAGTGTTGAGATTTGCTTGAAAGCACTTGGATGATTTCCCTTGAACTGGACTTCAATGCATGAAGAGGAATGAGAGCTCAAAGAGGGAAATGAGAGAGTTTGAGAGTGGCTTAATCAATCTCTAATGATTTGTAATAGAATCAAGAAGTTCATATGAACTCACCCTCTCATATAAATAGGAACTCTATATTAACCCTCAAAACCTAAGAAAACAGCTAAAAACAAAAAGCTGCAACTGCTAGTTTCTGGGCAGAAACGTTACTGACAGTCGACTGATGACAGTCGACTGTCCAACGGCTAGAAAATATCTAACGACTATAATCTGAGCCACGACAGTCGACTGATGAAGTCAATACAGTCGATTATAAACAGGACAGGCGCCTGTAAATCCTTCAGCAAGCGACTGCTGCAGGGGATGGAATAAAACAGAGAGTTGCATTCTTTCTCCAGAAAGCATACATGCGACTGATGACAAGAATACAGTCGACTGTAAAATAATCAGGCGACTGTAAATCCTTCATCGGTCGACTGATGCAGGAGATGGAGAAAAACAGAGAGAAGCAGAAATTGCACTTACGCTACTCAGACGAATGTTGACCAATTCACAGGCGACTGTAAATATACAAGAGATTGAAACTGAGCATCAGTCAACTGATGCGAAAAGCTCAAGTAGATTCAATAGAAATGTTGACTTGGGCAGTGCATCACAGTCGACTGTAGAAGACTCGACAGGCGACTGGAATCACCCAGTCAACTGTGAACTCTTCATCAGGCGACTGTTGGAGAACCAGAGACTCCAAATGAGTCTTTGGTCATGATGAGCCTATTAGGTTAGATTTTATGATAATCCTAAGGCTCACTAATATGGTTAAAATACATATGCATGAATGAGTAGACCATCTATCAAGGCATTACATTAACCTAGACTCAAATGAGAGAGAAAGCAATAAAGGAAATATTACATAGATTACATTGCTTTCCTTAGAGTCTATGTCTTCAATCTTGAAGCCTTGATGCTCTCCATCGTGTCCAAGATTTGGCACCCATTGAGTCCAAGCTTTGGCCCTTCTCTATTTGATGTCCATCCTTGCACCAAGTGTTTAGTCTCCAAAAATGATATTCTTGAAATGTAACTATGAGACTAAAACAAGAGAGTCATTAGGAACAACATAGTGTTGTGATCATCATCAAAATAACATTGGTATGAAACACCAATACTCAACAATCTCCCCCCTTTTGATGATGACACACATTATGTTAAACATAAAGAAATAAAGCACAATGCTAATGAGCTCCCCCTACTTATATGCACCAAGTGTAAAATGAGATACACAATAGTAAATACTCAGCCAAATGAAATACTAAGACATCATGGTGACATATAATAGGTAGGCATGGATTACATAAACCAATTGCAATAGACAATATCATGCAAACATGAATGGTTTATACAGTCCCATATATCTCTCCCCAAAGATATGTCTCTGACCGGCGCCCCGCTTGCGTCGCGGCGGCGCGGTGTCGTTTACCGCAAGTTTCACGGTTAGTGTAGGGAGAGGGAATATCGAACTCAGGGAGGCGAGGTTGTGCTTGGGTCAGATAGGACCTAAATCACCCCAAGGGGGCGAGCTAGCCCGAATCGGTGAATGGTTGTCACGAAAGGAAATAAAAGGGTATGAACAACAGGAAAGAAAACCCGGGACTTTGGTTTCCAGCCCGACGAGAGACTCTCGCCGATGCGGCCTACGGGTATGGATATCGATCGGGATTAGGGTCTAATGGTGAGACGTTGCCTCTGAAAGTGGTACCAGTGTCCCATGGGCCCGATATTCCGGTCGGTGCCCAGGATGATACACCGGACTTCCCGGATTCGATCAGTGGGCACTCCCGTGTCCATTAACACTGATCAATCCCGGGAGCACTAAGCCCGCAACGATATCTCCCAACGTCTCATCCTGCCGCTCCCGCGTGCTAGGATTCGGCGTCTACGCTAAGGGTGTAACGACCACTTTTCGTCGTACGTTGTTCGTGCACGTGCTTTTGGCCGTGCAAGTGTTTGCTTTAGACTTTATTTGTTTGTGAACACTTTCGTGTGATATGCCGTTGTGAACGTATCTGAGAGTATTAAATAGTGGCACTATCTTGGAACGAAGTTTCTCGAGTCGTTTTTCCACAATTTAATCTTACTCGATGAGACGTGACGATTCTCACTCTTGACGGGAGACGTTTCTATTTTTAGTTTCGTCATCCGACGTCAAAACTGAGATCCGTCTTCTTAGTTAGCTCACATTCATCGCCACGATCACCACGATATTTATTTTATAATTTTTGGAGTTTATTTGACCACTTTTATATTTTTAACAAGTTTTATATTATTTTTAATAATTAATTTATAAATTATTTTCGGCCAAATAAAATTTATTTGAGTTTTAAACGTTTTAAAGAATTTTTGAGGAAATTTCCAGCTCATTTGGACCAAGTCAAACCCTTGGGTGAGTTGGAGTAGTTTTAATTCAAATTTTAAATTATTTTAATATTCTAATCCTATTAGATTTAGCCCTAGACCAAGTCAACCCATCTATACTATATAAGCAATCCCTAGGAAGACCTATTTTCCAAAGAAATTAGCCCTAGCCTCTTCCAAACTCATTTTGGACGTTGCGACGAATCGTCGCAACGTTGCGACGTTCAGCTCCCCGCACGACCGAGAAAACCCCCCGCAATCTCCCGCTCCGACCGAGGGCAAGCCCCGCATCCATCGCTGTCCGCACCGCTGCAGCAACCCCCGCCCCGTTCCCCCGCTTGACCGAGAGGAGCCCTCGGTCTGACCGAGGCCCCGCTCCGCACAAGCGCTCCGCATCCGTTGCCGCTTGTCGCCCCGCTCCGCAGCCCGCACGACCGACCCGCCACTCCGCATTGACCGACGTTGCAAGCGTTGCAACGTTGCAACGCTGTCCCGCCCGCATCCAAGCGCACGACCGAAGCTCCCCATCGACCTGACCGAAGGAAAACCCCGCACCCAAGCAACGCCGCAGCTGCTGCACACCCCAACGTCGCAGCCCCCGCATTCACAGCGCACGACCGACGGTTCTCCCCGCATCGGCTGTGTACGACCGACGGCCATACGTCGCAACCCCGCAACCGTCGCACCACTTGCCTCCGTGGGCCCCCCAAGTTCCCCAGAGGTATTGTGGGTCCCCCAAAGGTCCCTAGGACTACTGTGGGCCCCACCAAGGTGCTCGCTCTTCGAGGATTCGTCGCGTACGACGTCGTCGCACGTCGTAGCCCGTCGTCGCACGTGCTAGCTTGGGAATCTGGAATCGTCGCCCCGGGTTGATTGCTCTGAATTTCCAGGGAGGAAACTAATTGGAATCTGGACTTGGAGCGCGATCTTATTATTCCAACCCCCGGCGTCGCTACCCGACGCCGGTGTAGCTTTCGCGTCGTGTTGAGGTAACGTTTTGCACCCCTAGGACCCCAAACCCAATTGCATGCTAATCAAGACTAAAATCAGTATTTTTAAAGTATTTTAAATGTTTTAGAATTCACTAATCAAGATTAATAAAACGGATGTAGGCCGGTGGACTTGTGCATGTAGGAATCGTGACTTTGGACTCGTTGGACGGTGTTTTCTTGACGTGATAATTGCAGGCAAGTGAAACTTGCCAACTCTTGTGTAGGGCCATGTTTTTAGGCCACTTCCTTACTTTTAGCGTAAAAGAGACTAGTCAGTGAAATGATAGCTGGCTAGACGCCTACTTGATCTAGTTTGACAACGAAACTAGATCCGTCACCTAAATGATCTAGCTTGACAACGAAGCTAGATCCAACCATTAAACTTGTCATTCATGCATGCTAAACTGTCACGTTTACTTTTCTTACTTGTACGCTTTACTACTTGCCATGCCATGTCATCCATGCATTGATTGTTGCATCGTAGCACACGCTACAATACTTGTCCTCGTACTACTTGTCCGGCTAGGTGCACCCCTACGCTATACTTGTTTACACACTTCCTGGCTCGTGGTCCAGAAGCGAGCATTCCAAGTTCGGGGGTAAGGCCCTGGCTCGACACACGTGGAGGGGTAGGGTTGAGCGACCACTCAGCGTAAAAGTGTGCCCGTACAGCCTCTTTAGCTGTAAGGCGTGAACTCTGTGCACGAGGTGCTTACTTTTCTTGTCTTGTACTTGTCTTGTGAATGTCATGCCATGCTCGTACTTTACTTCGCTTTACTTTACCTGTTGCACTCATTACTTTAACTGCCATGTCATTGCATCATGCTAGAACTTTTAGGTTGCTCTTACTTGTACTTTCAGTTTCACTTGCACAAGTCTCTTGTAGACTTGCTGACATGTGCCCCTTGCTCTTTTGGGTGTCACATGTTAGACCCTGAGCCAGAGACAGTCGTTGCTGAGTACGTGATGTGTTGCTGACGCTGAGTCTGAATCCATGATTGCCCAGGAGGATTTTGGGGGACACCAGTGACCATGCTTTGAGTCTTTGTTGAGCTTTATTTTGTTTTAAGCCTTTTGTTAGTCTTTGGTGCGTAGCACCGTCGTTTGTACTTTGTACTTTTGTTGGCCATGTTTGGGCCTTTAGACTCTTTTATTTGTAGCCTGGTGGCTTTTCTGCGTTGTTGAGATTTATTATTATGGATATTCTGAGATGTTTCTTTTGTCTCTTTCGTTATTATTATCTTTGTTTCGTTTCGCGTTGCAAGGACCTGCAGTTTTAAAGTAATTGACGCTTATCGGACTTGCGGCTTTGTAGCTTCAAGTCTGAGCGGACCTTCTCACGCTTCGCCTCCACATTTTTGGGAAGCGGGGCGTGACAGGTTTTGTTGGTGGCCCATGCAGGTCGAGTCTTGCAATTGCGAATTAACGGAACAACGATAATAACGGAATGTCCATTAAATAAATTGCAACATCCGAGTTATAAAGCCCCGAGTCTAGTCGCTTTCTTAGGACACTAGGTGATAAGAAGGCTTAGTTAGATGTCTGTGCTTGCTAGTTAGAGGCCCTGACTATAGTTAGACTCCCTTTTAGCAATTGATCTAATCGTCGTAGGAGTTACCTTAGTGGTTATTGCCTAACCCTGACCATGTTAGACCTCTAAAATTTTCCTTCGGGCGTTCGCTTTCGGGTTCATCGATTTCGGACCAAGCTGAACGCATTTCTTTACCGTATAACCTTTAGAAGACTTAGCGCTTAGTTTTTAATCTTTAGATGGTCGACCGTATGAGTTCCCCGTAGACTCTTCTAATCCATATCCTAGGTATATGTACGATTTGATCATCCGACCAATTTCCTTGCCTCGATTCACGAGATCGCCTCATGACGATCGTCGTCCATTTTCGAACCTCTCCAATATGAACTTTGAAACTCTTGAAAGTATTTTTCGACTTCCTCCTTTCCGAAGTCTAATTTTGAACCAAATCTCAATGCATGTATACTTATACTTCATCCCCCTTCGTTGATTTAAATTTTTTAAAAACGTTGTCGGAATTTCTGAATGCTAGTTTATAGCATTTTCCCAGCCTATGTTTTCGTACTCATGTCGTCTTTTCATATATTAATTTTATTCTGAACCGTACTTTTATTTTGCTCAGTTCGATTTATAATTTTCCCTCTTATTTATGCCATTTGGATAATACTTCGTGTTTACTTTTAATATACTTTTCAAGTCACATGGAATTTCAGATTTCCGCAAGTTGGTTTTTGCTCGCCGTTCTCACTATTTCAGATTTTTGCAAAATTACTATTTTTCATAACCACTTCCTGCTCTAGACCCTCCCTGATTTGATTTTAAAGATTTGCTATTCGATCCTGATAATTCTTATGCTAAGCTACTACCATTTCCTTTCCGCTCACCATACACGCTTTTAGAAAAATTCTAAACCAAATTGAATTTCAACTATTTTTATAACCGTGCCAGACTTGTTGTGCTCGTATATTAAGAACCTTGTGTAAATCAGTTTTACATTTTCGGTAAACCTTGGTTTTCTAAAAGTAGTTTCAAATTGATCATTTTAAATTTTCCATAGCCTAAAAGTTTTGAAAGCATTAACATGAGTTTAAATTCTTCCGCTACTCGATTTCATTCTTCGACTTTCCAAAACTTTTGACAACATTTTATTAAATTACTGACTGATGGAATTTTCTAAACCATGTCCTTAATATTCGCGTAAATGATTTTACTTCCTTTTAAATTTTTTTAAAAACCAAGAGACCATTTTCTCTTATTATGAATATTCGACTCAAATTTATTTTGAACAACTCGTTTTATCGATCCCTAAATATTTCTTTTCAGACGAGGATTTTAACTTTTGAAGTACAAACAGTTTTCAAACTCCGCGTATTTTAGCTTATGCTATTTACCCTATTTCTTTCCCCCTCTATAAAGCATCATTACATCTCCTTTTTCCCTCAACCTAAACCTCACCTTTGAGTCAATGTTTCGTCCAACCAAGCCGTCTCCTCGTATTCGTCCTATCTGAACTCGTGCTTATCGATCCTTCCCTCGTCTCGCCCTCGATCTCTCTTTATTGCTTAGGCCTTAGGGTCCGTCAATGTCTGTGTCAACCCTTAGTTGTTAGTAGACCCTTGGACCCTTGAGAGGTGTCGTTGTGCACGTACCTAAGTTGTGTACGTGGGCTTGAATGAGTGTACCCCCCATAGTATATTGGTGCTTGCCTATTGTGTGATATATTTATATATATATATATATACTCGGAGTTATTCGTGATAGTATGAAGTTGTTGTGAGATAGTAGTTATGGATTTTGTGTGGATAGCTATACTATACTAGGGATGCTTGAGTATATAAGAGTTAGCGTTGGAATATCTAATGGAGTGTATTAGTTAGAGATACTTATAATGGTTGAAATAAAATGATTGGTAAAGCTATGTGTGTGCTAGGTGTGATAATAATAAGTGTATGTATAGTTAAGTAAGTAGGCCTATTGAGTGACCCATATATTATTACGTATGAGTATGTGCTCGTAGGTAGGTATATATGTGCTTATATGTAAGTAGTTATGTTTCGTTGCATGAGTATATAGGGGATATATATATAGGTAGTAGGGTTATAATTTTGATTGGTATTGTTTGCTTTCGCGGGATGTCGCATGCGTGCATACCGTGAGGTATACACGACCATTGCACATCTTAATTATGTATGTGTGGATGTGTTAGTATACTAATTATAGGTAGTAGGCTATGGTGTGAATATATGTTACATGTGTGTGACTATACGATGAATGCATATGTATTAGGGAGTGTATTATAGTTATACGTGTGCTGATGTCAGTATTATTATTATGGTATATAGATTGATTTAACCATGTGAGTATTACCTGACTAGATATTAGGTGAATGACTTATGGTATGTATATGGTTGTATTGGTAGACGTATAAATATTGGAGTGATATGGTATAAGTATGAATGTCGTGCTACGTATATGGAATATTCTGATATGTGTATTGAGTCTCACTCAAGCTTGAGTGAGTATACTCTAAGTATATTGAATGTATGTTGTAGTTTGAATATAGCAATGCTTGATGTATGTATAGTGATAGGAGTGTTTGTGCCTGGTTGTGCTACGCACATGATTGTGGGTCGCTACGCCAGTATATAGTTATAGGTGTTGGTCTTGCGGTATAGTTATTTACTAAGGACTTGTTGTGTGAACGTATGTGTACTAGCTAAAACTAGGTGTGTAGGTGTACTAGTTATATAATGGTATGATTGGCGTATGAAAATGAAATGTTAGCGTGTATGGGAGTGCACCATGCACGGGTAAGTATGTGCTTAGTTATAGGTATGGATGACTATGGTCTATGTGGCGTGTCGTAAATATAGTTATAGGACCGTACGTGATGTGAATATATGGTGAACTAATTGCATGTATTTGAATGACTATATATTGTGAAATTATAGTAGTGGTGAATGTATATTAGATATAGTGAACTTGATTTAATAATGGTATGGTGTGACTATATGTGTTGAGATGCTTGGTAATGGATGAATATTAGAGGGTAGTATACCCTGGATGTTTGTGCATAGGTAGCTACATATAGGTAGAGCGATGATTGTATTGGCTAAGTGTGAGACTATCCTATATAAGTATCTGAACTACTGTTTGTGAGTAGCAGTTATATAAGGGATGTAAGTTTATATACCGGATTGAAATACATGTATGAAGTTGACGGACTATAATAGGTATAAGTGTATACGTACGTGAATGTATATATATAAGTGTTGGTGGTAATAATGTTTGACTACCTAGTGCATATATGAGCACTTGTAATGACTATACTTGGTTTGAATTATAAAGTGACTTGATTGGGGTAGTTACTAGAGCGACTAGCTATATTAGAAAGTCCGAGGACGGACTTTATTCTAAGGTGGGGAGGATGTAACGACCACTTTTCGTCGTACGTTGTTCGTGCACGTGCTTTTGGCCGTGCACGTGTTTGCTTTAGACTTTATTTGTTTGTGAACACTTTCGTGTGATATGCCGTTGTGAACGTCTCTGAGAGTATTAAATAGTGGCACTATCTTGGAATGAAGTTTCTCGAGTCGTTTTTCCACAATTTAATCTTACTCGATGAGACGTGACGATTCTCACTCTTGACGGGAGACGTTTCTATTTTTAGTTTCGTCGTCCGACGTCAAAACTGAGATCCGTCTTCTTAGTTAGCTCACATTCATCGCCACGATCACCACGATATTTATTTTATAATTTTTGGAGTTTATTTGACCACTTTTATATTTTTAACAAGTTTTATATTATTTTTAATAATTAATTTATAAATTATTTTCGGCCAAATAAAATTTATTTGAGTTTTAAACGTTTTAAAGAATTTTTGAGGAAATTTCCAGCTCATTTGGACCAAGTCAAACCCTTGGGTGAGTTGGAGTAGTTTTAATTCAAATTTTAAATTATTTTAATATTCTAATCCTATTAGATTTAGCCCTAGACCAAGTCAACCCATCTATACTATATAAGCAATCCCTAGGAAGACCTATTTTCCAAAGAAATTAGCCCTAGCCTCTTCCAAACTCATTTTGGACGTTGCGACGAATCGTCGCAACGTTGCGACGTTCAGCTCCCCGCACGACCGAGAAAACCCCCCGCAATCTCCCGCTCCGACCGAGGGCAAGCCCCGCATCCATCGTTGTCCGCACCGCTGCAGCAACCCCCGCCCCGTTCCCCCAATTGACCGAGAGGAGCCCTCGGTCTGACCGAGGCCCCGCTCCGCACAAGCGCTCCGCATCCGTTGCCGCTTGTCGCCCCGCTCCGCAGCCCGCACGACCGACCCGCCGCTCCGCATTGACCGACGTTGCAAGCGTTGCAACGTTGCAACGCTGTCCCGCCCGCATCCAAGCGCACGACCGAAGCTCCCCATCGACCTGACCGAAGGAAAACCCCGCACCCAAGCAACGCCGCAGCTGCTGCACACCCCAACGTCGCAGCCCCCGCATTCACAGCGCACGACCGACGGTTCTCCCCGCATCGGCTGTGTACGACCGACGGCCATACGTCGCAACCCCGCAACCGTCGCACCACTTGCCTCCGTGGGCCCCCCAAGTTCCCCAGAGGTATTGTGGGTCCCCCAAAGGTCCCTAGGACTACTGTGGGCCCCACCAAGGTGCTCGCTCTTCGAGGATTCGTCGCGTACGACGTCGTCGCACGTCGTAGCCCGTCGTCGCACGTGCTAGCTTGGGAATCTGGAATCGTCGCCCCGGGTTGATTGCTCTGAATTTCCAGCGAGGAAACTAATTGGAATCTGGACTTGGAGCGCGATCTTATTATTCCAACCCCCGGCGTCGCTACCCGACGCCGGTGTAGCTTTCGCGTCGTGTTGAGGTAACGTTTTGCACCCCTAGGACCCCAAACCCAATTGCATGCTAATCAAGACTAAAATCAGTATTTTTAAAGTATTTTAAATGTTTTAGAATTCACTAATCAAGATTAATAAAACGGATGTAGGCCGGTGGACTTGTGCACGTAGGAATCGTGACTTTGGACTCGTTGGACGGTGTTTTCTTGACGTGATAATTGCAGGCAAGTGAAACTTGCCAACTCTTGTGTAGGGCCATGTTTTTAGGCCACTTCCTTACTTTTAGCGTAAAAGAGACTAGTCAGTGAAATGATAGCTGGCTAGACGCCTACTTGATCTAGTTTGACAACGAAACTAGATCCGTCACCTAAATGATCTAGCTTGACAACGAAGCTAGATCCAACCATTAAACTTGTCATTCATGCATGCTAAACTGTCACGTTTACTTTTCTTACTTGTACGCTTTACTACTTGCCATGCCATGTCATCCATGCATTGATTGTTGCATCGTAGCACACGCTACAATACTTGTCCTCGTACTACTTGTCCGGCTAGGTGCACCCCTACGCTATACTTGTTTACACACTTCCTGGCTCGTGGTCCAGAAGCGAGCATTCCAAGTTCGGGGGTAAGGCCCTGGCTCGACACACGTGGAGGGGTAGGGTTGAGCGACCACTCAGCGTAAAAGTGTGCCCGTACAGCCTCTTTAGCTGTAAGGCGTGAACTCTGTGCACGAGGTGCTTACTTTTCTTGTCTTGTACTTGTCTTGTGAATGTCATGCCATGCTCGTACTTTACTTCGCTTTACTTTACCTGTTGCACTCATTACTTTAACTGCCATGTCATTGCATCATGCTAGAACTTTTAGGTTGCTCTTACTTGTACTTTCAGTTTCACTTGCACAAGTCTCTTGTAGACTTGCTGACATGTGCCCCTTGCTCTTTTGGGTGTCACATGTTAGACCCTGAGCCAGAGACAGTCGTTGCTGAGTACGTGATGTGTTGCTGACGCTGAGTCTGAATCCATGATTGCCCAGGAGGATTTTGGGGGACACCAGTGACCATGCTTTGAGTCTTTGTTGAGCTTTATTTTGTTTTAAGCCTTTTGTTAGTCTTTGGTGCGTAGCACCGTCGTTTGTACTTTGTACTTTTGTTGGCCATGTTTGGGCCTTTAGACTCTTTTATTTGTAGCCTGGTGGCTTTTCTGCGTTGTTGAGATTTATTATTATGGATATTCTGAGATGTTTCTTTTGTCTCTTTCGTTATTATTATCTTTGTTTCGTTTCGCGTTGCAAGGACCTGCAGTTTTAAAGTAATTGACGCTTATCGGACTTGCGGCTTTGTAGCTTCAAGTCTGAGCGGACCTTCTCACGCTTCGCCTCCACATTTTTGGGAAGCGGGGCGTGACAAAGGGTGTGAGCTATGGCTAGGGAGTCAACCGCCAAGTTTATTCCCCCTTGGCCCAACGGTCAAAGGCGGTCTTTTTCCCACCGATGACAATGAAACACCCCGCGTAACCATTAGATTCCTACTCCCTATCGATTTCCTAACCCTATGGACGCATCGGGAAGAGCCCCCGAAGGGGTTTCCACCAAAATCCCAGATTTGGGAACTACTCACAAAAATTTATGAAAAAGCGATCTAAATGAAATTTAACTGTTGGAATCATAATCGGACAATTGCAATGCGGAAGTAATGGAGTAATAAAGACAATACTAAAATTTTAGAAAGATCTAAAAACTTACAAAAGAGTAACAATTACAGCCGTCACAAGGAAATAAAACAATAGAAAAAAAATACAGCTCTCGTTTCTGGAACCCTAGGGGTTCTATTTATAGACCTTCACATCAACCGATCGGTTGACAAGTCAACCGATCGGTTGATCCGTTACAAATTAATAACAGAAAACGGCGAGCTTTCACCCGATCACATGAACCGGTCGGGTGAGTTCTTGAGTGACCGGTTGGATCTTGGAGCAGTCGGGTGAATCGATCGGTTCGACGTCCGTGTCTTCAGCTCTTCTTCTTCAGCTACAGATGAACCGATAGGGTGAGAGTCACCCGATCGGTTGGCGTTTTGCTTCGAGAAAACAGAGAACAGCCCCCGCTGAACCGGTCTGCGAACCGGTCGGGTGACTTCTTTGTGAGCTGCGGCAGAGACCGGGTGGTGCACGCGTGCATCACCCGATCGGTTGGAGATGACCAACCGACCGGGTGAGGGGCTGAAAGATGAATTCTTTGGCGTTTGACCCCCTGGATCACGCGTGACTTCTCCCGTTGCTCCGGGGACTTGGGATATCATCGTTAAACGTCCCCTACGTGATCAATCCCCTGCAATCATGGATAAACAAAGAAAAGTGAAAGAAAACGGGAAAATACACGAAAACGAATAAGAGACGGCGGAAAAACACGGCGAAACACAAAAGAAAACGTGCGTGAATATATGAAATATAAACGCACGTCAGTCTCTCCCCTAATGCATATGTATGAAATACAAGAATTATATTTACATAATGCATATATCTGTCCTCCTTGACATCGTCAAAAAGGTGGACAACTTAAATATCCCCTTTGTCATCTTAACCAAAGATGTGACAATATACTAGAGTAAAGAAATGTATGATACCAAATTGTAAATTTTAGTGGGTATCAATCACTATCCCATGCTCCCCCTAGATCATAGAAAATGTCAACTTTTGACTTCTAGGATCTAATACCAATTGTAAAGTAGAAGATAAACAATCTCTAACAATTGAGGTAATACCAATTGTAGACAATGAATCTTGGAATAATCCTCTTTACCAATTGATATACATATATTGGAGCCATGGGCCTAAAGTGTATCAAAGCAATAGATATGGAGAAATCAAGCTTCAATGATACACAATGACATTGCCAAAAGAAATATAACATGAAACATGTTGGCAATATCTAAGGGGTTTAGTTTGAGACCAAAACTAACCAATTGTAAACAATGATCTCAAACACGCCCCGAAATGAGAGTCAAAATATGTTTTTAAAATATTTTAAACATACAACATACTAACTCCCCCATTGACATACATATGGATCAACAAATGCATGAATGTCAATGTATTCCCCAAGATTCCCATTTTCATGAAAAAGATAAATTTGAAAACATTTTCAAAATCATGAAATACACACAAAGAATAGGTATGCTAAAATAAACATTTAAGCACAATACCCATGCAATATGCATATATGTGAGGAACCTAAACATTAAGGAACCAAACCCAAGAGGAGTTTGATTTCCTAATGTAATCACATGAGATGATCATATCCCTAACTAGAGAGTTGATGTAACTATCCCTCTCTTGCACACTAACCTTAGTAGGAACCCATAAACTCAAGGATTTCCTAGGCAAGGGTTTTGCCTTTGTAAGAGTGGTGGATGTGGCATGCTTAGGTGTAGAAACGAATTTCTTGGCATGCATAGAATGAGGATTTTGCTTCTTAGCAAATAATAAAGAGTTTTCATTCTTCCTCATTACCTTGTGATTTACATGCTTCTTGTTGTTGTTATTGTTATACAAGAAAGCATGGTAATTCTTCTTAGGTGCTTTAGAAATATTTCTTGTATTAGCACCATAAGAGGAATTAGAGGTGGGTTTGGGTACCACATTTTGAATATATCTCAAGCCTCCTCTATGATTTGCCGGATGTTGTTTTTCAAGCAAATCGTGGAGTGAATCCCTAGAATACACAAATTTTGAGCTTACTGGATTCCTCTTCACATTTCAACATAAGTTGTTGAATGCGAGTTTCTAAGCTAAGGTTTTGAGTAACAAGATTATCATTAGACAAACTCAATTCCTTAACTTGAGAGAGAAGTGTGTCTCTCTCACCAGTGTCACAATCATGCATTTCATCATGGATTACACTAGCAATTTCTAGTTCATGCAATCTACTCTTAGCAATCTTATATTTTGCTTTTAATTTATTGTAAGAGTTAATGCACTTACTAGCATTTTCGGAGACCATACCAAAACGATATTCAAGCTCCTCGTATGAGATCTTCTCCTCAATCTCATCATCGTCTTCTTCCTTGCTAGAGCTTACGATAACTCCTCCCCGATTGCCATGAGGCACGATTCCTCATAGGAGTTGAGCCATGCTTCTAACTCATCTTCATTTGAGCCAGAGCGGATTGGTATAGGAACATCAATTACTACAAAGCACGCGTGAGCATCTTCCTTTGCATCCTTTTCTTCGTTACTTGATATATCCTCACTCGAATCATCAAATGTCCCGACAAGCCCCTGCGTGTGGTTTTTAGACTTGGACTTCCCTTTCCAATGCATCTTCCATTTACCCTTGTAAGTCTCTTTGTTGGGTTTGGAAGGGTATTCGGTGGATAGGTGACCTTTTCCACTGCAAGTGTAACAAGTAGGAACCTTGTTAGAATTGGAGGTAAACGTTGACAAAGACTTACCTTGCTTGCACTTGAGGAATGCCTTGAATTGCTCGGCAAGATCCTCAATTTCTTCTCCACTCACCCCTTCTAGCTCATCTTCTTCACTAGGAGCTTCTCGATGGAATTTCTTCCTCCATTTGATTGGCTCCTCCTTGGCATGGAATGCAACCCCCTTGTGCTTCTCCGGCTTCTTGGGCTTCGATGGTTGAATCTCCTTCTTGTGTTGAAGCTTCACTTCGTACTCCATGAGATTTCCAATGCACTCCTCAACGGTGTACTTAGACGTGTCATATGACTCCAAAATTCCGTTGGCCTTTGACTCCCAATGAGGTGAGAGAGATTCAAGGATCTTCTCTACACGATCCTCTTGGGAAATCATCTTTCCAAGTCCCTCCAAAGCGTTCAAGATATCATTGAACCTTATGAACATCTCTGAAATGCTTTCTCCTTCCTGCATCTTAAACATTTCATATTTAGATCTATACACAGTTTGTTTAGATTTCTTTACCTTTGTAATCCATTCATGACATATCTCCAAAGTATGCCAAATTTCGTTGGCCGTTTTGCACATGGAGATGCGGTTGAACTCATTTGTTAAGAGGGCACAATGGAATGCATTCATAGCCCTCGCATTGAATTTGATCGAGTCCTTCTCTTGAAGCCACAGGTGTAGTGGGCTTCTCAAATGGCACCTCCGTGATGTCCCATAGGTCTTGACCCTCCATGTAGATCATCATCCTGATCTTCCAACTTGGGTAGTTAGTTCCGTTGAAGAGCGGGGATCGAACGGTAGAATGACCTTCTTCATGAGACACGGATGTAGCGTTGAATGCCATCATTCCAGTATGCTGTAACCTCGATCTGATGCCAATTATAAGGATCGCCTTACCCTTGCAATACTAACAACACATTAGAGGGGGTGAATAGTGTAATGGCAATAAATTGTCCAATTAAAATTAAACTTACAAATACGGAATAATAAATGTAAGAGGAAATAATTGACACAATCAATCCAAACACAAACACAAGAATATACCATGGTTTCCCAAACTTGGGTACGTCCAGCCACACCAATATTCACTATAATCCCATAAAGAGAAGTGAATACAAATCCCACAAAGAGATACCTCACCAAGAGGATTTTGCCCTACACAAAGACCCAACCAACCATACACAGGGGTCAAACTTCCACCTAGAGAATACTAACTCCCACTCAGAGAATTAGGGTTAGCCCTACACTAGGACACCAAACTCCCACTCTGAGAGTTACTCCCACAAAGAGTTATTCCCACTAAGAGCATATCCTAATTCCACAAAGAGATATACTCCCACAAAGAAAGAAATACTAATTCCCACAAAGAGAATTAGTGTTACAAAGAAACACCAAGAAAAATAAATATTCTTACCTATGCTTTGAGATGCTTACTCATAGATGAATGCAAGGCATGGAAGAGGCTCTCCAAGTGTTGAGATTTGCTTGAAAGCACTTGGATGATTTCCCTTGAGCTGGACTTCAATGCATGAAGAGGAATGAGAGCTCAAAGAGGGAAATGAGAGAGTTTGAGAGTGGCTTAATCAATCTCTAATGATTTGCAATAGCATCAAGAAGTTCCTATGAACTCAACCCTCTCATATATATAGGAACTCTATATCAACCCTCAAAACCCAAGGAAACAGCTAAAAACAAAACGCTGCAACTGCTAGTTTCTGGGCAGAAACGTCACTGACAGACGACTGATGACAGACGACTGTCCAACGGCTAGAAAATATCCAACGGCTATAATCTGAGCCACGACAGTCGACTAATGAAGTCAATACAGACAATTGTAAACAGCACAGTCGCCTGTAAATCCTTCAGCAGGCGACTGTTACAGGGGATGGAATAAAACAGAGAGTTGCACTCTTTCTCCAGAAAGCATACAGGCGACTGATGATAAGAATCCAGTCGATTGTAAAATAATCAGGCGACAGTAAATCCTTCATCGGTCGACTGTTGCAGGAGATGGAGAAAAACAAAGAGAAGTAGAAATTGCACTTACGCTACTCAGACGACTGTTGACTAATTCACAGGCGACTGTAAATATACAGGCGACTGTAAACTGAGCATCAGTCAACTGATGCGAAAAGCTCAAGTAGAGTCAATAGAAATGTTGACTTGAGCAGTGCATCATAGTCGACTGTAGAAGACTCGACAGGCGATTGGAATCACCCAGTTGACTGTGAACTCTTCATCAGGCGACTGTTGGAGAACCAGATACTCCAAATGAGTCTTAGGTCATGATGAGGCTATTGGGTTGGATTCTATGATAATCCTAAGGCTCGCTAGGATGGTTAAAATGCATATGCATGAATGAGTAGACCATATATCAAGGCATTACATTAACCTAGACTCAAATGAGAGAGAAAGCAATAAAGAAAATATTACATGGATTACATTGCTTTCCTTAGAGTCTATGTCTTCAATCTTGAAGCCTTGATGATCTCCATCATCTCCAAGCTTTGGCACCCCTTGAGTCCAAGTTTTGGCCCTTCTCCATTTGATGTACATCCTTGCGCCAAGTGTTTAGTCTCCAAAAATGATATTCTTGAAATGTAACTATGAGACTAAAACAAGAGAGCCATTAGCAACAATATAATGTTGTGATCATCATCAAAATAACATTGGTATGAAACATCAATACTCAACATATTTCATTCATTTCAACAAATAATGAAGTCATGCGGTAAGGCACACAATAATAGCAGGCATGCAATAAGAAGTGAATAAGATAACAAGGCAGATGCTTCAAATATTCTAGAGATGTGTGAATCTCGTTGCATATCCAACACGAGCATACTAAATACTACTGCATACATTCAGTTTCAATCCATTTCATGCATTCATATAGAGAGATCGTCAACAGAATATATATGCAAGCATATGAATAGTAAGACACTGAAATACTCTAAGTAGCATGGCAAAAGTAATAAGCATTGTGATAGCTACTAAAGCTAAGAGAGATATCATCATTCAGAATATATCTAGCAAAAGGGGAAAAGAAAGGCTGAGAAAATAAAATAAAATTAAGCATGCAAGCATACCAACATGAAAAATATGATGCTAAAAAAATAAAATGATGAAAAAGTGGTGGAAAATAAAAATAAAAAGGTGTAAAATGAAAGAAAATGAAAATCACATGAAAATAAAAGTGATAGCGCTAATTCTCCAAGCTAAACAAAACAATGTTCTCACTGTTGAGAACACGCTAGCAAGAAGGGAAAATAACGCTTGGGTGGGTGGGTGTAAAATAAAAGAAAATAAAAAAACGAAACTATGCAAATAATAAAAGAAAAGTGCATATGCATCACCTAATGCCTAATATGCAAAAATATGAACAAGCAGGTAGATGATGCAAATGATGTTAAGATGCAGGTGCAAATGCAAAATGATGGAAAATATACATGCAGTGCAAAAGGGTCATCCTCCAAGCTATACATGGTAGACAAATGGGAACAAAAAGGATAGGGGTGACAGGAGCAAAAATAGTGTGAAGATCAAGCAGTGGCATCACTATCTGGAGGTGATGATGGGTTCGACTGCTGGGGACCAGTGATAGGAACATCGGGCACAGAAGGTGAAGGCTCGACCGGTGCGTCGGCCGGTGAGGCAACAGAAGAGATGAAGGCTAAGACAGAGGGGCAAAAGCTGGAGTGTCGACAGGTGTGAGAACGTGTGTGTCGACGACGAAAGTCTCCAACTGAGGTGCAACCGACTCAAGAGAAGAAGTGACAGGCCCTACAGAAGCCTGAGAGTGGGACACAGTGAGCAGTGTAGGGGGCAGAAGGGACATGGTCTAGCCTGGGAAGACAGGCTGGTGCAAGTATGATAGTGGGTGCATGCTGATGCCTAAGGATATCAAGAATAGAGGCGAGGTCCCGCTCCACGGATTGCTGAAAAGAGGAGAGCGAGGCCACGAGGGTATCAAAGGCATGCCTCAGGGTGATAACCTCGGTCTTCATCACAGAAAGACGTGCATCCGTGCTGCAGGAGCTAAGGGGTGGACGTGAACTGTTAGAGACCACCCTCGTGGGGTGTCCACAGGCAGGTGATACCCGGGGTCTGAACTGAAAGTCAAGGGAGGGTGGTCTAACAGGGATCTCAAATGGAGAGGATGTGAGTGGAATGGATCCGAGATCTGGTGCAGAAACAGAAGCAGCATCATCATCAGAAATGGGAAACGTCGTGGCAACAGAAGTGGTGACAGACCCCACGACGCTCTCGAAGAAAACTACTAATGCTGGTACAGAAGTGGTGTCAGGAAGAGAAACTGTGGACCCTAGAGTGGTAGGAAGGGAAGTGAGGAGGTCCACATGTGCGGAAAGTGCGCTGGCAGAGACGAGCTCCAAAATAGGTGAATCGGTAGGCTCAGGAGCGAAAGAACTAGCTAGCTCCAAAGGGGTGGAAGAAGTAAGATCAAGAGCAGCAGAGTCAACTGTGCCCTCAGGTTCAGGCATGACATAGACAGAGGTAGAGACCTCCGGGGTAAAGGTGTGGACAGTCTCCGGGGTCTCCACGGTGGTGGGGGTGACGGGTGGTGGTGGTGGTCGGAGCACTGACAGAAGTGGAAACAGAAGTGCTCCCAGGTGGGAGTGGGTGTGTAGGATGGGCTGGCTGGGCTGCCACGAGGGCATAAATGTCAGGCTCGTCCTCGTCAAAACTTAGATGTCGTCGTCGACTGGTGCTCCAGGTAGCTCCAGAACGTGGATGGGGTAATGGAAAAAATGCGGGGAGTGAGCCAGTCAAGCTGGACTAGGGTGACATGGGTGAGGTCGGGGTGGGGCTGGTAGAGGTACTGCTCGCGGTGGGCGCATAGAAGGTAAATCAAGTGACACTTACTGTGCGGCCTGAAGATGGACATGCAGGTGAGCACATCCATCGTCAGGCGTGTAGGCCCGGTGGGAATCACTAGACGTGCAGGAAGCGCTAGGCCGAGCATCTGGGTGAAAATGGTGAAAAATCCACTGCAGCAGATATCGATGGCAGCGTGGGCGGTCTGAAAGAGGCGGTGACACCGGCAGTGTACTGTTCGGAGAGTAGGAAGGGGTGGAGGGTGCCGTCTGGGTGGAAGCACAGCAGTTGAGTCATCCCCATAAGATGGGAAAGCTCAGGTAGGGAGAGTGTCCCGACCTGTAATACCCCGATTCCATATGTACGCGTGTTTAAACGTATTTTGGCGTGGATGCATACGAATAATTTTTGGGAGTATTCCCGTATTTTTCTTTAATTATTTTGATGTAGGAATTATTTTTAAAAGATTTAACTTATCATTTGGTATTAGTAAATATGAGTATTTGAATGAAATACCGTGTATTCTAGAAGTATGGTGTAATTCCCATGTATTTTTATTTTTCACAAAATACAAATTCCAAAATTCTTTAACCATGACACATCACTAGCTAATGTGTCATCTTGCATGGTAAAAAGAAAACACATGGCATCATCTTTGACTAAATGAATGGATGGGATTAATTGGGTGAAAATCAAAACCAAAAAAACCAAAAAAAATCAAAATTTCTCTCATTCTCACCATATCCTCTCTCTCTCTCTCTCTCAAATCTGTCCAAATTCACTCCTCCCCCTTTCTCCCCTTTTGCACCACCATTACCTCCACCAAACACCACCCCAAGCACCTCCCCTTCCACCACCAACAATCCATCACTTTTTCTTATCATTCTAACACCAAAATTAACACCAAAAAGCTCTCAAAAATTCCAAACTTTGGAGGTCAATTGGGAGATTGAAAGGAGAAGACTAGGAGGCTATCCATCAAGGACTAAGAAGGGCCAATGACATATTATTAGGAGGAGTACTAGTAAGGTAGAAATTCTTATCACCTTAGTATGGTTTAGTTTTAGAACTAAGGGTTTAATTAATTAGCAAGCTCTTTAGATTTTGTGTAGAAATTAAGTTTTGAACTTCATGCTGAAATTTACACAGAATTAGCTGATACTTTGGTAACTTGATGCACTTAATTGGCTATGTAGAAATTCATGAAAAAAATATATGTTGTACATATTGAAGTCATTAACAACTTTCATTTTTACAAGTTTTGCAAATTCGAACTGAAAAATAGAATAAAAATTCAGTTTCTAAAACTGGTCTGTTTTTAGAAAGATTTGACATCTTTCAGTAAAACGAGTAGAACTCCATGCACAATTAATAAAACATAATGATCTTGGTGCCGTTGGAAAACTGGCTTCAAGATCTTCAACTTGTAAATTTCCCGTTATAATTTTCTAAAAATCCTATATCTGCTTGTAACTGATAGAAAAATGGACTTGAACTGAACTCAGTTTCTGGTTCAGAATGCTAAAATTATACCTGTCAGGAGAAAATCCACCATAAATCACATATGTCAACTGAGTTTATGAAAATTGGTCAGTGAAAGGAAACCACCCATTTCTACAACTTTCATGAAGGGACCAGAGACCATTCTGACTGTAGATAGGCTAAAATGATGTTCTTTCTGCTGTAACTGTTTAGACAGATTCAAATTTTACACTATTGTCATACCATGCATTACTCTTTTATGTTTCGTTCAAATTCAGTTATCATGCTATTATTTGTCATGATTTATGTGATAATTAGTAGCTATGTTCACATGCTTTCCAATTTGTTCTAGTAAATGAAATTGTGTTCAAGTTAAAGTGCATATTAACATGTTTGCTATGTCCAAATAAAAGCTAGTATATTATGTTATGTTAAAGGACGTCTTATGTCATTTACTAACATGCAACAAGCTAGTATACATGGTTGTCTTATTATGCCATTACTTTCCATTATGCTAGCATGTAGCTTTATTTTGATTGAGTATGTTAACTTGAGACATTTGCTAGTGTTGTAGTTTCATCTTGTTTAGTGTATCATATTAGTGTTGTAACTTCATTAAGAAAGTGAATGGAATTGATGGAATTATGCGATGTTGAAATGAGATGAAGATGATGGTAGTTGTTGAATTACGACATCGGTGAAATTATAAAAGAGATGGAGAGATGAAAAAGCGGTAGTAGAGACCGCTAGATGATTTGTTGACAAACGAAGAAATACTTTAAAAACTGAGAGTGAGGATAAGAGTTTGACATCGGGAGCTCAGTCCATTCTAAAATTGGTGAGACTCCGAAAGTGGGTTTAGGGGAAACACGGGTAAACTTTAGGGGTTAAGGAGTGGACGTATGAATTATGATTTCTCGCCTGATGTGTTGCCCCTAAAAGGGGAGTTGGATAGGGCTAGAGAGGCCGCTGGTGTGCTCGTGTCGCACCATGACGGTAAATGATGGTTTGCTCCGTTTGTTCGACAGAAAAATCGAGATGAGTCTCGCTCTAGTACCTTGCCCCGTTCGGGTATGGAGTTACGAGAGGCCCCTCCAGTGCTCGTGTCGCTGGTTGAGGTACCATTTTTCACCCACCTTGGGTGAAGTCCGACTCCTTAGCGTCCTGCGGTTTACACGAGTTTCCAAATATGTGAATCAACAACTTAAAGTAATTGTCTTTAATTTATAAATGTTATTATCTCATGTGTCCTTACTTTTGTTTACTTTAATGCTGCTATCCCATGGTAACATGTTCTTATGCTTCCTTTCAATACCTGCATTTCATAATGTGGTTTCATATGCATGTTTTGCAAGTTCTTATAACTAAGTTCACATGTTAGAATGTATCACTTTTATGCACCATGAACCTTACTTGTTAGACCACCATCCCTAGATAGGTAGACCAGTTCTAAAACTGGGTTCTACTAGAGTGTTAGGAGTTTCTACTGGGTCACGCGTTGACGTGTCCCCGTTGACTTTTCAAGTTGGGGATAGTGACTGGAGCCTTGGAGTTGGTGATCGGTTGTAGGATTGGGTGGCGAGGGGTATGATGAGAGACTTGTACTTTTGGTGTTTCTTTTTCGGGTAGACCTTTGTAGCTAGAGTTATGATGATGAAATGTTTGAATTGTATAAGTTGGAACTGGACTTGGAGTTGTATAAGATTATCGTTGTCTCAGTGTAGCTTTCCTTATTTGTACCCCTTGAACAGATGGTGTATGTAAAAGACTGTATCAATGTATTTAAAATAAATGAAATATTGTATATTTGTTTATTCCTCAGTGTTATATCTATGATGGAGTTTTACTTGTACATCCCAGCACGTGCGCAGTGGCCTGCGGAGTTTTCTGTTCCGAGCAATATTTCTCTTCTCTCTCCTCGTTTTTCTTCACACCCGTAGTTTTGGGAATACCTGATTTGGATTCATTCTTATCGGCTATCCTGGGAAGCGGGTCGTGACAGGTGGCGGCCCATGCAGGTCTCTGCACTGCGGCGTGTATAAGGATAGTGCGGGTAATGCTCCATAAGGGTAGTTGTGTCCTAAGGTGGGTAGGTGATCAGTCTTAGAATAAAACCCTGGCATTAGGGACCCAATATATAGCGCTCCCTGAGGTTAAGCATGGGTAGTCGTTTGTATATATACATAAATGTATGGGTGGGTATGTGTTTGCATGGATATAAAAGTATTATTCGCATGTATTTCTATAGATATGTGTCTATAGTTATATATGTGTATATGATACACTATAGATACGAGTATGACTACTTATGTGTATTCTTACAATTCATAGTATAGATGTGTGTATAATAATGTTGTTTGTATGGATTGAGGTGAATGTAGTATTTGATGGGAGAAATTATGTGTAAGACATATTATCTATGCAATAGAGTATTATGTATTATCTATGTGGTAAGCTATAATTTGATTATAATTGGGTGTATATGTATGAATAAATGGATGTATATAGAGCTGTAAGTATGGATACTAAAGTATGATGTATTAAAATGATGTTAGGAGATATATTTGTATATGGGTGTCTGATGGATAAGTGTATATATATATATATATATATATACGGAGTATTTGTGTGAATATGTATTAGTGTATAAATAAAATTCATGATTAATGTGTTGGTATATGGATGTTACTTGTACGTCTGGGTGGGTGTATATTTGGATGTATAAGAGTGTATGATTGTATATATAGAATAATTATATGCATATGCGGTTATGTGATTGTATGGATATACAAGTATTGTATGCCCATTGTCGAATGTATCTGTGTGCCATACTTATATGTGTATCTATAGCTACACATATATGTATATGCTACTACCTTAACTACTTGTGTGGCTACATGTTGGTATGTGATATTATAAGCATATGTGTTAAAATGTGGTTGCACTATCAGATGTAGGTGCAATAGAGTGATTGTAATGATTGAGATGTAAGTAGTATATGTATATATATATATATATATATATATATATATATATATATATATATATATATATATATATATATATATATATATATGGGATTAATGGGTATCATACGCCATATGAGATATGCTCTCATACTCCCTCTCACATAAAGCAACCAAGTACAAGCCCACATGGGCTTGTACTTGGTTGTACTTGGTTGCTTTATGTGAGAGGGCGTATGAGAGCCTATCTCATATGGCGTATGATAGCCATTATTCTATATATATATAGTGTGATATATATAAGGCCTGTATGTGTGGATCCAAGGATCCATGTGTTCCGCTCATATATGAGCTGGCATACTCTTAGTATATGAGTATATTATAGTTGTCTATTATGGTGTGTATGCATACATGGTGTATATGCATACATGGTGAAATACGTGATGTATATATAGTTATATGTAAGGTTGTAAGCGTTATACTTATATGTGTGCATGGATATCTATATCATTATATAGATATATTGTATAGTGAATATATACTGTATGTGATGTATGCACACGTAGAGCGTGCAAATGCATGCGTGGATCCTTGAGTTCCACCCATGTATGTGTGGATATGTCTTAAGAGTATTAATGTTATGAGTTGATGTATATGATGAGTATATAATACATATATGACTGTAAGCTAGTACGCTTACGCCTGTGTATAGATGATTATAATTTTGTATGGTTATCTATGTGTATTGATATTGATATGGTAGATCTTGTGCAATGATACATCTGTGAATGTTGGATGGGTACTAGGAGACATACATGATTGTATGTCTGAGTATAGAAGTGCATGCGTATATATGTTAACATATGGTAACCTATGAGAAGTGTGTATCATGGACCTATATAGTTGATTGAGCTCTAGATGATGTATAGATATGGTATACCGTATGTATTGGTAATATGTGGTGTTTATGTATATGCTGATTGTGTAAATCCATGTGCGGATCTTTGTGTTCCACTCAAGTATGAGTGGGCATGCCCTAAGTGTACTAGATTTGTGTGTTTGATACATATACGAAAGATATATATGGTTGCATGTCCGACTGTAAGTGGATATGCTTTCACCGGTGTTGGATGAAATAGACGTACGTGAGTGAATATTGGATATGAATACATATGAATGTATACTTGCATATATAAAGTGAATATGTACTAGAAGGTTAATATACTACACATACATACTGTCAGGACTAGTTACTATAGTGATATGTACTGTGTGTATACTTGTGTGCGGACTATTATATAATTGTCTATATAATTAAAGGTGGTTATACTTACGTGCTTAAGTGATATGTTTGTGTATGGTTACCCACTGGATATGTGGTGCATCACATCGGTGTGTAACGTATTGGTGTATGACTACCTGCTATAATTGTATCGATATTTGGATATACCTATTTGCATATGTATGTTAGTAAGGTTGTATGTGTATTGGATGTGATGTATGTAGTGATATGAGTACCTATAGATAGATGTATACTTGGTTGTATACTTGATCTATACTTTGATGTATCTAAGTATATCCATAGGTATGTGTATGTATAATTATGCTAGCTCTGTGACTTATGAGTAGGGTGTGTTTAAATATCGTGTGAAAATGCATATATGTATATATATATAAATACTAGGAGTGTGAGAATACATAAAGAGGTGTATGTATTTAGATATATCTATATGTCTTTGATCATGTTCTTGTGTGAATTTTTATGTAAGTACATATGTATTGAGTGAAATAAGTGTATAAATATTGGAGTGTATATTGATGCCTTGGGTGTATCTATACATCCTACTTATTGCTATGTACGGCATGATGCAAGCGTATATATGTGTAGGTGAGATAACATGTGTATACATATTAGTCTGTATGTATATATGATAGTTCTCATGTTCATATAGATATATTTGTTAGTGCATGGATGAATGAGGAATGTATAGTACTATGTATGAGTTGCAATGATTTGTTCTTGTATATACCTGTAACCTTGGATGAGAATGGGTAAGTATATGTGCATGATCTATGTTATAGTGTATGTATATATGAGTATGTAGTATACATGTATAACGTTGGTTGCTTTTCTTAGGTAGGGAAATCCTTAGACTATTTTATTCTCCGGTCAGACCCTTAGCGTATAAAGTCCGAGGGCGGACTTTGTTTTTAAGGTGGGTAGAATGTAATACCCCGTTTCCATATGTACGCATGTTTATACGTATTTTGGCGTGGATGCATGCGTATAATTTTTGGGAGTATTCCCGTATTTTTATTTAATTATTTTGGTGTAGGAATTATTTTTAAAAGATTTTAACTTATCATTTGGTATTAGTAAATATGAGTATTTGAATGAAATACCATGTATTCTAGAAGTATGGTGTAATTCCCATGTATTTTTTTTTCACAAAATACAAATTCCAAAATTCTTTACCCATGACACATCACTAGCTAATGTGTCATCTTTAATGGTAAAAAGAAAACACATGGCATCATCTTTGTCTAAATGAATGGATGGGATTAATTGGGAGACAATCAAAACCAAAAAAACCAAAAAAATCAAAATTTCTCTCATTCTCACCATATCCTCTCTCTCTCTTTTCAAATCTGTCCAAATTCTCTCCTTCCCCTTTCTCCCCTTTTGCACCACCATTCCCTCCACCAAACACCACCCCAAGCACCTCCCCTTCCACCACAAACAATCCCTTACTTTTCCTTATCATTCTAACACCAAAATTAACCCCAAAAAGCTCTCAAAAATTCCAAACTTTGGAGGTCAATTGGGAGATTGAAAGGAGAAGACTAGGAGGCTCTCCATCAAGGACTAAAAAGGGCCAATGACATATTATTTGGAGAAATACTAGTAAGGTAGAAATTCTTATCACCTTAGTAGGGTTTAGTTTTAGAACTAAGGGTTTAATTAATTAGCAAGTTCTTTAGATTTTGTGTAGAAATTAAGTTTTGAACTTCAAGCTGAAATTTACACAGAATTGGATGATACTTTGGTAACTTTCTGAACTTAATTGGCGATGTAGAAATTCATGAAAAAAAAATATGTTGTACATATTGAAGTCCTGAACAACTTTCATTTTTACAAGTTTTGCAAATTCGAAATGAAAAATAGAATAAAAATTCAGTTTCTAAAACTGGTCTGTTTTTAGACAGTTTTGACACCTTTCAATAAAACGAGTAGAACTCCATGCACACTTAATAAAACATAATGATCTTGGTGCCGTTGGAAAGCTGGCTTCAAGATCTTCAACTTGTAAATTTCCTAAAGTAATTTTCCGAAAATCCTATATCTGCTTGTAACTGATAGAAAAATGGACTTGAACTGAACTCAGTTTCTGGTTCAGAATGCTGAAATTATACCTGTCAGGAGAAAATCCACCATAAATCACATATGTCAACTGAGTTTATGAAAATTGGTTAGTGAAAGGAAAACACACATATCTATAACTTTTGTGAAGGGACTAGAGACCAATTCTGACTGTAGATAGGCTAAAATGATGTTCTTTCTGTTGTAACCGTTTAGACAGGTTCAAATTTTACACTATTGTCATATCATGCATTACTCTTTTATGTTTTGTTCAAATTCAGTTATCATGCTATTATTTGTCATGATTTATGTGATAATTAGTAGCTATGTTCACATGCTTTCCAATTTGTTGTAGTAAATGAAATTGTGTTCAAGTTAAAGTGCATATTAACATGTTTGCTATGTCCAAATAAAAGCTAGTATATTATGTTATGTTAAAGGATGTCTTATGTCATTTACTAACATGCAACAAGCTAGTATACATGGTTGTCTTATTACGCCATTACTTTCCATTATGCTAGCATGTAGCTTTATTTTGATTGAGTATGTCAACTTTGATGGAAATTGAATTCCACCCCTAAGTAATTTTGATGATGAGCACACCAAATGAATGCTTGGTATACTAACTACACTACACTTTAAGTATACAGGTATACAGGTTTCGTGAAGCTCTACTAAATACTCCAAGAAGCACGTATCTACGCTCCACGACAAAGACGAACATGGCTAAACTCGAGTGATGAAGCTCAAGCTCAAACAAAGCAAGTAGCTCAAAGAAAAAGCTCATCTTCAGTTCATCAAGCTGACTAAAACTGCCAAAGACATGTTCAGAGTCTAGTGTGAGTGTGTCGTGTCTTTTAGGATATTTGTCAAAGCCATATCAAGTAGACAACACACACACACACAAAAGGATTTCGAAATATTGTTTTTACTACAAAAATAATTTTAAAGAGCTTTCTCTAGTCACTTCAATAATTATAGTGAAACTCCACGCACCCTGGAGTTAACTAACCCTTTTTGACTAGAACAACAGAAAAAACTCCTCTGGGAGTCGACTACCAAAAGCAGGGAGTCGACTACCAGTCAGGGATGAAAATTTCCTAGACTCCTCTGGGAGTCGACTACCAATAGAGGGAGTCGACTACCTGCTGGAAATTTTCAAACGTTTTGAATTTGAATTTTAAATTTCTTTGAGTGATTTACTCCGAAATTTTTGGGACAAAAGTCAAACGAAATTCAAATTTCAAATCCCAGCTTTTCCCTATAAATAGAGCTTAATTCTTTTGTGAAAAATACAAGATTATTGAAAATCAAATTTGCAAAAGCTCTCGTGAATCAAAGCTCTCTCATTTCTTCTCTAGCCAATTTTTAATTTCAGTTTTTGATCTTGCAATATTTTTTAATTCTCTTGAAGATCATATTTTTTTTATTGGCTAAGTTGTTTTTCAAAATCCTCTACTTTACTTCTCTTTGAATTCTATTTGAAGGATTTTTGAAAAAGCTCTAGATCACAAAGAATTTATCTCATATCTTTGTGTGATCTAGACTATTATTCTATTAAGCCACTACACAATTGTCTATCTTTTGATTGGCTATAGAATCGGGTGTATTTCCAATCTCTATCACTTGTTGTAGAGTATTGGACAAATTTCTTATTGTGCTATTTGTTGGAACACTAGACAAGTCTAGTTGTTGCCATTTGGGAAGTCCTCGGTTTGTGAGGCAAGGGTATAACCCTAGACAAGTCTAGGCGTTGTGTTCGGAAATCCTGGTCAAGGCTAGGTCGTTGGAAATCCTAACGAGTGAAGTTAGGTGCTTGTATTTGCCAAGGCAGATAGTGGAAATCTCGTACCGGATTGGTCGGGGACTGGACGTACCCGGGTTGCGGGGAACCAGGATAAAAATCCTTGTCTTTGCGCTTGCATTTTCTGTGTTTGTTTATCTTTGCTTTTATTTTATATTCAGTAAATATCAATCCTATACGCTGAGTTTTGCATCTGTTATTTTATTCGCTCTAACTTATACTCTGGGAGTCGACTACTGCTCATAAGGAGTCGACTACCTGCTGTGATTTTTCGCTGTGCATTTTTAATTATATTGTTGATTAAGAACCAAGCGTAGATCGCTCTACTTGGTTTCTTAGGCAACATTAGAAGGAATTGTTTTTGTGTTGATTGATTAAAGAACGAAAAAAGTTTTATCTTTATACAACACTATTCAACCCCCCCTTCTAGTGTTGTTTGCCATCCACAGGATCCAACACTTGGTATCAGAGCAAGGTTACAATAGTGATGGCATCAACATCTTTTCACTCCGAAGGATTGAACACCATGCGACCACCTCTATTCAACGGAACCAACTACGCCAGCTGGAAGATCCGAATGAAGACTCATCTAGAGTCATTAGACATAGAAGCATGGACAATCACCAAAGCCCCGTACATCGCACCCATCGACGTTGAGTTTGGAAAATGGTCCATCGATGATAAGAAGAAAGCTAATCTCAATGCAAAAGCAATGAATGCCTTGTTTTGCGCTGTTACAGGAAATGAGTTCAATCGAGTCTCCCAATGTGAGACAGCACATCAAATTTGGCACACTCTTCAGGTAAGTCATGAAGGTACAGAAAAGGTAAAAGAATCTCGTATAAATGTATTACATTCAAAATTCGAAACTTTTAAAATGGAAGAAGGAGAGAGTATCACCGATGTGAATACTCGTTTTACTAACATTACAAATGAGCTTGCAGGACTAGGAAAGAAACTTTCCGAGTATGAACAGGTAATGAAGATACTAAGATCACTCCGTCCCGAATGGAAAGGAAAGACCACGGCCATTCGAGAAGCTCACAATGTGAAGGATCTCACCATCGAAGAACTGATGGGAAATCTCATGGCATATGAGATCGAGCTTGAAGAAGACAAGAAAATCGAAGAAAAACCAAAGAAGAAAAATCTTGCATTCAAAGCTCAAGAAGAAGATTCCGATTATACGGACAAAGAAGATCACATCGCGTTCATCTCAAAGAACTTTAAAGAGTTCATCACAAGTAAGTATGGAAAACGATCTTTTAGACCCACTAACAGTATTATCTGTTTTGGTTGTAATAAACCAGGACATGTCAAGAGAGATTGTCCATTGGAAAGAAACAACCGTGATTCCAGAGATCGTGGGAAGAACAAAGAGAATAATGAAAGACGAACCAATACAAGAAGCAAGTTTAGACGACCAAAGAAAGAAGCCTATGCAGCCTTCGATCAAAGCGACAATTCCTCATCCGACGAATCCTCGGACGAAGATAATGATGAAAGAAGAGAGACAGCACACATGTGTTTTATGGCATCTACATCCTCCAAGGTAAGCTCGCATCATGATTCATCTAGCGACAATGAGTCATCATCAAGCGATGATGAAGACTTGGACTATAGGGGAGCATATAAAGAGCTATGCAAAATGCATGAAAAGCTCATTAAAGAACATAGAAAAACACTTAGAAGTGCTAAAAGAGAGACTAAAGAAAAGGAAGAAGTTGTTAAAGAAAATAGTCTTCTTAAAGAGAAAAATGATCTTTTACAAAAGGATATTTTGCTAGTAAATGAAAAAGTTGAAAGTCTGAATAATCTTCTCGTATCCGTCAAAGATAAATACGACGCTACGATGAAAATTATTGAGAATTTCAATAAAGGAAAAGGGAAGCTAGATAATATAATAGATAATCAAAAAGCTTCATCTAGCAAAACCGGACTTGGCTATGATTCATATCATACCAAGAAACGGGTTAAGCACACTAGGATGCATCATGCTAACGATAATGTTTTAAGCATCTGGGTACCAAGGAAATTATCTGATCAGCAAAAAGAAAGGTACGCTACTAACTTTGTTCAACAGATTCATTTTAATAAAAATTATAAGTATATTGTTCATGAAGGAACTAAACCGTATTGGGTTTGGTTTCCTAAAGACTAACTCCTCGGACTCAAAACCAAAGAGTACCATAAAACGCTCATCTTTCAGGTGCTCTAAAAAGGAGGAAAACAATGAAGAAAATTCAGGGAGTCAAACGGCTGAATCGGAACAAATTTTTATATATTTATATAATTATTTAAATGAGTTGAAATAAGTTAAATTTGTATGCATGATTGTGTTTTATTGCTTAAAATACTTTTTTTGTTAAAAGAGCTCGTTCAACCTGGACCAAACTTTTTCCGAGATGAGAAAACGACTCAACCCAGTAGGGAGTCGACTACCTACAGGAGGGAGTCGACTACCAGTGCGTAAAATTCTGGGTTGCCTCTTTTTTGACTAACTTCTATTGTGTTCTATTTGAGTGGTTGGGTCAAGATCCGTTAAGACAACTTACCCACTAAAGTCTAAAACCCATCCTAGCCACCCAAATCTAGATCCAATGGTTCCTATTTCTCCTCATCTCTTCATCTCTTCAATCAAAACCCCAAGAAAACCCTAGAGGTAGCCGACTACCTCCTTTTCCCCTCTCCTCTCTTGGGTTTTCATCTTGAAGCTTGGGCATTTGGAGCAATTTTCATCTTCTTTCAAATTTACCCAAGATGCCTTTCAAAGGAGCTTTTCCTAAGAAGAGAAAGATTGCTACTGCTAATGTTGATTCTGAAAAAGAAATCATTCTACCATATCTCTTCAAATCAACTACCTATGAACATTTTGTTAAAGTGTCTAAGAAACCTATCTTGCATGAAAGATTTGTCAAACTCAATGATGTTATCAATTACGGTATTGACAGTCTTCTAGATTTCCAGAACTTAGCAAATCTGTTCTCCTCAGAAAATGTGTATATGTGTTATCCTAGGCTCATTCATCTCTTTTATGCAAACATGGATTATGATCTCGTAAAAAGTCGTTTCATTACTAAGGTTCTCGATACCAAACTTGCAATAACTGTAAAATCCCTAGGTGAAGCCTTAGGAATCCCATACTCCGGTATGATCCTTGAGAAAATTCAGATGACTGACGAAAATATCCTAGAGAGAATGTATCTGCCCGGTAAACACTTTCTGACTAAACTTCCTTGTAGCCATCTTCGCTATCCGGCGAGAATCTTAGCCAATATTCTGTCGTATAACATTACTCAAAAATCTGGAAGTCATGCTATCCTTTCTGAAAAACAAGCAAAATGCATCTATGCCATTCTTGGTAACATTCGTGTGAATTGGGCTAAAGTCATCATGGATTCTATCCTACTTTCAGCTTCATCTGACAGACCTTCCTCCACACTTTCTCATGGGCACTATCTGACCATCCTATTCATTAGCTTTAACGTGCCTTTGGATCATGAAACAACCATTCTAGAACCTGCTCGTGTTTTTGATGTTCATGCTCTTGGAAGAATGAATCTTCATCATGACCTTGATGAGAACGTCCCTGAAGAGCAAATCGCTACCGAAGGAGGATCATCATCCTCAAGGCGAGGTAAGAAGGTTGTAATTGCAGATTCTGATGAAGAAAGTGAAGAAGAAGAAAAAGGAAGCGACGAGGAAGAAGAAGAAGTTCCTGCTTACATCCTTGAACTTCAGGAGATGCTCCTGAAAAAGATTGGAAAATTGAAGATCTCACAGGAGAAAGGATTTGAAGATCTCAACCAAAAGGTGGATGATCTCAAGGAAATCGTAGTGCAAAGCAAGAAGATGACTGAGGAGACGCTCGTTATGATCCTTGAAGAAATCAAGGAACTGAAAAAGAACAGCGGTTACCCTTAGTTTCATGCACTTCTACTTCAAAAACAATGGATTTTCGTTTCAAAAACAATGTTCTCTTAAACTATGGTTTGTAATAACTTCTATTGTGGGATGCTAGCTTCTATGAAGCTATATGCTATGCTAAAATTAGTTGTTCTATGAACTAACACCTTCATTGCAGGCATAGGGAATTGAATTCCTCCTATCCTTAATGATCCATAGAAATTACTGTTTTATTGTATTTTTTGTTGATGACAAGGGGGAGAAAAATGTTATAATGCAAAAATAGCTTCGATGCAGGGGGAGAACCGCATCAAAGCAGGGGGAGTAAGTATACTTGCAATATTATTCATATATGTCTTGCTTCCAATTTTGCATTTGGGTGTCATCATCAAAAAGGGGGAGAGTGATGGAAATTGAATTCCACCCCTAAGTAATTTTGATGATGAGCACACCAAATGAATGCTTGGTATACTAACTACACTACACTTTAAGTATACAGGTATACAGGTTTCGTGAAGCTCTACTAAATACTCCAAGAAGCACGTATCTACGCTCCACGACAAAGACGAACATGGCTAAACTCGAGTGATGAAGCTCAAGCTCAAACAAAGCAAGTAGCTCAAAGAAGAAGCTCATCTTCAGTTCATCAAGCTGACTAAAACTGCCAAAGACATGTTCAGAGTCTAGTGTGAGTGTGTCGTGTCTTTTAGGATATTTGTCAAAGCCATATCAAGTAGACAACACACACACACACAAAAGGATTTCGAAATATTGTTTTTACTACAAAAATAATTTTAAAGAGCTTTCTCTAGTCACTTCAATAATTATAGTGAAACTCCACGCACCCTGGAGTTAACTAACCCTTTTTGACTAGAACAACAGAAAAAACTCCTCTGGGAGTCGACTACCAAAAGCAGGGAGTCGACTACCAGTCAGGGATGAAAATTTCCTAGACTCCTCTGGGAGTCGACTACCAATAGAGGGAGTCGACTACCTGCTGGAAATTTTCAAACGTTTTGAATTTGAATTTTAAATTTCTTTGAGTGATTTACTCCGAAATTTTTGGGACAAAAGTCAAACGAAATTCAAATTTCAAATCCCAGCTTTTCCCTATAAATAGAGCTTAATTCTTTTGTGAAAAATACAAGATTATTGAAAATCAAATTTGCAAAAGCTCTCGTGAATCAAAGCTCTCTCATTTCTTCTCTAGCCAATTTTTAATTTCAGTTTTTGATCTTGCAATATTTTTTAATTCTCTTGAAGATCATATTTTTTTTTATTGGCTAAGTTGTTTTTCAAAATCCTCTACTTTACTTCTCTTTGAATTCTATTTGAAGGATTTTTGAAAAAGCTCTAGATCACAAAGAATTTATCTCATATCTTTGTGTGATCTAGACTATTATTCTATTAAGCCACTACACAATTGTCTATCTTTTGATTGGCTATAGAATCGGGTGTATTTCCAATCTCTATCACTTGTTGTAGAGTATTGGACAAATTTCTTATTGTGCTATTTGTTGGAACACTAGACAAGTCTAGTTGTTGCCATTTGGGAAGTCCTCGGTTTGTGAGGCAAGGGTATAACCCTAGACAAGTCTAGGCGTTGTGTTCGGAAATCCTGGTCAAGGCTAGGTCGTTGGAAATCCTAACGAGTGAAGTTAGGTGCTTGTATTTGCCAAGGCAGATAGTGGAAATCTCGTACCGGATTGGTCGGGGACTGGACGTACCCGGGTTGCGGGGAACCAGGATAAAAATCCTTGTCTTTGCGCTTGCATTTTCTGTGTTTGTTTATCTTTGCTTTTATTTTATATTCAGTAAATATCAATCCTATACGCTGAGTTTTGCATCTGTTATTTTATTCGCTCTAACTTATACTCTGGGAGTCGACTACTGCTCATAAGGAGTCGACTACCTGCTGTGATTTTTCGCTGTGCATTTTTAATTATATTGTTGATTAAGAACCAAGCGTAGATCGCTCTACTTGGTTTCTTAGGCAACATTAGAAGGAATTGTTTTTGTGTTGATTGATTAAAGAACGAAAAAAGTTTTATCTTTATACAACACTATTCAACCCCCCCCTTCTAGTGTTGTTTGCCATCCACAGGATCCAACAAACTTGAGACATTTGCTAGTGTTGTAGTTTCATCTTGTTTGGTGTATCATATTAGTGTTGTAACTTCATTAAGAAAGTGAATGGAATTGATGGAACTATGCGATGTTGAAATGAGATGAAGACGATGGTCGTTGTTGAATTACGACATCGGTGAAATTATGAATGAGATGGAGAGATGAAAAAGCGGTAGCCGAGACCGCTAGATGATTTGTTGACAAACGAAGAAATACTTTAAAAACTGAGAGTGAGGATAAGAGTTTGACATCGGGAGCTCAGTCCATTCTAAAATGGGTGAGA
Source organism: Scilla litardierei (assembly GCA_030789695.1). Lineage (NCBI taxonomy): Eukaryota > Viridiplantae > Streptophyta > Magnoliopsida > Asparagales > Asparagaceae > Scilla > Scilla litardierei. Next base: position 88,153,489 of record CM061141.1, on the reverse strand, counting down.
CTCCTGATGTGGGTTTGGGAAAACCACGGGTAAACTTTAGGGGTTAAGGAGCGGACGTATGAATTATGATTTTTCGCCCAATGTGTTGCCCACAGAAGGGGAGTTGGAGATGGCTAGAGAGGCCGCTGGTGTGCTCGTGTCGCACCATGACGGTAAATGATGGTTTGCTCCGTTTGTCCGACAGAAAAACCGAGATGAGTCTCGCTCTAGTACCTTGCCCCGTTCGGGTATGGAGTTACGAGTGGCCCCTTCAGTGCTCGTGTCGCTAGTTGAGGTACCATTTTTCACCCACCTTGGGTGAAGTCGGACTCCTTAGCATCCTGCGGTTTACACGAGTTTCCAAATATGTGAATCAACAACTTAAAGTAATTGTCTTTAATTTATAAATGTTATTATCTCATGTGTCCTTACTTTTGTTTACTTTAATGCTGCTATCCCATGGTAACGTGTTCTTATGCTTCCTTTCAATACCTGCATTTCATAATGTGGTTTCATATGCATGTTTTGCAAGTTCTTATAACTAAGTTCACATGTTGGAATGTACCACTTTTATGCACCATGAACCTTACTTGTTAGACCACCATCCCTAGATAGGTAGACCAGTTCTAAAACTGGGTTCTACTAGAGTGTTAGGAGTTTCTACTGGGTCACGCGTTGATGTGTCCCTGTTGACTTTTCAGGTTGGGGATAGCGGCTGGAGCCTTGGAGTTGGTGATCGGTTGTAGGATTGGGTGGCAGGGGGTATGATGAGAGACTTGTACTTTTGGTGTTTCTTTTTCGGGTAAACCTTTGTAGCTAGAGTTGTGATGATGAAATGTTTGAATTGTATAAGTTGAAACTGGACTTGGAGTTGTATAAGATTATTGTTGTCTCAGTGTAGCTTTCCTTATTTGTACCCCTTGAACAGATGGTGTATGTAAAAGACTGTATCAATGTATTAAATAAATGAAATATTGTACTTTTGTTTATTTCTCAGTGTTATATCTATGATGGAGTTTTACTTGTACTTCCCAGCACGTGCGCAGTGGCCTGCAGAGTTTTCTGTTCCGAGCAATACTTCTCTTCTTTCTCCTCATTTTTCTTCACACACGTAGTTTCAGGAATACCTGATACGGATTCGTACTTATCGGGTATCCTGGGAAGCGGGTCGTGACACGACCTCTGGCCTGGAAAAGAGAGTGGTGACGAGGTGGCGCTGGGCGTAGCAGAGATAGGGGTGGGCGATACCAAAGGATTTCACCCTACAAGGGGAATATCCTCGCAGTCCAGTGATGCAATGCCAAAACTGCTCGGTGTCGAACGAGGTGGGCTCGAAGTCTGGGGAGAAGGAGAGGGTGCGGTCGGGGATGGTGGGAAAGTTGAAGTGGGCGCGGATCATGGCGTTAGTGAACACTACATCGTGGTCAAGCAACCGAAAGCTAATGCCTTCACCCGCTGGGGTGACGACAATAGAGCTCATTGCCTCAAGTGTGAGGCGTGTGTAGGTGCGGGCGTGGAAGGCAAGGAGGTGATCAATACCAATGACCTGGTAAAGCCTGTGGACACTCTACAGGAGTCCAAGGCACTGGAAGGTGGGGATGTGAGTGGAGCGGATAGGGACGATCATGCGGTGGAACATGGCAACAAAACGCTCGCGATGAGCATCGTCCCTGAAGACAATATCATTCGTCCTCATCGTGGGTGATGGAGGAACTGGATGGGATGGTGGAGCGGTGGTCAGGATGGGAGGAGTGGTAGTGTGGGTGGTGGGCGGGGCCTCTATGGCTAGAGGCATGGGTGTAATGGATCATGACGAGTCAGACGAGGACGACGAATCGTCCAAGTATGGCTCGGGTGTGGGTGAAGGTGAACGACGTGGGCGTGGTGTAGGCCGAGAAGAGGAGGGACCAGAGGTGGCCTTCTTCTTCGCCGGCTGAGGTTTCCTCGTCATAAGGCAAGGATGCATCGTGCGAGAGTGGCGAACTACGATGATATGGTAATAAAATAAAATGAGGAAAGAGTATACCAAGATCTGAGCATCGCTGCGAAAGCAAAAGTGGGATGCATGTGCGAAGCCTCGAATCAGAGCAATCCCCCAAGCTGATCCAAACCGAGCTCCTCGAATCTACGAAGAAGCTCCAAGTGTACATGCAATAAGATTTGAAAATAGTATTATGCAATGTAGAAAATTAATCCAGTTTGGGGGTTCAAAAATAGGAAAAATTAGGGTTGAGGATTCGGAATTGGGGAGGAAGGAGAGATGAAGAAGGGGGTAGTGGGGGGTTGCTCGGCCTGAGCACAAGGTGTGCTCGGGCGGCAGCTCGGGCGGTGGCTGGGGCGCACAGCTCCGGCTAGTTGCCAGAGCAATGTGGGCGGAGGGAATTGGGAAAAGGGGGAAGAGAGAGATAGAGATGGGGGAAAATGATGGGGGGAGAGCTGTGTCGCCGGTGCTGGGTGGCACCGGCGGCACTGCTCCGGCTAGTTGCCGAAGCTAGGGTGGCGGTGGAGGGAATTGGGAATAGAGAGGGGGTAGGGAGGTAGAAAGGAAGAGAGAGGGGAAAGAAGGGGGTAGTGGGGGGCTGCTCAGCCCGAGTACAGGGTGTGCTCGGGCAGCAGCGCGGGCGGTGGCTTGGGCGCACATCTCCGGCTAGTTGCCAGAGCAATGGGGGCGGGGGGAATTGGGAAAGGGAGATAGAGATAGAGATATGGGGGAGATGATGGGGGAAGAGCTGCGTCACCAGCGGTGGGTGGCGCCAGCTAGTTGCCGGAGCTAGGGCAGTTGTGGAATTGGGAAGAGAGAGAGAGAGAGAGAGAGAGATAGGTAGGAGGGGAGAGGAAGAGAGAGGTGGAGGGGAGGGAGTGGCAGGACAGACCGAGTGCGGCGACACTGCTCGAGTGGAGCAACGGCGGCAGCGACAGTGGAGGTTCGATCTAGTATGTGGTTTATAGCTAGGGTTAGGTGAGCTCGGGGATTTGGAGGATGATTTCGGGTAGGATTAGGATGGCCCGAGTTGTTTTCGATTTAAAACAAACCGAGTCGAGCTCGGTTAAGTGGTGGGCCCGGTTTGAGTAAGTTGCTGCTCAGGCCGAGCAGCGAGAGTTGGTCAGTCGAGCAGAAAAGAATATACAAATCTCAAATTAAACTTAGAAATTGTGCCCTAGTACTCGACCGAACTGCTTACTCAGCTTGGCCGAGCTGAATTGAAACAGAGTGTTGTTTTCAGCTCTCATTCGTTATCCCTGCAGCTCGGCCAAGTAGGGTAGCTACTTGGTCGAGTCGATTAAGCTTTCTAGAGCGCCTTTTTAACAATGTTGGGACTCTTCCTGCAGCTTGACCGAGTAGGGTAGCTACTCGGTCGAGTCGAATTAGAAATAGAGTGCTCTTTTCGACCTTTTTCGGCTCTGCCTGTAGCTCGACCGAGTAGGGTGCTACTCGACCGAGTCGCAAATAATTTCCAGAGCCACTTTTTGCATGTCTCTCTAGCTTTCTATAGTTCTGCATGTAGCTCGACCGAGTAGGGTGCTACTCAGTCGAGTCGAGTTTGATTTCCAGAGCCTATTTTCGCCTTCTTTCTATAGTTCCCTGCAGCTCGACCGAGTAGGTAGCTACTTGGCCGAGTCACATGTAACTCTTCCCCAGCTTGTATCTCTTTAAGGTGCTCTTCCCTTGGTTCCTTCTCCTTATTTTCGTCGTTTATCGATTGATCAACCTGCAGAAGGAGGAACTCATCAAATATTTGTGTTTTTGTAATTTTATAGATTTAAAAATGTATCTATTTTGTTCTTGAATAAGAAAGAAAAACAAAAAAGAAAATAAAAGCTAAGGGAAAGAAGGTCGACCTCGTGATAAGCGCTTGTTTTAAGTCGTAAGCTCGACTACATCAAGATTTTCAACGAATGATATTGGGCGCATACGAAATATGCCAGTTATGCTTTCCAATGATCCCATGCGGTTGTATTTGGCGCGCCTCTTCATGTCGGCCTTCAGCGTCCGAGGAGATAGTAACCTCTGGTTCTTGATGGTGCAAGTGTATGTCCGGGGGCTCTTCGTCAAGAACTCGTAGATAGGCGGCCACTGCTTTGTTGTATATGACATCGATGTCATCGTCCAAGCTCATCTTCATTGGATCCTTAGAAATATCCTCCACGGTATGCTCATATGTAGCCTCGTCCTCCAAGAGATCAATGTAATTAGCGTCTTCCGACGGTGGGCATTCCCTCATAGGCTTTTGCAAGCGGAATTGGACATCAATATTCCCCACGTTCAGAGATAGCGGCCCCTTACGAATGTCAATCAAGACACCAGCCGTCTCCATGAATGGACGACCCAAAATGATCTGCGAACTACCTTTCTTCGGCATGTCCATAATCACAAAATCTACCGGCATGCATATCCCGTGCGAAATTTGAAGGATGATGTCGCGTGCGATGCCTAACGGATAGGTAATAGAGTGGTCCGCCAATTGAATGCTCATCGATAGGCTCAAGCTCCGTCCAGGTATTTAGCCTCTTAAAGATCGAGAGCAGCTTCAAACTAATGCTCGCTTCCAAATCGATCAACGCTATGCTAATATGGTTGTCGCCAACAGAGCACGGCACCGTGAAACTTCCGGGATCTGGCAACTTCTTCGGTAGATGGCTCTTAATAACTGAGGTGCAATTATCCAAGAGCTTCACCTCTTCTTGCTTACGCTTCCCCATAATGAGATCCTTCAAGAACTTAGTGTATGTAGGGATTTCTGTGATAGCGTCCATAAAGGAGATGTTCAGTTGTATACCTTTGAGGAGCTCGGAGAAATTTGCGTATTTTTTCTACATCTTTGCTAGTGCCAACCTTTGGGGATATGGAGGTGGAGGTCGACTTGTGTAACGACCCGCTCTCGGGGAGCCATTACTTATTTGAGTTATTTGCAGGTCTGCAGATTACCAATGAAATCAATATAGCCACAATCCAGCGATGTACAATACTCAAACCAACGTACATTATTACAATCCAAATTTAAGATACATCAGCAAACAGCACTCTCTCACCAAATACATAAGGGAAGTATGGAAAGGAAATGCGAAAAGGAAATACATAATATAACACGCACACCAACTCAAATAGCTAGAAAATAGCAGCCTCTGGGTCGAACTCTGGCTCCTCAAAACTCAGGGGCCACTTCCCCGATCTGGTCGTCGTCTGCCGGTGCCATAAATGGAACTGTAGGTAAGTTACAATAATTCTAAACATAGAAAAGTAGTAGTGCATAAGTATGACAAAAAGTAACTGCGTACAAGCAAAGCAGAGTGAAAAGTAAAGTACTGAGCAACAACTGTACATAACTGAGTAGTAAAGGTAAACAGAACTGAAAAGGAGTAAACAATTGTACTGTGGTAGTGCAAGTGTAAAGCAGGCTAAGCAAGTAAAACATGCTACCGCTGTAGCTATAAGTATGACAAGTAAAGTATTGGTGGCTGCACAGGTGTAGTAGGTAAAGTGCATGTAATGCATAAAGTAGAATGTGGACGTGCAAGTACAACGAGTAACGTGTAAAAGAAACAAGGTGATTGCAATGGTGAGACTAGCAGGCATGAACTTTAACGATAATAAACATGCAAAGTACTAAATCAGACGTACAAACAATGGTTATTTGGTGTTGGTAGTAATTAACTAGACTATGTGATGTGACTCACGTAGAAAAGTATGATATGCAACCATGGGTTACCTCTGTGCCACAGAGAGCAAATCCCGGGAGTCAACCGCAACATACTTTTGAGAAAAATGAGACGAGACGAGACGAGAGAGGTGACTCCGGTCATAGCTCTCACACTTTCTCTACAATGAGTTACCCCAAACCCCAGTGTCGTGTGTGTCGATTACATGTTTCTTACGAGATATTCCTTTAGTCATTTCACGAGATATTCTACGAGATATTCCACAAGTTGTTCCACAAGTTGTTCAACGAGATGTTTCACACATGGTATACGATAATTCATTAGCACACAATTTACTCAAGTTGATGGTTGTGTGTATAACCATCAAAGTTGAAAGTTCGCAAAGTAATCTATAGTTGATTACTTTCCTATTAGGTTAGGTCTCTAGTTTTGGTTCAAGTCAAATAGCCGTTCTGCGACTATAAGTGGTGTTCTAAGTTCGTACGAGTACACTAGCTAATTTCCAAATATTGAATTTAATGTGACTTACAGATTTCGAGGTGATGATAGTGATCAAGAACTGGATCTAGAGCTTTCAAGAGAGTTGGTGCACATAAATTGGTACCTGCAAACACAAGAAATAACCGGTTAAAGGACACACTATTTTCTACCTATTTAACTTAAGCGTTTTGATTTTATAATTGATTGAAACGGTGTCGAAAAATTTTCTAAATTTTTATGTAGTCTAATAATGATGAAAATAATTTTACCTATGTAGAAAATATTTTTCTGAAGCTTATAGTAATTTTTATAATTTTTAAAAGCTCAAAAAAATTTAAAAACTATTTTTAATTAGTTATCGTATTTATTCAAACATTTCTTCTGGGTGTAATCTGCATCAAAAAGTTTCAAGTGAGCTATCAAAACAACCGTCTCGAAGAGTACTACAACATATTTTTTTTCCACGTATCAGTTCGTGTGAAAATAACAAGTTATGAATTTTTAAATGAAAACAATGTATTTAAAATTTTAGGCTTAAAAATTTATTGTGGAAAATCTACGCATCTGATTAAGATGAAACTAGCGCCAATGGGTCCAGATCATCATTTTTTATTTTCTGAAGTTGGCCGTGTATTTTTTCGTCCTTTATATAATTAGTTATGAATTTAAAACCAATAAAACCCATATATATATATATATATATATATATATATATATATATATATATATACGCGTATTTATAAGAGTTTATACGTATTCGTATTATAAAAACGTATTAACAACCCACCCCTTTGTTTCCCCTTACGTGCGCATGCAGCAGAGTCGTGCGTTCCCGTCGACGGCAGCGAGGGAGGCGACAGCGGTAGCGGACGGCAGCAGCGTCGACAGGAGGCGGTGGCGTGGCAGAGTGGTGACAACCCGTCGGAGCGAGGTGGAAGGAGAGAACGAGAGAGGGGGGTTCTCTTGTGGCAGTGACGGCATAGGGAGCACCGGAGGACTGCGGTGGTCGTGGGGAGAGATGCGGTGCTCCGGTGACGCCGGCGAAGCAAGCGGATCTTGCGGCGGCGGCGGCGTGCGTTCGAGGGGCTGCTGGGAGCGGGTACGGTGGCAAAGGGCACTAAAGAGGATCGAGGGCAGAGGAGGAGGCCTCGGGGCTGTCGGGGGCATTTTGTGGTCAGAGCAGCCTCGAGCGGTGAAGCGGCGGCGGGGGCCTGCTGGGTGGAGTCTCGGAGGGGAGAGGGAGAGGAGACGGAGGAGAGATGCGTGAGAGAGTGAGAGATGAGCTTCGGGATTTTGCATGGGTGGTCGGAGCGGTGGCCGACGGTCATGAGGCGACGGACGGATGCGAGGTGGCGACAGTATGGAGAGAGATTCGAGAGTGGGAGGGGTTTGAACAGGAACGAATGAGAGAGGGGAAGAGGTTTCGAACGGCCTGGGGGTTAATTCGAACGAAAAACAAGAGAGAGAGAGGGGGGGGGGTGATACTGTGTGTTAATTTGAGAGGAGGGGAGTTTGTTATATAGGGTTTAGAAATGTCAAACTTGTAACTAACAATGGTAGACAAAGGGATGGGTGAGATCCAAAAATTTTGGATCTCACCAGCTAAGAGAGGTGGGTTAAGAGGGTGGTTGGGGGATTAGGGTAGAAGTAATTAGGTAAAAAGTTAGTTAGTAAATGTAAAAAGGTCATTAGTGAATGTAATTAGTGAAAACAGAGGAATACAACCCCGTATTCGCATACGACACCGAAAAATTACGAAAACATATCCACGGGATCGTATCATTGCGAGGATCATGAATACGAAATCCATTTTGGGGGTTAATCTACGGAGACACTAGTTTTAGGCCAAACCATTTAAGAAGTAGGTTTGCAGGTTCTAGGTCGATTTGATATCAGAAAGTTACGAAATTAAAATGGGGAGCCCTAAATGATCATAGGATGATACTTAAGACGTTTGAAAATGTTTTGATGATTTTTGTATAGAAAATTAATTCATTCAGCCAAAATAGTAATACTTGAAAATGAATTTTTATCAAAATTGTTTAGAGGTATTTGATGAAACCCGAACTTACTGAAATACACCATAACTAGTTTGATACTTCAAAATATTTTTATGTGATATTTATGAAATCATTTTTGATATAAAACTCTTGACTAACCATTATAAAGGAATTTTAAAATATGAAAATATGTGAAATACGTAAATGGATGTATTGACAAATACGGGTCATTACATCCTACCCTTCTTAGAATAATTCGTCCTCAGAATTCAGAAGACCGATAATTACCTAAGCAATTTAAACGATCGAAAGGGAGGCTTGATGAACGATTACGATATAGGAAAATAAGTTGTTAATATCATGAAATATAAGGTGATATCACAGCATCAAGAAAACAAGAGATGTTGTCATGTATGAATACATACTATTGACATCACCATAGCTTCCGTAACTAGTCCCGAGACTAGTATTATCATAATAGCACGATGATATAATGGTATTCGTACTGATTGCAAATGAACGAGTATAATATTAAAAGCGATATTCATACCTCTAATCTCCTGGTTGATGGCTTCAACATCTTCTACGGTCATTGGGTAGGCCTGTCGTCTCAGTGGTGGAGCCTGTGGTTGCGCTTATTAGAACACCTTCTGTTAAAGGGGAAGTGGTGGATGTTGCGGAGCGTTCCTTGCAGGGGCATCAACAGCTTCTCTATATCTATCTTTTGGGCAATCCCTTTCTCCATGGTCCTTGGACCCACAGATTAAGCAAAGGTTCAGGTACGATCGACATTCTGCTTTGATGTGTCCAATTTTACCACAATAGAAGCAGCCTCGATGTTGCTGCGGTGTTGGCCTCTTGAACTGAGTCTGCTGGACTGGGCGATGCAGATTAGATGGAGGTCGATGACTGGATCCATGAGCAGATGTAGGAGGTGGTGGCCTTTGGGGAGGGGCAGCTAAAGCTTGTTCTCTCTTCTCTTCTCTCTCGATGAACTCGTACTCGCAAGCTACAGCAAGGACCTCAGTATGGGTACAGAGTTGGCATCCGACCAAACTTCGTCGAACCTCTATGTTCAGCCCTTGCTTGAAGCGTTGAGCTCGGATCATAGGGGTGGCAACCATCCCGGGAGCAAAATGGCTAAGCATTGTAAATTGAGCATCATATTGTTCCACTGACATGGAACTTTGCTTCAACCCGACGAACTGAGCTTGCAGTTCCATCTGAGCTTCGGGTGAGAAGTACTGGGTGTTGAAGTGGTCGATGAACGTCGCCCAGTCAATTGGTCATTACAGACGACATTCAGTAGAGCTCAACCAGATTCTAGCTCCGTCAGCCAGTTGGGATTTGGTAGTGTCCACCCATGCATATTCTGCGATCTGAGCTGCTCTCAAATCATCCTCGGTGCTTCGCAGCCATTTTTCGGCCTTCAGAGGGCCATCCAAGCCATTCCAGGGCTTGGGGTGAAGTGACGGAATTGTTGTATACGTCATTCGTGCTTGTACTCTCCTCGTATAGCTTGGACCAGCTCTCGCAATGCGATATCAGAAATTTGATGCATAGTTGGAGGTGGTCCGTTGTTGGTTTGATTGCTTGCTCCGGATAGATCAGCTCCATTAGGACTCTCCGACGTGTTCATGTCCATTGTTTGAATGTCACGCCTTCATACATAAAAAATTGTCAGCTTCGTTGAGTATTATATACAGTACATCCTGATTTTACTATACTGTTCACGAGGTATTTAGCGCGGACCTACATGGGCTGCCAAACTTGTAACGACCCGATCTCGGGGGCCATTACTTATTTGATTTATTTGCAAGTCTACAAATTACCAGTGAAATCAATATAGCCACAATCCAGATATGTACAATACTCTAACCAGCATACATTATTACAGTCCAAATTTAAGATACATCAGCAAACAGCACTCTCTCACCAAATACATAAGGAAAGTACGGAAAGGAAATGCGAAAAGGAAATACATAGGCTAGAAAGGAAATAAACAGTTAAAGGACACCCTCTTTTCTACCTATTTAACTTGATCGTTTTGATTTTATAATTGATTGAAACAGTGTCAAAAAATGTTCTAAATTTTTATATATGCTAGATATGATGAAAATAGTTTTACCTATGAAGGAAATATTTTTCTGAAGCTTATAGTAATTTTTATAATTTTTAAAAGCTCAAAAATAATTTAAAAACTATTTTTAATTAGTTATCGTATTTATTCAAACATTTTTTCTGGGTGCAATCTGCATCAAAAAGTTTCAAGTGAGTTGTCAAAATGACCATCTCGAAGAGTACTACAACATATATTTTTCCATGTATCAGTTCATGTGAAAATAACAAGTAATGAATTTTTAGATGAAAACAACGTATTTAAAATTTAGGCTTAAAATTAATTGTAGAAAATCTGCACCTCTAATTAAGATGAAACTAGCGCCAATGGGCCCAAAAAATCATTTTTGATTTTCTGAAGCTGGCCTTGTATTTTTCCGACCCTTAAATAATTAGTTATGAATTTAAAACCAATAATACCCATATATATATATATATATATATATATATATATATATATATATATATATATATATATATATAAACGTGTGTCTATAAGAGTTTATACGTATTATAAAAACGTATTAACAACTTACCCCTTTGTTTCCCCTTACGTGCGCATGCAGCGGAGTCGTGCGTTCCCATCGACGTCGGCGAGGGAGGCGACAGCGGTAGCGGACATCGGTGGCGTCGACGGGAGGCGGTGGCACGGCAGAGCAGCGACAACCAATCAGAGCGAGGTGGGAGGAGAGAACGAGAGAGGGGGGTTCTCTTGTGGCTGCGATGGCGTGGAGGCACCGGAGGACGGCGGTGGTCATGGGGAGAGCTGCGACGCTCTGGTGACGCCGATGAAGCAAGCGGAGCTTGCAGCAGCGGCGGTGTGCATTCGAGGGGCTGCTGGGAGCGGGTACGACAATAAATGGCACTAAAGCGGAGCAAGGGCAAAAGAGGAGGCCTCGGGGCTCTCGGGGGCGTTTTGTGGTCGGAGCGGCCTCGAGCGGTGAAACAGCGGTGGGGGCCTGCTGGTGAGGAGTCTCGGATGGGAGAGGGAGAGGAGACGGAGGAGAGATGCGTGAGAGAATGAGAGATGGGCTTCGGGATTTTGCGTGGGTGGTCGGAGCGGTGGCTGACGGCGACAAGGCGGCGGACAGAGGCAAGGTGGCGACAGTAGGGAGAGAGATTCGAGAGCTAGAGGGGTTTGAACTGGAACGAACGAGAGAGGGGAAGAGGTTTTGAACAGCCTGCAGGGTTAATTCGAACGGAAAACGCGAGAGAGAGAGAGAGAGAGAGAGAGAGAGAGAGAGAGAGAGAGGTGATACTGTGTGTTAATTTGAGAGGGGGGGGGAAGTTTGTTATATAGGGTTTAGAAAAGGCAAACTTGTAATTAACAATGGTAGACAACGGGATAGGTGAGATCCAAAATTTTTGGATCTCACTAGCTAAGGGAGGTGGGTTAAGAGGGTGGTTAGAGGATTAGGGTAGAAGTAATTAGGTAAAAAGTTAGTTAGTAAATGTAAAAAGGTCATTAGTGAATATAATTAGTGAAAAAGGAGGAATACAACCCCGTTTCCATATACGACACCGAAAAATTACGAAAATATACCCACTGGATCGTATCATCGCGAGGATCACGAATACGAAATCCATTTTTGGGTTGAGCTACAAAGATACTAGTTTTAGGCCAAAACGTTTAAGAAGCAGGTTTGTGGGTTCTAGGTCGATTTGATATCAAAAAATTACGAAATTAAAATGGGGATCCCTAAATGATCATAGGATGATACTGTAGAAGTTTGAAAACGTTTTGACGATGTTTGTATAGAAAATTAATTCATTCAGCCAAAACAGTAATAATTGAAAATGAATTTTTATCAAAATTGTTTAGAGGTATTTGATGAAACCCGAACTTACTGAAATACACCATAACTAGTTTGATACTTCAAAATATTCTTCCTATGGATTTTTGAAATCATTTTTGATATAAAACTCTTGACTAACCAATATAAAGGAATTTTAAAATGTGAAAATATGTGAAATACGTAAATGGATGTATTGACGAATACAAGTCGTTACAACTTGCCTTGTCTTTAGCGGCATCTTTTGGAATATGATTGTTGGAAGTTTTAGTAGCATCCGCCGGTGACGTAGTGGTGGTAGGAAAAGTATTAGGTGAAGCCTCCCTCTCTTCAATTTCCTTGGGATCCTCTATAGCCTTTTCCATGTCCTTTTCAGTGGTAATATCTTCACCTTGAGCATAAGTAGACGACTTTCGGCTCATATTGCTAGAGACTGGCACCATGACAGTGTTAGGCTTTCCTCCTCTTTGTGGTAACCGCGACCACTGCATTTGCTTGGGCCCTAGGATTGGGCTCCGGCTAAGAAGGCAATCTCCCTTGCATCTTCATAAATTGAGACATTTGGCCTTTAATCTCATCGATGGAATCGTTGATAGACTTGAAACGAGCGGAATTCTCTGCATTTATCTTGGATTGCCCACTCATGAAGGTGTCCAGTGTTGCCTCAAGATTGGGTTTTGGATCCGTCGGTGCATATGGTTGTTGTTGACGGTAATTGTACTCCGGCGGTCTGTAAGACCCAGATGGCCGAAACCTATATTGTTGCAGAGGCGGCCCTTATTGCTGAGGAGGTGGTGGAGGTCTCTGCTGCTGAGGAGGTTGCAATCCTCCATTGGGGTTGCCAAAAGAAAATCCGGGATGATTTCTTCCCTCTTGCGTACATTAATATTGGGGTCATTACAGATGAACCTACGGTAGTAGCCAACAAGTCCCAAGAAACTTCGAATCTCGATAACCATTCGGGGGGCTGGCCAGTTTTGCACAGCTGCTACTTTTTCAGGATCGACAGTGATCCCTTCTCTGGACACCACGTGGCCTAGAAACGCCACCTCTTTCAGCCAAAACTTGCACTTGCTAAGTTTGGCATAAAGCCGGTGTCTTCTCAGAGTCTCGAGAACTTTCCTAAGGTGTTCTGCATGCTCCACCGTATTCTTCGAGTAGATGAAAATGTCGTCGATATAGACTACTACGAACTTGTCCAAGTATTCATACAATACTTGGTTCATGAGACTCGTAAATACCGCGGGTGCATTGGTCACACCAAACGGCATTACTAAGTACTCATAATGTCCGTATTTGGTTCTGAATGCAGTCTTGGGAACATCTTCGTCATTCACCTTCACTTGATGGTATCATGTCCTCTGATCTAGCTTCGAATAGACGCTTTATCCATCGAGCTGGTCAAAAAGATCGTCGATGCGCGGTAGAGGGTACTTGTTCTTCACGGTGACTTCGTTCAGCTCGCGGTAGTCAATGCACATACATAGGGATCCGTCTTTATTCCTCACCAGTAATATAGGAGATCCCCAGGGAGATACACTGGGTCGTATCCATCTCTTCTTCAGTAGTTCATCAAGTTGGGCTAGCAATTCTTCTAGCTCAGATGGTGCTAAACGATATGGTCCCTTGGACATCAGCTGGGCTCCTGGCATTAGTTCGATGGCAAATTTGAGGGTGCGATCTGGAGGCAAACCTGTACGGTCATCTGGAAACACATCCATGAACTCACGAACCACCTCTGGTGTATCGGGCTCAGCTTCTATTGCGGCTGCTACTGCTTCGGTCGACCTGGCTTTGTACTTCACCGAACCTACAGATCTGCTCCCACTAATGAACTCGAACTTTGGATGATCAGGAATATCGAAGGCTACCTTCCTTCGAGAACAGTCGATGGTGACATGGAAATTTTCCAACTAATCCATCTCGAATACAGCATCAAAGTTCGGGATATCTATCACCATGAAGTCAACGAATAACGTTCGCCCACAAATCACCATGGGGCATTGAGGATACCCACTGGTCGCCTCTATCACTCTGCCACCCGTGTTGACGTTCAAACAAGTAGTTAAAGTTTTGACAGGAACGGTGTGGGTGTGAATGAATCGACTCGCCAGAAAGCAGTGTGATGCTCCCGAGTCGAAAAAGGAGAGGTCGGGTTTCCCAGCTACTAGTACAACATCTAGGTTACAAACACTAATCTAAGCAACCAATGCTAATGAAAGAAATGATTCACTAACTATGCTAGACATATACCTGTGATCACTTGACCGGTAGCCTCAGCCTCTTCGACGGTCGTGGTGTAAGCCTAGCATTTCGGTGGTGGTTGCTGCCTTGCTTGCTGAAACACCCTCTGATGTGGAGGTAGAGGTGGACGCTATAGAGCGTTTCCAGTCGGGGCAGCATGGGGAGCTGGGGCTGGAGCACGTGGCGTAAAATGTGGGCAATCCCTAGCCGTGTGTCCCGACACCCCCACAAACCAGACAAATGCCTAAAAAACTTCGACACTCTGTCTAGGCTTCCTACACAAATGGCAGCCTGGGTGGGCCTACTGTGGTTGCCCTGGTTTCTTAAATTGATTCTGCTGAATAGGGCAATGCATCTGTGGCCGTCTGCTCGGCCCAGAATGGGTTGACAGGGGCCTCACAGGAGCTGTCAATCTAAGCTTGTCCATTGCTTCCTTCTCAACCATCTCATGGTTACGGGCAATGGTCAGAACTGCAGCATGCGTGGTCGGACTAGCAATGACCAACTTGTAGGAGAATAATGCCCTCCAGGCTATTTATCTCTGTGTGAATAGCACAAGCATCTTGTTCGAAATAACAGCAAGCTGTTTGGTAATGATTTATCTAAGTTATTTTATAATGTAGATAACATTAGACATTAACTTAGGTAAAGTCCTGAGACTTTATGCAAGGTCAAATAGATATCGAGATGAGTATCTCGATCATGGAGAAATGTTTGACCGTCTGTAGCATAAGTCTAAAAGGGTTCGTGGTCGTAGATGTTTCGAGACAAGGATATCGAAACATCGGATAGACCATTGTGTCTTAGTCTTCACCGTTAAGCGGTGGCGATGATCTCATGATCGTTCGACTTGGCGAAGTCGGAGACGAGACACAGGTGCTCATTTGAGAATGAGTTCACTGAACGATCCACAAGAGTTATCATATGGTTACATTGACCAATCTGTCAAAGATAACTCTTAGTGATGATAGGCTAGTTGGTCTTTTGACTTGAGGTCATTTTGACGAACCTGTGCGTGAACGGTACCACTTAGATCAACTGACCTAGCTTCGAGGCACGGCCTGTTGAAAGGTCTTTGATTGGGTGTCACTTGAAGCGTACGAGAAGAGTAATGACCAAGAGAGGATTCGTCTCTCCCGGTCAATGGGAGTTAGTGTCGTAGAGTTAGTTCGATCTTTAGTAAAAACTCTGCGCAGAGTATGTTGGAAGAAGTCCAACATTAGTTGACTAAAGATCGATAGAAACTAACCGGAGTCAAGTTATTGGGGTTGACAGTTTGACCGTACCCCAGACTTGATCTACACGACATAGTTAAAGACGAAAAGACTATAACTACGGAATTCATCACGGACACAGTCAGAGTGGTCTCGACAAGACTCATGTCAATGAGTCAACCACATAATGATGATTCCTGAAGCAGGGACGGCAACCACTGCTCGTGGTCACTGCCGTATAGGGCTTCGAGCCCAACCTGTTGTAAGGGTCAGGCTGTAGGGTCTCACACAGAGTGCGATTCTTCGTCTAGTAATAGGTAGAAATTAGTTATGGAGAATATTTTGCATTTTGATGCAAGGGATGGAATAATTGCATTTGATGCAATATGATAATTTAAGCTTAGATAGGGACTATTTTGCAAAAGAGATTAAATGTGTTTTAAATTGTTTAAAAACAATATTTAATAATATAAACGCAAGGAAAAGTTCACGGGTAAGACGGGAATGTCCCGGTCTAGACTCAGGTTCGAACGGCATCCAAATCGGACACCAGATTCTCAAGTTAGAGCCAAAACAGACCCAAAGAATAAAGCCCACAACTTAAACTGCATTTGATGCAGAATTAATTGGGGCAGCCGTGGGCCCGGCCCAATGGCCAGGCCACTACAGCCTCAAAGAGAAAGGGGGGGCGCCACGTGGCTCCCCCTGGTTGGCCGCAGCCAGGCGCTTAGGCGCCTGGCAGTTACGCGGGCCCGGGCTTTGCCCGGGCCCGGAACAATGCGTGCCCGTGCATTTGCACGGGCCGCCATGCGCGCGCAGAGGCGCGTGCAGTGCACGTGCCTCGGGGCGCGTGCGCTGCACACGCATGGCGCAGCGGGCCCGCACGCAGCCCTAGGGCTGCGTGCCTCTTGCGACGGCTGGGATTGTGCATTTGGGTGGGGTTTTTGGCATACTTTGACACTCAATTGGAGGGTCAAACGAACTCCGATTGACGAACGGTTTTTTCCTATGCGTTCACCGTTGAACACCCTTCGAATTGATAGGTTGTATCAATCCTGAAGTTCAACGGTGAGGGAGTTAAAATTCACGGAAGTTTGCACTTTGTGAAGTGCAAACTAACTTGATTTTAATCAACTCAAATTAATAGTCCCACATCGGATTTTGAGAAAAGGGGAGAGTCCGCCGCCTATATAAATTGGGGTCTGCTCTCCTCCTCAAAACTCGTCCCAAGCTCTAGATCTGAGCGGCTCTCGTAAATGTTGGAGCACGCTCGGATCTAAGCTTAAATTAATATTTCTCATCTCCCTAAATTTCTGCCTTACTCCTGAGGGCTCTAGCAAAGCCACGAAGGAGTTCGGATTCTGATCCGAAATCTTGGCGGAGGTTTCACTCGCGTGAAACTTTCTTCGGCGTGTGGTTGGCTCGGCGACAAATGGATTGATCGCCTCGGGATGCGGAGCGGTTCGAGGAGTGGTTCGGGGAGCGGATCGAGGAGCGGCTCGGCGTCAGACGGGGAGCAGCTCGGCGTCAGACGGGGAGCGGCTCGGAAGACGGTGCGGAACATCTCGCCTGCTCCAGGGTTGAGATTCCGGGTATGTAGTTTAATAAGCATTAGTTTAATTTAATCGTAGTAGGTTCGATCCTTCTTGGGATGGTCAGATCCATCCCAAGTTGGCATAGATCTTGGCAAAGGGTCTTGGACCTTAGGGCTAAGTTAAAATTGTTTTAACTGCATGTTAATTAGATTAACTAGTTTTTCCTTCCACTGCAATTGTTTTTCTGTCTATGTTCCGTCCGACTTAGGACGGGACTAGAGTTTTTGTGCTCTAAGGGTACCGCGAATTCCGTACAGTGGTATCAGAGCCTAGGTTTGCGTAGTCGATCTAGCACTGCGATTTCATTAAACCTGTTAATGCTTTTTTAAAATACGTTTAAATTTTTTTAAAAGTTATAAGATAATTTTAAAAATGTTTTTGATGTTCAAAATTATATGTGATAAATTTTTGAACACGAAAATTTTAAATGACGTTTTAAAATTTATTTGATAATTTTAAAACTAATTTTAAATCTTTAAAAGTTTAAAGTTATTTTGGATGCCTAAAAATGTTTATATGATAAATTTTTTTAAGCATGGAAATTTTAAAATTGTGTTTTAAATTTATGTGATAAATTTAAAATTGATTTTAAGGCTTTAAATATATGCGTTAAGTTTAAAATGTTTGATGTTTAAAAATTGTATGTGATAAATTTTTGAACATGGAAAATTTTTTTAAAGTGATGTTTTAAATTTATAAGATATTTTTAAAACTGATTTTAAAAGTCTAAAATTGTTTATGCGATAAACCAAATTTATTTAATTGTTAAATAGTTGTGCACTATCTTTATGCGATAAATTAGTGTAGCTTTATTTTAATGGCTAGTTCTTCTTGTCCCTTATTTGATAACACAAGATAACCCTTTAGGTTAGCCATTAAGAAATGATTAAAATTTATTACTTGAATTTTAATGACATGATATGTTTTAATAAAACATTAACAATGCTTCAAGACCTAATTCCTGATTAGGGTAGTCCCTTTAATGAATTTTTTAATTCTAATTGTTATTATTAATTTTCATTAAAGGACTTCGCTTTTAGCGTTGTTAATAAAATTTATTAAAATCCTAATAATGATTAGGATAGCACGTGAACCTTATAGTTGATAAGGACTTAATAAAAGTTATTAAACAAATCCTAAAATTTTGAATTTAAGGATGCAACTAGTTGATATGATTAATTAGTTGTTAATAAAAGCTGTTTAGTCTATGGCATACATACAAAAATGACAAGCTTCATTCAATGGACCATGATCCAGTCAATGTGCTTGGCTAAGAGTTCTGGATCAACCCTAACTAGTCTTAGGGGTAGTGATCCTGGCTTAGTCAATTCCCTGGCTGAGTTCCGCTGGACCGCAATGTCGCGAATCATGATTGTATGACACCCTGGACTATATCTAAGTCAAATACGTTAATGATCTTTTTCAAGATTAGCCGTTGCCCTCCTTGTTTTAGGGGTTAGCAACTATAGGGCCCGTGTTACAGTTATTGAGATACACTCAAGCTGTGACATGGCAACCCTGTAGAAACCAACTCCTTAAATACATAAGATGAAACCTTGACTTGACCCAAACCGATGTTGTCGTGAATACACCGGGCGCCGGCGTAAGTTAAATCAATGATGTAGTCTGACTTGATGTAGTCTAAGCCCTGACCCAAACCGACGTGTCGTGAATACACGAGCGACGGGGCAAGTCAGGCTAGACGCGAAAACAAGGGTTCGACTAGACAAGACATTGTGATTTGGATGAGCACACTCATGATCACAAATGGCTAGGGGCAAAAACCGAATAAGAGAGTCATATCTGATAAGATCGATGAAGAGTCATCTTCCGATCGCAGAGTCAATCAACTTGTTGAGCTACACTCAAGGTTGTTTAGACTCAAGGTGATTGGACCTCTTACCCATTAATTTTAATTCGATTAAATCGTTCGTTATTAAGCTTTAAAACGATCGTAAAAATAGTGGGAGGATATAGATAGATAAAAGCACATCTACCTATATTTAATATTGAACATATGCTAAACTAGGGCAAGACTATGTTTACAAAAGGAATCAATATATAATGGAATTAGTTAACTGGTTAAATTAGGTTGATTAATTGAATATCAAGTTAAATTCTAATTGATAGAATTAAAACTATATTCTCGTTGACATTAAAATGACCTTCTAAAGAACAGACTTAAGAAATATGATTTCATTAAGTTCTGGGTCCAACAAATAAATTAACGCTACATGTCACTCGTCTCTATATGAGGCAGCTTGAACATATAGGATATTCGAAGTATGTTTCTCCCTACAACTTGTCGAGCTACCCCCAAGGTTGTATGGACAAACAATTTTGATCCGCAAAGTTCGAGAATTCGATCAAACCGTTTGAGTCGAATACGAGTGCATGAGCGATGCAAGGCTATGTATCCCAACCGGATCTTGAGACAAGCAACTTCTTGAGCTACACTCAAGATTGCAACTCTCAGGCGTTTGGATACATGAGACGCTTGCATAGCTATTTATTTATGTTGGGCTATTTAATATCTAAATGTGATTTAGAAAAGGAAGAAGGCACTCCGGAAAGTCAATTGAGAAAGTTAGTTTAATTTATCATTAGTAAAGGCATAAGTAGGAGGAAATGAAAATGTGACATATTCTGATGTCACGATTTCATGATTATTGTTATACAAAAGGTTAACACATTTTGACGAATGTCGTCACATTGCTTCTGAAGCAATGAGTAATATGTATAACGATAATATATTTATATTAAATGTTAATATATAAATACACAAGCTAGTGGCAAACTTACATGGTAAAATTAGACTAGGCCGTATCGAGAGATTAAGCTTCACAAGTCACATAAAGAGGGGTCTGACCTCTCGTATTATGAAGTCTACGGACATTTGTGAGTCTTAGCCTCTTAGATATAATGGCCGAAACCCATCTGTAAGACAGTGAGAGAATGAGTTATCGAACTCAGTCTCGTACATACTGATGTACCCGAGTCTCTATTAACCAAAATAAGTTATTCGTATATTTTATTAAGACACGTGTTCTTGATGAAACACAAGTCTGATAAAATAAAGAACGAAATGACTAAAGTATTTAAACTGATTCGATTAGATCGAATGGTCAAATACTTAGCTACATAAAATCTTGCGTAATTAAAAGAAAATGTGATTTTCTCTCAGGTCAAGTCTGTTAACACATCGGTGTGTTAAAAGGTATGAATCACACTTAGTTAGACTTGGTGCGATCCATAACAAGTGGCTCTGAGTTAATTCCTCCCTCTGGGTTAAGTCCCAGATAGTAATGCCTAGGTTTTGATAATGTTCTATGAGGACATTATCAATAAGATATTCATTAAATCAACCGTAAGGAAGTTGTAAAATTACTCGAAACTCGTGAGACGAATTGTCGAGTTAGACATCATAACTGATGATGACTTAGTCAACTTCCGGGATGAAATTCGGAGTAGTAACTCCGATCTATAACTTGATGCAATCAGAATAGGTCCGTGTGGGTAAATAAATTTTGGAATTTAGTTTACGTGCCCAAAGGAAAATGTTTCCTCACTTTCTACAAGTAAATCTTTAAGTTGAAAGATTAGTGTAGAAAGGAAAATAGTGAAGTACAATCATGTTGGTCGAGAACGGTTTTCATATTAATTCCTATAAACGGATTATGTTGAAACCGTCTCGCCAGCAGATGTGTACAGATCTACTCGGACCAAACTCGATGTAAATGCTTAAGTTGACCATGAAAATTAGAGCATTCACTTATAAGTTCGTTTTTCTAAATATGATTTAGACGGACCAACTTATATGAATTGGCCAGAAAGTTTTCAAGGTCAGTGGGAGCATATAAACTACATGCGAGGAATCAAAGAAATAGAACGTATATTTTGACAAAGTAATCAAAAAGTTTGATACTTTATCAGAAATAAATATGAGCCATTTGAAATGACCATTAACTAATTAAAAATATTATCGTAAGGTACGATGAATTGGATAAGATCCAAGTAAATGAAAATATTATGGATTCCGAAAAGACCAAGTGAATTATTTTAATGAGATTCAAATGGTTGGTCTAATATGAACATAGAAACCCCTTAAGTCTATAGTGTAGACGGTTTTAGCAGATCCACTCACAAAGGCTTTACCACATGAAGTCGGGAAAACTTATGTGTAAAAAAGGTATAAGATACCGAGATAAATGGGCCTGAGTGCAAGTGGGAGATGTAGGAGAATAATGCCCTCCAGGCTATTTATCTCTGTGTGAATAGCACAAGCATCTTATTCGAAATAACAATAAGCTGTTTGGTAATGATTTATCTAAGTTATTTTATAATGTAGATAACATTAGACATTAACTTAGGTAAAGTCCTGAGACTTTATGCAAGGTCAAACAGATATCGAGATGAGTATCTCGATCATGGAGAAATGTTTGACCGTCTGTAGCATAAGTCTAAAAGGGTTCGTGGTCGTAGATGTTTCGAGACAAGGATATCGAAACATCGGATAGACCATTGTGTCTTAGTCTTCACCGTTAAGCGGTGGCGATGATCTCATGATCGTTCGACTTGGCGAAGTCGGAGACGAGACACAGGTGCTCATTTGAGAATGAGTGCACTGAACGATCCACAAGAGTTATCATATGGTTACATTGACCAATCTGTCAAAGATAACTCTTAGTGATGATAGGCTAGTTGGTCTTTTGACTTGAGGTCATTTTGACGAACCTGTGCGTGAAAGGTACCACTTAGATCAACTGACCTAACTTCGAGGCACGGCCTGTTGAAAGGTCTTTGATTGGGTGTCACTTGAAGCGTACGAGAAGAGTAATGACCAAGAGAGGATTTGTCTCTCCCGGTCAATGGGAGTTAGTGTCGTAGAGTTAGTTCGGTCTTTAGTAAAAACCCTGCGCAGAGTATGTTGGAAGAAGTCCAACATTAGTTGACTAAAGATCGATAGAAACTAACCGGAGTCAAGTTATTGGGGTTGACAGTTTGACCGTACCCCAGACTTGATCTACACGACAGACTTAAAGACGAAAAGACTATAACTGCGGAATTCATCACGGACACAGTCAGAGTGGTCCCGACAAGACTCATGTCAATGAGTCAACCACATAATGATGATTCCTGAAGCAGGGACGGCAACCACTGCTCGTGGTCACTGCCGTATAGGGCTTCGAGCCCAACCTGTTGTAAGGGTCAGGCTGTAGGGTCTCACACAGAGTGCGATTCTTCGTCTAGTAATAGGTAGAAATTAGTTATGGAAAATATTTTGCATTTTGATGCAAGGGATGGAATAATTGCATTTGATGCAATATGATAATTTAAGCTTAGATAGAGACTATTTTGCAAAAGAGATTAAATGTGTTTTAAATTGTTTAAAAACAATATTTAATAATATAAACGCAAGGAAAAGTTCACGGGTAAGACGGGAATGTCCCGGTCTAGACTCAGGTTCGAACGGCGTCCAAATCGGACACCAGATGCTCAAGTTAGAGCCAAAACAGACCCAAAGAATAAAGCCCACAACTTAAACTGCATTTGATGCAGAATTAATTGGGGCAACCGTGGGCCCGGCCCAATGGCCAGGCCACTACAGCCGCAAAGAGAAAGGGGGGCGCCACGTGGCGCCCCCCGGTTGGCCGCAGCCAGGCGCTTAGGCGCCTGGCAGTTACGCGGGCCCGGGCTTTGCCCGGGCCCGGAACAATGCGTGCCCGTGCATTTGCACGGGCCGCCATGCGCGCGCAGAGGCGCGTGCAGCGCACACGCCTCGGGGCACGTGCGCTGCATACGCCTGGTGCAGTGGGCCCGCACGCAGCCCTAGGGCTGCGTGCCTCTTGCGACGGCTGGGATTGTGCATTTGGGTGGGGTTTTTGGCATACTTTGACACTTCATTGGAGGGTCAAACGAACTCCGATTGACGAACGGTTTTTTCCTATGCGTTCACCGTTGAACTGTAGGGAAATATGCCCTCAGATCATTTGTATTTGATGAAAATGATAATTTAAGTCAAGATAGGGACTAAATTGCATATGATGCAAAAGAGATTAAATGTGTTTTAAATAGTTTAAGACAATATTTAATAATATAAACGTAAGGAAAAGCTCACGGGTAAGACGGGAATGTCCCGGTCTACGCCCAGGTTCGAACGGCATCCAAATCGGACGTCAAATGCTCAAGATATGCCCAAAAGAGTTCTACGGATCAGTCCAAGCTGACCCAGGCCAGACTGGGTCTGGCCTGGACGCCTGGCTCGACCCAGAATCAGCCCAAGCTGACCGGGCATGTGCGCCCGGGCCTGTGCGCCCGGCCCAAGCCAGGGCCTGGGCGCCCAGGCGCCCAGGCGCCTGGGCTCAGGCCCAGGCGCCTGGGCGCCTGGGCCTGGGCCCGCCCAGGTGCCCTGGGCGCCTGGGCCAGGCGCCCAGAAGCCTGGGCGCCTGATGTAACGACTGCTTTTCATGTATTTGGATTTATTATAATATAATATATGTTTTGGTGAATTTTCTCCTCATGTGTGGTTTTCGTCTCCGTAGCTTTCATTTTCGATCGATTCGTCGTATTTTCTCGTTTCTTCCTTAGGATTGTCGATTCCGAAGTATGTTATTCGTGACGGACTTCATAACGGTCGTATCTTACTATTAGATCAAGCCTAGGAGTCTTAGGAATCGATCCCGGGGCCCCGCGCTCCGTATCGGAACTTTTCTGTGCTCATTAGCCGGTGAAAGAAGGGCCACCGACCGACTAGATGACGATCCAGTCGGTCGGCAATCCTTCTTGGACCGACTAGTTAGCTTTCTAAATTTCTCAGGAGTTACTGTTTATCGTTAGTCGGTCTAAGAACGTTGGTTGACCGACTAGGTTGCAAACTAGTCGGTCAGCAATGCTTCTTGAACCGACTAACTCATCATATTATTTTTGTATCAGTTACTGTTTACTCTTAGTCGGTCTAAGAACGTTCATCGACCGACTAGATGATAAACAAGTCGGTCAGTACTTGTTCATGGACCGACTAACTACTGTTTGCACTTAGTCGGTCTGCGTTGATCGACCGACCGACTAGTTGCCAAACTAGTCGGTCAGTGGTTGCTCTTTGACCGACTAACTAGTGTTAAAACCCTAATTTCTGGGCAGCCGCCAGCCCAACCTACTTAAACCCAACCCAAACGTTTTCTTCTTCTCCAACACGACCCAAAACCCTAAAATCTTCCCCCTTCAGCCCCCATCTTCCTCCAAGCTTCATTCCTTCATTCCAAGCCCTAAATCCATCATCCAATCCATCCATTCACTCCATCTACCTCTCATCTTCCCCAAAAATCTCACCAAACCCATCAAAATCCCCAAACCCCCCAAAACCCTAGTTTTTCCAAACTTCTTCATTTGCTTCCAGATCTGATCCTAGGGTTCCCCGGAGTGTTTCTTCCGCCTCCTCTCGGTAAGAAATCGATCTACCATTGTTTTCATATCCTGTTGTAATTTTTATGAAACCCTAATAAAATGCTTGTGTTTTGATGATTGTTCCCCATATCAGCGATTCCCCGTAAGCTAGCATCCGCGGAAGCGAACCTTCGTAACCGTCATCCCCGGTGATAGGCAAGTGAAACTTGCATCTCTTGATTTGGGCCATGTCTTAGGCCATTACCTTGTTTTAGCGTAAAAGAGACTAAACGGTGAAAGGATAGCCGTTTAGACGCCATTGACCTAGCTTGACAACGAAGCTTGGTCCGTCACCCCCATCATGCTCATATGTCACGTTTACTTTAAATTAACGGTACGCGAATATGTTCATGTCATTGCATTTTGCCTGTCACGTTTAAATTCCATTAACGGTACGCAATTATCTGTTCATGGCATTGCATAGTGATTATTTATTGTAACTGCGTAGCACACGCTACAATACCATGTTTCCTGGCTCGTGTTCCAGAAGCGAGCCCTGTAGTTGCTAACCCCAACGCTCGGATACCGGCTAGGTGTACTCCTATGCCATACACACACTTATTTTCCTGGCTCGTGACCAGAAGCGAGCATAATGAGTTGCTAACCACAACGCTCGACACATGTGGGTGGGGTAAGAGATAAGCGGACTGAGCCCGAGTTGGCTTGATCAGCCACTCCGGCCAGCAGGTGAAATCTCTAGTGTTTAAGTGATTGATAGTGATAGAGATAAACGAGTTGGCCAGCAAGTGGACTCTCTATGCACTAAGTGTTAAGTGATAAGTGATAACTGATAAGTGATAAGTGTTAAATGATAAGTGACTAGTGAATTGGTAGTTTTGCTACATCGTGAGTGCTTGCCTCTCTTTTAAACTGGTGCATCATATTCAACTGCCATGCCATTGTTTAACATTTAAATGCTAGGTTGTTAGTCACTTTCAGTTTCCTTGCCCAAGTCTTTTTAGACTTGCTGACATGTGCCCCTTTCTCTTTTGGGTGACGCATGTTAGACCTTGAGCCTGAGTTGCTTGCTGAGGGTGAGGTGTTTGCGGACGCCGAGCTTACGCCCGTGTTGGACGGGGAGTACGTGGACACTGGGGACCAGTCCTAGTGTCTTCGTGGTGTTTTACTCTTGTTATACAGTTGTTTTGTTGTCGGTGCGTAGCACCTTTACTCTGTTATGTCGTTGCTTTTGTTTGGCCTTGTTCTGGGCCCTTAGACTCTTTCTTTTAGCCTGGTGGCTTTTCTGTGATGTTGGATATTTTGTGGACAAACTTTGGGATTGGTATTTCTTATCCGTCTCATACTATTATTATTATTTTTGTTGTTTCGATTGCAATTACAGGGACCTGCTTATACTAAATTGACGCTTATCGGGTTTGGGGCTTCACCGCTCCACTCCCGTGCGGACCTTTTCACGTCTCGCCTCCATTTTAGGGAAGCGGGTCGTGACACCTGGGCCCAGGCGGGCCCCAGCGCCCTGGGCGCCTGGGCCAGGCGCCCTGGGCGCCTGGCCTGACTGGGCCAGGCGCCCAGTCTGGGCGCGCCAGTCTGGGCGCGTCCAGACCAGGTTCTGAACCTGGTCTGGGCTTGCCCAGCTGGCCTGGTGGGCCCTGCAGAATAGGTTTTCAGAAACCTAAGTTGGGCAGTTTTTGACGGCTCAGTTTTTGCGAAAAACTAGCCATGAGCTGAACTTTGAGCGGTCAATTGGAGGGTCAAATGAACTCCGATTGACGAACGGTTTTTTCCTATGCGTTCACCGTTGAACACCCTTCGAATTGATAGGTTGTATCAATCCTGAAGTTCAACAGTGAGTGAGTTAAAATTCACGGAAGTTTGCACTTTGTGAAGTGCAAACTAACTTGATTTTAATTAACTCATATTAATAGTCCCACATCGGATTTTGAGAAAAGGGGAGAGTCCGCCGCCTATATAAATAGGGGTCTGCTCTCCTCCTCAAAACTCGTCCCAAGCTCTAGATCTGAGCGGCTCTCAAAAATGTTGGAGCACGCTCGGATCTAGGCTTAAATTAATATTTCTCCTCTCTATAAATTTCTGCCTTACTCCTGAGGGCTCTAGCAAAGCTGCAAAGGAGTTCGGATTCAGATCCGAAATCTAGGCGGAGGTTTCACTCGCGTGAAACTTTCTGGAGCAAGTGGTTGGTTCGGCGACCAGCAGTTGCTGGGATCGGAGCGGCTTATGCGGGAAGGGCAATTGATTGCCTTCGGTAACACTTTTGCTGCAAGGCAAGAGTTACGGGTATGTTGAGTTTTCTCAACCTTAGTTTTTGATTAATGTGCATTAATTTAATTGCAGTAGCTAAAGTAGTTAATTAGATAGTTGTATCCTTAGGGGTTGGTCTGGACCCAACCCCGGGATAGTAGCATTTTCTTGGCTTGGGTTTTATGCCGATAGTGCTAGTTTATATAAAATGTTTATATAATTTTTCCTCTTCATTTTTCCGCTTCCGCTGCGTTAATTTTTGTGCAAGGTTGTCCGGCCTTCGCTCTCAAGTAGGGCGAAGGACGGACAATGCACTAGTCGAAAGAGAGCCCTTGGATCAGATAAAACCCATCATTGGTATCGGAGCCAGGCTACATAGACTATCTAAATACTGCTTTTATGAAATGCATGTTATTAAAACTTGTAGTTAGTCTTGAACTAACTATATGTTGGTTTTCAAATTTTTCGAAAATTGTTTTGAAAACCAAGATTAGATCTTTTAATTATGTGATAATTAATGTCTTTATGTTTCTTTTTGCTTTTATTTGATAATTTCTAAAAGAAAGACTTGTAGGGTTAGCCATTAAAATTCATTTAAATCTTTAATCTGATTAAATTTAAATGACTAGCTTTGGCTATGTTTTAAAATGTTGTTCACAATATTTTAAATAACACATCCTAATGAATGATTAGGATTGTCCCTTGTTTGTTGAAACAATTCTGATGTGATTTATTAAAATCCTATAGTTGATAGGTTTCTAATAAAAGTTATGAAACACATCCTAATAATTTTGAATTATAGGTTATGACTAGTTGATAGGATTAACTAGTTAAATAAATCATAACAACCAGATTAAATCAATATAACACTTTTTATCATTAGCACTTTCAATGGAGAATGGTATGGGTAGGTAGTTAGGGAAGGTGTTGTGGATCGACTCAGCTTTGCTGGGCGCAAGTGATCCTGCCTGGCCCTAACCCTGGTCATGCCCGCTTGTACCGCAAAGTTGCTGATAATAAAATGTGTTAGCTTTGGTTATATCTAGTCAATGCGTTATAAATCTTGTTAAAGATTAATTCGTATCCCTCCTTGATTTTGGAGATTTGTAACTCAAAGAAAACATTTATAGTTGTTGAGTCTCCTCAAGCTATGACATGTTTTTCTTTAAGGAACAAACTCCAACATACATGTGATGTAGTCTGGACTTGACCCAAATCGATGCGTCGGGTCTCCTCGAGCATCGATCTAAGTCAAATCTGAACACGAAATCAAGGGTCTGACTAGACCAGTCATTATGATTAGTTGAGTCTCTTCAAGATCATAAGTAACTGTGGGTAAGAATCGATAGGGAGTCACATGTGATGTAATTGACTAAGAGTTAGTCTACCAATCATGGAACCAATCAACTTGTTGAGTCTCCTCAAGGTTGTGAGGTTCATGATGATTGGGTCCCTCTTTCACTATATTTTAAGATATTAAAATTCGTTCATTTCCGAGAATGATCGTAAAATAGTGGGAGACCATAGTTAATTAAAAACCATATTAACTATATTATTTTATCATGAATTACACTAAATTCATTCTTTGTCTTTTGCATCATGAAAACGAATATGAATCTTATCCTGAATAATAAATTGACTGGTTTAAATATTGATTGCTTAGAAAACTTTGGGCTTAACGGAGAGAAGAAAGGACATATTGATGTCTCGACCTCTAAGGTATTAGTTATACAGAGTATAGTCCTTTCTGTAACTTCTAACGCATGGGTATTGGATACTGGTGCGGGTACTCACATTTGTAATTCGTTACAAGGTATGAGCAAATTTAGAAACTTAAGAAAGGACGAAATAGTTCTTCAAGTTGGTAATGGAGCTAATGTAGCTGCTAAAGCCGTAGGAGACCTAAAGCACACCTTGGCAAACGGTGCCACATTGTTTTTGAAACAATGTTATTATATACCAAATTTTCTATGCAACGTTATTTCCATTTCGGCTTTGGCCAAAGACAGATATAAATTTACCATTAATGAATCTGTTATGAACATTTTCTTTAATGATAAATTGCTGGGATTTGGAACAATGAATAATGGTGTATACACTCTGTCTAATGACGTTGTGTTAAGTGTTAACACACGAAAACGTAAGGAATCTAGTTTTAATGAAACTTTCCTTTGGCACTGTAGACTAGGCCATATCGGAGAGAAAAGACTTAGCAAGTTGCATAAAGAGGGGTCTCTTGACCTCTCGAATTATGAGTCGTACGACACTTGCGAGTCTTGTCTCAAAGGTAAAATGGCTAAAACTCCCTTTACGGGTAAAGGGGAAAGAGTTAGTGAACTCTTGGGTCTAGTACATTCTGATGTATGTGGACCAATGTCTACTTTAGCGAAAGGAGGATATTCATACTTTGTTACTTTTACTGATGATCACTCTAGGTTCGGACATGTGTTCTTGATGAAGCACAAGTCTGATACATTTGAGCGATTCAAAGAGTATCGTAACGAAGTTGAAAAACAGACGGGCAAAAGTATTAAAATTCTTCGATCTGAACGAGGAGGAGAATACTTGAGCCATGAATTCCTTGCGCATTTAAAAGAGAATGGGATTCTCTCTCAGATCACTCCTCCTTACACACCTCAACACAATGGTGTGTCAGAGAGAAGGAATCGTACCTTGTTAGACATGGTTCGATCAATGATGAGTGACTCTGGGTTACCTATCTCCCTTTGGGGCTATGCCCTAGAAACTGCTACCCATATCCTTAATAGAGTTCCATCTAGATCCGTGCCAATGACACCATATGAGATATGGAACGGGAAGAAACCAAACCTTAAGCATATTAAGGTATGGGGTTGTCCTGCGTATGTCAAGAAGCTTAATCCAGATAAACTGGAGGATAGGTCTGTTATGTGTAGATTCATTGGGTATCCTAGTCACTCGACGGGACACATTTTCTATCACCAGGAACAACAAAAGATTGTTGTGTCCAAACACGCCACCTTTCTTGAAAAGGAATTCCTTGTGAAGGAGTCTAATGGCGAGGTAATAGAACTGGACGAAAGTCTAGAGACTGAATCAACACATGAACAGATCGCGGAACCAGTGGGAGAGGCAGAGCCTAATGCTCCTGAAGCAATTATTAGGAAGTCAAATAGGATTCCTCGAGCTCCAGAAAGATACTACGGATTTCTCGTAGATGGAGGAGTTGAGGATAGCATCTTAGTTGAAGATGATCCTATTAGCTTCCAAGAAGCAATTCAGAGTAGAGACTCTAAGAAATGGCTGGATGCAATGAAATCTGAGATGGATTCCATGCACATTAATAAAGTTTGGACTTTAGAGAATGTGCCCAAGGGAAGTGTTCCTATTGGCTGCAAATGGATCTTCAAAAGGAAGATCGGTTCAGATGGAAAAATAGAAACGTACAAGGCTAGACTTGTTGCGAAAGGTTATCGTCAGATTCTAGGTGTAGATTATGACGAAACTTTCTCACCCGTAGCCATGCACAAATCCATCCGGATTGTACTCGCTATTTCTGCCTATCACAACTACGAAATCTGGCAGATGGATGTAAAAACTGCATTTCTAAATGGTGATTTAGAAGAGCATATTTACATGTCTCAGCCGGAAGGTTTCGAAGTCAGTGGGAGCAAAGGGAAAGCGTGTAGACTGCATAGATCCATTTATGGATTGAAGCAGGCATCCAGGAGCTGGAACATCCGATTTGATAATACGGTCAAAGAGTTTGATTTTATTAAAAATGAAGATGAGCCATGCGTTTATAAGAAAACCAGTGGAAACAATTTAGTCATCCTCGTACTTTATGTTGATGACATTCTCTTAATAGGAAACAACATACCGATGTTGAAGTCTGTTAAGGATTGGTTATCAACTAACTTCTCCATGAAAGATTTGGGAGAAGCATCATACATACTAGGTGTGAAGATATATAGAGATAGATCTAAAAGGATGCTAGGACTCTCCCAATCTAGGTACATTGATACTGTGTTAAAACGGTTTAACATGGAAAACAGTAAAGGTGGGTTTATACCCGCAAATCACGGAATAAGTCTTTCCAAGAAGATGTCTCCAAAGACTGACTTGGAAAGAGAACGCATGAGCAATATTCCATATGCTTCGGCAGTTGGATCGATCATGTATTCCATGATATGTACCAGACCTGATGTCGCTTTTGCACTAGGTGCAGTAAGTCGATATCAGTCTAACTATGGAGAAGAACACTGGAAAGCAGTCAAGACGATTCTCAAGTACTTGCGAAGAACAAGAGATCTAGTTTTGATTTATGGAAGTGAAGAACTCAAAATTGAGGGCTTCACGGATTCCAGCTTTCAGAGTGACGTGGATGACAGCAAGTCAATTTCAGGATACATTTTCACTCTCAACGGATGTGCAGTGAGCTGGAGGAGTTCAAAGCAAGACACCGTTGCTGATTCAACTATGGAGGCCGAATATATAGCGGCCAATGATGCAGCAAAGGAAGCTGTCTGGATTAGGAAATTTGTGAGCCAGCTAGGAGTGGTGCCTACTGTTATAGATCCAATACCGTTGTATTGTGATAACAATGCCACATTGAGCTTGGTCAAAGAACCCAGATTCCACAAGAGATCCAGACACATTCTTCGAAAATATCATTTGATACGTGATATTGAGAAGAGGAAGGACATAGAAATCCTCAGAGTCTCGTTTGAAGAGAATTTAGCTGATCCATTTACAAAGGCCCTTGCACGTGATCGTTTGGAGAAACTAATGTGTAAAAGCGGTATGAAATACCATAA
Organism: Scilla litardierei; assembly: GCA_030789695.1. NCBI lineage: Eukaryota > Viridiplantae > Streptophyta > Magnoliopsida > Asparagales > Asparagaceae > Scilla > Scilla litardierei. The sequence continues at coordinate 88,121,949 of CM061141.1, read as the reverse complement.
AGAGTGGGCCTTGTAGTGAGTGGTAGATGTTTTGAGAGTTGTATGCCTATGAGGCACATTGTCCTGAAAAACATCTTATTCATGAATAAAATAAATTTATTGGTATCAAATTATCTTTGTGCATTCGTGTCATCTTATATACTTAGATAATTTCCTTAGACTTATAGCAAGGTATACACTTATCTTGATGCCGATCACGATTATGAGAAAGTGTTTTTTACCGATTGGAGCTTAAAGTCTTAAACTGGTTCGTGGTCATTGATATGTCGAGAAAAGGATATCGACACATCGATAAGACCATTGTGTCTTTGTATTCACTATGGATTAGTAACGATGGACTCGTAATCGTTTGACTTGGTGAAGTCAGAAACAAGACGCAGGTGCTCATTAGAGAATGAGTTCACTGAACGACTCATAAAAGATTATCATTTGGTTAAACTTAATTTAAAATGTCAATGATAACTTTTTGTGATGATAGGCAAGCTGGTCCTATGACTTGAAGACATTGAACAAACCTGCATGTGAATGGTGTCACTTAGATCATTTTCCTAGCTTCAAGACTTTACTTGTCGAAAGGATTTTGGTTGGGTGGCATTTGAAGCGTGTGAGGGGAGTTGTGTCTAAGAAAGGATTCGTCTCTCTCATTAAGGAGAGTTAGTGTTGTATGTGTTGGTTCGGTGCTTTAGTGAAAATCTTTGATCAAAGTATGTTGAAAGAAGTTCAACATGTATTTAACTAAAGACCGATGTAACTGACCGGTTTCAAGTTGGTGGGGTTGACATGTTACCATACCCTAAACTTGAATAAACAACATAGTCTTGACGAAAGGATTAAAACTGCGGTATTCATCACGGATACAGTCTTGGTAGTCCCGACGATTTTGTCAATGGGTTAAACCACATAATTATGATACCAAAACAGGGACGGCAACTACTGCTCGTGGTCACTGTCGTCTAGGGTCTCGAACCCAAATCTGTAGTAGGGTCAGGCTGTAGGGTCTCACACAGAGTGCGATCTTCGTCGAGTAATAGGTAGAAATTAGTTAGGGAGAATAATTTGCATTTGATGCAAGGGACAAAGTATTGCAAAAGATGTTTGCAATAGTCTCCAGCATTCGGGATAAATGATCCTGAGTGCAAGTGGGAGATGTAGGGAAATATGCCCTCAGATCATTTGTATTTGATGCAAATGATAATTTAAGTCAAGATAGGGACTAAATTGCATATGATGCAAAAGAGATTAAATGTGTTTTAAATAGTTTAAGACAATATTTAATAATATAAACGTAAGGAAAAGCTCACGGGTAAGACGGGAATGTCCCGGTCTACGCCCAGGTTCGAACGGCGTCCAAATCGGACGTCAAATGCTCAAGATATGCCCAAAAGAGTTCTACGGATCAGTCCAAGCTGACCCAGGCCAGACTGGGTCTGGCCTGGACGCCTGGCTGGACCCAGAATCAGCCCAGGCTGACCGGGCCTGTGCGCCCGGGCCTGTGCGCCCGGCCCAAGCCAGGGCCTGGGCGCCCAGGCGCCCAGGCGCCTGGGCTCAGGCCCAGGCGCTGGGTGCCTGGGCCTGGGCCCGCCCAGGCACCCAGAAGTGTGGGCGCCTGGCCTGACTGGGCCAGGCGCCCAGTCTGGGCGCGTCCAGACCAGGTTCTGAACCTGGCCAGGTTCTGAACCTGGTCTGGGCTTGCCCAGCTGGCCTGGTGGGCCCCGCAGAATAGGTTTTCAGAAACCTAAGTTGGGCAGTTTTTGACGGCTCAGTTTTTGCGAAAAACTAGCCATGAGCTGAACTTTGAGCGGTCAATTGGAGGGTCAAATGAACTCCGATTGACGAACGGTTTTTTCCTATGCGTTCACCGTTGAACACCCTTCGAATTGATAGGTTGTATCAATCCTGAAGTTCAACGGTGAGGGAGTTAAAATTCACGGAAGTTTACACTTTGTGAAGTGCAAACTAACTTGATTTTAATTAACTCATATTAATAGTCCCACATCGGATTTTGAGAAAAGGGGAGAGTCCGCCGCCTATATAAATAGGGGTCTGCTCTCCTCCTCAAAACTCGTCCCAAGCTCTAGATCTGAGCGGCTCTCAAAAATGTTGGAGCACGCTCGGATCTAGGCTTAAATTAATATTTCTCCTCTCTATAAATTTCTGCCTTACTCCTGAGGGCTCTAGCAAAGCCGCAAAGGAGTTCGGATTCAGATCCGAAATCTAGGCGGAGGTTTCACTCGCGTGAAACTTTCTGGAGCAAGTGGTTGGTTCGGTGACCAGCAGTTGCTGGGATCGGAGCGGCTTATGCGGGAAGGGCAATTGATTGCCTTCGGTAACACTTTTGCTGCAAGGCAAGAGTTACGGGTATGTTGAGTTTTCTCAACCTTAGTTTTTAATTAATGTGAATTAATTTAATTGCAGTAGCTAAAGTAGTTAATTAGATAGTTGTATCCTTAGGGGTTGGTCTGGACCCAACCCCGGGATAGTAGCATTTTCTTGGCTTGGGTTTTATGCCGATAGGGCTAGTTTATATAAAATGTTTATATAATTTTTCCCTTTCATTTTTCCGCTTCCGCTGCGTTAATTTTTGTGCAAGGTTGGCCGGCCTTCGCTCTCAAGTAGGGCGAAGGACGGACAATGCACTAGTCGAAAGAGAGCCCTTGGATAAGATAAAACCCATCATGAACACCCTTCGAATTGATAGGTTGTATCAATCCTGAAGTTCAACGGTGAGGGAGTTAAAATTCACGGAAGTTTGCACTTTGTGAAGTGCAAACTAACTTGATTTTAATCAACTCAAATTAATAGCCCCACATCGGATTTTGAGAAAAGGGGAGAGTCCGCCGCCTATATAAATAGGGGTCTGCTCTCCTCCTCAAAACTCGTCCCAAGCTCTAGATCTGAGCGGCTCTCGTAAATGTTGGAGCACGCTCAGATCTAAGCTTAAATTAATATTTCTCATCTCCCTAAATTTCTGCCTTACTCCTGAGGGCTCTAGCAAAGCCACAAAGGAGTTCGGATTCTGATCCGAAATCTTGACGGAGGTTTCACTCGCGTGAAACTTTCTTCGGCGCGTGGTTGGCTCGGCGACAAATGGATTGATCGCCTCGGGATGGGGAGCGGTTCGAGGAGCGGTTCGGGGAGCGGATCGAGGAGCGGCTCGGCGTCAGACGGGGAGCGGCTCGGAAGACGGTGCGGAACATCTCGCCTGCTCCAGGGTTGAGATTCCGGGTATGTAGTTTAATAAGCATTAGTTTAATTTAATCGCAGTAGGTTAGATCCTTCTTGGGATGGTCAGATCCATCCCAAGTTGGCATAGATCTTGGCTAAGGGTCTTGGACCTTAGGGCTAAGTTAAAATTGTTTTAACTGCATGTTAATTAGATTAACTAGTTTTTCCTTCCGCTGCAATTGTTTTTCTGTCTATGTTCCGTCCGACTTAGGACGGGACTAGAGTTTTTGTGCCCTAAGGGTACCGCGAATTCCCTACACAGCTTCCTCCAAATCTCAATGTTAAGTCCCTGCTGAAAATGCCGGGCTCGAGTCAATGCATCTGTAACCATCTCTGGGGAAAACCTGCTGAGCCTGGAAATCTCAGCATCATACTGGTCTACAGTCATCGAGCCCTGCTTCAGGTTGATGAACTTCTTGTTCATCATGATCTTTGCCTGCAGCAGAAAGTTCTGGGCATTGAAGGTACTGGTGAAGACATCCCACGTAATCGGTAATCCCAAGCGGTCTTCTACCGCCTGCCACCAGTCTCGACCACCATCAGTCAGTTGCCTCTTGGCGGTAGCCACCCATGCTTCTTCTCGAATCTGAGATGCTATCAGATCATCAGTGATGCTCCTGAGCTATTCCTTCGCTTGGAGATGGTTCTCGGTCCCAGCAAAGGTCTTCAGGTTCATCGCTCGAAAGTGGAAGCACTCGTGTCAGCTTTTAGCTCTTTAAGAAAAGCATGTCCAAGCTGCTGATGAAGGGTATAAATACCTCGCATGATATCTTTTGTAGTCAATGGGGCAGTCGGGACTCCTGTCGGGTCTGGACCGTTGTTGGCTCTATTGCCAGCATCATTCTGGTTGGGACCCCCATTCAGGTGATTGGTCCCGGATTTAAAAGCACTGTCCTTGCTTCTTGAAGTGTTCCTTTCCATTGCTTACATGTGTTTCATAAGGTTTGATCAGTTTCATTAAGTATTTTATACGACACATTCTGAACTTCCTGTACTGTTCATGTGGTATTTAGCACGGACTTGCATGGGCCACCAAACTTGTAACGACCCACTTCCCATGCCCGTTATTATTCGGTACATGCGCAAGTCCTGCAAGGCAGCAATGAAATCAATACAGGCTCCGTTGCATAAATATACCAAATACTCATACATGAAATGAAATACAAACTTATTACAAACCGCATCGTACAGAAAGGAAATACAGCCCGAAAACAAATACACACCAAGCTACAATCTGGAAAGGAATAACATAAGATAATAAAACACTCTCACACTCACTCTAAGTAACAATCGTTCTCCTTGTTAAACTCAACTGCGAGCTCGGTGTCTGCTAATTCAGGTGTCACCTCGTCCACCTGTGAGGTACCTGGCAGGTCCACCAAAAAAAGAAGGGTCGCCAGGATCAGACTTAACTCAAAGTATCTCTAGCATGGAAATTAAAAAAATATACAAGTATGGCAAACTAGCAGGGACTAGAAGTAAAAGAGCATGGAAATAGAGCAGAAATATAGTTCTGCAGATGTACAACTTTCACAATTTATCAACAATTAAAAGTTACATGATTAAAGATGCAAGTTTACGAGAGTATAACTGTGCCGAACCTAGAATATGACTTATAATGCAGAGTACAGTGAGCAACCAAGAGTCCACCTGATACCATGGATGCACGAATCCAGGTTAAACCAAAATTGTGCCAATCAATACATGCAAGACTGTTCAAGACATGCAATACTGTTCAAGAATCTGTGATCACGTCTGTGAATTTTTCACCTTCCAACTTTGAAGGGGTTGCTAGAACCCGAACAGTGACGACGACAAAGATCGGACGGGTCGCTCCCGCACACTCGCTATTATAAGTTACCTCAAAACCCCAAGTGTCTGTGATGTTACTAGATTTGTAATTACGAGTCATTTACTAGATTGTCACCTTTTCCAGTCAACCATGTCACATAGACCGATCAATTCTTTTGCGATACAGTGCATTTTAGCCTATCTATCTGTTCAATTGAAAAACTTTGAAAACGAAATGAAACTAGTTTTATCATGCATTTGTTATTGTTTTTAAACCCATAGCAGGGGTATGATGAGTTACCAATACACCGTGCCGTGAAAAGCTTGGCTCGACCAGCGGTAGCGATACTTGGATTCACATACGTTACAAGGCAAGTTAGTTACACAACTTTATAAAGACAATTTGTATATAAAAAGAAACCTTATATAACACATAGCTTTTAACTCAAAATAATTTATAAAAAAATAAAACTAACTTTATATGTAGTAATTTAAACTAATATATATTAACTTAAATTAATAATTCTTAGCTTAAATAAAACTTTATAACTAACATGTTATATTGAAAATATTTTTTATAAACAACAAAACTTATAACACAACTTGTTATAACTATCATAATTATGAAAATAATTTATAATATAACTTAATCATAATTTTAAAACTAACACTATATATTAATACCTAACCTTATACTAATATATGTTCATTAAATATTACTATATAAATAACTAACACATATAACATTTATTAAAACCCCCCACCTCTTACCTCTCTCTCTCTCTCTCTCTCTCTCTCTCTCTCTCTCTCTCTCCCCCCCCCCCCTCTTATTCCTTTCTTTTTTTGCTCTCTCTCTCTCTCTCTCTCGATTTGTCTCGTCTCTTATTCCTTTCTTTTTTTGCTGCAGAGGGGCGCACGAAAAGGGCTCCGGTGGTTAGGTGGCGGCGGCCTTGGGGCGACGAGCGCACACGCAAGGCGGGGGCGACGGTCGGCGAGGCAGGGGCTAGGGCACATGGCAGGGCGGCCTAGGTGGTGGCGTCGTGCGCAAACAGCGACGGTGGATCTAGGGCTGGCGCGTGCGGGCGGGGCTGGAGAGCAGTGGACGGCGCCCTGGCGGTGGGGGTGACACGTACAAGGGCAGAGGCGACGGCCTGGCTGGCTAGAGCAGGGCACGCATGCGGTGGAGCTGAGCGGCGGCTGCCTGGGTGATGGGCGCGCGCGCAAGTTAGGAGGAGGGGAGGGGGAGGGGGAAGAATGGGGAATGGATTTTGATTTAATTCTCACTTCCAATTTCAGCTTTTCTTTATGATTTGGGGGATTAATTTTTGGGTGAAGAGGAGAAGGAAAAGATATGATGAGGATAATGTTGTTTGTTGTTGGAGGAATATGGATGATGATGTGCCTGAGGATGAACGGGAGAGAGGTTGAGGGTCTCTAAATAGATTAATAGGCAAAGTTTGAGATCCAAATATTTCGGATCTCATCTGCCAAAGGAGGGTGATTAAAGGGGTGTGTGGATGGCTTAATTAAATAGGGTTTAGAGTAACAGTTTAATGGTAATAGTAATTACGCTATGGCGAAGAATAAAAATAGGGGCGCGCTCGCGTCGACGCGTAGAATCAAAGGACACTTGGAAGAAAAATACTTGGACTACTGAAGTAAAATACAGGAACACACGCAAACCAATACGCCTAAAATACAGGTCGTTACAGTTATTAAGTTATTTTGAGTTGTTAAGTTAATTAAGTTTCAAAGTTTTTAAAGGTTTTAAAATGATTTAAAGTTAATTATTAAGTCATGTAAGTTTCTAAGTTTTATAAATTATTTAAGTTATTAGGTTAATTAAGTTATAAAATGTTAATAATATTTTTAAGTATATGTTATCTTTAAGTTATATGCTTAATTATATAAATGATTAAATAGTTATATGAGTTAGTAGTTATATAACTTCTTATTAATCATTTATCATGTTGAACAAAACAGAAAACCGACTTCACCATAATATCACGTTTGACGAGACGAACACAACGGCACTAAAATCACCAAACAGGCAAGTGTGCACTTTCTGCATGTTTTCACTATCGTTCATCTAAATGTGACATCAAACTACACGTGTTTACTTTCGTATACTGTGAGATAAAAATCTGTGTGTGCGTGTGTGTGGGCATTTCATTAAGTCGATTGACGAGATCAAAACCCCGCGTGCATGTGTGTGGACATATATTAAGTAAATTGACAATGCCTTGTAACGACATGAAATACAGAACATGGCTGAACGTACATGAATTGCTTGAACTGTTTGAAAACCATAGACATGCAAGCCGGTATGGCTAATCATAGATATTGCATGCCAAGATTTGGCTATTTCCATGGGCTGGTTTAGCTAATTTGGTTCGTGTTCAAGGGCACAGGAAGGTAGATTCACTTGCTTACTGCCTAACTGTTAAGTCTATTGTTTGTCATTTGTGACACAATGGTTCATGTGGATTGTTGAACAATATGTTACATGAAATGTTGAACTTATTATTCAACATTTGTGAACATGACACAATGTGTACTTATGAAATGTTGAACATTGTGTCATAAGTAATGTTGAACTTGCTAATCTAACATCTGAGATCTGTCATCGTGGACATTCTATGTAGATAAGGATAAGACCTCGTCGTTCTAGATTTGGAGTTATTGGAGATAAGGAGTTATCGTGTATATTGAACAGATTCGGATCTTCTCCTTCAGTGCGGATCAGGTGGTTCTCTTGGTTATATTTGTTGAAGCCGTTGTAGAATGTTAAGGATATTTGTTCGGCTTCAGATCTGTTTGTCTGCTGAGATCTCTACTTAACTGATCTAGCTCGCCTAGCTGCGCTTGGTGTTGTTCGGTAAATCGTCAGTGATTATACCGGAGGAATGGTTGATTAACAACCTAACAACTTTGTAGAGTGGGCGAAGTAAAGTTGTAAGTTGGATTGGCGTGTGTGGATGGTTTTTGATGATTAGCTTTGGCAAAAGCGATTTGAAGCTCCGGGAGGAGGCTGACGACTACGGAGGTAGGGGATCAAGGGAGTTGATCTTGGTCAGTATTGCAAGGGGATCTTGCACGCAAGGGGATCTTGCACAAATTACTCCACGGGGTTGATTGAGATCAACCCTTGCGGTCTGTATTGAGAGGGAGTTTGTTTTCCCTAGTATCAAATAGTATTGGTGATTGTAATTATCATTATTTTTAGTGGAGTAATTTGAATTTCTGGGCGAGGCCCCGCAGATGTAGGTGTGCGCACCGAACTGCGTTACCAATGACCATGTGTCGTGTTGTGTTAATTATTATTCCCGTGTGTTTACTATTTTGGATTGCGTACTAAACTTCAATTGGTATCAGAGCAGGTCATCCGCATTCTTTGTTTGTCAAAGGGGGTGTGATTCTGCTGTTTGAGTACGTCAACCACGAACATGAATGAAGGAGCTTCTGTGACTCGGCCTCCGTTGCTCACTGGTACTAATTATACGTATTGTAAATCTTGGATGCACGCATTCATCAAATCGCTTGATGAGAAGGCTTGGGTGGCCACTATTGAAGGCTGGACTCCTCCTGCTGTTGATGACAAGAAGGGAAATGAATCTCTCAAGCCAGCCCAAGACTGGAGTCTCGAGGAAGAACGTGCGGCACTGGGAAATTCGAAGGCTGTGAATGCAATTTTCACCGATGTTGATGAAGAACAGTTCAAATTGATCTCTACTTGCGAAGTTGCGAAGGAAGCATGAGACATCCTCCAAAACATACATGAAGGGACAAGCACTGTAAGAGCATCTAAACTTCAAATGCTGGCTTCTCAATTTGAAAATCTTAGGATGAACGATGATGAATTCGTGGCTAAATTCAATGGAAGACTACGTGATATAGCTAATCAGGCTTTTCAATTGGGAAAGAAGTACTCTCAAAAGAAATTAGTGGAGAAAACTCTGAGATCGCTACCTGAAAAAATTTCAGCTAAAATTGCTGCTATCGAAGAAGTTAGGAATACATCTAATATGAGATTGGATGAATTGATGGGGTCCCTTCAAACCTTTGAGATAAATTTGAAGCAAAATAAAAGGGATAAAGGAGTGGCTCTAAAAGTGGAAGTTACTGATGTTTCGCATGAAGGGAATGACACTGATCTTGAAGACGACATAGCATTGTTAACCAAAAACTTTAGTAAAATGATGAGGAAAATAGGAAGTCGGGGTCTGAACTTCAGAAATGTTAACAAGGAAGCTCGTCCTAATTTCTCTCCCACGCGTAGAGGTAACGGCCGTCCTATACAGAAGTATGAATCAAAGAGTAGAGGCAAGGGAATTCAGTGCAGAGTGTGTGAAGGATTTGGACATATACAAGCCGAATGTGCGAACACTATCAAGAAACAAAAAGGAAAATCTCTGGCAAGTTCCTGGAGTGATGAAGAGTCCGAAGGGTGTACTGGAGACGAGGATATTGTCAGCAATTATGTTGCTTTTATGGCCATTATGAATGATCAGCATACTGATGACATCACTAGTAATGTTGGACCTAGTGTGGGCACAACTCGCACCATGTTGGAGGATAAATGTAAGAATGTCAAGAAGAATGTTATAACATTTAGTGCAACATCGGACAGTGAATCTACTTCTGATACTGGTGAGGATGAGGAAGTTGACGAAGTTGATATTCGATCAGCATATCAAACCATGTTTACAAATTGGATGAAGATCTGTGAGATTAACAAGTCCTTGAAGAAAGGAAATACTAGACTAAAAGGTGAAAGAGAAGAGGCTATAACTCAACTAGGAGAGATCAAGCTAGATTTCAGAAATCTAGAAGGACAACTCAGAAGAACACTGCTTAGAGCCGAGAAGACAGAGAGTGTTCTTAACAAATGGAACTCTGGTAAGACTAAGCTTGATGACATTCTAAGCATGGGGAAAGTATCCGGAGATCGTACGGGCGTAGGGTTCAATAGAGGAGGCTATCTTCAGTTAACCAAGGAAGTACATGGTCGAACTGTCAAGAGTCAGAACAACAACAAACACTTCAAGCAAGGGAGTCAAAAGGATGAACACAAAAAGAGTACTATACTCAGGCACTTGGTGTGTAATTACTGTCAATGCAAAGGTCACACTGAGAATAGGTGCTTCAGTCGTATGAGACATCAACGTGAAGGAAGAAACATAGGACATCCAGAGAAAAGGCTCATAAAGAAATGGGTAAGGAAGTCAAGAGTTCACAGCGTAGTTGCCTACACCTCCATGGTTGCCTTCTCGGAAAATACATGGTATTTCGACAGCGGTTGTTCCCGACATATGACAGGAAATCGGGGTCTTCTCTCAGAGTACACTACAGGCAATAAAGGACATGTCACTTTTGGTGATGGCCAGAGAAGCAAAGTCATTGGGAAGTGAGAGCTGAAGATGACTGGATCTGTTACTCCGAAGGATGTCATGCATGTTCAAGACTTAAAGGCAAACCTGATTAGTATACGTCAATTATGCAACCAAGGGTTGTTTGTTCAGTTCACTAAGGACGAGTGTGTTGTACTGAATGAAGCTGGGATTAACATTCTAACTGGGAAACGATCGGCTGACAACTGCTATCTACTTCAAGAAGTTAACAGCTATCTCACTGCTAGTGTTGAAGTCTCCGAACAATGGCATCAAAAACTTGGTCATGTAAACTACAAAACTTTGATGGAAATTACCAGAGTCGGAGCCGTTCGAGGGATACCTGTCTTATCCAAGAAAATAGAAGGGGTCTGCGGTCCCTGTCAGCTGGGAAAACAGAAGAGAACTAGTCATAAACAACTTCAGACCATCACCACCTCTAAGAACATGGAGCTGCTACACATGGATCTGATAGGACCCACAACGGAAGTCAGCATGGGAGGTAAGAAGTACATTTTTGTTTGTGTTGATGACTTCTCTCGCTTCACTTGGGTAGATTTTCTCAAAGAAAAGTCAGATGCTTTCAATGCCTTCAAGAAGCTCTGCACCCGCCTTCAGACGGAGAGAGGAGTTACTATTGGAAAAATTATCAGAATTCGCAGTGACCATGGTAAGGAGTTTGAAAATCACTTGTTTACTGATTTTTGTGAAGCAGAGGGAATACGACATGAGTTTTTTGCACCTAAGACTCCTGAACAGAATAGAATTGTTGAGAGGAAGAATCGCACTCTACAGGAGATGGCTCGCGTGATATTGAACGCCAGGAAAGTCAGTACTAAATGGTGGGCCGAAGCGATCAACACTGCATGCTACACCATAAATAGAGTGTATCTGAGACCCAGAACGGAGAAAACTCCCTACGAGATCTAGAAAGGTTCCAATGTCTCTTACTTTCATGTATTTGGTAGCAAGTGTTACATTTTGCATGATCGAACTTCTAAGGGAAAGTTCAATGCTAAGAGTGATAAAGGGACATTTCTCGGATACTCTATTACGAGTCGTGCTTTCAGGGTTCTGAACCATCGCACTGATGTTTTGATGGAGTCTATCAATGTTGTTGTTGATGATTTCGAGCAGGGTGAAGTTGTTATTCATGAGGGGCCTGGTTCTCAAGGTGAGATTAATGAAGACGATGAAAATGTTGAACAAAATATTACAACATTTGATTCAACATAAGTGAGTACCGGTCAGAATGGTACTTCTCAGGGAACAGCATCCGTTGAGGAATCACAATCAGATGGAAATGAAGTTCATTCCTCACGATGGATTACAAAAGTTATACGAAATCATCCTCCTGAACTTGTCATTGGGAATGTTGAAGATGGTCTTCGCACTAGAGGCATTAGTCAAGTAAATTATCGTGATCTTGCTAGATATATTTGTTTTTTATCTAGTGTTGAACCCAAGAATGTTAAAGAAGCATTACTCGATGACTTATGGGTGATGGCTATGCAAGAGGAGCTGAATCAATTTCAGCATAATGACGTCTGGAGTCTTGTTGAGAGACCAAAAGGGATGAATGTCATTGGAACTAAGTGGATTTTCAAGAATAAAACGGATGAAAAAGGTAATGTCACGCGTAACAAAGCTCGTCTGGTTACTCAGGGATACACTCAGATTGAGGGAATTGACTTTGACGAGACCTTTGCTCCGGTGGGCCATTTGGAATCTATTAGATTACTTCTAGCCGGGGCATGTAGTTTCAACTTCAAACTTCATCAGATGGACGTGAAAAGTGCCTTTCTAAATGGGATTTTAAATGAGGAGGTATATGTTGAACAGCCAAAGGGATTTGAAGACCCATTCTTGCCTAGCTATGTCTATCATTTGAAGAAAGCTCTTTATGGACTTAAGCAAGCTCCTAGAGCTTGGTATGAGAGACTGACCAGATACCTTCTTAAAAAGGGCTATGAGCGAGGGGGAGCTGACAAGACGTTGTTTGTTCAGAGAACCAGATCTGCGATCATAGTTGCACAGATTTATGTTGATGACATAGTCTTTGGATCTACTTCACCGCAACTGGTACGTGAATTTATCGATCTTATGCAAAAAGAGTTTGAAATGAGTATGGTCGGTGAGTTAAATATGTTTCTTGGTCTTCAAGTTAAACAATCTAGCGATGGGTTGTTTATATCTCAGAGTAAGTATGCTAAGAATCTTGTTAAGAGGTTCGGTCATGAGAAAGCCCGTCAAGTTCGCACTCCTATGGCTACTACTGAAAAGCTCTCGAAAGATGATGGTGGAAAACAAGTAGAGGTTACTCTGTACAGGAGCATGATAGGAAGCCTATTGTATTTGACAGCAAGTAGACCTGACATCAGTTTCAGTGTTGGGGTGTGTGCCCGTTGTCAAGCCTGTCCTAAGGAATCTCATATCACGGCCGTTAAACGTATAATCAGGTATATAAGTGGAACAGCTGACTATTGCATTTGGTACTCCAAAGATATCAACACTCTTTTATCAGGGTATAGCGATGCTGATTGGGCAGGTAATGCTGATGACCGAAAGAGTACCACAGGAGGGTGTTTTTACATCGGAAACAACTTATTCTCCTGGTATAGTAAAAATCAGAATTCGATTTCGTTGTCAACAGCTGAGGCAGAATATATTGCAGCAGGGAGCTGTTGTACTCAACTCCTGTGGATGAAACAAATGCTAACTGATTATGGTGTTGATCAAGATGTCTTGACCATTCTGTGTGACAACCAGAGTGCTATAAACATTTCCAAGAATCTTATTCAACATTCAAGGACCAAACATATCGACATTCGACATCATTTCATCATAGAGCTGGTTGAAAAGAAGATTCTCGTCATGGAATATATAGATACTACCAGTCAGTTGGCTGACATTTTTACAAAACCCTTCGATTCAAGTAGGTTTGAGGAGTTACGACAAGCTCTTGGGCTGTGTCGTATCTAATGTTGGTCTTATTGTTGCACATAATGTTGGACACAATGTTGTACATTATGTTGCAACTCTGAAAGGGGTCTTGGTGCTTTTTTTATATATTGTCTGGTAGTCTATTTTCCTTCCTCGGCATTTATATCTCTACTTTGGTTATCTCAGTGCTCATCATTTCATTTGATCGTTTCAAAAAAAATCAAAAGGGGGCTGTTCTGTGGAAAACTAGAGTTCTTGATTCTTGGTTCTTCGTCAAAGGATTTCTTGCCATTCTTGCAAAAATGGGTCATGCTCGGACTGAAAAACCCTCCCTAAATCCTCGTCGCTCTGCCCGTCAAGCTGCTTCACCTCAGCAGGCTCCCGTCTCGTCTTCATCCTCTCGTTTCAAACGGAAAGGGATTATTCCTCGTGCTCTTAGGGCATCATCTGCTGGTATTTCATCTACTTCCTCATCTCAATTGTCTTCTGTCAACATGCAACCAGGTTCTTTCTCGAATTTGGCTATGGTACCTTTTTCCCCCAATTATTGTTGACTCTTGCACTCGGATTAAGTCTCAAATGTCACTCTCTGAAGAAGATGAACCATTTCCTCGTCTGATAACTGTAGAAGATTGGTTTGTATCTTCGCCGAACTGATCGCAAATTGAATGTTTCTTGGATGGATTTATCTAAAACGTGTTTTGGTTCTGTCAATCTTAAAGATGTGGATGGAAAATTGATTAGTGTGAGAGTTCCTTTTGATGATCTGGTTGTGCTAAAGACTTGGAATCCTCCTGAGCCTTCTGTAAAAATTTCTGAGATTGTAGTGTTGGATGATTCCGACTCAGAGCCTCCCTTGACTGGAGATGATGTTCTGGATATTGGTGAAGGAGCTGATGGTCCTAGTAGAGACATCGATAATGAAGGTGCTGTTGGTCTGGATATTGGTGAATGATCATCTTTTCAAGCTGCTCCTGATACTGCACAAAATGCTGACTGTTATAGCGACATGAGTATTTCTGATACGGCTGATGCTGGGATGTCGGCTCCTCAGGATGTTTTTCATAATGCCCTTCACTCTATGGGTGAGAGTGATGTTAATTTGAGTTCTAAAGGGAAGAAGGATGGGGTTGACATAGAATTAGAAACAGATGCATCAAAAGTTGCTGATGATACTATTCCAGTAATGATATCCTCTGATAAGGTAGAGGAGAGTGTTCCTCCTTCTGGGCAGACCACTTCTCTGGGTGAAAATGTCGAACTCTCTCCTAATGTTGGAACTAATGTCAGATCATCTGCATGTGCTCAAGAAGAGGATCCCAAGATGACTGCTGATCCAAGTATGGATCCATTTATGTCTCACCCTCGCAGAACTAGATCTGGGTCCCTCAAGCGCAAAGCTTCATCCAGATCTTGCAGGTTTTCTCCTTCTAAGGTACTCAAGAAGTCTGGTGGTTCAGGTTCTTTCTCCCCTTCTATTGGGTCTGCAACTATGGCTGTACCCAATCAATTTTTTGATAAGTCTTGCCAGAATCGATGGGATGTCTACTCTGAGCGGTCCATCTTTGGTGAAAAGTCTCTTGCTGTCTCATCTTTTAAACAAACCCACTTCTTAGTCTTTCTCAAGGACATTGATCTCCTCCAAGCAGCAAGCTGCTTTAAGACTTTTTATCCTGTACTGGTCCGAGAATTTTACTGTAACCTCTTCAAATCTTCTGCGGATTCTACTTCAAAATGGGGCTTTAGGACTTTTATTCGGGGCAAAATTATTCCTTTCTCCCCTGCTATCATCAACAAACTACTTAAGTGGCCGTGCAATCAAAACCTCCCTTCTTATGGTGCTTCTGTTGGTGAAGACTATGATTTATTCATCCAGACTGTCACTGGTGGGCAATTTACGTGTTGGCCAAAGACGTTTTCTTTCCCTTCATCTGCGTTGACTGCAAAGTTCTTTTTGCTCTATCGCATTGCCACCCGTAATTGGTTGCCAACATCCAACATGTCGATTGTCACCAAGGCTATGTGCAAACTATTGTTTGCTGCCGGAACTAAGAAATCTTTCAATTTAGGTCGACTTATTTTTGATTCTATCCTTTCTCTATCAGAGTCGTCTGCACCCAATACTTCACTGCCTCATGCTTCCCTCATTTCCATGATAATTTTTTCGCAAGGGGTTGTTCCAGATTCTTCTGAGCTTCCAGTGTCATGTAACCTGATCAGCTTCACGACCAAGTCAGTAGCCAGCAAAATTGATGATTTGTATGTTCTTCCTTCTGTGTCCTCTGTGCCTTCCTCATCCACTTCTCCTCAATCTGCCTCGAAATCTGCTGGCAAAAGGACGTCTTCATCAAAAGCTTTTATGCAAGATTTACTGGATGACATGTTGGTGCTTCAGAGGGCTGTCAAAACTGTCAATGATCAGCTGGATATGCTTGAAAGTCAGAGAGTTCTTCTTCAAGCTCAGAGGATTTTTCTCCAGGAAAGGATTATTCAGCTCCAAGCTAAAGTGTCCTCTGACAATGTATGACCCTTGGCTTTTGGTGTCACAAAGGGGGAGATAGTGTTTGTGTTTGTGTGTTTTGATGCGATGCGGTGTGGTGATTTGTTGTTGGTGTTTCTATTGTCCGATCTGGTGATATGTTGTGGTGTGATCTGAAACTCCTTGAACATCTTGGGGGGAGTAATTTTTGTTGTATGATCTACCTGTTCAAGTACAGTAGTATATCTGATGTTCTTATTAATGTCTGGTACGTCTACTTCTCGACCTCGTCTCTTCAGTCTGTTTTATGCATATGATGATGTCAGATCCTATTCGGTTTGATTGTGCCACTAAAAGCCAAAGTGGGAGATTGTTAAGTCTATTGTTTGTCATTTGTGGCACAATGGTTCATGTGGATTGTTGAACAATATGTTACATGAAATGTTGAACTTATTGTTCAACATTTGTGAACATGACACAATATGTACTTATGAAATGTTGAACATTGTGCCATAAGTAATGTTGAACTTGATGTTCCAACATCTGAGATCTGTCATCGTGGACATTCTATGTAGATAAGGATAAGACCTCGTCGTTATAGATTTGGAGTTATTGGAGATAAGGAGTTATCGTGTATATTGAACAGATTCGGATCTTCTCCTTCAGTGCGGACCAGGTGGTTCTCTTGGTTATATTTGTTGAAGCAGTTGTAGAATGGTTAAGGATATTTGTTCGGCTTCAGATCTGTTTGTCTGCTGAGATCTCTACTTAACTGATCTATCTCGCCTATCTGCACTTGGTGTTGTTCGGTAAATCGTCAGTGATTATACCGGAGGAATGGTTGATTAACAACTTAACAACTTTGTAGAGTGGGCGAAGTAAAGTTGTAAGTTGGATTGGCGTGTGTGGATGGTTTTTGAAGATTAGCTTTGGCAAAAGCGATTTGAAGCTCCGGGAGGAGGCTGACGACTACGTAGGTAGGAGATCAAGGGAGTTGATCTTGGTCAGTATTGCAAGGGGATCTTGCACGCAAGGGAAGCTTGCGCAAATTACTCCACGGGGTTGATTGAGATCAACCCTTGCGGTTTGTATTGAGGGGGAGTTTGTTTCCCCTAGTATCAAATAGTATTGGTGATTGTAATTATCATTATTTTTAGTGGAGTAATTTGAATTTCTGGGTGAGGCCCCGCAGATGTAGGTGTGCGCACCGAACTGCGTTACCAATGACCATGTGTCGTGCTGTGTTGATAATTATTCCCCTGTGTTTACTATTTTGGATTGCGTACTAAACTTCACTAACAACGTGAAACTTAGTGCACTGAATTGAATACACTCTTGAACAACTTGAAAAGTTCTATCTTGAAATGCGTGACATGTAGAATTGCAACTGCTTTCACTTATAGAATTGTAATTGTTTTCACTTATAAAATTGTTACTGCTTTCACTTAAATAGAACTGCATGTCTCCACTTATAATAGAACTGCAATGCTAATGTAATTTCTGTTCATACTGTTTAGAAATTATAATTGTTGTTACTGCTTCCACTTATAATAGAACTGCCATGCTTAAATAATTTCTATTCATACTACTTAGAAATAAAGTTGTTACATTATTCATAACGTTTTAACTGCCATGCAAAATGTTCTTTTGAAAACCTTGCCAAGGGTCAATTCTTCCCAATGTTTTAAATCATGCCGAGCGACCCTCACTGACGTATATTTCCTTGTCAATTATCTTGTGAAATATACGTCAGGTTTTAAGACAAAGTCTGCTGAAGAGTATGCTTTGAGATTGAGCAGATTGACCAGGAACACTTTGGTGCTAAGATTCCCTACTAAGGAACGGCGTGCTTTCGCAGCGTCGTTGTAATTTTAATATTTGTGTGTTGTATGGGCCTTAAAACACACCCTTTGATCGCGCCCGGATATACACCCGGAGAACGATTGTAGTTTTACCGCAAGCGCACGGTCAAGTGGCGAGCGAGTATCGAACACGAGGAGGTGGTGTTGGTTTCAATCTATCCTAAATCGACTCGACTATGAATGTTTTATTGGTGGAGATTGTAACGGTCGCTTTCCGATCGTACCTTCTTCATGCACGTGCTGATGACCGTGCACATATTTGTTTTAGACTTTGTTTGTTTTTGAACACTATGGTGTGATGTGTCATTGTGATCGTCTCTGAGAGTATTAAATTGTGACACTAATTTGGAACGACATTTCACAGGTCGTCCTCCCACGATTTGATCTTATTCAAAGAGACGTCGTGATCTTCACTTTTGACGTGAGACGTTTCTATTTTTAGTTTCGTCCCTCGACGTCAGAATTGTGATCCGTCTTCTTAGTTTTCCTTCTCTCGTCGTCCCGATCACCCCAATATTTATTTCACAATTTTTAGGCTTTGTTTGACCTACTTTCACTTTTTGCCCAAATTATTATTTGTTAACCCTAAGTTTAACCCAGTTATTGGCCACTAATAATTCTTAATATTATTTTATAATATTAAACATCCTAGATTAGGTTGAACCCAACCCAGGTTGCCACCCTTGGCCGCATCCATGTGGAGAGAGAGATAGACCCCTTAGTTTCCATTTCTATTGAGTTATACAAACAACTATTCCTATAAAAGTCTAACCCTATAAAATAACCCTAACCAACCTAGTAGCCCACCACCCCACGTGATCAGCCCAGCCCTAACCTATTCTATAAAAGAGAAACTAGGGTTATTTTATTTTAAACCCTATTCACACTTATCTCCCTACCCTCACGAGTACAGCCACCCAAAATTCTCTTCACGTAACCAAACACCCCTGTCGCCGCCGTGACCCTCCGCAGCCCTGCCCAGCGCAAGCCGCAGCCCCGTTTTTCGCTACTGCTCCTCGCAGCGACGGCCACCTGAGCACGGCGACTTCTCCAGCGCTCACAATCGCCCCGTGCTCTGCCCAGCTGCGACCCGAAGCCCCTGCAGCCGCAATCAAAAGCCCAGTGCCCCTATTCTTTGACCTGAAGCCCTCACCAGCCCTGTTGATAGTCACGCACGCACCCCTAGGCCACTGAGCCTTCCTCACTCACGCATGCTCCGGCCATCCCCGCAAAGACCTCCCTCCGACCCTGTCACCGCCGTGAACCGCGACCTACCGCCGGAATAAGACCACAGCGCCCCCCCTCGACTTCTCGCACACCCCAGCATGCCGTTGATTCCCTCCTTCACCAAGCAGCCTGCCGCCTTGCCCCGCCAATGCTTCGCGTCCTCACCGTCGCCGTTTGTCGTTGCGTCCGCATGCATACGTTGAGTGCTCGAAGGTAAGTGACTGCTCGTTATTTTCTTTATTGTATGAAGGTAGTAGTGAATGATATTTGCAGTGAAGGATATTATTTTTTATTATATGAAGGTAGCAGTGAATGATTATTGTGTTAGCCTGTTAAGTTGGTATATATTTGAGCAGTAGACTATAAAAAAAGCTATGATATGTGTAGGCCATGATATACGTAGGCCATGCTATAACTTGTAAGCTATCCTAGTTTAACTTGACTATTATTTCGCAGACTATTAAATTGATCTAGACCTATTAGTAATCTTGTCGTCCCGTTGCTAATAATGATTATAGGGTTAATAACTCGTTTTGATGACTTATAGTTCACTTTTAGCCTAGGCTATTTATTTAATTGTTGTTTAATTGTTGTACTAGCATCGTGCCGTTTATCATGTTAATTATTTTAGTGATCATTATCATTGATGGTGTCGCCTATCTAGGACTAGAAATCTAATTAAAATTGTTCCGTTAGACGTCCTAGGTTGCCTAATGATTTTTAGTTCCGTCGTAACGAACTTACTTGTGCACGTGATTTACCACAGAGTATCTGTCTTTCCACACCATATGCACTTCAAGAATCCAACCCCTGACGTCGCTACTCGACGTCAGAGTAGATCTCGCGTCGTGTTGAGGTAAGATCTGCCCCGTAGGAATCACCACTTGCCTGTTAATCAACTAAAATTGGTAATTTCTGTTTGTTTGTGATTCACTAATCAAGAATTATAATATGGGACTGTAGGCTGGTGGACTTGTGCACATAGGTTGTTTGTGACTTGTGGAATTTTGGACGGTGTTTTTCAGACGTCAGATTTGCAGGCAAGTGAAACTGGTCGTCTTCTTGTTTAGGCCATGTTTTAGGCCGCCTTTTGGTACCGTAGCGTAAAAGAGACTAGGCAGTGAAATGATAGCTGCCTAGACGCCTATTTGATCTAGCTTGACAACGAAGCTAGATCCGACCCCTTTTACTTGTTCATGCCATTCCTGCATCCTTACCTGTCATGTTTAAATTCCTTATCTGTACGCCTTGCTACTTGCCATACCATGTCATCCATGCATTGAATGTTGCATTCGTAGCACACGCTACATACTTGTACTTCCTTGTTCAGGCTAGGCACCTGCTTTTGCGGGCACAACCCTATGCCAAATACACTTCCTGGCTCGTGATCCAGAAGTGAGCATTCCGTGTTCAGGGGTAAGGCCCTGGCTCGATACACGTGGAGGGGTATGGATAAGCGATCACTTGAGTGTAAGAGTTGGCCCGTACAGCCACTCTAGCCAAAAGGCGTAATCCCTGTGCACGACGTGCTTACTAGACTTGTCCTTGTCCTTGTGATTGTTCTTGCAAACTTGATATCCATGTCATGATTTAAATGCCAGTTGCCATGCCATGCTCATACTTTACTTCACTTGTTGCACTCATGCTATATCTGCCATGTCATTGCATCATGTTAGAACTGCTAGGTTGCTTTACTTTTACTTTCAGTTTCCTTGCACAAGTCTCTTGTAGACTTGCTGACATGTGTCCCTTGCTCTTTTGGGTGTCACATGTTAGACCCTGAGCCAGAGACCGTTGCAGAGGATGTGGTGTTTGCTGACGATGAACCTGAGCCCACGTCCGTCGAGGAGTTTGAGGACATCGGAGACCAGTCTTAGAGACTGTTCTGAGTTGCTTTGCTTTAGGTTGCTGTTAGTTGTCGGTGCATAGCACCACTACTTTCTTTTCTGTACGTTTCACTTTGTTGGCCATGCTTGGGCCTTTAGACTCTTTTCTTCCAGCCTGGTGGCTTTTCTGTGATGTTGGAACCTATTTTATGGATATTCTGAGATTGCTTTTTCTCTCATTTCCTTTATTATTATCTTTGTTTCGTATCGCATTTGCAAGGACCTGCCATTTGAAGTTTTATTGACGCTTATCAGGTTTGCAGCTTCGCAGCTTCAAGTCTGAGCGGCCCTTCTCACGCCTCGCCTCCATATTTTTAGGAATCGGGTCGTGACAGGTTTTGTTGGTGGCCCATGCAGGTCGGTCTTGCAACTGCAAATTATCGGAACAACGATAATAACTATGGAATGTCCATTAAATAAATTGCGACATCCGAGTCATAAGCCTTGAGCCTAGTTCTAATCGTTTTTCTATGCCACTAGGTGGTAGGAAGACTTAGTTAGACGTCGGTACTTGCTAGTTAGAGGTCCCTGATTGTTAGTTAGACTCCATGCTAGGAATTGATTTAATCGTCTCAGGAGTTACCTTAGTGGTTCTTGCCTAACTCTGACCATATTAGACTTCTAGAATTTCTTTTGTCGTTCGCTTGGGTTCATCGATTTCGGGCCAAGCTGAACGCATTTCATTACAGTCTTGTTCCTTAGGAAGTCGTAGCGCCAAGTTTCTTAATTTTTAGTTGGTCGACCGTAGGAGTTTCTCCGTAGATTTTCCTGGGTCATATCCTAGTCGTACGTATGTTTTGATCATCCGACCATTTTCCTTGCCTCGATTCACGAGATCGCTTCATGACGATCGTCGTCAATTTTCGAATCTCTCCGTTACAAATCTTGAATCTTCTGAAAGTATTTTTTTCGATTTTCCTCCTTCCCTAAGTTTAAATTTGTCCGACAATTTTAATATATATATACTTAGACTTCATGCTCTTTCATTGACGTAAATTTTTAAAGCTTTTGTCGAGATTATGAATACTAGCTTATGATAAATTTTTTCAGCCTATACCTTTCGTACCTATGTAAATACCTTGCCCCTTCATGTACTAATTTCATTCTGAACCGTACTTTTATTTTGCCCAATTCGATTTATAATCTTCTTTTCTTATTTATGCCATTCGAATGACACGTCGCGCTTACTTTTAATATACTTTTCAAGTCACATGGGACTTCAGCTTTCAGCAAGTCGATTTTATGCTCATTGTTTTCCCTATTTCAGATTTTTGTAAAATTACTACCTCGTAACTATTTCCTGATCCAGACCTTTCATAATTCGGTTTTAAAGCTTTATTACCAATTTTGATAATTTTACTACTAAGTTATTATTATCTTTCCGTTTACAATACATACTTTTAGAAAAATTTCTAAATAGAACGTCAATTATTTTCATATATCAGTACTAGGATCGTTGTGCTCGTACGTTAAGATCTTTGTATAAATCAGTTTCTGTTGGCGAATCCGGATTCCTCTAAAAGTAATTTTAATATTTTTTATTTGAAGTTTCCCTCCAGTTTTAAGACTTGGAAAACATTTAGCATGAGCTTAAATTCTCCACACTATGGTTGACCTGATTTCATTCTTTGAATTTCGAAACTCTTGCCAAAATTTTTAAATTACTGCCGCATAGCATTTTCTAACCTATGTCCTTAATGTTCGTATAAATGACTTACTTTCCTCCTGATAATTTTATATAAGCCAATAAACCATTTTCTCTTATTATGTATATTCGACTCAAACTTATTTTGAACAACTTGTTTTATCGACCTCCAAATATTTTTATACAGACGAGGACTCCAACTTTTGAAGTGCAACAATTTTCAAATTTCACGTATTTTAGCTTATGTTATTTGCACTATTTTCTTTCTGTATCCTATAAGGGTTTCACTACATCTCCCTTTCCTCTACCTAAACATTCACAATTGAGCCACGGTTTCACCTAACCAAGCTGTCTCCTTATAGTCGTCCTATCTGAACCTGTGCTTATCGATCCTTCCCTCGTTACGCTATCGACCTCGGTCTCCCTCTATTGCTTAGGCTTTAGTGCTCACCAATGACTGTGTCAACTCTAATTTGTTAGTAGGCCCTTGGACCTTTGTGATGTTGTCGTGGTGCATGTACCTAAGTTGAGTGTGCGGGCTTGAATGAGTGTACTCCCCTGTAGTATATTAATGTTTGCCTATTGTGTGATAAATGCATACTCAGAATTATTCATGATGTTATGAAGTTGTATGTGTGTTAGTATTTATAGATATGTGTGAGGATAGCTATACCACTCTAGGGACGTCTGTGTATATAAGAATCAGTGTTGGAGTATCTAATGGGGTGTATGTAGTTGGAGATACTTATTATGATTAAAATAATATGTTGGTAAAGCTATGTGTATGTTAGGTGTGATAATAATAGGTGTATGTATAGTTAAGTGAGTAGGCCTATTGTATGACCTATGTGTTAGTACGTGTGAGTATGTACTCGTACGTAGATACGTATTGTGCTTTGACGTAAGTAGTTATGTATTTGCTGCATGAGTATATAGGTGATATACATATGGTAGTAGGATTATAATTTTGATTGGTATTGCTTGCTTTTACGGGATGTTGTATGCGTGTATATCATGAGGTATACGCGACTATTGCATGTCTTAACTATGTATGAAGTAGATGTGTTGGTATACTAATTATAGGTAGTAGGATATGGTGTGAATATATGTTTTACATGTGTGTGACGATACGATGAATGCATGTAGTAGGGAGGGTATTATAATTATACGTGTGCTGATGTCTGTATTATTATTATGGTATATAAAGTAATTGAACTATGTGGGTGCTACCTGACTAAATATTAAGTGTGATTGACATATGGTATGTATATGGTTGTATTGGTAGATGTGTATACATTGGAGTGGTATTGGTATAGGTACAAATACCGTGTTACGTATTTAGAGTATTCTGATATGTGTTTCGAGTCTCACTCAAGCTTGAGTGAGTATACTCTAATTATATTGTTACATATGTTTGTGGTTTGCGTGTAGTACCATGAATATAGCGATGGATGATGTATGTATAGTGATAGGATTGCTTATGCATGGTTGTGTCACGCACATGATTGCGGGTGGCCATACCAGTATGTAGTTATAGGTGTTGGTCGTGTGTAAAAGTTATTTACTAGGACTTGCTTGTGTGAATATATGAATATGTGCTAGCTAAAACTAGGCGTGTAGATGTGCTGAATGTATAGTGGTATGATTGGTATATATGAATGGAATGTTAGCGTGTGTGGGTGTGCACCATACACGGGTAAGTATGTGCTTAGTTATAAGTATTGGTGACTATGGTATGAGTGGCGAGTCGTGAATACAGTTATAGGACCGTATGTGATGTGAATATATGGTGAAATATTTGCGTGCATTTGAATGACTATATAATTATGAAATTATAGTAGTGGTGAATGTATATTAGATATAGTAAACTTGATCAAATAATGGTATGGTGTGACTACATGTGTTGATGTGTTTGGTATTGGATGTACACTAGGAGATATAGGGGGTGTATCATTACTGTTGTGTTCATAGATAGTTGTCTATACGTGAAGTACTCCGTTTGTATTTAATGGTATGAAACTATTATATATATATATATATTTGTAGGTATGTGTAACTTGGCTATGTGATGGTGTGTAATAGCTATATAGGTATGTACGTGACTATACGAATGTTTGAAGTATGTGAATGAATTTGACTGACTATGATAGGTATAGGCGTATAATGTGCGTGAATATACATACATGTTAGCAGAGTTATTGGTTGACTACCTAGTGCATATATAAGCATTGGTAATGACTATACCTGGTTGAATTATAGTGTGATGTGATCGGGATAGCTACTAGTCTGGCTAGAGTTATATTTATAGTTAGAAAGTCCGAGGACGGACTTTATTCTAAGGTGGGGAGGATGTAACGGTCGCTTTCCGATCGTACCTTCTTCGTGCACGTGCTGATGACCGTGCACGTATTTGTTTTAGACTTTGTTTGTTTTTGAACACTATGGTGTGATGTATCGTTGTGATCGTCTCTGAGAGTATTAAATTGTGGCACTAATTTGGAACAACATTTCACGGGTCGTTCTCCCACGATTTGATCTTATTCGAAGAGACGTCGTGATCTTCACTTTTGACGTGAGACGTTTCTATTTTTAGTTTCGTCCCTCGACGTCGGAATTGTGATCCGTCTTCTTAGTTTTCCTTCTCTCGTCGTCCCGATCACCCCAATATTTATTTCACAATTTTTGGGCTTCGTTTGACCTACTTTCACTTTTCACCCAAACTATTATTTGTTAACCCTAAGTTTAACCCAGTTATTGGCCCCTAATAATTCTTAATATTATTTTATAATATTAAACATCCTAGATCAGGTTGAATCCAACCCAGGTTGCCACCCTTGGCCGCATCCATGTGGAGAGAGATAGACCCCTTAGTTTTCATTTCTATTGAGTTATAAAAACAACTATTCCTATAAAAGTCTAACCCTATAAAATAACCCTAACCAACCTAGTAGCCCACCACCCCACGTGATCAGCCCAGCCCTCACCTATTCTATAAAAGAGAAACTAGGGTTATTTTATTTTAAACCCTATTCACACTTATCTCCCTGCCCTCACGAGTACAGCCGCCTAAAATTCTCTTCACGCAACCAAACACCCCTGTCGCCGCCGTGACCCTCCACAGCGCCGCCCAGCGCAAGCCGCAGCCCCGTTTTCCGCTGCTGCTCCTCGCAGCGACGGCCACCTGAGCACGGTGACTTCTCCGGCGCTCACAATCGCCCCGTGCTCCGCCCAGCTTCGACCCGAAGCCCCTGCAGCCGCAATCAAAAGCCCAGCGCCCCTATTCTTCGACCTGAAGCCATCGCCAGCCCAATTGATAGTCACGCACGCACCCCTAGGCCGCCGGAGCCTTCCTCACTCGTGCATGCTCCGGCCATCCCCGCGAAGACCTCCCTCCGACCCTGTTGCCGCCGTGAACCGCGACCTACCTCCGGAATAAGACCACAGCGCCGCCCCCTCGACTTCTCGCACACCCCAGCATGCCGTTGATTCCCTCCTTCACCAAGCAGCCTGCCGCCTTGCCCCGCCAATGCTTCGCGTCCTCGCCGTCGCCGTTTGTCGTTGCGTCCGCATGCATACGTTAAGTGCTCGAAGGTAAGTGACTGCTCGTTATTTTCTTTATTGTATGAAGGTAGCAGTGAATGATATTTGCAGTGAAGGATATTATTTTTTATTATATGAAGGTAGCAGTGAATGATTATTGTGTTAGCCTGTTAAGTTGGTATATATTTGAGCAGTAGACTATAAAAAAGCAATGATATGTGTAGGCCATGATATACGTAGGCCATGTTATAACTTGTAAGCTATCCTAGTTTAACTTGACTATTATTTCGCAGACTATTAAATTGATCTAGACCCATTAGTAATATTGTCGTCCCGTTGCTAATAATGATTATAGGGTTAATAACTCGTTTAGATGACTTATAGTTCACTTTTAGCCTAGGCTATTTATTTAATTGTTGTTTAATTGTTGTACTAGCATCGTGCCATTTATCATGTTAATTATTTTAGTGATCATTATCATTGATGGTGTCGCCTATCTTGGACTAGAAATCTAATTAAAATTGTTCTGTTAGACGTCCTAGGTTGCCTAATGATTTTTAGTTCCGTCGTAACGAACTTACTTATGCACATGATTTACCACAGAGTATCTGTCTTTCCACACCATATGCACTTCAGGAATCCAACCCCTGACATCGCTACCCGACTTCAGAGTAGCTCTCGCGTCGTGTTGAGGTAAGATCTGCCCCGTAGGAATGACCACTTGCCTGTTAATCAACTAAAATTGGTAATTTCTGTTTGTTTGTGATTCACTAATCAAGAATAATAATATGGGACTGTAGGCTGGTGGAATTGTGCATATAGGTTGTTTGTGACTTGTGGACTTTTGGACGGTGTTTTTCAGACGTCAGATTTGCAGGCAAGTGAAACTGGCCGTCTTCTTGTTTAGGCCCTGTTTTAGGCCGCCTTTTGGTACCGTAGCATAAAAGAGACTAGGCAGTGAAATGATAGCTGCCTAGATGCCCATTTGATCTAGCTTGACAACGAAGCTAGATCCGACCCCTTTTACTTGTTCATGTCATTCATGCATCCTTACTTGTCATGTTTAAATTCCTTATCTATACGCCTTGCTACTTTCCATGCCATGTCATCCATGCATTGAATGTTGCATTCGTAGCACACGCTACATACTTGTACTTCCTTGTTCAGGCTAGGCACCTGCTTTTGCGGGCACAACCTTATGCCAAATACACTTCCTGGCTCATGATCCAGATGCGAGCATTCCGTGTTCGGGGATAAGGCCCTGGCTCGATACACGTGGAGGGGTAGGGATAAGCGATCACTTGAGTGTAAGAGTTGGCCCGTACAGCCACTCTAGCCAAAAGGCGTAATCCCTGTGCACGACGTGCTTACTAGACTTGTCCTTGTCCTTGTGATTGTTCTTGCAAACTTGATGTCCATGTCATGATTTAAATGCCAGTTGCCATGCCATGCTCATACTTTACTTCACTTGTTGCACTCATGCTATATCTGCCATGTCATTGCATCATGCTAGAACTGCTAGGTTGCTTTACTTTTACTTTCAGTTTCCTTGCACAAGTCTCTTGTAGACTTGCTGACATGTGCCCCTTGCTCTTTTGGGTGTCACATGTTAGACCCTGAGCCAGAGACCGTTGCAGAGGATGTGGTGTTTGCTGATGATGAACCTGAGCCCACGTCCGTCGAGGAGTTTGAGGACATCGGAGACCAGTCTTAGAGACTGTTCTGAGTTGCTTTGCTTTAGGTTGCTGTTAGTTGTCGGTGCATAGCACCACTACTTTCTTTTCTGTACGTTTCACTTTGTTGGCCATGCTTGGGCCTTTAGACTCTTTTCTTCCAGCCTGGTGGCTTTTCTGTGATGTTGGAACCTATTTTATGGATATTCTGAGATTGCTTTTTCTCTCATTTCCTTTATTATTATCTTTGTTTCGTATCGCATTTGCAAGGACCTGCCATTTGAAGTTTTATTGACGCTTATCAGGCTTGCAGCTTCGCAGCTTCAAGTCTGAGCGGACCTTCTCACGCCTCGCTTCCATATTTTTGGGAAGCGGGTCGTGACAGAGAGGGTATGGATGATGTAATGACAATGGTGGTGGATGTCGGTGTCGGTGATAAAGATATGGGATAAAATAACGATTCAAATTAATACAGTAAAAGAGTCTAGCGCTAGGGAATCCCTACTACGGACCGTATTACATCATTGTGAATAGTGAATCTCAATATTACTAGGCTTGTGTTGAGGTGAACTAGTCGTAATTGAATAGAGAACCAAGCTCACGCTCTCGCGCTATTGCCGGTCTATAGCAACCCTAGGATAGGGCCCAATCTCTTGCAAACCCTAGCCTAAGCCGCTAGCATTAGGATCGACATCATCGTTCAATCGCCCCTTGAGCCCACTCTCGTGCAAACTCGAGTTACGATCTAGGTTGTGATAGTTCGTATTCGTCCAATCTCTTGCAAACGAATATTGGTATAGATTTACAATAAAAATCCTAGCTTTGGCCCAATCTCTTGCAAACCAAGTCTAGAGAGATCCAATCGTCAATCTAAATCGAATATCTAGGGCTTCCTATCAATTGGGACCCAATCTCTTGCAAATCCCAATTGATATGAATCCCTAGCTATCTGTAATTAATCAATCCCAACCTAACCTCCTAGCAATTCTAGCAATTTAGAAATTCATTCATCACAAATCTGAAATTAGATCCATACGGTTCATCCTCATGCCCTAGAACAACAAATCTACTCAAGCATAACAATAACGATATGAGAATCAATAAAAATCATTGCTTGCATACAAAAAGATAGAAAAAACAAAGATTCAAATAACGAGAACAAAATACTTAGCTTTGATGATGATCTTCAATCCAAATACAAGCTTTTAGATCCAAGAGGAGGCCTAGGGCATGGCCTAACCTCTAAAATAATCCCTAAGAAAACATGTGGGAACCCTCTCTAATGACGGCTACAACCCTCTTAAATAGCCCCCCAAAAACCCTAACAAACCTGCCCAAAAACCCTTTGAAACCCGCGCCCAAAACTGAATCTGCTCGTAACTTAAATTCTGCGCCAATCGCGACTCGGCCGAGTGGAAAGCTCACTCGGCCGAGTGGGAATTCTTGCAAAATTTCCAGAAAACAACACTCTGTCAAAAACTGGCAAAAACTGGTCACTCGGCCAAGTGGGAATCTCACTCGGCCGAGTGGAAATGTCACTCGTCCAAGTGACACTGACATGCGAATTCCAGCACTGTAGCATCGACTTGCAAAAATTCTCCAGATTTCATCCGACCTCCGATTGACGCGTTCTTGGCGGCATTGGAACCATTATGAAGTCTATTATCCATAAAAAATATGAGAAAAATAATTTGACCTCTGGAATGATAGAAGATTTCAAAAGAGTAGAAGGCTATCTGAAAATCTGGGCGCTCGTGTCATCGGCTTCACTCGGCCGAGTGGGGTTCTTCACTCGGGCGAGTGGACTTCTCTACTCGGCCAAGTAGGTCCTCTAATGTTCTCCCCAGAATTCCAGAGAGTCGGCTTTGATTTCTTTCAAAAGTCCTGACTCACTCGAGCGAGTGGCGATCTCTACTCGGCCGAGTGGATGTAACCACTCGGTCGAGTACATTGTGGCTCAAGATCCCTTCGTATCAGTTGTACTCGGCCGAATGCGCTTCTTCACTTGGCCGAGTGGGCTATGTTACTCGGCCGAATGGCCTGTTTCTGGAGTCAACTCTTCTTCTCCTCGCCTCTTCATCGATTCTATCGGTTTCCTTCTTCTTCCACTCATCATCCAACACAGTTAGCTTCTTGATAGGGCCATAGGCGATGCTCCGGTACATGTGCAAGTCCTTTAAGCTCATTTTTGCTCCCGATTGATCTATATTTCCTGAAATCCGACAAAAACAAGAAATAGTGAAAGGTAACGCGATATCATCAAATACTCGTGAAAATCGCAATATGAGCAATCGAAATGGCGTGAAAACATGCAGAAAAAGGTGTAAAATATGGACCGATCAAAATCCCCCCAAGCTTGCCTCTTACTCGTCCTCGAGGAAGATAAGTAAAGAGACGAACTCGGGACATGAATACAAAGGAAATGAAATGAAAAAGAGAGAAAACGAGGTGGAAGGGGTCGCGAGATTATTCTCTCAGATCTCAAGCCATATGCTACACATCATGATAACTCAAAAACTACGAATCTCATGCTATAAAGATTTCATATCTTATTTAAACACTGTACTTGCAATCTTTTAAGAACAAAGGAAGTGACTCACTAAATTCATGCAATCAACTCATAACCACATCATGCATTTCATAGAATTTAATATACGAATGTTGGCGATGCACTTTTCAATCAAAAGTTATAAATGAAGCATATAAGATACACACCAAACATGCAATAGAGAATAGAATAAGAGCTATGGCATTCACATATTTATTTCAAATCATGAAAAATCTCCATATCTAATATATTTTGCAAAGTCGAAGCATTATCGAATATTCCCATTCATGCATGTCTCCACTCTAATGTCATACTCACTCATTTGGTCAAATGAATTCATCCCCCAAGCTTAACTTGAGGCGTCGCATCCAAAGGAATATAATAATGGAAAATGGGATTTTTGCCTTGGTTTTTCCAAGCATTTTTGTGGCTCCGATAATGAGATAGAGAAATTTTTTTAATTTTGGACTTTGTTTCTCATTTTTCTTCTTGGATTTTTGTAGGAGCAATTTGATTTGTATTTTTTATTTTTGGCTCCTTTTTGGCTTTTTGGACTTTTCGGAGCAACCTTTTTCTTTTGTAGGGATTTTTGGGAAATAGATGTGATATAAGTAGCTTTAGGAGGTGAACTCAAGTGACATGTAGAGAATAAAATGATATATGTGGAGAAGGAAATGATGTAACACTCGGTTCACTTTAAGATGTGCACAAATGGTTCAATAAGATAATACATCAACTAAAACTCATATGTAAGCATGGATATTCTCAATCATCTTAATAAAAAGTGAAGTCAAGCGGTAAAGCGCACAATCATATCAAGCATGCAACAGGAGTCGAATAAGACAATAAGGCAGATGCTTCCGTTATACAATTGATGCGTGAATCTTGGTGCACTTCCAACAAAAGCATACTAAACACTAATCCATACATTCAGCTTCAATTGATAGCATGCATTCATATAGAGGAATCATCAAGAGAAATTGATTTGCTAGCACATGTGAATAGCAAGACTATGGAATACTCTAAGTAGCATGGCATGGAATAATAAGCATCGTGATGGCTACTAAAGCAATAAGAGATATCATCATACGAAATTCATCTAGCGGAAGAAGAAAAAAAGGAAAATTAAGAAATAAAAATAAAAGAGGGGAAAGAAAAGAAAATCAAGCACACAATATGATGCATGAACACACATAAAAGGAAAATAAGATGGAAAAATCAAAAGGATGATGCAAAAATTTTGAAAAATTTTAAAAACCCTAAAATAAAGTAAAAATGCAACTAATGCATCTAAATGGCATAGAAATGCACTCCCCCAAGCTTAAACTTCACATTGTCCTCAATGTGATCATAGTGGAAGAATATGAGGAACAACGATAATAATTAGGGGGTGAATGAAAAATGATGAAATGAATGACATGAAATCCTAATGCAACTACATGCACATGCAATGATGCATGAGAGCGCTTTCCCCCAAGCTTATGCTAAACAATCCTATTCAAATGAGTCGATCAAAAATGTCATGGCTTTGCTAAGCGAGATTGAGTCAAATGAATAAGAATGTGAGTATTCACTTGAAAGAAATGCTCGATGGGTGGTGAGCAAAAAGGATGTGACACATCAAAATATAAAGAGGGCAATTAATATATATAATGGGTTTGGGGTGTAAAAATTTTTGTTGCCGTCATATGAGGTAATATTTATTCAAGCAAATCTATACGGTCATCTCGCTGTCGAGAGAATTCGTGTTAATTTAAAGCATAAAAATTCTACACTACTGGATTGATATCACCTATAGCAAAAGGCGGATCCAGTATCTTTGCCGGTGCAGGCAATTGCTCCAACTGCTCCTTGCGTGGCTCTGCCAGATGCGTGTGTCCATGAACTCCAATGAACTCCAGCAATGCATCCTCCAGCATTCCCACAAGGACTCCACCTGTACCCTGCAGAGAATATGATGCATCAGTTCGCTGCAAAAAATTCACCCTCGTAATAAAAGTATCCCAAAGAGGATCGTCTATAGAAATATATGAAATAAATAATGGTGGACGATACTTCCCTGGAAATAATCCAATATCCTCATGTGCCATGATAGCTGTCTCCATGGTGTCTTCTCTATACTGATCAGGTAAATCTAGATCATAGGTGTGGACCTCATCAAGATGCTCCTCATCATCGTCAGACTCATCGTAGCGCACCTTTTGATCATATTCATATGTGTCCATGGGTGCTAACTCCTCGCTCTCCTCCTCGTATACATCCCATTGTACCTTTTGTTCATATGTATGTGTATCCAGAAGGGGGCCAAAAGCCCAGTGGGATAGTCCTCTGCGTCAGTGGAAGGATGAGGTGGCTGCGGAAGCTCTAATGGAGGAGGGTAGTGCTCGGGATCCTCATGAATGGATGTGTCCTCGTCCCGATGCCCGACCTCCTCGGTGATAAGCTCTGGCTCTGTGTGTAAGGCCTCCTCAAAAGCATGCTCTGGATCCGCATGTGAGGCATCCTCGTCAATATGCTCTGGCTCGACAGTGAGCTCCTTTGACTTCTCATCAACTATCAATGTAGGCTCTCTCTGGAATGGTGATGCTGGCTGCTCAGGTGTGTCAACTTGTGGGGATGTATCATGTGGAGGGGAATGCCCGCAGGCAATTCGAAAATATAGTCTATCCCCCTCAAGACTGACATGGATGTCCTCCTCAATTGTTCCTGTAGCTGAAATACGGTTCATAACAAAATCTGCAAATCGTAGCTCAAATGCATCACCTGCTGTAATGCTCTCTGAACCGACGAACCTTACTGACTCCAAGAGGCCCTCTAATAATCTCTGAAATGCATCCTCCTCTGGATGCGCACATGACTCAATTTCTGCTTCCCCCATGACCTCTTCGTCCATCCATTCTTTATATGCATTAGTTGTATCGTAGGATGTGGGATCGATGACGGCACATTCTGGCTCTGGCAATATGACAGGTGATGCTTATTGCCCATAATATGAAGAAGCGGAACTGATATCTTTGGAAATCTCTACAACCTTAAGCTTGAGCGCATTCATTTTAAGTACCCTCTTCGTCCATTCCAATTGAAGGTTGCTCTTATCAAGCCTGGCTTGTATTTCAATCTGGTGTGCATGCATCTCATCAAAAAAGTTTTCTCCTGTCTGAGCACTTTGATCAAAATATTATTCTCCCATCTGAGCACTCTGATCATAATAGTATTCTCACATCTGAGCACTCTGATCAAAATAGTATTTTCCCATCTGAGCACTCTGATTAAAATCTGTGGTCCACGTAGTATAATCCATAGCACCTGATCAACAAAGATAAATACCTAGAGAAAAATATCAGTGGCACAAAAGAATATAGAAATGATAATAATGGTGGCGGGGTGAAAATTTCCTTTTGTTAAAAAAAATTCGTAGTCTAATCAACCTAATTGTGACAAATTGGCACCCAACGGGAAACACCTCCCCGGCAACGGCGCCAAAAACTTGATCGCGCCCGGATATACACCCGGAGAACGATTGTAGTTTTACCGAAAGCGCACGGTCAAGTGACGAGCGGGTATCGAACACGAGGAGGTGGTGTTGGTTCCAATCTATGCTAGGTCGGCTCGACTACGAATGTTTTATTGGTGGAGATGGGTATGGTATGATGTAATGACAATGGTGGTGGATGTCGGTGTTGGTGATAAAGATGTGGGATAAAATAACGAATCAATTTAATACAGTAAAAGAGTCTAGAGCTAGGGAATCCCCACTACGGACCGTATTACAACATTGTAAATAATGAATCTCAATATTACTAGGCTTGTGTTGAAGTGAACTAGTCGTAACTGAATAGAGAACCAAGCTCACGCTCTCGCGCTATTGCCGGTCTATAGCAACCCTAGGATAGGGCCCAATCTCTTACAACCCCTAGCCTAAGCCGCTAGCATTAGGATCGACATCATCGTTCAATCGCCCCTTGAGCCCACTCTCGTGCAAACTCGAGTTACGATCTAGGTTGTGATAGTTCGTATTCATCCAATCTCTTGCAAACGAATATTGGTAAAGATTTACAATAAAAATCCTAGCTTTGGCCCAATCTCATGCAAACCAAGTCTAGAGAGATCCAATCGTCAATCTAAATCGAATATCTAGGGCTTCCTATCAATTGGGACACAATCTCTTGCAAATCCCAATCGATATGAATCCCTAGCTATCCGTAATTAATCAATCCCAACCTAACCTCCTAGCAATTCTAGCAATTTAGAAATTCATTCATCACAAATCTGAAATTAGATCCATAGGGTTCATCCCCATGCCCTAGAACAACAAATCTACTCAAGCATAACAATAACGATATGAGAATTAATAAAAATCATTGCTTGTATACAAAAAGATAGAAAAAACAAAGATTCAAATAACGAGAACAAAATACTTAGCTTTGATGAAGATCTTCAATCCAAATACAAGCTTTTAGATCCAAGAGGGGGCCTAGGGCATGGCCTGACCTCTAAAATAATCCCTAAGAAAACATGTGGGAACCCTCTCTAATGACGGCTACAACCCTCTTAAATAGCCCCCCAAAAAAACCCTAACAAAACTGCCCAAAAACCCTCTGAAACCCGCGCCCAAAACTGAATCTGCTCGTAACTTAAATTCTGCGCCAGTCGCGACTCGGCCGAGTGGAAAGCTCACTCGGCCGAGTGGGAATTCCTGCAGAATTTCCAGAAAACAGCACTCTGTCAAAAACTGGCAAAAATTGGTCACTCGGCCGAGTGGAAATGTCACTCGACCGAGTGACACTGACATGCGAATTCCAGCACTGCAGCATCGACTTGCAGAAATTCTACAGATTTCATCCGACCTCCGATTGACGCGTTCTTAGCGGAATTGGAACTGTCATGAAGTTCATTATCCATAAAAAATATGAGAAAAATACTTTGACCTCTGGAATGATAGAAAATTTCAAATGAGTAGAAGGCTATCTGAAAATCTGGGCGCTCGTGTCATCGGCTTCACTCGGCCGAGTGGGGTTCTTCACTCGGGCAAGTGGACTTCTCTACTCGGCCAAGTAGGTCCTCTAATGTTCTCCCCAGAATTCCAGAGAGTCGGCTTTGATTTCTTTCAGAAGTCCTGACTCACTCGGGCGAGTGGCGATCTCTACTCGGCCGAGTGGATGTAACCACTCGGTCGAGTACATTGTGGCTCAAGATCCCTTCGTATCAGTTGTACTCGGCCGAATGCGCTTCTTCACTCGGCCGAGTGGGCTGTGTTACTCGGCCGAGTGGCCTGTTTCTGGAGTCAACTCTTCTTCTCCTCGCCTCTTCATCGATTCTATCGGTTTCCTTCTTCTTCCACTCATCATCCAACACAGTTAGCTTCTTGATAGGGCCATAGGCGACGCTCCGGTACATGTGCAAGTCCTTTAAGCTCATTTTTGCTCCCGATTGATCTATATTTCCTGAAATCCGACAAAAACAAGAAATAGTGAAAGGTAACGCGATATCCTCAAATACTCATGAAAATCGCAATATGAGCAATCGAAATGGCGTGAAAACATGCAGAAAAAAGGTGTAAAATATGGACCGATCGCCCTTCATTTCCTTCGTTATTGTAATTCATTCTGAGACATTGAGATTGTAATAATAAAAGATTATCTGTGTTATTTTGAGTATGCATGCAAGGACACTACGAGGTTTCACACAAACGCTTATTGTGTTTAAAGCAATGATGAAAGAAAAACAAAAGTACATCCTCCTTACTTGCACATGCAAACCCGTTTACCCCCAAGTATAATGGGAAGCGGGGCATGACAGGTTGGGTTCACAGGCACTAGTCTGAAGTAAAAGGGTTACCTTCAAGTACACGAGAGATAGATTCACTTGCTATTCACCTAACGTCGTGAACCTTGGTCACTAGTTAGATACACTCAAGAATATCGTGAAATCTGCCATCTAAAAATGTATGACATGTAAAATTGTTACTACTTTCACTTATAGTAGAACTTCCATATTCATATAATTTTTGTTCAAACTGCTTGGAAATTGTAATTGTTCCATTATTCATATTGCTTTAACTGACATGTAAAATTTTTTGAAAACCTTGCCGTGGGTCCCATTCGTACTTATTGCTTGCCAAGGACCCTTGGTGACATACAATTATATATTAGTTGAAATGTATGTCAGGTCACGAGACAGGTTACATTGAGGACGAGCTGCTTGAGGAGACTGGCCCACTAGACCAGGAGTACACTGATACGGGAGTTCTCCCTACTGAGGACTAGTTACTGAGCTTCACGTGCTGCTTAGCATATTTCTTTTACTGCACTTTTGGTAGGGTGTGCACCCAGTTTTGTAGAACTCTGTTATTTGTTTGGCCATGCTGGGCCTTGTTAATTTTATGTAACTCTTTTTTTCTGGATGTTGGCTTTAAATTCCTAGTTATTTTTTTGTTTCTGAAAAGCATACAAGTTCCTACGTATGGTTTTTATTCACAGACGCTTATTGGTTTTGAGCTTCTCCGATTCAGCCCATGCGGACCCGCTCGCGTCCTCGCTCCCAAATATAATGGGAATCGGGGTGTGACAGGTTTTTTTGGTAGCACATGCAGGTCGTGCAGTATGCAAAACTTCAGAACAATAGAAATACACTAGGATTGTATGAAGATTTAGTTAGGAACTTTCTCGTACACAAGATTTACTCGAGTTTCTTGACTCATCATGGTAGGGAGACCGACACTAGGATTGTAGGAAGATTTAGTTAGACACCCTTGTTAGTTAGACACCCTCACTAAGATTTAGTTATTATCATCTTAGGTGTCATCTTAGTGACTTCCCACCCAGCCCTGACCTTATTTGATTTCGGAGCTTCATTGTGTATCTTATCCCGGAAATTCATGGTCAAGCACTGGATTCCGACCTACCCACTTCCCAAAAGATGGAATGTCACTACTGGAAGTGGCATGGTGAGTGTTTCCTTGGGATGCAAATCATGTCCTTTGGTGATTTGCAGACATGATCTATATGCAGACTTCATGGTCCTGGACATGCCCAACTTTGATGCAATTCTCGGTATGGATTGGTTAGGAACTTTCTATGCTACTATCGATCATCACAATAAGAAAGTAGTATTTGAGATTTCTGATCATCCGATGTTCGAATTCACCAGTGGAATTCGTTCGTCCGGACCTATCAAATTTTGGGCCCAGCCGAACGAAATGATCATCGCATCTATGCAAGTCGAACCTGAGAAGCCTGCAGTGGTTCGAGACTTCGAAGATGTATTTTCGAAGGATATTTCTGGATTGCCGCCTGATCGGGCTCTGGAATTCAGCATTAACCTTATGTCGAACACTCAACCGATCTCAAAGGCGCCTTACCGTATGGCTCCTGTAGAACTTGAAGAGCTACGGAAGCAATTGGTCGACCTGTTGCAGAAAGGATTCATCCATCCCAGCGTATCTCCCTGGGGTGCACATGTTCTGTTGGTCAAGAAGAAGGACGGATCGAGAAGATGTGCGTGGATTATCGGGAACTGAACAAAGTCATTGTGAAGAATAAGTACCAGTTACATCACATCGATGACATCTTCGATCAACTCGATCAGGTGAAGGTCAATAATAAAGATATATACAAGACCGCTTTTTGGACCAAGTACGGACACTACGAGTTTGTTGTCATGACGTTCGATGTGACCAACGCCCCTGCATTATTCATGAATCTCATGAATCTCATATTCTACAAGTTTCTGGATAAATTCGTAGTGATATTCATTGACGATATATTGGTCTATTCAAAGAGCGATGAGGAGCATACCGAGCATCTGCGGATTGTTTTGGAGACGCTTCGACGTCATCAGTTGTATGCCAAGTACAACAAGTGCGAATTTTGGCTAGACCAGATTGCATTCCAGGACATGTGGTATCGGTCAACGGTATCTCGGGCCACTGCTTGGTGTAAAAATGATCTGCATCGCTTGCATCGACGTAGTGAACCTGGCAATAAGCTCAACCTTGAAAGCCTCTGCTGAAGCTGCTGACCTTTCCAAATCAACAAATTTGGCTTGAAGCATGATCGTCTCTTTCTTCGAGGCTTCTAAGTCAGCCCAGAGCTGGGACTTTTCCTTGTCCCATTGAGCCTCAGCTGCTCGCCTAACAGACGACGAGGATGCAACTCTCATTGGCCTCTGCGGATGTCCAGCCGGCTTCAGCTTTGGCCGTGAGTGCTCTTCCCAATCCTCCTCCATCTTCTTCATCTGGGCCTCGAGCTCAGAAGCTTTCCTGTCAGCGACTTCTGTTTGATGATATCTGTCAACCATATCAACAACCTGGCACCGTAAGCCTGCTCCAAAGATTGACATCTGTGGAAGACATCGATTAGCTGGGTTGATAGCTTAAGTTGAGGGTAAAAGTGCGAAAAACTAACCTAGTAGCCGCAACGCACAAAGAAATTGGCCATCCTCTCGACGTCCAACCCCCCATGGAACTAGTGATCGCGAGGGAGAATGGGATTCTCCACCAATCGAGCAGTCATCCCAAAGTCCAAGTGGGTCGACTCCTCCTTCTCGACGATAAATTGAGGCTAATAAGGGTCGCCTCGAACATCCCCAAAAGAAGTAGTTGAGTGATGATTCAACATCAGAACTCAATCGAACTCCAAACAGATATGGCCAATCAAAGGAATCAGAGGGTCGAAACTACCCCATGGCCATTTGTCCTG
The DNA here is from genome assembly GCA_030789695.1 of Scilla litardierei. Lineage (NCBI taxonomy): Eukaryota > Viridiplantae > Streptophyta > Magnoliopsida > Asparagales > Asparagaceae > Scilla > Scilla litardierei. The sequence goes on along the minus strand of CM061141.1, from coordinate 88,083,041 downwards.
GGAGCGACTCGTTGGTGGCTTGACTGTTTCCTGAGGCTTGGGGGGAGCCACCACCTGACCCACCAGAGCTTTGGACGAAAAGCCACTAACTTTGGCCATAGGCGAGAGGGGAGGAGTCGGCTCCATGACCCTCCTCTTCTTTTCGAAGTTTTTCCTTTCGCGTGAAGGAAGGCTCCTTTTCTTGAATACGGGCTCGTTAGACCCCAGAACCGTGACGGGTTCGCCAACTCCTTCTACATGAGCAGCAAAGACGGTTATTAGAACGAGGGTAGGATTGTACGAGGAACAGCCTGACTCAAAATTCCCTCGATGAAGATCGAGAGGATGACCCAGAGTTCCCCCTGACTTTGCCCCCTTGGAGGAGGAGCTTTGACTATGACGGCCTGTATCCATCGGTACGTGTATTTTCGTACTTTACGTATTCTTAATTTTAAAGGTAATTTAAAATGGGTTGTCAAGAGTTTAATATTAAAAATGGTTTCAAAATCCTTTATAAAAAATATTATGTGTCATCAAAATAGTTATAGCATGTTTTAGTAATTTTGAGTATCATCAAATATTTTTTAATAGTTTAACTGATATTTTTTATTTTAATATCACTAGAATAGCCTTATTAATTATTTTTCTATATAAATGTTATCAAAATGATTTCAAACTTTTACTATATGATTCTATAGTCATCTAGTATAACAAGAATTTTTACGTATTTTTCTGGAGAGAAATCAACCTAGAACTCGCAAACCCGCGACCCAAACATTTTGGCCTGAAATTCATACTTTCGTAACTCAAACTCTGAAATGGATTTCGTATTCAGGATCCTCGCGACGATAACACACCGTGGCATTTTTCCTGTAATTTTTCGGGCTTGTATATGATAAGTGGTATTTTAGTATTAAAATAATAATATTATGCTACTAATTACTAATTGCCATTATCTAATTTACTAATTACCTAATTAACTAACTTAATAACTTAATTTAATTACCCCAATGTACCCTGGTATAGCAACACATGTGGGATTTGACTAAGCTAATTTCTTAGCTTAGTCACAATACTAACCTAATAACATTTATTACTTAGTATTATTAATAATATAATTATACCATATAATTAAACCCCCTCCCTCATTCACGCAAAACACAGCCCATGCAGCGAAGTGCTCCCCTCCCTCTTCCCTCTTCCCTTGCCTCTGGTGGCCGCCGCCTGGCCCACCGGCCTCCTCTCCCAGCTGACGAGCTCGACGTCGTCGTCGCCGCTCTAAACCGTCACAGTCATCGCCCACATCAGCCGCATCAAACCCACAACAGCTGAATCCCCCGTCACCACTGCCTCGGTGATTTCCCATCGCATCGCTGCCGCTCGCGTGCTGCCATCGCTGTCGCCGTCCTCCCCGGGTCCTTCGGCGCCTTCGGCGCCAACCGAGCCGCCCCACCGCCGCCACAATCGTTGCCGCGAATTTGCCTGAACGAAAATGCGATTACGTGCATAATAATCACGTTTTATACGGTGAGGTGTGCACAGTAACTTGTATTTTATCTGTATATACGCACATACGTATATATTTTATAAGAAGAGATCATATTTAATTCATATTATATTGTATAGACCTCAGAAAAATACACTGGAAGAGCCAAAAAAATCCAGTTCAACGTAACGGACGCGTTGACGTGAGTTTCATCGCAAAAAAAGCAAGTACATCTCCCTCGGTTATTTTTCAAAGCTAAAACTGATCACTCCTTATTTTACACCTTTTTTCCGCATGTTTGCATGCCATTTAGATCGCTCAAATCATGTTTTTCACGATATATCGACGATATTGCGATACTTCTCATGATTTGTTGTTTTTGTCGTATTTCAGGTGATTTGGAGCGATTTGGAGTGATCCCGAGATACGCATACTCCAGAGTGTCACCGACTACCTCCTCGAGGGGTATTTTACCATTGGAGAGGAGCGGAGGAAGAAAGAACGTCGTAGGAGCGACGAGGAGGCAAAAACAAGCTGTTTGGGCATTTTTTGGTGCTCACTCGGCCGAGTGAAGGAGTAACTCGGCCGACCAGCGAGACACCGCTCGGCCGACCAGATCGGACACGCTTCATGTGTGCACTCGGCCGAGCATCGGAAGCCACATCGGCCGAGTGACGAGACCCCGTCCGCCCGAGTGGCACTCAGACGACGCCCATCAAAAAGAGCCAACTTACTGTTTTTCGTCTACCTGAGCTTCAGAAGACCCACTCGGCCGAGTGGAAAATGCCGACCGCCCGAGTATATAGAAGCCATCGGCCGAGTGACGACAACTCACTCGGCCGAGTGACCCCCGAAGTGGAGACCCCTGAAGACCCAGACTTACTGGAAATTCTTAGGGTTTCTTACTCGGCCGAGCGACTGTTGTCACTCGGCCGAGTGAGCCGCGCTGCCTGTAGCGTAAATTGCGATTTTCAGGCTGCGCAGGGGCATTTTGGTCACAGTTTTTTGGACGATTTTGGGGGGTATTTAACCCCAGTTTTTGACCTAGGTTAGAGAGTTTTTTCCTTGACTTTTTGCAGCTTTTTAGATTAAACTTTTAGCTTTTGATTCTTGTGATTGGAGAGGAGAGAAAAGTTTATTTTTGTTGGATTCTTGGAGAACTATATTGGTTTGTCTTCCTCTCCATTAAAAATCTCATTTTTATTGCTTATTTGAATATTGTGATGAATTCTCTTGTTATTTCAATTGATTATTTTTGTATTAGTGATATGAATTGTGAGTAGTCCTAACGTCTTGGGGCGTGGGGATGAACCCTACGAGCCCAATTTCTGATTCGTGATGATTTGGTAGAACTATTGCTAGAATTGCTATTAGGGTTAGTTTGGGATCGATATATTACGGATAGCTAGGTGTTCATATCGATTGGGATTTGCAAGAGATTGGATCCCAATTCGATAGGAAACCCTAGAAATCCGAATTGGGTTGAAATTGAGTTTCCGTAGTTTCGGTTTGCAAGAGATTGGGCCGATACTAGGGTTCTCGGTTGCAATTCCATACCGATACTCGTTTGCAAGAGATTGGACGGGTAGGAACTATCCCAACCTAGGTCATGGCCCGAGTTTGCACGAGAGTGGGCTCGGGACGCGATTGAACGATGATGTTGATCCTAATGCTAGCTTGCCTAGGCTAGGGTTTGCAAGAGATTGGATCCAAACCTAGGTTAGCTATAGACCGGTAACAGCGCGAGAGCGTGAGCTAGGTTTTACATTCAGTTGCAACTAGTTCATCCGAAATTCTACCCTAGCAATTGTGATACCAAAGAATCACATTGAAGAGATACGGTGAGTAGCGGGGATTCCCCATTCCCTAGGCGTCCTTATTTGATTTTATATCTCCATACTTTGTCTGACGATTGTGACAGGATCGCCAAAAGGCAAATTCTCCTTTTTCTGTTCCTATAGCCAGGTTGTTCGGAGAAGACACTGTCATTCGTCCTCCCTGTGTTCGATACCCGCTCGCCGCTACACCGTGCGCTTGCGGTAAAACTACACGGTCGCTCTTTTTGGGTTACATTCCGAAGCGATCAAGTTTTTGGCGCCGTTGCCGGGGAGGCGATAGTGTTTGATCTTATCACCCTAGCTATTTCTTCTTTTTGTTTTATTTCTTTATTTTTATCTAACCCTTCCAGTGTGCTAATCATTTCTTTGAAACTCTGTTTTCCCATTGCATGTACACGAGATCAACGGCGGACCCTGAAGCTATATTATTTGATCCCGAGATCGAACGTACTGTGCGGAGAATTAGAGCGGAGAGGAGACGAGATCCGGAAGGGAGGTTTATGACTAACCCGGAAACTGCGGAACAATTGGCGACAAGAATGGCGAGGATCATTTCCATTCGCGATAGGCTTCGGCCTAAGACCTCTTCTACGACCTCGTCCATTGCCATGCCGGAGTTGGCAGCTGACAAGAACTTTGAGCTGAAGACTGGACTAGTGGTTCTGATGCAGCAGGATCCATTTCATGGGAACGCCTATGAAAATCCCCACTACCACATCCAGCTATTTTTGTCGAAGTGCGCCACATTTCAGATGACGGGGGTCTCCATCGATGCCATCAGACTGCGCCTCTTCCCCTTCACATTAAAGGACAAAGCACTTTATTGGTTGAGGACGCAAGCTGAGGGAGTCTTTACCACATGGGACGAGTTGGCGAGTGCGTTCATTGACAAGTTCTATCCGCCCTCCAAGACGGTAAAGATTAGGAGTGATCTTATGTCCTTCAAGCAAGGACCTCAAGAGACACTCTATGAGGCTTGGGAGCGTTTCAAAGATCTGCAGCATCAATGCCCCCACCATAGCATCGAAGATTGGGAGCTAGTCCATAGCTTCTACAATGGTCTCCAACCGGGGACCAAGCAGATTATTGATGCGGCGGCAAATGGTGCCATCCTATCGAAGACTCCCGACGAAGCTACGGCCCTAATTGAGGAGATGGCCTCAAACAATCAACAATGGGGCGACGAGCGAGGACACTCTTCGTCCTCCTTGAAGCCATCTAGCATCTATGAGGCAAAGGCCGTAGCGGAGCTGACAAACAAGTTTGATTCTCTCCACAAGGTAGTGGAGAGACTGGAGAAGTATATCATGGAGCCCCAAGGAACCCCTTCCACATCCGCACCAATGAATCAAATGTGTGATTGGCAAGACCAATCTCAAGCTATGTATTTGGAAGGCGAACAAGGAGAGGGATCTTTGGAGCAAGTTCAATACGTCGCGGGGAACCAAGGATATCGGGCCAATCCGGCCACTAGAAACCATCCCGGTTTCTCCTATGCCAACAATGAAGGAGCATTGAACCCGCCTCAACAACAACCTCAACAAGCTCGACCACCACCACCACCACCACAACACTATCCACCGAGGGGGCCTCCGCAACATAATTTCCCACCAAAGCAACAAGTTGGACCCTATAGGCCGTCCGGATACAATCAAGGGTGGAGAAATCCAAACCCCCCACAAGCTCATCAACGATCCGAATTTGAAGCTAAGGTGGAGGAGTTTATGGTCGAGCAAAAGAAGATCAATGCTTCCTTGAAGGCGGGCCAAGACTCTCTTACAACCGTTGTAGCCCAAATCTCGGAGCAATTGGCGTTGCTCAATCAAAATACTCAACAATTGCCGGCTCAACCCGAGCAAAACCCACGGGGCGCCACCGGCCACATCAATGTCGTGGTTGCGGTTACAACTAGAGGCGGGAAGGACACCACTCCCGTCATGATTCCTACTGAGGAGCCCGTGGAGGAGAATGTAGAGCCAATTGAGCCGGTCGTTGAGGTTGAGAAGGAGAAAGTGCCGCAAGAAAAAGAGAAGTCCAGAGCGGAGCAACTGCTTGAAGAGAGGCGTTTTATGCCACCGGTCCCATTCCCTCAGAGGCTTGCTAGAGCAAAGATGGAGAAGCGACTAGCGAAGTTTCTCGAATATTTGAGAGGAGTAAGCCTAAATATTCCCTTTCTCGATGCTATCGTTGAGATCCCTACATACGCTAAATTTTTAAAGGATTTGATTTCGGGGAGAAAGAGGAAGGAGAAAATAATGCTAGATGAGGAGGGCTCTTGGTTCACCAAGAGAGAGAAGGAGCCAGCTAAATTCAAAGACCCCGGGAGTTTTCGAATTCCTTGCACCTTAGGCGGCGTCCCTCTACAAAAGGCATTAGTGGACTTAGGGGATAGTGTTAGCCTCATGCCTCTCTCTATGTTCCTAAGGCTAAATACCGGCACAAAATTGAAGCCTACCGACATGCGGATACAACTAGCCGATGGTCGGATCACTAGGCCGGTAGGGATCGTGGAGGACATCCCGCTACAAGTTCCGGGGGGCATATGTTTGCCATGTGACTTCGTGATCATGGATGTCAAGGAGGAGGGAGATACGTCGCTAATACTTGGACGCCCGTTCCTCGCCACCGCCGGTGTCATTGTCGATGTAAGAGAAGGGACCCTAACATTGAACGTCGGCAACATCGAGGTGGAGCTTCATATTCCCAAGGCAATGAAACACATGCCTTATCACGAGGAGCTGGACTATATGGACCTCCTTGATGAGGTTATTGAGGAGGCGATCCCCCATTCGATCGGCGCTCTATTCAAAGAAGATTTTGAGGAAGGGCCGGACTTAGGCCAAGATGAAAAGATCGAGCATTCCCCCGACTTCTCCATGGAAATTGATGAAGGCGACGCTGATGTCGCAAGGATTCGAGAGCTTTGCAAGCTCTCAAAATTGAAGTCTCCGAAGAAAGCTCCGCCGATACGGAAATCGGTGTCACCGGTGAAGCCGAGGACCGGAGCAAGCACTAGCTTGGGGGAGCCACCCCCCAACACTACCAGAGGCAAAGGAGCACCGAGGAAGGACGCCCCGCCACAACATCCAAATTTGAGCGTTCTTCCCGGAAAATTTGACGGGTGCATCTCATATGCACCCAATATCCCGCATTAATTGAAAATCAAAGGGGGTCGAGCTCAAGACCTTAAACGAGCACTTGTCGGGAGGCAACCCGACGGTTATCGCTTTATTTTTACTTTTATTTTATTTTTGTTTTAGAAATTATTAGTGTTTTGAGTCGTTCGCCCAAAAATTTCGTGATAACGGGTCCTATTTTTCTTTGACAGGAGAGGAGAAAGAGATATCTATCATTAGGAGGATGAACAAGGCGACGAGGAGCGCTTCAGGAAGGCGCTCAATGCTTAGGAGGAAGATGAAATCGACTGGAGGAAGAAAAACAGAGTTTAGAGCCCAAACGAAAACAAACAGCAGAAAGCAAAGTTCACTCGGCCGAGTATACTAGTCACTCGGCCGAGCACACAAGTTCGTCCGCCCGAGCGGCTCACGAACGAGGGAAGTCTGCTGTACCCAACTCTCTGTTTCTTTTCTTGATTTCATTATAATTGCCACTCGGCCGAGTATATATATTCACTCGGCCGAGTAAAACTGATACACTCCTCGGGCGAGTCTTGCCGAGTAGCTTGAGCCACTCGGCCGAATGGACTTATTCCACTCGGCCGAGGGTGGCAAGGCCACTCGGCTGAGTCATTAGCAGGGGGGATTTTCCAAAATTTTCCGTTGCGTTCACTCGGCCGAGCGACTACGTCACTCAGTCGAGTCGTAACTTTTTCTATATAAGAGGGAGCGGGACGGCGCGATTTTCAAAACAAGTAAAACTCACAGCGCCCGACCCTTCGACTCCCTCGGCCCCGATCTTCCCCCTCACTCGCCCGACCACGCGCCCCGCACCGGCGCTCGGCCACCCAACTCCGGCCGATCGTCGTCGCGCCTCGCCCGAGTCGCCGCCGGCGGCCACACCTCCGGCCAACTCCGGTAAAGCCTTATTTGCCCCATTTTCTCCTCTTTTGCGTATTTTTCGACGATCCGTGTATATAACGAACCCCAAACCCAAATTAATTTCAATTTCTATCTATTATACCCCTAACCCCCATACGTTTTGAATATTACACGCTAATCTCTTCGTTTTATGCGCAAGTAAATTTGGGGAGCTTAGGGGAGCCCAGTGGAGCTTCCGAGGATCGTTTTGGGCTACGTGGAGGCGTCGTCTTCGCAAGCTTCAATCACTTTGCTCTCGCGGCGTGTCGCGGTATACTCTTTCCTTTATTTTACGCACGCCGCATTTTTATTACTTTTGGTGAGCGCCCGGGGGCCATATGCCGCCCCGGACACGGCCGCGGTCGAGGAGAGCTTCCGCCAAGCGGAAGCGGTCGGATGATGCCGGCCCCTCCCACGAGGTGGAGGACTCTCCTCCGCCTACTCCACCACACCCCGTTCACCCAGCACAGCCTGCAGGCCCCGCACACCCCGCACAGCCTGCAAAGCCCGCACAGCCCATTCACCCCGCACAGCCACTCCCTGCCGTCCCACAGCCACCACCACCGGCTCCACTTGTCGGGCCGCTGGGGATTACGTTCCGGGACGACGCACACCGCGTCGTCTTCGAGCGCATTTCCCAGCGCTCGATCGTACCCTCCAGGTTCGCACACCTTGCATACCTAGGATGCCTGGGGGTACTCGAGGGGATGCTCACGTTGTATGACAACGTGGGCTGGCGAGATTTCTTCCAGGTGTCGGCGGAAACGTTTCTCCGTCCGACACTTGAGGTCCTTAGTTATATTGCCCGGACCGACGAGGGATGCTCGTTTAGGTTCATGGACCGGGAGTGCCAGGTCACTCTCGGTATGATGAGAGCATTCTTTTTGTGGCCCGATGTCCCCGGGGCCGACCGTGGTTACGCCCCCACTCACATTCCCCCACCTTCGTTCGATTCCGGCGCCTTCTGGGCCCAGATCACGGGTCTACCTGCTGCCTTTGACCCTAGTAGGGCCAAGGCCTCGGCCATCGTCCATCCCTGCCTCCGCATAGCTCAGCGCCTTATGGCGACTACCTTTTTGGCGAGGTATGAGCCTGGGACGATGTCCACGCTAGAGCTTTATATGCTCTATACGATGACGCGTCCCAGAGTTCTAGCTAGGGACAGTGACGAGTTGGTCCCCGCCGTCGTGATTGATATCGCGAGCTGGTTTTTGGACCGCATCATTGTATCGGTGGGCGCTCGCTCACCGATATGCTGCGGCGGTCTGATCACACTGCTCACCTTGATGACCGGCGAGGACCTACCGGCCGATTTGCGTCGTTCTCCGGGCCCCACTTCACTGTCCATAGACGTCATGGCCCGGATGAAGATGCTTCGTCCGCACGGTCAGCGACACTGGGTCTGGTTGCACGGCCCATTCGGTGCTGATTACATGATTCTTCCGAGCCCAGCTCGCACACAGATAGCACCAGGACAGGTGGACTGGCTTCCGGCGATGGATCTCCTGATCCCCGCCGCCTACGTGCTCGAGGCCGAGGAGGCTGAGCAGGCCCACGCTGCCCACGCTGCACCCGCTGACCCCGCTGCTCCTGCCGACCATGTGGCCCCTCAGCAGCCCGATATTTCTGCTGCTCCCGACACCTCTGTCCACACTTCTGCCGGTGTCGGGAGTACCCTCACTGAGCCCACCTCCACTACCTCCACGCCCACCTCCACTACCACCACAGCTGGCCCTCTGTCCATTGAACCCGTTTCCTCCGCCCTACCCGAGCGCCCACCGACTGTAGTTGAGAGCGGAGAGCCCTCTTTTGCTGCCGTCATGGAGACCGTGGTTTCCACCTCTGTCTCCACCGCAGCCATTTTTTCTGAGAGTGTCGTGGCGTCTGTCCACACGTATGTGTCACCGACCTCTCTGGCCGCCTCGTCGCCACTATTATACTCTGCTTCCGTTGCTGCTGCCTCCACTTCTTACCAGCCTGCGCCCCAGCCTCGCACTGAGGCTCGGCCCACACTTGCGAGCACAGCACCTTTCCTCCACATGCCTGCTGAGCCCATCACCTACGCCACCCGAGTACGCCAGCCCCATCCTGCACAGCACAGACAGGTGCGTCTCTCTGCACCACCTCCCCCCGACACTGTACTTCTGAGCATTCGTTCTCTCGAGGGGGCGGTGAGTGCCCTCAGAGGTGACCTCAGGACCATGTCTGCCACCGTCACCACCATGGCCAGCCGCTTCGACCTTCTCCCAGGCATTCACTATTGCCTCACGCAGATTCTCGACCGGCTCCCTCGCGTACCCACACCTACACCCACCCAGCAGGTACCCACCCCCACTCCTACCCACACCCAGCCTGCTCCCACACCCACACCCACACCCACCCAGCAGACTGTTCCCCACCCACCACCACCTCCGCCTCAGGACGGAGACGGCGCGGCAAGACCCTCCTAGGCACCCTTGATGCCATCGATCTTTTTTGCCGTCGTGCTGCCCGTCTCTGCTGGGTCCTGATGATTTTTGCCCACCCCCTCCCCTCACTATTTTGGGTCCACATTTTGATCATATATTTATATATCATTTTTGGGAGAGAGGGAGAGTTTTTGGTGTCACACTTATATATATATTTCACTCCTCTATCTGCATGCCTCATGTCCGCATCATATTTTTCATTTCGTTATTTTTATTTTCTTTTTCATCATGCATGCATCCTCACCTACCCCTCACATTACAAGTCTCTCGGTGTGCCACACTTCGCACATTGAGGACACTGTGCACTTTAGCTTGGGGGAGTGAGTTCTCACACTTTTTGATTTTCCACCTTTATTTTTAGTTTTTTCACGCCATTTTCCGCATTTGCACTCATTTTCATCACTTTTTATTTTTTACTATGCATCACGTTCTTCTTATTTTCTTTGTGTGCCGCATTGTAAATAGTTTTATATTTTTCCCTCTTTATCTTTATTTCTTTTTCATCTCATGCTAGAGATGACTTTTCCGTGATGACGATGACGTGGGGTTAGCTTTCTCTATATGCATGTTATATTCGTCATGTCTTAGATTTTATTTCTGATATCATATGCTGTGATTTGCCTTGCATTTAGAGATAGTAACCCACACTTTTTCCGCATGAAAATGGATGAAATTTTATTATTAGCTGAGTCTGAATATTCATATGTATGCTATCGTAGAAAACATACCAAGATTCACGCATTGAATGCTTATATCTGGAGTACCGTTTTCTTTTCCTATATCACTTCTATTTGCATGATTTATACACTTCACTTCAGGATGATTGAATGATGTTAGCTATGATAAATCTGGATTAGTTAGCTTTTTGTGATTAAAACCGAGTAGATTAGATTACCCTGCTGAAGTTGTCGTGCACATCTTATAGAGTGAACTGAGAGACATATTTACTTCTTTCTCCACATATCTTGAACATCAATTCTCTATTTTAAAATCATTGGTGAATCTCCCCTTAGCGATTCTAATATATGGCATTTCCCCCGCTATTAAAATTCCAAGCTCCAAATTCCCCAAAACCAAAAAGAAAAAGAAAAATTCTCGTATAACCTTATTTCTCTTTGATTTGGGATCATTGTGTATATATGTTATTTGAAAAAAAAAGAAAAAAAGAGAGAAAAAGAAAAGAGAAGAGAAAAGAATCTCAATAAACGATCCCATCTCAGGTTCTCTCTTTCTTTCCCTTTTTTTTGTTTTTATTTTTATTACTTTTGGAGCTTCATAAAAATGGGGATGTAAATATTGTTTTTGTGCCACCACGCTTATAGATAAGCTTGGGGGAGAGAATCCAATGATGTGTGAGAGAGTGACTACTTGACGTTGCACGACAACCTAGGCTAAGTAATATTCTATACTTGGTGAGATTATTTTTAGCTTCACGAAATCCAGAAATCTATGCCTAGCACTCATTTCATGAAATCCACGCTTTTCTATTCTTTCTATTCTATTGCGTGATATTCTTATACTCCTCTTAGAAAGCATTCAATTGAAAAGTGTGTGATCTGCGATATTGTATACCGCTTTAAATGATTCAGACAATGTTAATTTTAGAATTATTCCGTTTTTCATGCTATATCAATATTCTTGGGTTTTCTATTTCTATTTGCACCATTATACTATGATATCGAAATAAAATTCTTTCACATGTGTTTTACGTTCGGTGCATGCTATATGAGTAAGCAAAACCCACGTCCTGAGAAAATGATCTAGCAGCTTCCCTCGTCGCTTTCTTCTTTCTTCTTCGTTTTTCGTTTTTCATTTTTTTCGTCGTTTTCGTTTTCCGAATCCACCGGGCTCGCCTTTTACTTATCTTCCTCGAGGACGAGTAAGAGGTAAGCTTGGGGGATTTTGATCACTCCTTATTTTACACCTTTTTTCCGCATGTTTGCATGCCATTTAGATCGCTCAAATCATGTTTTTCACGATATATCGACGATATTGCGATACTTCTCACGATTTGTTGTTTTTGTCGTATTTCAGGTGATTTGGAGCGATTTAGAGTGATCCCGAGACACGCCTACTCCAGAGTGTCACCGACTACCTCCCCGAGGGGTATTTTGCCATTGGAGAGGAGCGGAGGAAGAAAGAACGTCGTAGGAGCGACGAGGAGGCAAAAACAAGCTGTTTGGGCATTTTTTTGGTGTCTCACTCGGCCGAGTGAAGGAGTCACTCGGCCGACCAGCGAGACACCGCTCGGCCGACCAGATCGGACACGCTTCATGTGTGCACTCGGCCGAGCATCGGAAGCCACATCGACCGAGTGACGAGACCCCGTCCGCCCGAGTGGCACTCAGACGACGCCCATCAAAAAGAGCCAACTTACTGTTTTTCGTCTGCCTGAGCTTCAGAAGACCCACTCAGCCGAGTGGAAAATGCTGACCGCCCGAGTATATAGAAGCCATCGGCCGAGTGACGACAACTCACTCGGCCGAGTGACCCCCGAAGTGGAGACCCCCGAAGACCCAGACTTACTGGAAATTCTCAGGGTTTCTTACTCGGCCGAGCGACTGTTGTCACTCGGCCGAGTGAGCCGCGCTGCCTGTAGCGTAAATTGCGATTTTCAGGCTGCGCAGGGGCATTTTGGTCACAGTTTTTTGGACGATTTTGGGGGGTATTTAACCCCAGTTTTTGACCTAGGTTAGAGAGTTTTTTCCTTGACTTTTTGCAGCTTTTTAGATTAAACTTTTAGCTTTTGATTCTTGTGATTGGAGAGGAGAGAAAAGTTTATTTTTGTTGGATTCTTGGAGAACTCTATTGGTTTGTCTTCCTCTCCATTAAAAATCTCATTTTTATTGCTTATTTGAATATTGTGATGAATTCTCTTGTTATTTCAATTGATTATTTTGTATTAGTGATATGAATTGTGAGTAGTCCTAACGTCTTGGGGCGTGGGGATGAACCCTACGAGCCCAATTTCCGATTCGTGATGATTTGGTAGAACTATTGCTAGAATTGCTATTAGGGTTAGTTTGGGATCGATATATTACGGATAGCTAGGTGTTCATATCGATTGGGATTTGCAAGAGATTGGATCCCAATTCGATAGGAAACCCTAGAAATCCGAATTGGGTTGAAATTGAGTTTCCGTAGTTTCGGTTTGCAAGAGATTGGGCCGATACTAGGGTTCTCGGTTGCAATTCCATACCGATACTCGTTTGCAAGAGATTGGACGGGTAGGAACTATCCCAACCTAGGTCATGGCCCGAGTTTGCACGAGAGTGGGCTCGGGACGCGATTGAACGATGATGTTGATCCTAATGCTAGCTTGCCTAGGTTAGGGTTTGCAAGAGATTAGACCCAAACCTAGGTTAGCTATAGACCGGCAACAGCGCGAGAGCGTGAGCTAGGTTTTACATTCAGTTGCAACTAGTTCATCCGAAATTCTACCCTAGCAATTGTGATACCAAAGAATCACATTGACGAGATACGGTGAGTAGCGGGGATTCCTCATTCCCTAGACGTCCTTATTTGATTTTATATCTCCATACTTTGTCTGACGATTGTGACAGGATCGCCAAAAGGAAAATTCTCCTTTTTCTGTTCCTATAGCCAGGTTGTTCGGAGAAGACACCGTCATTCGTCCTCCCTGTGTTCGATACCCGCTCGCCGCTACACCGTGCGCTTGCGGTAAAACTACACGGTCGCTCTTTTTGGGTTACATTCCGAAGCGATCAAAAACCTAATTATACTAAATTATCTTTAAAATTGATTCATTTAATTTTTCATGTACACTGATACCCCCAAAAATTATATGATGTAGTTTAGATAAGACGATCAATTTGACACATTGTTTGGAGAATTTTGACGTATAGTTTGCTCTAAATAAATCTTTGAATACATGGAAAAATCATTTTCTTATTTTAAAAATTTGTTTTTGGGCCATAGAAATTCAGAAAAATACACGATAATTAATTTAAAAACTTGAAAAATGCCTACTAGCATAGAAAATTATTTTAAGATTAATCATACTCATTTGCTCAGCTGTGATCGTTTTTGTGCTTATTTCTTAATACAATTGCATGTTTCCACGCTTCGTATAATTGTTAAATTGAACCATAAAGTTGTGAAATTTTAAAAGATTGACTCATGAGACATCATGGAATAATCGTACGCGCCTGATACGATGCAATTGAACGGAATAGACTAAACAATTGATAGACCCATATGATTAAATATGAAATGTAAATAGATAGTACTCGTAATTGACCCGACACTTGACTTGACCCATGGGATTTAGGATAGTCCAGTTGTCATAAGGGCATGTGACTAACTAGATGGACATTACAACTTTACCTCCACTCACACGGAGTGGAGGAAAGTACTTGACCGTCGCCCAATGGAATGGGGTCGGTAAGTAGCGCCACAGAAAGCTCCCGATGGTAGTGTGCATTTTAGTTGCACAATGTACCCCCAGACACGGACTTCGCACTAGAATAGTTGATTAGCAAATATTGCTTAAACATCTTATACAGTCTTCTCATTACATGTTGTGAATTGCTATCAAATGTTTAAATTGCTACCGGTTGCAAATTACTATCAAAATGTTTAAATGTTACCGGTTACAAATAGCTATAAAATTGTTTAACTGATGTAGCTCTTACAAATTAAACTTGTTGCGTACTCACGCCAAGCTCGACTGTAAAGTTATAACTGAATCGATAGAGCAGACGTGATAATTGACATTATTAACATTGGTACCATCCAGTGTCTAGGATCGTTTATGCCCAAGTCTGAATCACCCTGCTTACAGGGATAGTGGCCTGCTTGGCCAAACTTGACTGATCGTGTATGTATGGACCAATGTTAGAATCCCAATCATCATCAATGTAAACATTGATTATGGTTATATCTTGATTTCATCTTGGCTTAATTAAATTGCTTAATCCTTCTATTGTGGAGATTATTTACCGAGTAAACCTCGATGACAGGCATTTCAATTGTTGTTTTATGAAATGTTCGTCAGGTATTGATAGTGATTTCTTGGAAGACGTTGTTGCACAAGTCGATCCAGCGCTCGAAATGTACATGGAGTACTTACCTGCCGAAGTCTAGATGACCACCTTCGCGACTGCACTTTTATATTTGAAATAATGTAATTTGTATAGTTTGTTGATTCGGACATACTAGGCCTATGTTGTACTTTACTTTCAGACGCTTGGGTATTGTAATAATGTTATCTGTACTATTTCTTATGAGCATGCAATGATCTACCGTTTTTGTATCACAGACGCGTTAGTGTGTTCAAACCAAGGAGGACTGAAAGAAAAGAAAGAAAATAAAAAATATTCCTCTTTGTTTTAAACACATCGCGGGCATGTTCGCGTCCTTGCTCCTAGTAGAATGGGAAGGTGAGTGTGACATTGACTGAGTGGAAGAGGTGACTGAGCACTTGAGCCCCCATCACTATTCTTTTTCTTTCGTCGCTCCATCCAAATTTGGCCCAGTGAGTAGGGTTCAATATTGCATATTTTATCCCTCATTAGATGGCATTTTGTGCATAATTTCTGTTCATTTTGGCTCCGATCCACGCATTTTGATGATATCACTTAATTTGGGAGCATATCGTTTTTATATGCATAAAACATAATTTTTACAGCTTATTAGCATCTTCATCTTAGTCTCCTATTATTTTTCAGTTGAAGTTTATGAAGTCCTGGTTCCAACGCATATTTTTCCAGAATTTTTGGAGGTCGGATCAATTTACTGCATTTTTTGGAAGACACGGTGCTAAAAATTTCTGGTCTGGAAATTCTGTTGTTCCCCTCTTGTGTAGAATTCTGCTGTCATTCCAGTGTATATTCTGGTCTAGTGATATTTTTCAATTGTAGTACACTTTGTTATGGTTCCATCGCCACTTGGAATGAGTCATTCCGAGGTCGGATGATATTTGTAGAATTTTCGCAAGACAGGATGACGGTGCTGAAATTTTCTGCAGATTTGGGCATTAGTTGCTGGTTTGGGCACGGATCCGACCCGTTTGGGCTATTTCCAGACCTGAATTGCTGGGTTTATTTCTTGGATTTTCCTTCCCTCTATTCCCCTAATTCCTTCTTCCTCATTCTTCATCTTAGGGCTAGGGTTTTGGAGTTCACCGGAGCTTGGAGGAGTGCAAGGAGGAGCCGAACGCGCTGCCTCGGGAGTGACACCTCGGGTGACTTTATTCTTTCTCTCTTGTATCTTAGATTTAGGGTTATTGTATGTAATTGGATGATTTTAGAGATGAATGATTTTATTTACATGCTTTCCTCTTAATCTATGGTGTTTGTGTGTTTGATTCGATGCTTAGGTATGTTTTAATTCTCATTTCGTGCTTTGGCTTTCATCTTTTGTGATTGGGCTGTGAGTTCATGCGGGTGATTCGAACCTAAATATGGGTCGTCACTCATTGATAGGCCTAACAATCCACTTGTGGTGGGCAAGTAGATTACTCGCACATTACTCACTGCGTTGACCTCGCTCTGTAAGAGGAATGCCTCGAAAGAGCTCCTTCTACACCCTTCATCAAACCGCACGCCAAGTGTTTGGTTGAATGCCAAGCTCACCTCATCGCTTGATTGAGCTCCCGAACCCTTGTCCATAGCGTGTAGGGTTGGTAGATGGCCCCCACTAGTCGTTCTCACATTTTTCCTCTTCAAAAAACCAGTAAATATAGCAGGCGATTTCCCGCCATCCCGCATCAAATTTTGGCCAAACGTGCAATTTCAAACGACTCTTTCCCGTGATCCGACCCGGTACTCGCCAGATATAAATTTTATATTGTATTTACGCTCCTACACTTGGGAGTGGAAGGCATGCTTCCCTTGTGCGTTTTTCGGTTCAATCACCCAGCTCGAGGTTCAAACTTTTGTGTGCTCCTCAAGCCATATATGCAAATGAAGAATATAATTACAGTAAGTGGTCGTAATGAAAGCACAAAAGCAGTGTGAATTACCCTGACTCCACAGAATGATCTTCATCGGATGGTTGTCCAACAAATGTGAGGGTGACCTCTATTGCCACGGTCGACTCAAAAGAAGTTTGGCCGCTTCGGTCTCACTAGGTAATAGCCCAATTGGAAATATCATGGCTATGGGAACACCAACCATTGAGGGTCGACCCCATGTTTGGGAGGAAAATGAAAACAAAAGTGTCCTCCTAATTAGGATCAGAGATATGGAGATCGTAAATAAGCTTCATCTCTGGGCGAGCCACAATGTGGTCCCACACCTTACGAGGGTTGACCAGCACTCGGAAGAAATGTCTAAACAACTGAATGGACTCCATAAATCTTGCAAAGCATGGTAAAGCAAACCATGGGGAAAATGGCATGAGTCGTAAGTTGACAGAAGGAAAGTTCCAAAAAACATAAAATTTGTTATAAAGTGATGGAGAGGAAAATGAAGGCCAAAGAGGAAATATTTCTGATACACTCCAATCTCATCTCTATGAGGGAAACAAATTCTCTCATTGAATTCGGGAAAGCTAACCATATAAGGGGGATATATACAATCTGACCAAATCTTGCAGTCAAATTATAAGAGAGCTCTGGCACCTTCTCCAAAATCTCTCGAGGAACTGTTGTATTCGAATCTTGCCGAAGAATAGGAGTTCTAGGCTCCATTTGGAGTCCTTTCCTGATCACTCCGTATTTTACACCTTTTTTCTGCATGTTTGCATGCCATTTAGATCGCTCAAATCGTGTTTTTCACGTTTATTCAACAATATTGCGATGCTTTTCACGATTTGTTGTTTTTGTCGTATTTTAGGAGATTTGGAGCGATTTGGAGTGATTCTGAGATGCACCCACTCCGGAGTGTCACCGACGACTCTCTTGAGGGGTATTCTGTGATTGGAGAGGAGTGGAAGAAGAACGAACGTCGTAGGAGCGACGAGGAGGCAAAAATACAAAGAATGTGCATTTTCAGCATGCCACTCGGCCGAGTGAAGGAGTCACTCGACCGAGCATAGACAGCCCGCTCGGCCGGCCAGATCGGACACGCAACAGAGCTAATATCAGCGTGCACTCGGCCGAGCATCGCCAGACCACTCGGCCGAGCACCGAGTCATCCCTCGCCCGAGTGGAGCCAAGACGACGGCAACCAAAAATGTTGAACTCTCTGGAATCCGTCAGTCAGCCCCAAAGACCGACTCGGCCGAGTGACGAACGCCGTCCGCCCGAGTGAAGAACGCCCATCGGCCGAGTGAAGAAAAGTCACTCGGCCGAGTGACTCCCGAGGAGCCGACCCCCAAAAGTCCGAAGTTATTGTAATTGTACAGGGTCTCTCACTCGGCCGAGTGACATTTGTCACTCGGCCGAGTGAGCCACGCTGCCTGTAGCGTAAGTTGCGATTTTGAGGCTGCGCAGGGGCAGTTTCGTCACAGTTTTTGGACGATTTTGGGGGGTATTTAACCCCAGTTTTTAACCTAGTTTAGAGAGCTTTTTCAAAACTTTTTACATCCTTTTTTAGATTACTTTTAGGAGATTAGATTTAGTTCTTTAGGGAGGAGAGAAAAAGGTTATTTTGTTGGATGCTATTGGTTCTTCATTGGTTTGTCTCTCTCCCTATCAAAAACTCCATTTTTATTGATATATTGAATATTGCTATGAATTCTATTGATTTTATTTGTGAATTTCTATTGAATTTCATTATGAATTGTGAGTAGTTTTATCGTCTTAGGGCGTAGGGATGAACCCTACGAACCCTATTTCTAATTTGTGATGAATTGTTGAAATTATTGCTAGAATTGATTAGGGTTAGTTTGGGATTGATTTAATACGAATAGCTAGGGATTCATACCGATTGGGGTTTGCAAGAGATTGGATCCCAACTCGATAGGAAGCCCTAGAAATTCGAATTGGGTTACAATTGAATTTCTCTGGAATCGGTTTGCAAGAGATTGGACCGAAACTAGGGTTTTCGATTGTAATTCTATACCAATACCCGTTTGCAAGAGATTGGACGGGTAGGAACTATCCCAACCTAGGTCGTAGCTCGAGTTTGCACGAGAGTGGGCTCGAGATACGATTGAACGATGATGTTGTTCTTCACGCTAGCTTGCCTAGGTTAGGGTTTGCAAGAGATTGGACCCTACCCTAGGTTTGTTATAGACCGGCAATAGCGCGAGAGCGTGAGCTTGGTTCTACATTTAGTTGCAACTAGTTCACCTGAATTTCAAGTCTAGCAATTGTGAAACCTACGAATCACAATAACGAGATACGGTTTGTAGCGGGGATTCCCTACCCCTAGACGTCTTTATTAATTTGATATTTCTTTTATATAATTGAACGACTGTGACCGCATTACTGCGAACATTTCTCGACTGTTTTTTTATAGCCAGGTGAGTTGAAGAGGACACCATTATTTGGCATCCCTGTGTTCGATACCCGCTCGCCGCTACACCGTACGCTTGCGGTAAGACTAGCGAGTCACGTGCCCGGGTGTGCATCCGGGTATCCGATCATTTCCCTTTTCCAGGAACTACAATATATTGAGAAGGTCGAAGGCGCCACATAAGCTCCTCATAAGACGGCTCTTGAAACCTCACAGGCCACAACATAGCCATAAGAGCTAAAGAAGAGACTAGATGAGAAAAGGAAGCTACCTTATCGAAATCAGACGAACTCAAGAGAGCGCAGAGGAAAAGTCGAGCTTTCAAAATTTTAGGGACAAAGCAGGAAGGCTCCTTGTTTTTCTTCTTCCCCTTTTATACTGGGGAAACCAAGGCAATCGTTTGATGAGCGGCATGTGTCAAAGTCTGACCTCAAGAGACGTCGAGGATCAAAATTGAAGGCGAAGGATTTTGGCGGCATAAATCAAATAGTTTCGCTTCGACTGTCGTGCCCATTTAATGTGATTTCACATCACTCGGTTACAGTCAATGCTGTTTCCTGAGCACGAATAATGAGGGTCATTGTTAATACACAGGTACGACTCACGAAGCAAAAGCAAGGTGATGCGGCCTAATTAAAGACTTAAGTCTCAGCCCAATATTTAAAGAGCTCACCAGTGGAGGAGAGTTATTACTCGGTCAAAGAGACAACTTATCGGACTGTTCAAGCTTCGCTGATTACGTGCGAGTGGTTAATTGAGACCGAGAAAATGGGCGGCCGTTATCAACAATCCCGGAGAAGATCTCGTCACAGTCAAAGAAGAGCCGTTATGCATTATTGACAGACACCCTCAACTATAAATAGACGGAACGACAACGTAAGAAAGGTTCAGATTCCCAATGTACGAAAGACCTAATACTCTGAATTACTCTTCCATTTTTTATATTTCTTCCTCCAAATAGCTTGCGGTGACTGACTCAAGACGAACCTCTGTGGGTCGATCTCGATAGCCCCAAGCCTTCCCTTAAGTTTCCATTCTAACTTAAGCATCGGAGTGGATTAGGGTCGGAATATAGATCTGACCCCCCAGACGTTCCTTCGTGGTGATGGTGGACCGTGATACGATCCGACAAGATGGTCAAACGACCACTTCCGCAAACCGTTGATTGAGGTTCAAACTACCAAAAGGTCGAAGGGTCATAATACTCTGCTACAAGATTGTTCGGGCTTCAGCACTACATCCGCATCCCAACCATTATCGACCTGGGCTCTACTAGCCGAGGGCCCCATTTCTATCGCTAACGAGGATCCACTTCAGCAAGGGAGTCCATGTCAGCCCAATCACTGTTGATGCCAATTTTGGTCTTGACACCACCTCCAGACGTGCCACTTGCCACCCACCTCCTCCCCGTTTGTGTGTGCATTTTTTGTTGTTGAAGAATTTGAACAAGTGGAAGAGGATAGGGAGATGACCATTGTAATGATATGATGGAGGAGGCAACGACCACAACTTGAGAAAGGGCTCATGTATCATCCACATCCACTTCCTCTTCATCTTCATTTCATCCTCATCGCTTATCTCGATTGTGATTGGTTATGTTTTTGAAGAGGTAGAATAAGATGAAGAGAATGGAGTGGCAGCGGGCAGCCATGCTGCCCCCTCGTAGTCATCTTATTCTACTGTATCAAATCTTTGTATGGAGGAGGATGCGAGGAGAGGAGGAAGATACATCGATGACTGGATGAGGAGTCGGCGACGATAGGCGATGGTTAAAAACCTACTGATGTCATCGCTCCATCCTCTTCATCGAAGTGATTGCATCTATAATAAAATCAATTTTTAGAGTGATGTTGAAGAGCGTGCAAAATTATTCAAGGTGAAAGATTTTGAATGTGTTGAATTTTTCAGTAAGAATATTTTGAATACATCATGAGTATGGGAGTTGGCTCGATTCGACGCTGACGGAGCATTGGTCATACATATGCGTTATTTTGTGCAGAGATGACTCGATTGTGCTTGGGTTCGAACTATCTGACTCTGCACAAGTCAGATACGAGGATGCAGAGCATTTGGTCTTCTACATCGCAGTTGGTCGATCGGTCGTAAGCTTGTGTCTAATGGTTGATCGTTCGGCATTGGGTCATTCGATCATAACTTTGTTGAAGTCCGTGTTCGGTCGATCGGTCTAGCAGTGACTCGTTTGTTGATAGCTCGTACGCCTGGCTTGGTACTTCAGTCGTTCGAGACAGAAGAAAGATCTATCGGTCGAAGGGAGTCCAGTGGGATACAGCCCACTAGGATATGGCAGAGGCCCACTAGGGTGCGACACATTGATTACGTAAAGCTGTGATTGGATATGATGCCGTTAAAGTCAGGATATGTATCTTCTGGAATTCCTAGCCAATTAACCTAGGGTTATAAATAGGGGCTGTTAGGTTAGGTTTCATGTGGGACATTGTTGGAGAGAATTTGAGCCGCCATTATGGGATCCAACTTTGAGAGACTGTATTGTGAGTTTTTGGATAGATTTTGTGTGATTTTTCTTCGCCTGTGAAGGAGAAGATTTGTTTTGTTCTTCCTTTCGTAATAAAGCTCATCGGTGTTCCCACTTGGCCGGTCCACGGCCTAAAAGCAATTCTCATAGTGCTATATTGGTTGTTGTTTGATTGCTCGTCTTTGTTCTGGGGTTCTTCGACGATCCGTGTTTCTGCACTTGCGCACAACAATGAGGTCACAGGTTATGGCTAGTTTTCAACAAATGAAGCATGCCCTTAGGTTAATCATAAAACATAGGGCAATTTTTGGAAAAAGAACAAAAATTAAAATAGTTAGCAAAATTGACCAAAAAATAAATAAGTATAGAAATCGACCAACTTTTGGTCATGTCAGCTCCCAGTGGGTGACTGTATACTGATGTGGCTCATAAACATGGGGGTTACATGCTATAAGTATTTTGCGTGTTATGTGTAAGCAAATTATTATAATGTAACCAGCGTGGCATCTAGAAATACATTGTATCAACATAATGGATACCAACTTTTGGTCACGTCAGCTCCCAGTGTGTGACTGTATGCTGATGTGGCTCATAACGTATCCCCACATCGGGGTTGCGTGCTATAAGTATTTTGCGTGTTATGTGTAAGCAAATTATTATAACGTAACCCGCGTGGCATCTAGAAATACATTGTATCAACATAATGGAACTTCAGTTGAAGATATACTTAAGAGAGGATTTCTATATTTGTAATTTAGGGATTCTGTATTATTTTTCCTACGAGTTCAATGCAATACTGATGTTATTTTATAAGTTCATTTGTATTTCTAACATTTATATACTTTCATGTACATTTATACTATGATGCAAAGAGCTAACAAATAGATGGTTGGTTCTACAAAAGGATGTTCAGGTTTAACAAAAAGCTGTTCAGTTGTGACAAAATTGCGATTGTTCAGTTGTGAAGAAACGATGTACATCACCAAGAAAATGATGTTCTGATATAACAAACAGATGTGCAGCTTATACAGAAGGCTGGACATGGCTATTGGGTTCAATAGTAAAGTCATTTATGTTATTCAAATTTCAATAGCAAAGTACAACGTTCTAGGGCTTTCTTTTATGTTTCCTTGAAAATATGTTGCAATGTAGGGTAAAACATCTTTCACCGTAACCCCACATGTGGGGTTATGTGTCAACGTTTATCATAACTTAACCCCGCATGTTCCGAGTTGAAATAAGTTAACATATAGAATTCTTTAAAAGAAATAAAAGATACTAGAAAATGCTTTTAAAATGCCACTCCAATGTGTGGTTATATATTAAACATTTGACAACCTTTTTTGAATTCTAGGGCTAACTAGGACATGATAAAGAATGCTGGTATTTGATCTTGAAAAATGGAAGATTGAGATGAAGCTTTGTAACCATGAATGTGAGCTTTGAAATTGGTTACAGCTTTGAAATTTGTTCCAAATTTGAAATGAAGGTAGCTTTGATACCATGAACATGAGCTTTGAAATTAGGTCAAGCTTTGAAATTTGGTCCAACTTTGAAAACAGCCAGTGAACCAGTTTTGCGTCGAATGTGCCCGAGAAATTTTTTTACGCTAATTTGATGTTCCGCGTCGAAGGCACCTGCCAAATTTTTTATTGTTGTTCTGTGTCGAAGGCACCGGCACCAAATTTGTTGTTCTACGTGAATTTGTTGTTCGGCACCGAAGGCGCCCGTGCAGCTAAATAATTTTACGCTAATTTGTTGTTCTTTTAAATTTTTAATAATTTTTTGGGAACAAGGATTTCCCCGGGGAAAATCTTAAATGAACCGTGCCCGTGGGCACGAGTTTTTTACGCTAATTTGTTGTTCCACGCCTGTAATGGTCTGTTTTTATCGTGCGCGTATTTCCGTAACAAAACGTTTTCAAACGATTTCAAAAATGGGTAAATAAATTTTTCTAAATTATTCATCGCTCAAATCTTTAATTGGACTTCGTATTCGCGATCCTTGCGACAATACGATCATGTGGTAATTTTTTCGTAATTTTTTCGGACATGTTTTGTATCAGGGACAAAATCGTAAATTTTTTATATTATTTTTAATATTATGTTTTTATAAATTTTACTTATTACATTTCTTAATTCATTAATTACCTTTTAATATTACTCAATAGTGTCGGCAGCCAACCCCCTTATCCATAACCCCTTTAATTAACCAACCCCATTAACCCACCATTCCTAGTTGGTGAGATCCAACATCATCTTTAAATCAAAACCCCACCCTCTAAATGCTTGGTTTCCCTGCATTATAATCCCATGATGTTCATTCCTTAAGGATCACCCCAGGCACATCCATCTGCAAATCCCCAAGCCCCTTTCATCAATCTGCAAATCCCCCTCCTCCTCGTCGACACGAATTTCATCCACCACCACCGTCATCTTCCATTCTCCCTTCAACCAAACAGCAAAGAAACCACAATCCAAAATCAATCAAACTCAACTTCAATTCATCCCAAAAATCAATTCGACCAAATCAAAACTGAAATCTGAAATTGAATTCAGCAATCTCAAATTGGAGGGTGGAAAGAGAGAAATTGAATCTGAAATCAACAAAATTGACCCTCCATACAACCCAATTTCAACAACCCCCTCTCCTGTTCTTCCTCCCCTACTTTGGATCGCATCCCCGCCCAGCTCCCTGCCGTGCCGTCGTGCCCAGCCGCGCTCGCTGTCAGAGCCCGCGCGCTCCACCAGCAGTCCGGCGCCGCCCTCCCTGTCGTGCCCTATGCCACCCAGCACTAGCTCCCTGCGCTGCCCTCCCTGTCATCCCCTTGCTGTCGTCCCCTTGCTGTCGTCGCCCCCTGCAGCCCGCGGCCCCTGCTGCCAGCCGCCCCCTTCTTACCGAGCCACCGTCCAGACAGCCTCCTTGCCGCCCCACCGCTCCCCTTGTTGCTAGCGTGTGCATGCACAAACAAAAAAAAGATGAAGGAAAAAGAAATGAAAGAAGAAGAGGAGGAGACAGAGTTAAAAGATAGGTAAGAGAGAGATTAGTTTTTAAAAAATAACATAATATGATAATATGATATATATGAATCGGGTCATTTTGACATTAGTATCAGATTACTGAATGGAGACCACCAGAGGGTCACACGCTTCGTCACGAACGTGCAGACGCCAGTTTCGTCTTAATCTGATACCTAGGTTTTAAGTTACAATTTTTCAAAGGTTACGTTAATAGTTTCAATTTATTTTTAGGAATACGTATATACGTATTCGTATTTAAGTATGTACATGTATAATTATCGTAAATGGGGTTTCTGATCTTAAATTCATAATTAATCCTATAGGCATCAGAAAAAAACAAGACTAGGTCCAGAAAATCGGTTGTGCCGTTCTGGACACTTTGGCACTGGTTTCATCGCAATCGGATGAGTATATTTTCCTCAGTATTTTTCTAAAAGCTAATATTTTATTACTCTTGGACATAAACAACCACGGTGAAAGCCCATGGTCCCATTTTATTCATTCATCATGATAAAGTGAGAAGACCAAAGGTCTCGAGTATATGAAAGGTCCACCCCACTACTATGTAGTGGGGTGTAATTGTGGATAAAGGAGGGGGGAGACCATAAGTCTCCCCCACTCATAACACTCCCCCTTATCCATCCATTACCTTTGGCCTAGCATATGAATACTTCAGGATGCATGGTGCTAATGGGGTGGATACTTCTGGATCCAGAGTAAACATGTTTGCCTCGTTAAAATCTTAACTGCGGAAAACCCAGTGGGAAAAACTAACAGTCTTAAGGAAAAAGAGTACAATCCACAAGGTTACTCCCCTTGATCCGTACAAGCTTCAGGCTTGTAGGTCTCTCAGCTGTCTCATCCCGATTCCTTTTACAAGTTTTACAAAAATACATCTAGGCAGAACCTTATTGAACAAATCAGCTAAATTATTACAAGACTGAATCTGTTGTATTTCAACTTGCTTCTCCTTTTGTAGGTCGTGCGTCCAGAAGAACTTAGGAGATATGTGCTTTGTCTTGTCGCCCTTGATGAAACCAGTTTGTAGTTGAGCTATGCGGGCTGCATTGTCCTCAAATATCGTGGTTGGCTCAAGGTCACCAGTCTTCAGGCCGATAGTCATTAAGATGTGACGAATCACTGAACGAAGCCATACACATTCTTTGCTTGCTTCATGGATCGCGAGGAGCTCGGAATGGTTGGAAGAGATAGCTGTAGTGGTTTGCTTCACAGATTTCCAGGAGATGGCTATACCACCGTAGGTGAACACAAAACCAGTTTGTGATTTCTCAGTGTGAGGATCAGACCTGTAACCCGCATCTGCATAACCAATTAAAGTGGGAGATCCACTTTTAGGGGAATATAATCCCAGGTCAATCGCCCCTTGGAGGTAGCGCAGAAGTTGCTTAACTCCGCTCCAGTGGCGCTTTGTGGGCGCTGCACTATATCTAGCTAGAAGATTTACTGAGAATGCTATATCAAAACGCGTACAGTTAACCAGATATAGAGGTGCTCCAATGGCACTAAGGCAAGGTACTTCAGGACCTAACATTTCCTCCCCCTCTTCCAGCGGACGAAAGGGGTCCTTATGTACATCCAAGGATCTTACGACCATTGGTGTACTTATAGGATGACATTTATCCATTTGGAAATTTTTCAGTAATTTCCTTGTATATGTGGATTGGTGTAACAGGATACCACCACGTATGTGTTCGATTTGTAAGCCAAGACAATACTTTGTTTTGCCTAGGTCTTTCATTTCAAAAGTATTCTTTAGGCTTGCAGATATCTCAGCGATCTCTGTAGGAGATCCAATGAGATTTAAGTCATCCACATAAACGTTGACTATAACAAATCATGTTTCCGATCTTTTAATAAAGATACATGGGCAGACTTCATTATTGGTGAAACCTTGTTGTGCAAAAAAATCACTTAGTCTGTTATACCACATTTTACCTGATTGCTTAAGACCATATAATGATCTTTGAAGCCTTACGGAGTAGAAGTCCCGAGGTCTCTCTGCTATCTCTGGAGGTAATTTATATCCTTCAGGGAGTTTCATATAGACTTCTTTATCTATATTGCCATATAGATATGTGGTCACAACGTCCATGAGCTGTATTTCTAGGCTTTCCAGAGATGATCGGCTTAATAAAAATCGGAACGTGATCCCATCCATAACAGGGGAGTAGGTTTGTTCATAATCTATCCCCGATCGTTGAGAAAATCCATGTGCTACAAGCCGTGCTCTGTAGCATAAGATCTCGTTCTTTTCATTTCTTTTTCTGACAAAACCACACTTATAACCCACAGGTTTTACACCTTTAGGTGTTTGGACTACTGGTCCAAAAACTTCGCGTTTCAAGAGTGAGTCCAGCTATATTCCTATTGTCTCGTTTCACTTTGACCAATCATCTCTGTAAGGCGCCTTACCCTTGCAATACTAACAACACACACCAGATGGGGGGTGAATAGTGTAATGGCAATAAAATTGTCCAATTAAAATTAAACTTGCAAATGCGGAATTATAAATGCAAGAGGAAATAATTGACACAAATAATCCAAACGCAAACACAAATTTTTACCCTGGTTCCCCAAACTTGGGTACGTCCAGCCACACCAATATTCACTATATTCCCACACAGAGAAGTGAATACAAATCTCACAAGGAGATACCCCACAAAGAGTATTTATGCCCTACACAAGGACCCAACCAACCCTACACGAGGATCAAGCCTCACATACAGAGAATCACTAACTCCCACTCAAAGAATTAGGGTTAGCCATACACTAGGACACTAAACTCCCACAAAGAGAGTTACTCCCACAAAGAGAGTATCCTAATCCCACAAAGAGAGAAAGACTAATTCCCACTAAGAGAATTAGAGTTACAAATTCACCAAGTAAAATAAATACTCTTACCTATGCCTTGAGATGCTTACTCATAAATGGATACAAGGCATGGAAGAGGATCTCCAAGTGTTGAGAAATGCTTGAGAGCACTTGGATGAATTCCCCTGAGCTAGACTTCAATGCATGAAGAGGAATGAGAGCTCCAAAGAGGGAATTGAGGGAGTTTGAGAGTTGCTTATAGATCTCTTGAGATATTCAATAGAATCAAGAAGATATAAGAGATGGCAGCACACTCATATATATAGAAACCCTATATCAAACCCCAAAACCCAAGAAAACAGACAAAAGATCAATTCAGCAACGGCTAGAAACTGGGCGAAAACGACAGGAACATTCGACTGATGATCAAAAGACAGTCGACTGATCAACGGCTAGAAAATATCCAACGGATATAATCTGAGCCAAGACAGTCGACTGATGAAGTCGATACAGTCGACTATAAACAGGACAGGCGCCTGTTAAGCCTTCAGCAGGCGACTGCTGTAGGGGATGAATAAAACCGAGAGCTGCACTCTTTCTCCAGATAAGCATACAGGCGACTGATGTCATTAATACAGTCGACTGTCTTATAGTCAGGCGACTGTAATACCTTCATCAGTCGACTGTTGTATAAGATGGAGAAAAGACAGAGAGATGCAGAGAATGCACTTACGCTACTCAGACGACTGTTGGCCAATTCCCAGGAGACTGTAAATCTACAGGCGACTTACACTGATCAGCAGTCGACTGTGCGTAAAGCTCAAGTTTGAGTCAATTGAAATGTTGACTTGAGCTGTGCATATCAGTCGACTGTAGAAGGATCGACAGGCGACTGGAAATCACCCAGTCGACTGTAAACCCTTCATCAGGCGACTGATGGAAAGCCAGAGACTCCAAATGAGTCTTTGGACAGAGAGAACCTAATTGGTTGGATTCTATGATAATCTTAAGGATCACTAAGATGGTTAAATGCATATGCAAGAATGAGTAAACCATCTAACAAGGCATTACATTAACCTAGACTCAAAAGAGAGAGAAAGCAATAAAGTAAATATTACATGGATTACATTGCTTTCCTTAGAGTCTAAGTCTTCAATCTTGATGCCTTGATTGCTCTCCATCATCTCCAAGCTTTGGCACTCCTTGAGTCCAAGCTTTGGCCCTTCTCCACTTGATGTCCATCCTTGCACCAAGTGATTAGTCTCCAAGAAAGATATTCTAGGAATGAAACTGTGAGACGAAAACATGAGAGCCATTAGCAACAACATAATGTTGTGATCATCATCAAAATAAGATTGGTATGAAACACCAATACTCAACAATCTCCCCCTTTTTGATGATGACACACATTATGTAAAATACAAAGTATTAAAGCACAATGCTAATGAGCTCCCCCTACTTATATGCACCAATTATACAATGAGCTACACAATAGTAAATACTCATTCTACCAAATAAGATCATGGTGGCATATAATAGGCATGGATAACATAAACCAATTGTAATGGACAATATCATGCAAACATGAATGGTTTATCTAATCCCATAAATCTCTTCCCTTATGCATATGTATAAAACTCTCCCCTATAAGGTTACATAATGCATAATTCTCCCCCAGGACATCGTCAAAAAGGTGGACATCAACAATATCCCCCTTTGTCATCTTAACCAAGATGTGACAATATGCAAGAATAAAGGAGATGTATGATACCAAATTAAAAAATTTGGTGGGTATCAATTCACTATCCCATGCTCCCCCTAGGTCATAGAAATGGTCAAACTTTGACTTCTAGGATCTAATACCAATTATAAAGAAGGAAATTAACAATCTCTAACAATTGAGGTAAATACTAATTGTAGAAAAAGAAACTTGGAAATTAATCATCTTTATCAATTGATATACAAATAATGGAGCCATAGGCCTAAAGTGTATCAAAGCAATAGATATGGAAAAATCAAGCTTCAAAGATACACAAAGATATTGCCAAAACAAAATAAAACATGAACAAGTTAGCAATATACAAGAGGTTTAGTTTGAGACCAAAAATAACCAATTGTAAATAATGATCTCAAATAACCTCCGAAATGAGAGTTAAAATATGTCTTAAAATATTTTAAACATATAACATATTATCTCCCCTATTGACACAACACATGGATCAAAAATGCATGTATGTCAATAAACCCCAAGGTCCCCATTTTCATGAAAAATAAGTTTGATAATATTTTCAAAATCATGAAACACACACAAACAATGGGTATGCTAAAAATAAACATTCAAGCACAATACCCATGCAATATGCATATGTGTGAGGAACCTAAACATTAGGCAACCAAACCCAAGGGGAGTTTGATTTCTTAATGTAATCACATGAGGTGATCACATCCCTAACTAGAGAGTTGATGTAGCTATCCCTCTCTTACACACTAACCTTAGTGGAAATCCATTAACTCAAGGATTTCCTAGGCAAGGGTTTTGCCTTTGCAAGAGGGAATGATGTGGCATGCTTAGGTGTAGAAACAAATTTCTTAGCATGCAAAGAATGAGGATTTTGCTTCTTAGCAAAAAATGAAGATTTTTCATTTTTCCTCATTACCTCGTGATCTACATGCTTCTTGTTGATGTTATTATTGTACAAGAAAGCATGGTGATTCTTCTTATGTGCTTTAGCAATATTTCTTGTATTTGCACCATACGAGGAATTAGAGGTGGGTTTGGGTACTACATTTTGAATATAACCCAAACCTCCTCTATGATTTGCTAGATGTTGTTTTTCCAACAAATCGTGGAGTGAATCCCTAGAATACACAAAGCTTATGAGCTTACGGGATTCCTCTTCACATTTCAACGTAAGTTGTTGAATGTGAGATCCTAAGCTAAGGTTTTGAGCAACAAGATTTTCATTTGTAAGGCTCAATTCCTTAACTTGATAGAGAAGTGTGTCTCTCTCACAAGTATCATAAACATGCCTTTCATTATGAATTACACTTGCAATATCTAGTTCATGCAATCTACTCTTAGCAATCTTATATTTTGCTTTTAATTTTTTGTAAGAGTTGATGCACTTACTAGCCTTTTCGGAGACCAAGTCGAAATTGTTCTTGAGCTCCTCGTATGAGATCTTTTCTTCCTCGATCTCAACGTCGTCATCATCCTTGCTTGAGCTTGATGATGACTTCTCCTCCATAGCTATGAGGCACGATTCCTCATAGGAAATGTAAGAGTTGAGCCAAGCTTCCTACTCATCTTCATTTAATCCGGAGGGGATTGGTAAAGGAACATCAATGGCTACAAAGCACGCATGAGCATCCTCCTTTGCATCCTCTTCTTCGTTACTTGATGTGTCCTCACTCGAATCATCAAAGGTCCCGACAAGCCCCTTCTTGTGATTTTTGGACTTGGACTTCCCTTTCCAATGCTTCTTCCCTTTACCCTTGTAAGTTTCTTTGTTGGGTTTGGAAGGGCA
The DNA here is from genome assembly GCA_030789695.1 of Scilla litardierei. Taxonomy (NCBI): domain Eukaryota; kingdom Viridiplantae; phylum Streptophyta; class Magnoliopsida; order Asparagales; family Asparagaceae; genus Scilla; species Scilla litardierei. The sequence continues at coordinate 88,051,995 of CM061141.1, read as the reverse complement.
TTCGGTGGATAAGTGACCCTTTCCACTGCAAGTGTAACAAGTAGGAACCTTATTAGAATTGGATGCAAACTTTGACAAAGACTTACCTTGCTTGCACTTAAGGAATGCCTTGAATTGTTCGACAAGATCCTCAATTTCTTCTCCACTTGCTTCATCTAGCTCATCTTCTTCACTAGGAGCTTCTCTATGGAATTTCTTCCTCCATTTGATTGGCTCCTCCTTGGCATGGAATGCAACCCCCTTGAGCTTCTCCGACTTCTCGGGCTTTGATGGTTGAATCTCCTTCTTGTGTTGAAGCTTTACTTCATACGCCATGAGATTACCAATGCACTCCTCAACGGTGTATTTGGACGTGTCATATGACTCCAAAATTCTGTTGGCCTTTGACTCCCAACGAGGTGTGAGAGAGTCAAGGATCTTCTCTACATGATCCTCTTGGAAAATCATCTTCCCGAGTCCCTCCAAAGCATTCACGATATTAGTGAACCTTGTGAACATCTCTGAAATGCTTTCGCCGTCCTGCATCTTAAACATTTCATATTTAGATCTAAACACAGTTTGTTTAGATTTCTTTACCTTTATTGTCCCTTCATGACAAATCTCCAAAGTATGCCAAATTTCGTTGGCCGTTTTACACATGGAGATGCGGTTGAACTCATTTGCTGAGAGGGCGCAATGGAATGCATTCATAGCCCTCGCATTATACTTGATCGAGTCCTTCTCCGCCTTTGTCCTTGAAGTCGCAGGAGTAGAGGGCTTCTCAAATGGCACCTCTGTAATGTCCCATAGGTCTTGACCCTCCAAGTAGATCATCATCCTGATCTTCCAACTAGGGTAGTTGGTTCCGTTGAAGAGCGGGGGTCGGACGGTTGAATGATCTTCTTCATGAGACACGGATGAGGCGTTGAATGCCATTGTTGCAGTATGCTTTAACCTCGCTATGATACCAATTGTAAGGATCGCCTTACACTTGCAATACTAACAACACACACTAGCGGGGGGTGAATAGTGTAATGGCAATAAAAATGTCCAATTAAAATTAAACTTGCAAATGCGGAATTATAAATGCAAGAGGAAATAATTGACACAATTAATCCAAACGCAAACACAAATTTTTACCCTGGTTCCCCAAACTTGGGTACGTCCAGCCACACCAATATTCACTATATTCCCACACAGAGAAGTGAATACAAATCTCACAAGGAGATACCCCCACAAAGAGGATTTATGCCCTACACAAGGACTCAACCAACCCTACACGAGGATCAAGACTCCCACACAGAGAATCACTAACTCCCACTCAGAGAATTAGGGTTAGCCCTACACTAGGACACTAAACTCACACAAAGAGAGTTACTCCCACGAAGAGAGTATCCTAATCCCACAAAGAGATAAACTCTCACAAAGAGAGAAAGACTAATTCCCACTAAGAGAATTAGAGTTACAAATTCACCAAGTAAAATAAATACTCTTACCTATGCCTTGAGATGCTTCATAAATGGATGCAAAGCATGGAAGAGGATCTCCAAGTGTTGAGATATGCTTGAGAGCACTTGGATGAATTTCCTTGAGCTGGACTTCAAAGCATGAAGAGGAATGAGAGCTCCAAAGAGGGAACTGAGGGAGTTTGAGAGTTGCCTATAAATCTCTTGAGATATTCAATAGCATCAAGAAAATATAAGAGATGGCGGCACACTCATATATATAGAAACCCTATATCAAACCCCAAAACCCAAGAAAACAGACAAAAGATCAATTCAGCAACGACTAGAAACTGGGCGAAAACGACCGGAACAGTCGACTGATGATTAAAAGACAGTCGACTGATCAACGGCTAGAAAATATCAAACGGCTATATTCTGAGCCAGGACAGTCGACTGATGAAGTCGATACAGTCGACTGTAAACCGGACAGGCGCCTGTTAAGCCTTCAGCAGGCGACTGCTGCAGGGGATGGAATAAAACAGAGAGCTGCACTCTTTCTCCAGATAAGCATACAGGCGACTGATGTCAATAATACAGTCGACTATCTTATAGTCAGGCGACTGTAATACCTTAATCAATCGACTGTTGTATAAGATGGAGAAAAGACAGAGAGATGCAGAGAATGCACTTACGCTACTCAGATGACTGTTGGCCAATTCCCAGGCGACTGTAAATCTACAGGAGACTGTACACTGAGCAGCAGTCGACTGTGCGTAAAGCTCAAGTTTGAGTCAATTGAAATGTTGACTTGAGCTGTGCATATCAGTCGATTGTAGAAGGATCGACAGGCGGCTGGAAATCACCCAGTCGACTGTAAACCCTTCATCAGGCGACTGATGGAAAGCCAGAGACTCCAATGAGTCTTTGGACAGAGTGAACCTAATTGGTTGGATTCTATGATAATCCTATGGCTCACTAAGATGGTTAAATGCATATACATGAATGAGTAAACCATCTAACAAGGCATTACATTAACCTAGACTCAAAAGAGAGAGAAAGCAATAAAGTAAATATTACATGGATTACATTGCTTTCCTTAGAGTCTAAGTCTTCAATCTTGATGCCTTGATTGCTCTCCATCATCTCCAAGCTTTGGCACTCCTTGAGTCCAAGCTTTGGCCCTTCTCCACTTAATGTCCATCCTTGCACCAAGTGATTAGTCTCCAAGAAAGATATTCTAGGAATGAAACTGTGAGACTAAAACATGAGAGTCATTAGCAACAACATAATGTTATGATCATCATCAAAATAAGATTGGTATGAAACACCAATACTCAACAATCTCTGCGTTTACATTTAGTAAGAGATCGTGGTTCGATGCCATCGTCGTATTCAACGACGTGCACAACAATATTGAATGAAAAGTCGTCGTCAACGACAGTGCTTTTTCTGTCAAGTACCTCCCCAGTACGTACAAAATTTAATGATGGTTCTCCTATAGTTTCATCTTTAGGAGAATGTAGGAGGGGAGAGGTAGCTGGTCTGAGCTCAGCATCATGTGTAGGGTTCATCTTAATTTCTCCAGGATTTTTTCTTTTTCGAGGATATTTGTCCTTCGAACCTGGTGGCTGTCCTCTTTTTAATTAAGGTACAGCCGATTCTGCTACCGATGGATTGCATCCATCTTTGGGGATGCTAATCCTAGCTAGCGTATTGGCAGCAGGGACGAGTGATCTGACAATCTTCTGGTTGTCAGTAAAATTATCCGGTAGTAAATGTACTGCATTCTGAAGTTGAATGATCTTTAGGATCTCATCTTCACATTGCCTAGTACGCGGATCATACTGGGACAAAGTATTTGCGTCCCAAGAAATGGTCTCAGAAGCTTCTGGCTTCCTAGACTATGTGCCTAGTTTTGGAAAAACATTTTCATCAAACTCACAGTCATCAAAACGTGGCTTAAATGCGTCATCCATCAGGGGTTCAAGATATCTAATTATAGAGGGTGAATCATACCATATATAGATACCCAAACGACATGGTGGACCCATTTTGGTCCTTTGAGGTGGTGCAATGGGGACATAAATTGCACTACCAACCACTCTCAAATGAGAGATATTTGGAGGTGTACCATACGATAGCTGCATCGGCGATAAAATATGGCCACCAGAGGGCCATATTCTGATAAGCGATGCGACATGCAATATGGCATGGCCCCAAGCATCCATAGGCAACTGAGATTGCATCAGCAATGGACATGCAATCCATTGTCGTCTCTTTATCAGAGATTCTGCTAACCCATTCTGGGTGTGAACATGTGCTACTGGATGTTCAAATTTGATGCCAGTTGCTTAGCAATAATCTTAAAAGACTTGAGAAGTGAATTCTTCCGCATTATCAAGACGTAGTTTCTTGATGTGGTTATCTGGGAAGTGTGCCCGCAACTTAATAATTTTTGCCAAAAGCATTGAAAAAGTTAGGTTGCAGGTGGACAAGAGGCACACATAAGACCATTTTGATGATGCATCTATCAGTACCATAAAGTACCGAAATGGGCCACTTGCGGGGTGAATATGCCCGTAAATATCCCCATGTATTCTCTCCAACAAGCTAGGAGACTCTAATCTCACTTTCAATAGGAATTGTCTCGTTAGTAATTTGCCCTTGAAACAAGGCAGACATGGAAAATCACTTTTCTGAAGAATCTTCACTTTCTTCAGATTATGTCCTAAAGATTGGGTGATGATGCGGTGCATCATTGCCGATCCAGGGTGATCAAGTCTGTTATGCCAGAGTTTGAATTCTGGAGGTGAACGGCACTTCTGGTGCACAGTCAAATTAGCTCTTATAAGTTTAATATGAGTATGATATAGACTCGACGGGAGTCCCTTAAATCGTTCTAAGACAGTTTTAAACCGTCTTTTTGACGAGTAACATACAGATATTCATCCTCATGTATATCTATAGTTTCTAAGTGATATCCGTTTAAACGAATATCTTTGAAACTTAATAAATTCCTATTTGATTTAGGAGAGAAAAATGCATCTTTTATTATTAATCTTGTGTTATTTGGGAGCATAATCATTGCTTCACCAGATCCTTCAATTATATTGGATAGTCTTGAAATGGTAATAACAGGACCATCATAATTATTTAAGCTAATAAAATAGGTTTTTCTCGAAGGATTGTGTGCGTCGAGGTATTGTCCATTAGACACTCATACTTCATCTATAGATAATGAAATCAATACTTTAATAAAATGAAGACATTTATTATTGAAAAAGTAAAGTTCAAGTAAACTACAGATGAAGTAATGATAACAGATAAAGTAAATGCATAATAGATAAATATACATCAGTCTAGGAGGTCTTCATTCTCGAAGTCATCCAATGTGACCTTGGTTGTCGGCTGGTTGTCTACCAGATTTGTTTCAACAGGAGACTTCAGGCTTGCCTGATACAGATCTTGGAGGTGTCGTGGAGTACGACAGTTTCTGGACTAATGTCCAGTCATGCCACATCTGTGGCATTTGTCCTCCCAATTATTCTTGGGAATAGACGTCTGTCCAGTGTTCTTTTTCTTCCACTGGAGTTTCTTCTTTCCCTCATATTTGTTGCTTTGTGGAGAGATGTTGTGCTGGGGAGGACCTCTGGCCTGCCTCTTAGGGGCTTTCATTTTGTTGAATTTTCCCTTCTGTTTGTTCTTCTGCTTCTGGGAAGAAACTCTGCGAGCCTCAGGGATAGAAGCTGAGCCTGCAGGGCGTAGTTTATGGGTGGCCAGAGTAAGTCTATGTTCTGCTCTGTCATGAGAAGGCAGGAGTGCAGGTCAGAGTACTTAGTGAACTTGCGTTCACGATACTGTTGCATGAGGATTGCATCCTTCTCATGGAAGGATGTGTAAGTTTTTTCTAACATGCACTCTTTCGTCACTTGTTCACCACACAACTTCATGAGTGAGGTGATATTGTAAAGTGCTGAGTTATACTCAGCAACGAACTTGAAGTCCTGTAGACGGAGATTTTCTCACTCATAACGTGCACGTGGGAAGATCACATCTTTCTGATGCTTATACTTGTCCTCCAGTGCAGTCCACAACTTTAGTGGGTATTCTACAGTGAGATACTCGGCCTTCAGGGTCCGATCAATATGTCGCCTGATATAGATTATGGCTTTCACCTTATCTATATCAGAGACTTTCGATGTAAAAGCTGCCTCAACAGTGCCTGTTTCCATGGCCACAGGAGTAGAGATTGTGGCCATTAGGCCCTATGCGTGCAAGTGGAACTTCAAGTCCACATGCCATCTCAGATAATTCTTTTCAGCCCACATCGAGAACTTCAAAGTCGATGCTCACTATTTTTGTCATATTATCTATGCATTTAAAAATAACATGAATTAATAAAACATATTAAAAATTCATGTAAAGTTAATAAATTAGTTGCGTGGATCGACCAGTCACCATATAATAAAGTCCAAAGTCCAAAGTTATACAGTCCAAAAAGTACAAAAGACAAAAATGAAAAAGTACAACTTGGAAACCCATTGGGGTCCCAACAAATTTGCAATTTGGCCTCCGTCTTCAAGGATAGAAACTCCGGTCTTTAGCTTTATACAAATATATCCTCACTACAAATTTCTCTCAAAAGAAGAAAATACGAGGAATATAAAATGGTGACAAAATGGTCCATCCAAAACCACAACGTAATTTATTAAATATCCAAGCAATTTTATAAATTATGCAACAAACACATGCATAAATAATTGCGCAACTTCATAGGCATATCAAATTTCATTTAATCAATATCGTACGCAATTTATTGGAGAAATATATAATATTAAATAATTACTTGGTCCACATGGATACATGTCATGCACCGTTAGGTTAGATAACTAACGGAAGAGCGATCTTAGGACCTTTCATAATTATTAAATTAAAAAATCTAATTAGTCCAAATTATGCAGATATTGATGTTAATGATATTACATGGACCAAAAACAAGTAGCATCCCAAAAAGAATATATTAATGCAACATATCAATTATCCAGAATTTTCAGAATTTCCAGTAATTTTCTGGTATTTTCTGATATTTTTCTAGATTAAATTGAATGTTTCTGAGTTAAATTTATATTTAAAACAGAAAAATAACATAACCCAATTATTAAAATAAAAGCCATTAGGCTTGCTGTGAACTTCAGGCCCAACAGGTAAAAAGCTATATTTTTATTTTTAATAAATGGGTTAATGGGCTAATAGCCCATATGATTAGGGTTGCATAATATATTCAGCCCCAAAAAAATGAAATTGAAAAAAATTTCATCATCTCCCCAAATCAGCTTTCAAATCCCCAATTTGATTTCAAAACTCTTGCTTTCAAATCCCCAATCCGCACAACACCCCCAATTCTAAAATTTTTACGTTCGAATCCCCCTCCAACAGGGAGGGGCGGCGGTCCAGAAGCCCTCATCGCCCTCAACAGGGGGGCGGCGCATCGGGAGGAGCCCCCTCGAACGGAATGGTGTGGCACCGCGAGGAGCCCCCCGATGGGAGGCGGTGACACAGTCGGAGAGCCCCCCCACCCGACGGACGGGGGGGAGGAGGAGCCCCGCGGCGGCGCGAGGATCCCCCCAACTTGGGGGGGGCGACGCGGGGATGCGGGCTCTTCGACTGGGGCGACGCGGTGACCGGAGGAGCCCCCCTTCGGGGGGATTAGGGGTTTACATAATTTATGTTTTATTTTTGTTTTTTATAAATGATATGTTGATTTGATAAATAAAATCAATATACTTATGTAGTAAAAAAATTTAATTTCTGGTCCATAGTTTATATCTATGGGATTAGAAATTTACCTCTAGATCAAAGATCTAGGGACGTAGATAAAAATCCCCACTCCCGTAATGCCGTGAAAGAAATCAATAGCTCGTCGTCGCCAGAGCTTTGCCGCAACAAGATTCCTTCAAAAGAGGGAAATTTTGTGGGGAAAATTTTTTTATGGCTCAAAAAGATTTTCTCTAGAGCGAATTCGTGCTGATAACTTATTGGTGATAAACAACCATGGTCCCATTTTATTCATTCATCATGATAAGGGGGGAGACCAAAGGTCTCGAGTATATGAACGGTCTACCCCTCTACTATATAGTGGGGTGTAATGGTGGATAGAGGAGGGGGGAGACCATAAGTCTCCTCCACTCATAACAATTATGACGTTTTCACTTACAAGATAATAACTTATGTTTTCCACTTACACTGACATACAATAAATTTATATGTCGTAATACTAATCAAGACGCTTGTTTAGACATCTTATTTGAAGTTTTTCGACTTATCGTTCACTCTGAATAAATCGATGAACGTTACGCCATCTATTTTCCTAATTTAGAAAATTAGTTTTAAATTCATTTTAAATTCTATAAATCATTTTTAAGCTTTCATAAATTATTAACGAGCTTCAGAAAAATATACTCTTCCTAGATAAGATTATATTCCTCCCATCTAGCCTATCTTACAATATTTAGTACGTATTTTGATTAGTTTTGAGCCATTATAAAAATACAATCGGTTAAGATAAAAAGATAGAAAATAGTGTGATCATTAACATGTGATTTCTTATGTTCACAGGTACTGTTTCACGTGCATGAACACTCCAGATTGCTTTAGCTTCAGCCTCATCTTACTACGACATATCTCAAAAACGGTAAGTCACTTTAATTCTAACTTTAGAAATTTAGATAGTGTACTCGTAAGAACTTAGGACATGACACATCGCCTCAGAACAGCTATTGACCTGAACAGATGACTAGTGACCTAGCTAAATATGAAACGAATCAATTACAGAGCGACTTTAACTTGCATGCCCGACATTGCTAACTTTCAACTTAGATGGTTGTAGCACACGATCATTTACTTGGGTAAACTGTGTACTACTTGAAATACCACATGCTCGAAGCATGGAATCAACATCTTTGTTGAACTTGTCTTTATCCTTAACTATCTGGTTTTTTCAATAAGAAAGTCAATCGGTGGTCCTGGATTAACTAGCATAGTAAATATGGAACGTCATGTTGCTTGTCACCTAAACACCATACATGTACTTTGGATACACTTATTGCATGATTGCTCATGTTTACATAGTCGTATCAATTGTTGCATGACATATATATGACTCATGAATTGTCGAATGGAATATCTTGTGGTACATCTTGTGGAATATCTTGTGATACATCGTGTGGAATACCTTGTGGAACATCTCATAATAAACATGTGCTTGAAAAACATCACAGAAACTTGGGGTTTTGGGGTAACTTATAATAGCGAAAGTGCGGGAGCGACCAATCTTGACTTGGTTGTTGTCACCATTCGGGTTCTAGCAACCCCTTCAAAGTTGGAAGGTGACAAATGATGGAAATTGAATTCCACCCCAAGTGATTTTGATGATGAGCACACCAAATGAAAGCTTAGTGTACTAACTACACTACACTCAAGTGTGCAGAATTTGCGAAGCTCTACTCATACTCAAAGAAGCACACTTCAACGCTCAAAGACAAAGATGAACATGACTAAACTCAAGTGATGAAGCTCAAGCTCAAACAGAACAAGAAGCACAAAGAGAAGCTCGCTTTTGCTTCACCAAATTGATCAAACTTCCGAAGACATGTTCTGACTCTATAGTGAGTGCGTCGTGTCTCTTTAGGGTATTTGTCAAAGCCAAATCATATAGACAAAAAACACACACACAAACGATTTGAAAACATTCTTTGAAAATCTTTTAAATTATCTTCAAAATATTTTAGAGAGCTTTTTCTAGTCATCCTATAACTTCCGTAGTGAAACTCCACACACCCTGGAGTTAGCTACCTTTCTGACTAGAAGTGTTGCAGGAAAAACTCCTCTGGGAGTCGACTACCAACAGTAGGGAGTCGACTACCAGCTGAGATTCGAGATTCCCTGAAACACTCTGGGAGTCGACTACCTACTTGAGGGAGTCGACTACCAGCTGTAAAATTCTGACGTTTTTGAATTTGAATTTTGAAATTCGTTGAGCAATTTACTCAGTAATTTTTGGGACAAAAGTCAAACGAAAATTCAAATTCAAATCTCAGTTTTTCCCTATAAATAAGAGCTAAATTCTTTTGTGAAAAACAACAATTGAAAATCAAAAATCTCTTGTGAAAACGCTCTTGAATTCTAAGCTCTCATTTCTTTCTAGCCAATTTGATTTTATTTGTGATCTTGCAATATTCTCTTATCAATTCTTTTAAGATCATACTCTTATTTTTATTGGCTAAAACGTTTTTCAAAATCCTTATTACTATTCTCTTTATTTCTGTTTAAAGGATTTTTGAAAAAGCTATAGATCTAGATCACAAAGAATTTATCTTGTATCTTTGTGTGATCTAGACTTCTATTCTATCAAGCCACTGCACAAATTTTTCTATCTTTGATTGGCTATAGAATCGGGTGTAAAAACCAATCTCCATCAATTTATTGTGGTGTATTGGATAAAATCTCATTGTGTTGGTTGTTGGAACACTAGACAAGTCTAGGTGTTGCCAGTCGGAAATCCTGGTTGAGACTAGGTCGTTGGAAATCCTAACGAGTGAAGTTAGGTAATTGTATTTGCCAATGCAGATAGTGGAAAATCTCGTACCGGATTGGTCGGGGACTGGACGTACCCGGGTTGCGGGGAACCAGGATAAAATCGCTTGTCTCTGCGTTTGTTTTTCTGTGCTTGTTTATCTTTTAATATTTGTTGAAGCATTTTCAATCTTCTGCAAAGATTAAACTATTTGTATCCGCTGAAATTTATATTATTCGCAATCTTATCTGTGCCTATATATACTCTGGGAGTCGACTACTGCTCTCAGGGAGTCGACTACCTGCTGTGAAATTGCTCTGTGTATTTTTAAGATTGTATTGTTGATTAAGAACCAAGCGTAGATCGCTCTACTTGGTTTCTTAGGCAACATTAGAAGGAGTTTATTTGTGTTAACATCAACGAGCGAAAAAGTTTATTATATACACAACACTATTCACCCCCCTTCTAGTGTTGTTTGCCATCCACAGGATCCAACACTTAGTATCAGAGCAAGGTATCGAGATGGAATCAACAAAGGTAGCATCCGTCCTCCAACGATTTGATGGAACAAATTATACGGATTGGAGAAAGAGGATGTTGAGAGACATTGAATCCCTTGGACATATGGCGTGGAGTTTCATCGAGTTCCCGTACATCAAGCCTACCACTCCTCCATCCCAATGGACAAACCAAGACATGGACAAAGCTGTTCTTCACTCTGAGGTAATGAGTCTATTATTATTTAATATTGACGATTCTATCTTTGAGTACGTTTCAGAGACCACTACGGCATTTCAAATATGGGACTTACTTAAAGTCAAGTATGGAAAGGAAATTATTGAAAAATGGATTTTTGACACCACCATCACCAAAAGAGAAGAGAGCAAACTTAACGAAGAAGAGAACGATTCAAATCCGGACGACTCAAGTGATGAAGAAACGAAAGAGCAACCCACAAATAATATGTGCATGATGGCTTGTCAAGATGATAAAGATAAGGTATGTGAATCCAGTTCTGACGATGAAAATGACTTTGACATTGCTAGTGCATATGAAAATTTGTATATAGAATACGGAAAATTGACAAAGAGATTCAAAAGTTTAAATAATAAGTATAAAGTCTTGCTTAACAACCATGATGATTTATCTAGCAAACATAATAACTTACTGAATGATTATGATGATTTGAAAAATGACTGTACTAGTTCAAATGTTTCACTACATGATCATAAGTGCTTGAAGGACAAGTTTGATTCTTTACTGAGTGATCACAATTTATTGAAAAATGAACATGTGTTGTATGTCTCCTGTTTAAATGATAAAATAGAATCACTTGCAAATATTATGGCTTCTAGTCGTATAAAGCATGAAGAATTAGTTGCAAAACTTGATTGTATCAAGAATAATTCTATCTCTTCTCCTAAAAATGTTGTTAATAGGTATACTCATGCTCAAGCTTCTACCTCTAAAGATATGAGTAGAAATGTGAATGTCGTGCATACTAATGTTAAAAAGTACGTTTTTATGTATGGTAAAGATGCCAGACACAATAATGTTCATAACAAACTTCATGTTATATCCTATAACACGGCACACAAAAATGTTGTACACAATGCACATCAAAGATCACACTTTATACACAAACCTCACAAAGTACACAATGCTAGAAATAATATGATATGGGTGCCTAAACATTTAGGCTTGCATGATAAAAATGCTTACATTCATAACATAACTAGTAGTATGCATGGATTTTACAAAGATTCATTCGTTCATAGGAAATCAAATTCAAATCGAATTTGGGTTCCAAATAAGTAACTCTCTCATTTTTTTTTCACAAGCATTAGGGTATCCACATGCTTCATGTATATTATTTGATACCCAACCTTCAAAATTGTATATAGCAAATAAACTTCTTTTCTAACAAATCAGGCCCCAATTATAAGTGGGTACCAAACGTGTCAAGCTTACTTTCTTTCAGGATATATGGATAATGGATAGTGGATGCTCCGCACACATGACATGAAATGCAAGATTACTCAGCAATCTAAAAATGTATGATGGCGGAACTGTGACATTTGGTGACAACAAGAAAGGTAAAATTGTCGGAATTGGCCATATCGACAGTCACTCAAAATTGCTCATCAAAGATGTAAGCTTGGTGAAAGGATTAAAGCATAATCTATTAAGCATAAGTCAACTATGCGACAAAGGTATGAAAGTTATATTTACTCTTGACTCATGCTTAGTCTATGACAAAGATATGAAAAATATCCTTGTTAAAGGTAAGCGAGTAGAAAATATATATGTACTTAGACTAATGAACATGAATCAAATGTATGTTTAATTGTTTCAACAAATGATCCACTGCTCTGGCATAGACGCTTTGGTCATGTGAACATCAAAAACATGGATAAGATTTCTAGGAAAGAGTTGGTGCAAGGACTTCCTAAGATAAGCTTTAAATTAGATAAAATATGTGACTCATGTCAATTTGGCAAAATGCATAAGAGTTCATTTAAAAATATTGGAGCTCTTAGTTCTAGTGGACCACTTGAACTCCTCCATATGGACTTGTTTGGCCTAACTAGAACTCCATCATTATGCAACTCTAGATACGTATTTGGCATAATTGATGATTTCACTCAATATACGTGGGTAATATTCTTAACTCATAAGAATGATGCCTTCCGTGAATTCGAAATATTTTTCAAAAGGATTGACCGTTTATATTCTTCAAAAATTATTTCTTTAAGAAGTGATCACGGTGGTGAATTTGAAAATGAGCATTTTAAACTGTTTTGTGAAGAACGAGGTATTTCTCATACTTTTGCTTTTCCCAGAGCTGCTCCTCAAAATGGGGTAGTTGAAAGGAAAAATAGAACACTCCAAGAGTGTGCACGAACAATGTTGTGTGAAAGCAACCTTCCAAAGATTTTTTGGGCGGAAGCTATAGCAACCGCGTGCTATATTCAAAATAAAGTTTTAATTAGAAAACCTTTTGAAAAGACCCCTTATGAATTATTGCTCCAACGAATTCCAAAAGTATCTTACTTCAGAGTTTTTGGTTGTAAATGATATATTCTGAATACTAAAGATAACTTAGATAAGTTTGACTCCAAAGCGGATGAAGGCATATTTATCGGTTACTCTTTACGTAGCAAGGCATATAGAATTTACAATAAAAGTTCCGAAACTATTGTTGAAACTCTACATGTAACATTTGATGAATCTTTACCTCATAACATTACTCATGATGATGATGATAGCATACTCATTGCATCAACTCCCAATAATGAATCTATCAATGATATCCCCAGTTCTTTGCTTAAATCATTTCCTAAAGTCACACATCACCTACACACACAAGTCTTAGGTAACATTGATGCAGGAATTAGAACTAGATCTCAAATAGAGCACTTGACACATGTTGCATTTGTTTCTAACATTGAGCCGAAAAAGGTAGAAGAAGCTTTTGCAGATGAAGCATGGATCGAGGCTATGCAAGAAGAACTTCTACAATTTGAACGCAATCAAGTATGGGAGTTAGTGCCTAGACCGGAAGATCGTCCAGTTATCGGTACTAAATGGGTATACCGAAACAAACTAGACGAAGATGGAAATGTGATAAGGAATAAGGCAAGGTTAGTAGCACATGGTTACTCTTAAGAGGAAGGAATAGACTTCGATGAAACCTTTGCTCCTGTTGCTAGATTAGAATCTATTAGGATGTTACTCGCATTTTCATCATATAAGAATTTTAAACTTTACCAAATGGATGTAAAAAGCGCTTTCCTAAATGGATTCATAAAGGAGGAAGTCTACATTGAACAACCTCCAGGATTTGAACATGATAAGAAAACAGGGTTTGTTTACAAGTTAAACAAAGCCTTATATGGGCTAAAACAAGCTCCAAGAGCTTGGTATGAAAGACTAAGAAAATTCTTAAGTGACTCAAGTTATACTGTTGGAAAAATAGATACAACCTTATTTGTTAAGAAAGTTCATAATGATATCATCCTTATCCAAATCTATGTAGATGACATCATTTTTGGATCTACTAATGATGATCTTTGCCAAGAGTTTGCCAAGTTAATGCAGGAAGAATTTGAAATGAGCCACATGGGGGAGCTAACATATTTTCTCGGATTACAAATCAAACAAGGAAAAGAAGGAACCTTCATTCATCAAACAAAGTACGCAAGAGACTTGATCAAAAGGTTCGGGATGGAAACTGCATCCGGAAAGAACATACCAATGGCAACATCCACCTCCTTAGACAAAGACGAAGCAGGTAAAAAAGTTGATCAGAAGACATATCGAGGTATGGTCGGTTCTTTACTCTACTTAACCGCTAGCAGACCTGACATCATGTTTAGTGTTTGTGCATGTGCTAGATTTCAATGTGACCCTAGGGAATCACACCTTAAAACAGTAAAATACATATTTAGATATCTTAAAACCACATCTGACTTTGGACTTTTTTATCCCAAAGGAAGCACATTCGATTTAACTTCATTTAGTGACGCAGACTATGCTGGTTGTAAAGCCACAAGAAAAAGCACAAGTGGAACATGTCATTTCCTTGGACATTCCCTTGTTTCGTGGTTTAGCAAAAAGCAAAGTTCCGTTTCACTATCTACCACTGAGGCAGAGTATATAGCTGCAGGACTTGCCTGTGCTCAAATACTTTGGATGAAACAAGTCCTCGTCGATTATGGTATTAATACATCTACATGTGTAATTTATTGTGATAATAAAAGCACCATAAATCTCACTAAAAACTCTGTTCTTCATCCTAGAACAAAACATATCGATATTAGACACAGATTTATTGATGACCACTGTGCCAAAAAGGATGTTGAACTTAAATTTGTCTCCTCTGAGTTTCAAGTTGCAGATATTATAACAAAACCCTTACAAAAGGATACATTCTCTAGACTTCATCGAGAATTGGGTATTATTGGAGAAAAAGAATTGAATAATGCTCTGTTATAATATTTTGTTGATGACAAGGAGGAGAAAAATATATGAAATGTAAAAATGAAATTATATGAATTGTTTTGCTAACAGCTTCGATGCAGGGGGAGAACCGCATCAAAGCAGGGGGAGTAAGTATACTTAAATGTATTTTCATCTTTAACTTACTTCATTTTTTTTATTTTGGTGTTATCATCAAAATGGGGGAGAGTGATGGAAATTGAATTCCACCCCCAAGCGATTTTGATGATGAGCACACCAAATGAAAGCTTAGTGTACTAACTACACTACACTCAAGTGTGCAGAATTTGCGAAGCTCTACTCATACTCAAAGAAGCACACTTCAACGCTCAAAGACAAAGACGAACATGACTAAACTCAAGTGGTGAAGCTCAAGCTCAAACAGAACAAGAAGCACAAAGAGAAGCTCGCTTTTGCTTCACCAAATTGATCAAACTTTCGAAGACATGTTCTGAGTCTATAGTGAGTGTGTCGTGTCTCTTTAGGGTATTTGTCAAAGCCAAATCATATAGACAAAACACACACACACAAACGATTTGAAAACATTCTTTGAAAATCTTTTAAATTATCTTCAAAATATTTTAGAGAGCTTTTTCTAGTCATCCTATAACTTCCGTAGTGAAACTCCACACACCCTGGAGTTAGCTACCTTTCTGACTAGAAGTGTTGCAGGAAAAACTCCTCTGGGAGTCGACTACCAACAGTAGGGAGTCGACTACCAGCTGAGATTCGAGATTCCCTGAAACACTCTGGGAGTTGACTACCTACTTGAGGGAATCGACTACCAGCTGTAAAATTCTGACGTTTTTGAATTTGAATTTTGAAATTCGTTGAGCAATTTACTCCGTAATTTTTGGGACAAAAGTCAAACGAAAATTCAAATTCAAATCTCAGTTTTTCCCTATAAATAAGAGCTAAATTCTTTTGTGAAAAACAACAATTGAAAATCAAAAATCTCTTGTGAAAACGCTCTTGAATTCTAAGCTCTCATTTCTTTCTAGCCAATTTGATTTTATTTGTGATCTTGCAATATTCTCTTATCAATTCTTTTAAGATCATACTCTTATTTTTATTGGCTAAAACGTTTTTCAAAATCCTTATTACTATTCTCTTTATTTCTGTTTAAAGGATTTTTGAAAAAGCTATAGATCTAGATCACAAAGAATTTATCTTGTATCTTTGTGTGATCTAGACTTCTATTCTATCAAGCCACTGCACAAATTTTTCTATCTTTGATTGGCTATAGAATCGGGTGTAAAAACCAATCTCCATCAATTTATTGTGGTGTATTGGATAAAATCTCATTGTGTTGGTTGTTGGAACACTAGACAAGTCTAGGTGTTGCCAGTCGGAAATCCTGGTTGAGACTAGGTCGTTGGAAATCCTAACGAGTGAAGTTAGGTAATTGTATTTGCCAATGCAGATAGTGGAAAATCTCGTACCGGATTGGTCGGGGACTGGACGTACCCGGGTTGCGGGGAACCAGGATAAAATCGCTTGTCTCTGCGTTTGTTTTTCTGTGCTTGTTTATCTTTTAATATTTGTTGAAGCATTTTCAATCTTCTGCAAAGATTAAACTATTTGTATCCGCTGAAATTTATATTATTCGCAATCTTATCTGTGCCTATATATACTCTGGGAGTCGACTACTGCTCTCAGGGAGTCGACTACCTGCTGTGAAATTGCTCTGTGTATTTTTAAGATTGTATTGTTGATTAAGAACCAAGCGTAGATCGCTCTACGTGGTTTCTTAGGCAACATTAGAAGGAATTTATTTGTGTTAACATCAACGAGCGAAAAAGTTTATTATATACACAACACTATTCAACACCCACTTCTAGTGTTGTTTGCTATCCACAGGATCCAACAACAAATTCACAGACTTGATCACAGATTCTTGAACAGTATTGCTTGCTTGGCACATTCTTGGTTTAACCCGGGTACGCGCACTTGTGGTAGGAGATTGACTCTTGGTTGCTCACTGTACTTTGCTTTGTAAGGCACAAACTAGGCTAGGCACAATTACTCTCCCTTAACATGGACATCTCATTATTGCTATCGTCATGGACATCTTGTACGTTACTTGTTGTACCTGCTCAGTCACCGTTTACTTTACTTGTCGCACTTGTATTATTGGTTACCTTTACCTTCCTTGTCGCACTTACATGCTCGCCTACTTTACTTTACTGGTCGCACTTGCATTCTTGCCTACCTTTACCTTACTTGTCGCACTTGCATGCTTGCCTACATCTTACCTTACTTGTCGCACTTGCATGATCATCATTCCTTTACTTTACTTTTACTTTACTTGCCGCACTTGCATGCTTGTCTCCCTTTACTTCACTTGTCGCACTTGCATGCTTGCCTACCTCTTACCTTACTTATTGCACTTGCATGATCATCCTTAACTGCTTACTATAGTCTGTACGTACTTTTGCACTACTTTATATCTATTGGTAGAATCGCTGTGACTTACATACGGTTCCATGTTCCATGGCACCGTCAGACGTCGTACAGGTAGAAGAAGAGGTTCCTGAGCATGATGAGCCAGAGTTCGACCCAAGGACTGCAATTTAGAATTCATGTCGCGATGTATTACTATTTGTTCTTCTTTTCTTTCATGTATCTTTGTTGGATCATATTGTACAGTATGGATTGTATAAATGGACTCTGTTTGGGTATTTTTATACATCTCTGCATCAGAAGCTGTTTTGTTTTCTTTGGTTAACTGCAGATTTGGGAATGTAATCAAATAAGTAATGGCTCCCCAAAGATGGGTCGTTACAACGTCGAAGTCGCCCGTACCGAATTTGTTGTTCCGTGTCAAAGGCCCTTGAGCCGAATTTGTTGTTCTGTGCCGAAGGCGTCCTTGCGCTAAATATTTTTACGCTAATTTGTTATTCTTTTAAATTTTAATAATTTTTTGGGAACAAAAATTTCGGGGGGATCTTAAATGAACAGTGTTTTTTACGCTAATTTGTTATTTCGCGCCAAAGGCGCCCGCGTCGAATTTATTGTTTTATGTTAATTTGTTGTCACGCCCCGCTTCCCATTATACTTGGGAGCGAGGACGCGAGCGGGTCCGCATGTGCTTAAAACAAGAAGGAGATATTTTTTTCCTTCCTCCTTGGTTTAAGCACATTACGCGTCTGTGATAACAACTTGCAGATTCTTGCATGCAACTCAAACAACACAGATACATTATTTATTTACAATCTCAAATCTCAAAAGATAGTTTACAACAATGAATGAAATAAAGGAGGCTCATAAGCCCATACAAATATTGAAAGAGGCAACAAGTACAAAGATGATGCGAAGACACATTGCTTCTCAGTGGGAAAACTCAGCGGCAAGGCACTCCTGGTCAACCTGCTCAGTCACTAAGCAAACTCCTCTGTAAACATGTCTAATACCTGACGTATATTTCACAAGACAAGAAAATATACGTCAACGAGTGTCGCTCGGCAAGATTTAAAAGATAAAAAGGAACTTGACCCTCGGCAAGGTTTTCAAAAGCAATTTCATGGCAATATGAGTCACAAAATTAGAATTTACATAATTAAAGCATGGCAGCGTAAGTAACATTTAAGCACGTCAAGCGTAGTGCACAAGTAGTGACATAGCAAGTGCAGTGTGCAAAGCAGTGAGCAGACGAAGTGTAGTGCGCAAAGTGGCAAACATGGCAAGGTGTAATGTGTACAGCAATAAGCATGGCAAGTGTGCGTATACAGCAATAAACATGGCAAGCGTGGTGTGTACAGCAAATAGCATGACAAGTGTGTGTACAACAATAAGAATGGCAAGTGTGTGTGTACATCAATAAACACGGCATGTGTGGTGTGTACAGCAAATAGCATGGCAAGTGTGTGTACAGCAATAAGCATGACACGTGTGTGTGTACAACAATAAACATGTCAAGTGTGGTGTGTACAGCAAATAGCATGGCAAGTGTGTGTGCACAGCAATAAGCATGACAAGTGTGTGTGTACAGCAATAAGCATGTCATTAGTTCACGAACAAGGTAAGAGCAACTAGCAAGAGTACGAAATTCTCAAATAGTACAAACAGGGGTAAAGAGTGTGACAATCGATCAAGTGTGCCTAGTGACAAGCCCAATGTCTGAGGGGGAAGTGACTAGCGTTACACCCAAGCCAACGGGAGCTACCTGTGACTCTCTACTCACCGACCCGGCCAGGTGTCGGTCAAGTTCACCACAAGAGTGCAATCTAGCATTCCAGCATCTACTACATTGAACTACCCCACCCAAGTGTTCTGCTGGAACACGAGCCAGCCTAATTCATATCATATTACAAGCACGAGCTTGTCAACTCACATGACATCACGATTTCACGATTTCGCCTCTTGGGCGCACAGATTCACAAGTTCACGATTTCAAGTATTCCATCAATCCGTTCCATCGATATCCATTCACTCAAGTGTGTACAAGCAGGTTAATTAGCAGCATCGCATGATTATGGTATGACACAATATTAGCAATTCATGGTTTAACAAATAAATGTAACGACACTTTGTAACACGTAAGAAGAATGCACACTTGCTTGATCAGTCAATTTCGTGTGCCCACGTGATCACGATGAACGGCGTTTCATATCTGTGTCAATGGATGTATGATGGCAACTAAAGAGTTCTTAAATAATTAAAAATAATCACAACTCTAACCTAAGTAAACTATATATATATACGTGCACTACTGACTATTAGCTTAATAGTATAAGGTTATAAACAAGACTATATAATATTAAAATAATTAATAAGCTAACTCCAGTATAATAGTTAATAAAATTAACCACCTTATATATTAACTTACTGTTTTAATACCTCCTCTCTCTCTCTCTCTCTCTCTCTCTCTCTCTCTCTCTCTCTCTCTCTCTCTCTCTCTCTCTCTCTCTCTCTCTCCCCCCCCTCCCCTTCTCCCCTTCTTTCTCCTCGATGCATAGTGAAGATCGGTGGCGGATCGGAGATCTTCAGGCGAACAAAGCGGAGGCGCGAGGAGATCAGCAGAGGGGATTTGATCCGGCGGCGGCGGCGGGTCTCCGGGCTGGTTCAGCGGTGGCGGCAGGGAATTTGGCGCTGAGGATTGCGAAGAGACGGCGGCGGTGGAGGGATGGCCTGCAGCAGGGATCGGGGAGAGGAGGCCGCGGCGGTGTCGGATGGGAGGATGGATCCGGGGGTTCAAGATGAGGGGCGGAGGCAGTGGCTGAGGGAAGGGGGCAATTGCCCCCACGGACCGAGAGCAAGTCTAGAGGGATAGCCTACTGCCTACTTGGTGCAGTGAGATAGCCGCGGTTGCCCCCCTCCCAAATAATAAGTGGTGTTCACCCACGTTTTAAGTGCACCCACCCCCCCAAATCTATTATACAATTCATGAAGTTTGTTCTACGTGGCAGTTTTGTCCCAGTTGCAATTTTGTCCCAGTCATTTTTGTTGCTGACTGGACCGCCACGTGGGGGTTGGGTGGGGTTCTGGACTTGGCTTTGGGATGGGTTTTTGGTGATTTTTTTGCGTTTTAGTCCCTGCTTTCCTTTTTTTCCCATGGCCATCCTCTTACACACACAACCACGCTTTTTTCATTTTGTCGACCGCTTATCTCTGTATTTGCGCCCAGGCGACGACTGCCTCCGTGCCCTCCGGGCACGGGTTATGCCTAGTTTATTATACAATTCACGACTTTGTCCTACGTGGCGGCAAAAGTATGACTAGGACAAAATCTTTGTCCTGCATGGCTGCCAAAGTATAACGAAAAAACTCGCACAAACCCACCTCTCGATTTTTCCTCAAACCCCCATATCACGAAGCACTCTTCACGCAATCATCTCTCAACTCCTCATATCACGAACTATCCCTTAGCTCCTCAGATCTCGATCGATCTCGTGAGTACTTCTCTGTTGATTCGATCTTTTGCTAAAATTTTGTTATTTTATAATAGATGCCCCAAAATTTTTAGAGGGGAAAATAATTTTTGGGGAAACAAAGATTTTAACTGAATCGTGCCCGAGGACACGGGTTATGACTAGTTCTTTAACAAAATAAGTGATGATCACCCACATTCAAACGTTCTAAGTGGGCCCCTCCCCCAAAATTCTTTAACAAATACAAATCCCATTCATCCAGCCCTTTATGTCTTTCAATCCCCACCCCACGTGATCACCCAGATTTTTCCTTTTCGGAAAAAAAAACAGAAAACAACCTCTCGCCTTCGTTAGTAGCGGCGGCGTACAATTACAAACCCTACGCTTGCGGCTCCCCCCACGAGTTCAGAAGAAATAGGAAATCGAAAACCCTTCCGCACGACGGTGCTTTGCAAACCCTTCGGCCCGCCGGCGCTCCACATCACTGCTTCAGCCTTCGGTTTGGTGCTCCGCTTCGACACTTCGCAGCTTTCGGTTGCACTCGTTCGTTTGATCGTTTCAGCCGTTTCGTTTGTGCCTTTGGAATTGGGCGGTGAGTACACTATTATCAAAATTCTAAATTTCTAATGAATGTGACATTGGGACACTTATGTTAATTTTGGGCATATAAAACTTTATATGATGTAATTGTTGCAATGTGTTAATTTTGCCTAATTTTTGGGGGTTTAAGTTGTATTCTTTTATGAAAGCAAAATAAAATTTTATTATGTTTTCACCCCCACTAACAAATTTTTCTGGCTCTGCCACTGGGCGGAGGTGCTGGGCTGAGTCGAGAACGGGGCAGCGGCTGTTGGGTTTCGGGCCGGTGTTGAGAGGAGGGAGGCGAGATTGGCGGACTGGAGGGGGGTCTGAGTGGTACGAGGGACGGTGGGGAGACGGAGGTAGCCGGCGAGTTCCTGTCGCCGTGAGAAAAAGGGGGACACAGAGGAGATTGTTTTGAGACAAGGGAGATGGATTCGGGGAAATCGGAGGCGTGAGGGGGTTCGAACCGGCGTTGGCTTCGAACGAGGCTGAGGGGTTCCAGGGGTGAACAGAGAGGGGCGCGGCATCGGTGGTTATCGAGGCAGGCTGGCGGAGTGGATTGATACGGGGTTGGTGGTTCGTGGGTTGCGGAAGATGGTCAGGGGAGCTCGGAGAAGAGCCGCGAGGCTATCAGACAGTGGCTGGAAATGGAGGTGGAGCCGTTAGCTTGGGGTGTTATCAGGGAGATGTGTTGTCGGGATGTTAGTCGGAGGGAAGGAGGATGAAGGGTTGGCGTTGGGGGGTGTTTTGCAGGCAGGTGAGGGGTCAGAGCAACTCGAGGGTAGTGGCCTGGGAGCCTATCGAGTAGGGGAGGTCGGCGACGAGAGGTGGTCGAAGGCCGAGAGGGCTATGCGGGGAGGCGACCGGTGGCGGGAGATCTGGCGTGGGGTGGTGCTTGTCTGAGAGCGAACGGTGGACAAGGCTGGTGCGCGGCGTCGGAAGACAGAGGAGGCGCGGTCTGTACATGGGTTGATTTCGAAGTGATGAGTGCATGGGCTTGAAGAGAAAGGGGTGGAGGTTCAGCTTTTGTATGGATTTAAAAAGAAGAGGGGTTTGTTTTGCATGGAGTTTTGTAGGGTAAGGAAAAAGGAAATTGAACAGTAGGAAGAATTAAGGCTGCTGCCATCCTCTTCTTTTGGTACGTTTAAAACGTGTAGGGGATTCGTGCGAGGGTGGATGACGTGGGAAATGATAACGTGGGAGGGAGAGAGGAGATCGCGCATGAGTTAGTCGAGAGTATCTCGCATGCACGAGATCATGGGGGATACCCATTCTCAACAAGATGACGTGGGGGGGAGGAAACATAAGATATGATAACAAAATAATTTGTTTTAAAGATTTTATATTCAAAGAGATTATTTAACAGCTAATTTAAGTTTTAGATTAAAATATAATAATTAGTTATGTATAACAATTTATTAAGATACTATGAGTAACAGGTTGGTTTAGATATTTGGATATTATTTAAGTTGTATTAAAGCTTATTAAAATTTAATTAAGATTTGTTTCGGAAATTGGTACCATTAAGATATCCAGAGATATTAGGTTTTAGATCCGATTTAACCAATCAACTTAAGATCAGATTCAGGATGATCGGCTCGGTTACGATAACGGCAAGATTGGATTTCATGAGCTGATTCGGTTAGTATATCCTGATTAGAGAGATTGTTTTGGTTAAGGTAATAAATTAAGATATGATAATTTTATTAAATATTATAATGGATTGGGGGAAATTACTTGGGATATAAGTCTTATTAAGATATAGAGAGTGCGGATTCGATTTGGATATTGATCGGTTAAGATGGAAATATATTGATCACAATTCTTTTGGAACTCAAATTGATTCCGATTTGATTTGACAAGATCTGATTCGTATGGTTAGGGCTGGGTTTATGATGATCACGCCCCTGCAATCAAAATCAACTAAAGTAAAATCATATAATAAAACCTATAATAAGTTACTATACCAATTAGATACACAGGAAATACGTATATAGGAAAACAGGCCGTTACATTTGTTGTTTCGCGACGAAGGCGTCCGTGCCGAATTTGTTGTTCCGTGTCGAAGTCGCATGCACCGAATTTGTTTTTTAGCGCTGAAGGTGCTCGTGCCGCTAAATATTTTTACGCTAATTTGTTGTTCTTTTAAATTTTAATAATTTTTTAGGGAACAAAGATTTCGCGGGGGAAAATCTTAAATGAACTGTGCTTGCGGGCACATGATTTTTTACGCCAATTTGTTGTTCCGCGCCGAAGGCGTCCACACAGAAGGTGCATGTGCCGCTAAATATTTTTCCGCTAATTTGTTATTCTTTTAAATTTTAATAATTATTTGGGGAACAGAGATTTCGCTGGAAAAATCTTTAGTGAACCGTACCCGCGGGCACGGGTTTTGACTAGTGTTATGATAATATGCTTACACATAAATCACCATGTGGGGACACTTTATGATAATGTGACAAGTTGAAGCGAGCATCGTCAGCGTCCCCATCCATCCATACACGTGACTACACGTGACTGGGCGTTGACGTAGTTAAAGTTGGTGGATTTCGTTACTTATTTATTTTTATTTCTGATTGATTTTATAATTATTTTTAATTTTTGACATTTTTACAAACCTAAAACATATCTCATTTTATATGGTTAATACATCCGGAAAATAAATCAGGGTTTTTTAAAATTCGGTCCCCCTAAAAATGGGATAGTAGAAAAGAGTCCCCAAATCATAGCATTTGCAATGTAGTCTCCCAAGTCATATAAATCGCTCGAAAAGAGTCCTTTTAAGGGACCGATTTCAAAAAAATAATATTGCAATTAAATCTCCAAAAGGTACTCTTTTCGAGTAAGTTAAATGATTTGAGTGACTAAATCACAAATGCTATAATTTGAGTGACGATTTTCAAATAACTGTTATGAATAGGACCCATTGGGCCTATTGGGTATCCACCCACATGAGTACCCATTATGAATAATATATAAAGGAGGCTAGGGGTTTCCTAGCCTCAACCCTTCTCCAAATCTGTTTATCGTTCATAACACGTTATCAGCACGATCACGCTCGTAGGAGGAGACGGCGGCTCGCGGGGAAGGAGATCCATCAATCGCTCAGATTCAAGAAGATCGTAATCTTCTCAACGGGGAGCGAAAAGGGCATCCTTCACTAACCGTCGACTAGATTCTTTTGTTGAATCTAGAGGTAAAAATCAAAACTTTTTAGATCTAAACTTGCTTTTCGCGTTAGATCTGCATGTTTTAGGATCAAAAAGTTTAAAAACACGGTAAAAATCAATTTTTTTAGATCCGCATGCCTAAAAATAATAAAAATCTGTTTTTAGCGATCTAAATCCTTGAAAAATCCGGTTTTTTCCCCCTTTGATCCAAAATCTCCGCACGCCGTAAGGCGAATCGGCGGCGCCTCACAAGCGCCGCCGGCGGCAAATATACGCCGCGGCGGCCGCGGCCTGAAGCCGCGGCAAGCAGCCACGGCCTACAGCCGCGGACTGCAGCCGCGGCCTGCAGGCCGCGGCGGCCGCGGCCTGACGCCGCGGCCGGCAGCCGCGGCCTGAAGCCGCGGCCCGCCGCTGCGGCGGCCGCGGCCCGCAGCCGCAGCCCGTCGCCGCCACGGCGGCTGCGTCCTGCGCGGCTAGCCGTCGCGGCGACACGCCGCGGGCCCCCCCTAGGGTTTCCGAAACCCTAACCCTAAACGGGCCAATTTTTCGGGGGAGGCCCAAATTAACCCTAATGGTTTGTTTTCATGGCCCAAAAGGCCAGAAAATTAGCCCATTTACATAAATAATTTTTCTTCTTTTATTTTTGGCCCTAAAAAGCCCAAAATAATTAAAAGAAAATTTAAAGGGTTTTAAAGCGGTAAACAAAACATTAAAATATGGATCAAAGGTAAAAGTTTTTCAAAATAAATTTTTGCACGTCACACACGTTCGATTATTTAAATTAATCTGTACATGCCTGTGATTGATTATCTGCGTGGTTGTATGTTTCAAATATATTATTTGCGTGGATGTGCAAATTAGGCTATGTTTTTATGGATCAGCCAGGTTTCCGACACCTTTTAAATTTCCTGCAATTTTTCTTTTTTTTGAGAGAAATTTGTAAGTGAGGATATAAATGTAAAAGAAGACCGAAGGACACACCAAAAAGGAGCTGAAGGCGTACGCACAATGAAGATAGGGATTCTCTCTGAAGTTCCCGAGTTGTATTTTATTCTTTCATGCTATTTTTGATGTAACTTCGGACTGTACTTCTTTTCGGTGTCGGCTGGCTGATCCCCATAGTCCTAAGTCATTTTAGTTTTCATTGCTTATGCATTAATTGCGTGGATGTTAATACCATGTTAATGTTACAATGAAACTGTCAAAAAGCATGCTAAAATCACTTTAATATAGTTCAACGCCTATTGCTAGACTATATACCTGTGATAAGTTTTTAAAAAATACCTGCAGCATATAAATAGCATGTGTACATCATACTTATTTCATTTCAATTGATCATAATATTTAGTTTAAAAAGCTTTACATTATATGTATGATGGGCTCATGGTATGACGATATTTATGACAATAAGACAATAATGATTTCAAAACGTTTAATATCATATCCTCTTTGACAAAATGAACCTGAAGTTTCAAAATCAAATCAAAAGTCAACACTCTCTCTCCCTAATAAAATAAATACGATGGTTTATGCGAAAATTAAAATTGCTATCTTTATAAAAGATGCATACTTTGCGGTAAACAGATATATAAGATCTATGATCTATATAATCCAATATGGACACCAGAAGTTTTCCATAATACCGCTAAACTCTTTAAAAGAGTTCTCTCCTTTATTCTTACAAGGAAAGATTTTTTCTAGCCTTGAATATAAGCATACGCCTGAAGTCGTGGCTTAATGAATAAGTGAAAAATATATTACGCACCCACGTATTTGTTCCCCTCTGAGCATGGTAAACTATCCACATAAAATTTGAACGACTCAAGTAAAAGGCCTGAAGCTATACTCGAGCATTCAAATAGACTTTTTAAAAGTCCCTTATTAAAGTGGAAGTATAAATAATTTGCTCAAACCCCTGCTTATGTCTCCTTAGCAAGACTAATTTTCATTGTCCTTTATAAATAAGGAATATTGAAATCAGGGGAAGTTCAGGATCAAACATGACCTGAAATAAAAATAAGGAAAACTCAAAACAGGGGAAGTCTTGGATTAAATGGGAAAGTGAAGATACGATATACCTCGACATGGAGTAAGCAATGGCAAGCCAAAATCAGACCGGAAGTTCTGATAAGAGCCATAATGTTTTTGCAAACATGAAAGTGCATTAACTTATGCCATATAAAAATACATACATATCTAGTCAAACGACGAAAGTCTAATTGACCTTATGTATATTTAGCTACTCCCCGAGGACAAATAAACCTTGAAATCAAATCTATTGTCATAACATAAGTCTTAAATGAGCATAATTATTGTTGTATGTTTTCAAGAGCACACATCACACTATGTCAATTGTTGACTTATCATCAGTATTATTCTCTTGTAGTCTTAATACATTTTATTTTACTGCGTATGTTTTGCTATCTTGAATACCCCAAAAATAAAATGAGGATGCCATATACTCTCTGAAACTTACACAGTTTCAAAAAGGATATTCGTCAAAACGAAATCCCTAATGACTCAAGAAATAAATGAAGCCTGAAGCTTTGTCCCAAAATGATCCGCACAATAGTCAAAGTGAAGATGTAATCCTTCACACTTTGAACACAGTTCAACTATTACCAGACAAAAATTAACTTGAGCATTTTAATGGACTTTTCGAAAGTGCCACATAAATTCATAAGAGGAATTATTTTGGAACACCAGAAGTGTCCAGAATCGACCAAATTTTGGATCGATATCACCCTGGATTGATGATGCAAGACATCACCAACCAGACGAACCCGAAGATTCTTCCAAAAGGGTGAAACTTTCATTGTCCTATTCAAAAGGGAAAAATGATAATGAGATCATCTCCATTGACATGGACATTGACTCTCCCCACTTCCTCAAATGAATTTAAGATGATATACTATCATCATTAAAGATAATGAAGACCTTTAGGTCTCTTGAGAGTATTTAAGGGATATAAATAGGCTTCGTCCACTCCCTTAACCGGACTGATGATGTACCCTTGGTGTACTCATCAATATATCCTCTAAAAAATGGTCATTATCCAACCACATTCTTTTATAAAATGGTGGTAACTTTGGATAACACTGGGAAATTTAAATATTTTACAACTGGAAAAATAACGAACACCCTGAAGCTTGTGTTCACACCCAAATATGGGTAAGATAAATCATTAAAATGATTTAAATGGATTTCTTATCCATTAAAAATCCAGTTGTAGGTGACCACATGGGAACATGCAATTACATTGCAAACCATCAAAACGCATCCTTAGAACCTATTTATATGAGTCTGATCACCTCATATAAACAGTTTCCGAAAACCCCTGACGGGGGAAGCGTTTAGAGCACATCTTATAGATTGTGCCATGATGAGTAGACACCCCCCATATCACCACTATAGACCATCAAAATGCAGAACTATTTATCGGAAGTAAATATCCCAGATAAATAGAGTCTGAGCACTCTGAACAGGGGAAGCATTTAAATTCACTTCTCCAAAGACGTGCATTGATGATCCTATTTTAAAGCTTTGATGAGATCCTGAAGATCCCTCACAACTTTAATGTCCCAGAATCAGTTTCAACAGAAATACTACAATCATCCATGAGCCTAAAGCTCAAATGACCATTTAAATCATTAATACCTATGATCTGGTTATCATGAATTGTGATGAGATCCTGAAGATCCACACTTATGAAACTATTAAAACAGTTATCAGACATAGTTACTGACAATATAGATATTGTCAAAACTTTCACATCCCTGCTACTAAAAATCCAGCTAGGATTGACATACCGAATATATTGGATGCAATCCACCAGTAGCAGAAGTGGATATCCTCAATGGATGAGAGGACATACCACTAGGCTCCAAAAAGAGAGATCTACTCCTGGAGACCGAAAAAACAATACCACCACAGGAAAGTGAGCTCAAATCCAGAACCTTATTGCAACTTGGTTGCTAAGGACCAATTCTGGATCTGTCCATATTCTTTACCCGTCCCAGAACCTTCACTTCTTTAACGCGTCGTGAAGGAGACACCTCTGGGAGAAATCAAATGATTATAGTACGTACGGGGTGAGTTTTGGACAAGAAAGAACACATTTTGTCGACAAATTCTCTCATATTTCATTTTGCCAGTTAAATATAAAATATCGTTTCCACAACTCTGCTTTGCCTGAAGCAAAGAGAGAGATTTGGCCAAATTATAATAATGTGGAATGAGGCAATAATAAGGTGATCTGGACTCACTTATGAAATATGAGGTGTTGGACCTGAAGTCTTGGTATCAAAAATGATATCAAATCTTGTGGGATAACTGAGTATTGAAGGAGAATTAAAATAAAATCATTAGCTATAAGCATTTTAATTTGCTATAGTTTTAGAGGTATAAATCACTCAAACCAGGAAGTAATCAAGTAAGATGAGCTGAACTCACTTACAAGATGAATCTGATGCATCGACTGGTTTATGTCAAGGCGTAACCCAACGAATGGCAAAAGAGGGAATTTTTGGTTGATGTTGCTATTGGATGTGACAACATCACCGATATAAAATTTCTTCAACTGCATGTACAAATTTCTTTACTTTCCTTTCTTTTTGGGACACATATTAATAATATGATTAAAGGAAAGACAACCTAGACAAAGATCCTTAAAGGACTCATACTAAAAGGTTGTTGTTTGCACCTCTTAAAAAACAGTATTGTTCTTAAGAGAGCAAATTAAAAGATTTGAGATTATTTTAATAACTCAAAATATTATTGGATCTCCTGAAGAGAAATTACCGAAATATCTGTTAAAGCCTATCTATCAGATATGATATGATATGAAAGCCCTAGCTAGGCATAAATTCTAGGCTTACAGAACTTTAATCATCCTGAAGATGAACCATCATCCTGAAGATGAACTATTATCCTGGAAATGAACTATCATCCTGAAGATGACGTTAATAAATCATCCCGAAGATGTAAACTTCATACAATGATGATTGATGAAGAAACATTAATTTCATTCTCCACCAAATACACCTATTTGGTTGTATGGATATACATTAAAAGACCCCTTTCCGTTAGCTGGAAGAGGGGAAGAATATATATGGTCCGGAAGTACCTTAAGTGTCTTTGAAACACTCTTTTACCTGGCCAACTGCATGCGTCTCTTTTGAGCGTTAGCAGTATAGCTATTAGCCAGGTACAGTGCAGTGCCCCCAGCGCACCACTGGACCAGAGATATGTAGCTTCTGCGCTATCTCCAAGGGTCGAGGAAAAATCCTCTATGTTAAATGTATTTGCATATGCAGGTTACAGATCATCGCGATGAATGGAATAAAAGGGACGTCCACCTCCTGAAGATCTACACAGCATCCTTCCAAGTCTACATCCTTCCACCATTCCGAGAAGCGCATCACCCAAGGAGCAGTTCAAGAACATACAATGCCAGGTCCTGAAGTACCTCGTAGACAATGACGATTGAGACGTGGAGATGTCTACCAAGTTTGCTAGCGCTCCTTTAGTTTCAGCTAATGCCTTATATGAGTGAAACTTGTATAGATGAGTGATGCTTGTACTTTACTTTTGCTTTCGGAATGTTGCAGATGAGATGGATGTATAGACACATATGAGATAAATGTATAGATATATAGGAGATCTGCAAGCCTGAAGCTTGATCAGATTAGGGGGAGTCAACTGTAGAGGTTTACTCTTTTTCCTTGGCTAGTGGTTTTTTCCCACAGGGTTTTCCATAGTCAAGGTTTTAATGAGGCAACCACATTGACTCTGGATCCAGAAGTATACACCCCTCGACACATCCCCAAATCAGGGGAAGTTATGGAGTGCTGTACTCTTTTCCCTTCGCTATTGATTTTTCCCACAGGGTTTTCCATAGCTAAGGGTTTTTAACGAGGCAGTTACCCTTAACTTGGATCCAGAAGTATCCACCCCTTAAGATACTCAGTAGTACTAATGAATCATTCAGTATTCATAAGTCGAGTATACCACGTTGGTTAGATAAGGGGAAGTGTTATAAATAGGACCCATTGGGCCTATTGGGTATCCACCCACATGAGTACCCATTATGAATACTATATAAAGGAGGCTGTTACGCCTATTTGACCGAGGCCCAAAAGACACGAGCCCAGGAGCCCATCTGCATCCTCAAGCCCATTCAACAAAGGCCCTATAAGGGATCTTCTCGAATGTCGATCCGACCCGGCCCCGATAACCCGCCGGTCACTCGCCCACTCCTGCGAAAACCGCTCCCCCAGACGCGCGACCACTAAATGGCGGTAATGGGGAGGTGCTGGCATGGCGAAGAGAGCGGCGGCGAGGGGGCGGATTGATGGGGCACGATCGAGGGCAGGCGTGGGACGTGGGCCAGAGGCAATCACGCTGGGAGCTCTACAAAAGGGCTAGGAAGACGACGAAGAAAGGGACGGCATCTCAGGTATCTAAAACCTAAGGTACTCCATCAACGACCTAGCTCCCCCATCCTATCTCCTTCCTCCCCCGCTCGCGCCGTGAGACGCCGTTCCGATCTCCTCACGAGTCGAACCGTCTCCGCCGGGCCTCCTCTTTCAGATCTTTATCTGACTTAGGCATCGGAGGGGATTTGGCCGGAACCTAGGTCCGGCCCCCTGACGAGCGTTCTCGTCTACGCAGGTGGACAGCTGATCAACGGGCCGAGGCTCCCCCTCGCCCCTCTCCAACCTCACAGTCAACTGGACGAGTGAGGCTTACCCTCACCGTCCGTCAGGCGAGGCCGAGCGCATCCTACCGAGGCCGAGCGCCTTAACTGGGTCCGAGGCTTCCCCTCGCCCTTCGCCGACCGTGTCTCTAGCTGGACGACCGAGGCTACCCCTCGTCTTCCTTCCTCCGAGGCCGTGCTCGTCCGACCGAGGCCGAGCGTCTCAACCTGGGCCGAGGCTTCCCCTCGTCCCATCTGCACCGATTCGAAGCCCCCGAGGGACCCAAGCGGGCCCCTTGACCACGTTGACCGGGTTGTCCACGGTCAACGCTCTGTAGTGAGAAAACACTCTGAAACATCTAGCGCCGTCTGTGGGAACCGAAAACCGTCCCACGAAGCAGCAAACCACACCAACAATGGCGCGAGCCAGCAACGGAAGGAAGCGCATGCCCCCCATCCCGGAGGAGGGGAATGGCGCATCAAACGGCAACCCCGAGGACACGCCCGCCGGCGGCCACCCCGCCCTCTCAACCGAAGAGACCGGCGGCTCAGAACTGGCCACGCAGGGACAGCTCCGCGCCCTGGCTCAGGAGACCAACGCGAGCCTCCAGACGTTGGTCGCGACGGTACAGCAACTCGTCGGCCCTGCGCCGTCTAACGGAGGCACATTGGGCGATAGCCATCGATGGGCGGGGGGACCCCCGCACTTGCGGTCCGCCGTGGTCGACGACCACGGGACCCAGAAACCGAACATGGAGCGTCGGTTCACGCTGTCCGGCTCTCGTCAGGCGAGGTCACGCGCCTCCTCCCCTTATCGTGAAAAGAGCCGAAGAGAAACCGAAGGGACGGAGGGTGAATCGATGACGGCATCCTCTCGTCGGTCACGATCGTCCCGCCGCAGGAGAAGCGAACGACACCACTCGAGAGACCGATCACGACGGAGCAGGAGCTCCCGCAGGAGGAGTCGGGAGCGTCGGGTCAGCCCGACCCCCAGCGTGGCGAGGGCCGTGGAGCCAGCCCCGCCGGCGCCTGTGCTTCCTCCACCCCCGATCGAGCCAGAGGCAGGCGACTGCCGCATCCCCGGGGGCATCCACGGAGACCGATGCCCCTTATCACGGAGAATAACCGACGCACGGGTCCCCTCTCGATTCAGGATCCCGGTGCTGGGAAAGTACGACGGGATAGGGGACCCGGGACACCACGTGATGGACTACGAGGGGGACATGTCCTTCCAGGGAGCTGACGATGACCTGCTCTGCCGGGGCTTCTATTCTACTCTCAGGGGGGCGGCGAGGACCTGGTACCACAGCCTGCCCGCCCGCTCCATCGACAGCTTTGAGGAACTCACCCAGTTGTTCTGCAAACAGTTCATGGCGGGGAGGCAGATCAAGCCTGGTGCTGAGCATCTGTTCAACGTAGTGCAAGGCCCGGCCGAGCCGCTCCGATAGTTCATGCGCCGCTTCAATGCGGAAAGGATGAACGTGAACAGCCCTCCTGACCTGGTGGTCCAGACGGCCCTTAAGAAAGGGCTTCGCCACAGAGGCCTCAAGAAGTCCCTGCACAACGATCCCCCGAAGGACCTCCCCGGGATCATGGCGAGGGCCGAACGCTTCATGCTGACCGAGGAAGCCTTGGCCGAGGATGCAGGAAAAGCCACTCGAGGGACCAAGCACGGCGACAGCGGACGGGTCAGCCCCGAAGGGTACCGGACCGAGAAGAGGCCGAGGAACAGACAGCGGGGAGAAAGCGCGAGGGACACCACCCCAGACGCCGTCCTCGCCCAAGTGCAGAAGGAAGAGCGGGCTGATCGCCCCCCACCGAAGGCTAAAAGAGGTGGGAGGAACAGGGAGAAGTACTGCAAGTACCATAAGGACGATGGCCATGACACTGAAGACTGCTGGCATTTTGTTGGATATGGAAGACGTTTGTACACCCTTGTGGGGGATGTACGAGGGAATACGGACCTCGAACGTCGCGCACACGAAGTCATGTGCAAAGGGAATCTGTTCCCTTGCGGAGAGGATCTCTGTATGAGCGGGAAAGTCGCATTATATATGCATAAGTGCATGCGACATATGGCTAATAAAGGGGGAATATCTTAAGCTTATGTTGTACCATGCATATGGTACAACTTAAGCTTATAATGTGCCATGCATCATGGTACACCTTAATTAAGTTATTCCAAAGGAACAACTTACCCTAAAATAACTACCTTGGGGGCTATAAATAAGACCCAAGGGTAGCCATTTTCCTTACACATTTGCATGAAATTCATGCATGCATCTTCTTCATAGCGAAGCTCTGCAGAAATATTTCCTCTCCCTCCTTCCAAGTTCTTAATCTAAAATAGAGATTTAGATTGTGGATTAGTAGCCTTACTCCGTTCGTGAGAAGACTCGATCCGTCGTGGCGAATCCGAAGGCAAAGTTCCGAGACTATCGTTCCGCATACGCAAGCGTAAGTCTCCACTTTAATTATCGATCCTAACTTTGTTTTGGACAGGATCCTTCATTGGTATCAGAGCCATATGGGTTCGCCCGGTCAATCCACAGCCCCGTCGAAACTACGAACGAGTCGTTGTCTTTTTCACGAATGGGTCTCCTACTATTACGGATATAGTAGGAACGCTTCGTGACGGAGAGAACGCAGCGGTTGTTCTTTTCACGTTAGGGTCTCCTATCATTACGGATATGGTAGGAACTCTCCGTGACGGGAAGAACCGACCGTTCACGTAGTACGTTAGTCATTTTTGGCACACGGCCATTAGGCAATAACTAACTTCATCGACGAACGGGTGCTTCATCGAGGAAGATGATGGAAGTTATTTCCATCGGGTAAGAGGAAAATTTGGTGCATGTGCACCATGGCCAAATGGGCTATGAAGGCCATGCATCCCCTCTCCCCATGCGGAGGGGGTTGGCTACGGCCAATAACCACCGGCGACCACCCCATCAAGGGGGAGGAATGAGTGCGGCAACCCCGTTTAAAGGGGGTGGCCGGCCATGGCCAAAGGGGCCATGGCCGGCCAACGCCAAATGGCCTTGGCCATGACCGGCCATGGCCAAGCCATGGCCGGCCATGGCCAGGCCGGCAGTGGCCGGCCAAGGGCCAGGCCGGCAGTGGCCGGCCTTGGCAGAGCCTTGCCGGCCAGGCCAGCCTGCCGGCCCTGGCAGAGGCCAGGGCCGGCGCCCTGGCCACTGCCAGGGCCAGGCCGGCCCTGGCAGTGGCCAGGGCCGGTGCCCTGGCCTCAGGCCAGGGCCTGGCCGAGGCCAGGGCAGGAGCCCTGGCCCCGGCCAGCGGCCTGCCGGCCCTGGCAGAGGCCAGGGCCGGCGCCCTGGCCTCAGGCCAGGGCCTGGCCGAGGCCAGGGCCGGCGCCCTGGCCCCGGCCAGTGGCCTGGCCGGCAGGCCCTGGCAGAGGCCAGGGCCTGGCCGGCCGGCCCTGGCAGAGGCCAGGGCCTGCCCGGCCGGCCCTGGCAGAGGCCAGGGCCTGGCAGAGGCCAGGGCCTGGCAGAGGCCAGGGCCTGGCAGAGGCCAGGGCCTGGCCGGCCCTGGCCGAGGGGGCCAGGGCCTGGCCGGCCCTGGCCGAGGGGGCCAGGCCCCCTGGCTGGCCAGGGCAGAGGCCCTGGCCGGCCTTTGGCCAAGCCCGGGTCAGGGCAGAGGCCCTGACCGGGAAGAAGTTGAATTCGAAAATTGGTCGACCAATTTTGTGTTTTTGGTCGACCAATCCGACAAATGGTCTGGGTCGATTGTAAACTTGCCAGATGACCCATACGGGGTAACAAATGGCCTTGGTCAAACTCGAATGTGTAGATTAGTCCATACGGGGCTAACCACAGTGCCGAATAGTTCATACGGGACTAACGTTTTAATGAAGTTTTTCATTTGGGCTCTACTCCTTGAAGATTAGCCATAGTGCTCTACTTCATGCGAGATTAGCCATGTCATTGTGCTCTACTCTACGGAGATTAGCCAATGTACTTGTGACGTTGTGCTCTACTCTACGGAGATTAGCCAACGTGCTTTCAAAATTTTTGGAAAAAGATGTTTTTCAAATAGGTAATGTCCCGTCCTTAAATCGGGATAGCGCAATTTAGAATTCCAAGTCCTACCACGATCCGGCCATGGTTATCTAACCCATGGGTGTGTAGAACAGGTCTCGTGGCTTGGCAATTGTTGCGTTAAAATTCTTTGCGCTAATTCTCACCTATTCTATTTTGAAAGATAAGTTTTTCAAAGTGATTTTCCGCTGCTAATACCATACGGGTATTATTTCTGATTTCTTTTTACTTGAGATAAGTAAGAGGGATACTTTGAAAGTTACTACTAGATGGTAGTTGGGAACGTAGTGAACTTCTCGATTCTAGAGTAACATTTCAACGCATCCAAGGAACTTATCAAGTGTTTAAAGAATCGAAACTTTATGCATAGAATTTTGATCGTGTTTTTCATTCTCTTTGCAGTTTTTTGAATCGAAAATGTCTACCGCTTCTAAGAATATTGTCGCAGAGCTTAACAAAGGTGAAAAGCTCAACGGCGACAATTATAAACTTTGGTCAATAAAGATCCAATATGTTTTGGAGGAGCAAGATGTGCTCGAAACACTCCAAAACATAATGGTAGAACCTGAGTTGGGCAATACGGCCCAACACAAAAGGGACCGGGAAGCTTATGACACTTGGACTCGAAAGAACAAAATAGCACGTATTACGTTACTGTCCGCGATGGACAATGACATAATGCGCCTATTTCGGGAATTCGACCTAGCTAAAGACATATGGTCTGAGCTAGAGATAAAGTTTGGTGGAACTTCGGTTACCAAACTCCGCTCCTTGAATATTCAATTTGATTCGTACAAGATGCGGCGAGATCATTCTATGAAAAAGCATCTCCGCCACATGGCGAATCTTATATCTGAATTAAAGGATGCGGGTGTTACGCTGTCTGACGAACAGCAAATCCAAGCGGTCATTCGTTCACTCCCAGATAGCTGGGATAACATGAAAATGCATCTCACTCATAATGAATGCATTAAAACTTTAAGCGATGTTTCGAAACACCTCGAACTCGAGGAAGAGCGGATTCAAGCCGCAAAACCAAGTGCAGAAGTGCACGTGGCCGCTAGTTCCTCACATGGAGGAAATAAGCGGAAACGCTTAAGGTTTGTGAACGAACGTAAGCAAGAACCGGAGACCTCAAAGAGGACAAAGAACAAAAAGTGGCAAAAGAATGTGCACTCAAAGAAGAAAAACTTGAAGAAGATCAAGTGCTTTAAGTGCAACAAGTACGGTCACTTCGCCCGTAAGTGTACGGATGGAAGTGACAAGGTAACTTGTAGGGCTAGTTACATATGTGTTTCTAGTTCCGTGTTTCTTGCTGAATCTAACTATTTTTGGTTGATTGATTCAGGGGCCACAGACCACGTTGCGAAGGACAGAAGGTTCTTCGTAGAGTATCGAAAGATAACTCAAGGAACAAAGTGGATATACGTCGGCAACAACACACGTGTTGAAGTCAAAGGCGTCGGAACATGCAAGCTAGTTCTCGACAACGGCCGGACTTTATTATTGCATGACGTCCTCTTTGCTCCAGATATTAGAAGGAATATCGTTTCCGTGGTCATGTTAATGTCTTTAGATTATGAGTGGAGGTTCTATAAACAATGTGTTGACCTTGTTTGTAATAATTCTTTGATTGGTTCTGGTAATGTTTGTAATGGATTAATTGTTTTAAATACAATGTATGATGTTGCTTCTTCCATTAATGAAAGTTTTCATTTGACAAATGCTTCTAACTCTGAGTCTGAAATCATTTGTTGGCATGCAAGACTTGGTCATATTGGACCAACTAGAATGGATAGACTTGCCAAAAGTGGCTTGCTATCTAATGTTTCAAAAGTTGAAATGTCAACTTGCGAACATTGTCTTGTAGGGAAAACTTGTCGCAAGCCGTTTGGAACTGGCACAAGGGCCGAAGTTCCATTACAGCTTATCCATTCGGACATTTGCGGTCCAATGAATGTTAAGACAAGACACGGGAAGTCCTATTTCATCACATTCATTGATGACTTCACCCGTTTCGGACATATCTATTTGATATCCCACAAAAGTGAAGCTTTGGCTTGCTTTAAAAACTATATGAGTTTGGTGGAGAATCAATTAGATCACAAGATTAAGGTTTTGCGAACCGATAGGGGCGGTGAATATCAATCAATAAGTTTTAAGGAACTTTGTGATGAAAAAGGCATAGTACATCAGGTAACTATGCCTTACACTCCGCAACAAAACGGTGTTGCGGAAAGAAGGAATAGGACATTGATGGAAATGGTCCGATCAATGATGTCTCAGGCAAATTTGCCTATCACCTTTTGGGGTGACGCATTATTGACGGCAGCATTCATCTTAAACCGTGTACCCTCGAAGTCGGTAAGTTCTACTCCTTATGAGTTGTGGAACAATAGAACTCCAGACTTAAACATTCTAAAACCTTGGGGTTGTGCCTCTTACGCACATTTATCCTCTCACAAATATGGCAAACTTGGGCCACGTGGGAGGAAGTGTATCTTCATCCGATACGCTGAAAACTCCAAAGGATATGTTTTCGTCGGTCAAGAGGACAATGGGGGTCTAATAGAATTCGAATCGAGGGATGTTGTCTTCTTGGAAAAAGAGTTTCCAAGACAGGGTGAGATAAGTCAAGACTTATCCTTGTTTGAGACTTGGGATCAAGAAGGATCGGAACGTTCGAGTGGGAGAATCCTTGGTGAAGAAGAAAATACGTTTCAAACTTCACCAATGGATGATACGAACGATACCAATCCTAATCCGAGTGGGAGTGATGTTATTCCAAGTGGGAGTGATGTCATTCCAAGTGGGAGTGATCAAACTCAAACAAGACGTAGTAATCGAACGAGGCTAACACCTCTGAGATTTGAGGATGAATTTCCTCAAACATTCATGACATTACTACAAGATGATGACGAACCTGCAAACTTCAAACAGGCCGTCACATGCCCTGCTAAAGATAAATGGATAGCGGCAATGGAAGAAGAACTTCAATCCATGAAAACAAACCAAGTCTGGGACTTGGTTGATTTACCTAAGGGACGTAGAGCCATTGGGAACAAGTGGGTTCTCAAAATCAAGCATAAGGCTGATGGCTCCATCGAGAAATATAAAGCTCGCCTTGTTGCGAAAGGTTTCACGCAACAGGAAGGAATAGACTACGAAGAGACTTTCTCTCCTGTCGTGCGTTTTACCTCGATTCGCTTAATTCTGGCAATGGTGGCTTGTTTGGACCTCGAATTACATCAGATGGATGTAAAGACTGCCTTTCTTAACGGAGAACTAGATGAGGAGATCTACATGGAACAACCAAACGGGTTCGTACAAGAAGAAAACAAACATAAGGTTTGTAAACTTCGTAAATCCATATATGGTCTTAAACAATCCTCAAGGCAGTGGTATATGCGCTTTCAAGAAGTTGTTTTGTCGTATGGATTCTCCATGCTCGATGAAGACAATTGCGTATATATTAAGAGGATTAAAAACAAGTATATAATTATGTCTCTTTATGTAGATGACATACTTATAGCCGTAAATGATAAGCGTCTTATATTGGATATCAAAGCTTGGCTTTCATCCGTCTTTGAGATGAAAGACATGGGTGAAGCTGCATATATCCTTGGGGTTAAGATCTCAAGGAATCGTTCCAAGAAACTTCTTTCTCTCTCTCAAGAGACGTATATAAAGAAAGTTTTAGAACAGTTTAATATGCAGGACTGCAAGCCAATTGATACTCCAATAAGCAAAGGCGAGGGTCTATGTTTGGAGATGTGTCCCAAAGATCCAAAAGAAAAGAAAGCTATGGAAAAAGTTCCATACTCCAGTGCTGTCGGGAGTCTGATGTACGCCATGATGTGTACTAGACCCGACATTTGCTATGCTGTTGGTATGGTAAGCCGTTACCAATCCAACCCAGGGCAGGCACACTGGAAAGCGGTGAAGAGGATATTAAGATACCTCAAAGGGACTGCGGACTATGCGTTATGCTATCAAGGCAATACCTTGAGACTCGAAGGCTATACCGATGCTGATTGGGCGGGTGATCTCGACGAGCGAAGATCTACCTCAGGCTTTGTTTTCTTACTCGGGAATGGTGCAATATCCTGGAGCAGCAAGAAACAAACCTGCATCGCTCTATCAACCATGGAAGCCGAGTTCGTAGCATTCAGCATGGCGGTCCAAGAAGCTGTTTGGCTTAGGAAATTCTTAGACAGGCTGACGAATGCCTCTGACTCGAGCACTGTTCCTATATACAGTGATAGTCAAGCTTCGATTGCCTATGTCAAAGATCCTAAATTTCATTGTAAGACCAAACACATTGACATTCGATTCAAGTTTGCGAAGGATTATGATAAACGGAAGGAAGTAGACATAGGATACATATCAACGCATGAGATGATAGCGGATCCCCTTACTAAGGCGATCCCCAGAGATGTGTTTTTCAAACACTTATCATCTATGGGAATGCGTAGGTGCTGAGCTGTATCATGTAATATTTCCCATGTCTATAGAAGATCAAAATTTAATTTGCATACAAGTTTCTTACAAATGATTTTATATACATTTGTGTTTAAGTCTCAGCTATTTTTGTGTGTATGTCGGACAGATTAAGGTTGACTCTCTCACATGAGCAACCGCCTTATCTTATCAGATGGATAAGATAGAGATGAGACTAGTTTAAAGTCAAAATCATTAGACAAATGATTTAGAGTCATGACTTAAACAAGATAGTCGAATAAAAGATCTGCATCATACGGATGCTTACAAAAGATCTGAGATCTGTATCACAAGGATATAAAGATCTCATTGGATTTTTTGAATCCTATCTGTCTTATGCAGGATGAGAGTCCGTGAGTATTTCACGAGTAGTATGGGGACTCAAAAAAAAAAGATAGGCACTGTGGTGTCTGATCTTTTCATCCGTACAACATCATTAAGACATACTCTCCCTGGGAAAGGAGTGATGTTGTAATACGTGTTCATACCACGTATGCATTTCGACCACTGAATTAGTAGCAATAGTGTTTGCTATTATGTGAGACTCAAAGGCCATACGGGTCTTAACACTTACCCTCAAGGACTCCAATTGGTTCCTTTAGATTTGACGAGATGATCGCTATCTTAGCGTGTTACTAATGGGCTATGGTAATTCGGCTCGGCGGGGCACGTTAGAAAAGCGAATCAAGTCAAGATCAGAAGGTTCACAAGAAGAGGAAGATTGATTTCATATTCACATTTGGACTTTAATGATTCAAAGCTGGCCAGCCAATTGTAATCCAGATGGGATTCAATTGTTGAATATAAAGTATAAGAAATGTGAAGAAATAATCTAGGGTAAAGCATGCGTTGAACTACTCAACTTTGCACCTTCGAGGTCGTTGTGTATCTCTAACAAGTGCACAACAACAGACTCTACGCGCATGACGGTCGCACGGTCTATTTCTCGGTATGATAGATGAAAGAACTAAGGGAAAGACGTTCTCTTACAATCCCCTCAAGTGTGAGTGGGAGATGTTGGATATGGAAGACGTTTGTACACCCTTGTGGGGGATGTACGAGGGAATACGGACCTCGAACGTCGCGCACACGAAGTCATGTGCAAAGGGAATCTGTTCCCTTGCGGAGAGGATCTCTGTATGAGCGGGAAAGTCGCATTATATATGCATAAGTGCATGCGACATATGGCTAATAAAGGGGGAATATCTTAAGCTTATGTTGTACCATGCATATGGTACAACTTAAGCTTATAATGTGCCATGCATCATGGTACACCTTAATTAAGTTGTTCCAAAGGAACAACTTACCCTAAAATAACTACCTTGGGGGCTATAAATAAGACCCAAGGGTAGCCATTTTCCTTACACATTTGCATGAAATTCATGCATGCATCTTCTTCATAGCGAAGCTCTGCAGAAATATTTCCTCTCCCTCCTTCCAAGTTCTTAATCTAAAATAGAGATTTAGATTGTGGATTAGTAGCCTTACTCCGTTCGTGAGAAGACTCGATCCGTCGTGGCGAATCCGAAGGCAAAGTTCCGAGACTATCGTTCCGCATACGCAAGCGTAAGTCTCCACTTTAATTATCGATCCTAACTTTGTTTTGGACAGGATCCTTCACATTTGAAGAAGGACATTGAGAAGCTGATGAGCCGGGGCACGCCAGGAACCAGGTCGACGAGCCGGCCCACGGAGAAGGGACCTCCACGCAGCCAGACAAGGGGAAGAAGATCAACACCGTCCAAGGTCCCCTCCGCATCATAGAGTGAGCGGGCGATGTCTCTCCCCCCGGTTGCAGCCTAGTAAGAGGGAGTTATCTAGGCTTACATCCCTCTGTCTAGCTTCATTTCCTTTTTTCCTTTTCCTCCAAATGTACCGGTCCGACAAGACTCTTGAGAGTACAAATGCATTCCCTTTTTGTCTTTTCTTAAATCCCCGACGGAGTTGACATGTCACCAATAGCGCAAAAGGGTGGAGACCGCCGCCTCGCTGGAGGAGGAAGAAGAGCTTTGCCCTCGCCGACCGACTCCTGCGCTCATAAGTCTAGGGCAGTTCCCCCAGCAAGCACGGACGCCGACCGGTCCTAAGCCGAGGAGCTTTGCCCTCGCCGACCGACTCATGCGCTCGTAAGCCCGGGGGCAGTTCCCCCAGCAGGCACGGGTGCCGACCGGTCCTAAGCCGAGGAGCCTCGCCCTCGCCGACCGACCCCAGCGCTCATAAGTCTGGGGGCAATCCCCCCAGCCAGCGCGAACGCCGACCGGTCCTAAGCCGAGGAGCTTTGCTCTCGCCGACCGACTCCTGCGCTCATAAGCCTGGGGCAGTTCCCCCAGCAGGCACGGACGCCGACCGGTCCTAAGCCGAGGAGCTTTGCCCTCGCCGACCAACTCCTGCGCTCATAAGTCTGGGGGCAATTCCCCCAGCCAGCGCGAACGACGACCGATTCTGAGTCGAGGGACCTTGCCCTCGCAGACCGACTCCTGCGCTCGTAAGTCTGGGGCAGTTCCCCCAGCAGAGGCGAACGTCATCCAATCCTAGGCCAAGAACGAGGCAGCAACGCAAAATACACGAGAAGTCCGGGTAAGTCAATTTCGTTTATAATAGTTAACCGTGGTACAAAAACGTGTCATATTTACAGGGAATCAAGGCAAAGGAAACACTCTACAAATAATCCACTCACGACGAATGACAGAGTTCTTCACCTACAGAAGCTAGACCGACACCGACAGAGCAAAATTGGTTGACAAAAGACCCAAAGTAGTTAGCCCAAGCTAGCGGCCATGCAACCAGCAATTATTGGCCACGGAGCCGATAACGATGCCGAAGGAGATAGCGGGGGCCTGGGATCCATTTCAAGTAGACTGGCCCAAAGCGAAGCGGATGCTTAAAAATTTGAGGATAAGGCCGGGAGGGACGGCTTAGGGAGCCCGAGCTCGGGAGGACACATCCTCGGGCACTTCGCCCTGCTCGGAGCGAGGGGGATCGACCGGCGGAGGGGCTTGCCGAACACGCTCCGCACACTCCCGGAAGGAAGACTGGACGACTTCGACGATCCGAGGGGCGATGAGGTCTTCATACTTACCGAAGGCTTCCCTGAGAACCTCGAAGATCCTCTTCCCCAGGGTCTTGACGACGCCCTTCTCCACCTCATCGGCAAGCCGCATCACCTGGCGCCGATCCGACAGTTCCCTCTGAAGCTCCTCCCTCTCCAGGCGGAACGACTCCGCTGCTTCCTCAGCCGACTGCAGGGCGTCCTCCAACTTTC
Source organism: Scilla litardierei (assembly GCA_030789695.1). Taxonomy (NCBI): domain Eukaryota; kingdom Viridiplantae; phylum Streptophyta; class Magnoliopsida; order Asparagales; family Asparagaceae; genus Scilla; species Scilla litardierei. The sequence continues at coordinate 88,008,859 of CM061141.1, read as the reverse complement.
CCCGGAGATCACCCACTCGTCCCTCCAGCTCGGTCACGCGAAGTTGGAGATACCGGGACTCCATCTGGGCCTTCACCATCGCTACCTCCGCCGCCCCGGCTCGCTCTTGGGCCCTCATGGAGGACTCCTCCAGCTTCCTCAAGTGGACGACTCGCCGCTGCAACTCCACGGCGAGCGTGGAACCCTAGAAGACGGGACATGAGCTAAGAGGAGAGTGAAGGAAAAGAAAGGACTGCAAGATAGCCGAACCTGTTGAAGGGCCCAAACCAAAGAATCCGACACCTTGTCGGCTGGAATCTTTTCGAGGGTGCTGCGGTCCCGGGGAAAGACGGAGCTCTCGGCCACCTGCTGGGACAGGGCCCGGTCGACGAACACCGAACTCCCGGGAGCGACATCGAGGGAAGCCATATGGCCCGCCAAAAGAGCTCCGATTCCTGGAGATGGAAGCGGGGATGCGGCGACGGGGGTGGTTGTCAGGGCTACCTGAAGGTCCCCGGTGGTGGCTGCAGGGGGCACGGAATAGGCCGGGCTGGAAGGCTCCACGTCCTCCTTCCTCTTCTTCCCTCCATGAGGCTCCACGGGCGACGAGGGGGAGCGCTTCCGCCTTGCCCCGTCTCCACTCTCGAGGACAGAAGGGGACGCCCCAGGGGCAGGAGGGACTACACCGGACCTGTCATTACCCCCCTCCTCTCGGGCTGAGGGGGCGGGTCCGGCCCTTACGACGCCCCCGGGGAGGAGATCGCCAGAAGAAGAGGCGGGAGGCGCGGCCACTACCTGGCCCACGGAGGGCTTGAAGGATCCTGTCCAAAACAGAGTTAGGATCGATAACATGAAGTTTAGACTTACGCTTGCGTACGCGGCACGGTAGTCTACGAACTTCGCCTTCGGATTCGCCACGACGGATCGAGTCTACTCACGAACGGAGTAAGGCTACTAATCCCACAATCTAAATCTCTATTTTAGATTAAGAACTTGGATGGAGGGAGAGGAAATATTTCTGCAGAGCTTCGCTATGAAGAAGATGCATGCATGAATTTCATGCAAAATGTGTAAGGAAAATGGCTACCCTTGGGTCTTATTTATAGCCCCCAAGGTAGTTATTTTAGGGTAAGTTGTTCCTTTGGAACAACTTAATTAAGGTGTACCATGATACATGGCACATTATAAGCTTAAGTTGTACCATATGCATGGTACAACATAAGCTTAAGATATTCCCCCTTTATTAGCCATATGTCGCATGCACTTATGCATATATAATGCGACTTTCCCGCTCATACAGAGATCCTCTCCGCAAGGGAACAGATTCCCTTTGCACATGACTTAGTGTGCGCGACGTTCGAGGTCCGTATTCCCTCGTACATCCCCCACAAGGGTGTACAAACGTCTTCCATATCCAACATCTCTCACTCACACTTGAGGGGATTGTAAGAGAACGTCTTTCCCTTAGTTCTTTCATCTATCATACCGAGAAATAGACCGTGCGACCGTCATGCGCGTAGAGTCTGTTGTTGTGCACTTGTTAGAGATACACAACGACCTCGAAGGTGCAAAGTTGAGTAGTTCAACGCATGCTTTACCCTAGATTATTTCTTCACATTTCTTATACTTTATATTCAACAATTGAATCCCATCTGGATTACAATTGGCTGGCCAGCTTTGAATCATTAAAGTCCAAATGCGAACATGAAATCAATCTTCCTCTTCTTGAGAACCTTATGATCTTGACTTGATTCGCTTTTCTAACGTGCCCCGCCGAGCCGAATTACCATAGCCCATTAGTAACACGCTAAGATAGCGATCATCTCGTCAAATCTAAAGGAACCAATTGGAGTCCTTGAGGGTAAGAGTTAAGACCCGTATGGCCTTTGAGTCTCACATAATAGCAAACACTATTGCTACTAACTCAGTGGTCGAAATGCATACGTGGTATGAACACGTATTACAACATCACTCCTTTCCCAGGGAGAGTATGTCTTAATGATGTTGTACGGATGAAAGATCAGACACCACAGTGCCTATCTTTTGAGTCCCCTTACTACTCAGGAAATATTCCCGGACTCTCATCCTGCATAAGACAGATAGGATTAAAAAATCCAATGAGATCTTTATATCCTTGTGATACAGATCTCAGATCTTTTGTAAGCATCCATATGATGCAGATCTTTCATTCGACTATCTTGTTAAAGTCTTGACTCTAAATCATTCGTCTAATGATTTTGACTTTAAACTAGTCTCATCTCTATCTAATCCATCTGATAAGATAAGGCGGTTGCTCATGTGAGAGAGCCAACCTTAATCTGTCCGACATACACACAATTCAGCTGAGATTTCAAAAATGTACACAAACATTTCTTAAGAAATTCATATGCAATGTTGGAAAAAGAACTTATTCTTTTATTAATTTTGATCATTTCTTAGACATGGGAATATATATTTGGTACAACTCAGCCCATACGCAATCCTTGAGATGATAAGTGTTTATAAAACACATTTCTGGGTATCGCTTTCGTAAGCTGATCCTCTATCGTCTCATGCGTAGATATGTACCTTATGTCTACCTTCTTGGTTTTATCATAGTCTTTTGCAAATCTGCAGTTCCTTTAAGATACTGCATTATCCTCTTAACCGCTTTCCAGTGTTCTTGCCCTGGGTTGGATTGGTAACAGTTTACCATTTCCAACGGCAAAACAGATGTCCAGTCTCGTACACACCATAGTGTACATAAGACTATCAACTGTACTGGAATATGGAACTTTTTCCATAATTTCCTTTTCCTTTTGGTTCTTTGGACGTGATTCCAGATATAAATTATCGCATATGCTTATATGAATATCAATGGACTTGCAGTCCTGCATATTAAATCGTTCTAGAACCTTCTTTATATAAGTCTCGTGTGAAAGAGAAAGAAGTTTCTTCGAACGATTCCTTGAAATCTTAACTCCAAGGATATATGCGGCTTTTCCTATGCCTTTCATCTAAAATACTGATGAAAGCCAAGCCTTGATACTCATTACAAAGCCCTTGTCATTTCTGGCTATTAAAATGTTATCTACATATAGATACATGATAATATACTTGCTTTTAATCCTCTTGATATATACTCAGTTATCTTCATCAAGCATGGAAAAAATCCATTTGATAAGACAACTTCTTGAAATCGTATATACCATTGCCTCGAGGATTATTTAAGACCATATATGGACTTACGAAGTTTACAAACCTTATGTTTGTTTCCTTCTTTTACAAACCCTGTTGGTTGTTCCATATAGATCTCCTCGTCCAATTCTCCATTGAGAAAGGCAGTCTTTACATCCATCTGATGTAATTCGAGGTATAAGCAAGCTACCATTGCGAATCAAGGTAAAACGCACAACAGGTGAGAAGTTTTCTTTGTAGTTTATCCCTTCCTGTTGCGTAAAACCTTTCGCGACAAGGCGAGCTTTATATCTATCTATAGAGCCATCAGCCTTATGCTTGATCTCGAGAACCCATTTGTTCCCAATTGCTCTATGTCCTCTGGGTGAGTTAACTAAGTCCCAGACTTGGTTAACTTTTATGGATTTCAATTCCTTCTTTATCGCTTCCATCCATTTGTCTTTTGCAGGGCATGATGTGGCATATTTGAGATTCTTCAAGTCCTTGTTGACTCGAATTTAGATCAATTCTAATATCACTCCCACTTGAAATGTTGTTAGAATTGCTCCCACTTGGATCATTATTCCCGTATGGAATAGGATAATCGTCATTCGTATAATCCATTGGTGAAGGTTGAAAAGTATTTTCGTTTTCACCAAGAATTCTCCCACTCGAATGAGGTAATCCTTCTTGATCACAAATCTCAAATAGAGATAAGTCCTGACTTATCTCGCCCTGTCTTGGAAACTCGTTTTCCAAGAAAGTGACATCCCTCGACTCAAACTCAATTAGCACACCATTGTCTTCCTGACTAACAAAAACATAACCTTTGGAGTTTCATGCGTATCGTTTAAAGATACTTTTCCTTCCCCATGGCCCAAGTTTGCCATACTTATGGGAGGAAATATGTGCGTTGAATGCACAAACTCAAGGTAAAATGGTTAAGTTAGGAGACCTTTGGTTCCACAACTCATAAGGAGTGGAGCTAACTGATTTCGAGGGTACGCGGTTTAAAATGAAAACGGTTGTCAATAATGCATCACCCCAGAAGGTGATTGGCAAGTTAGCTTGCGCCATCATTGAACAGACCATTTTTCATTAAAGTCCTATACCTCCTTTCTGCAACACCAATTTGTTGAGGAATATAAGGCATAGTTACTTGATGTACTATGCCTTTTTCATCACAAAGTTCCTTTAAACTTGTTGATTGATATTCACCGCCCCTATCGGTTCGCATGACCTTAATCTTGCGATCTAATTGATTCTCCACTAAACTCATATAGTTTTTAAAGCAGGTTTAGTGCTTTCACTTTTGTGGGATATCAAATAGATATTACCGAATCGGGTGAAATCATCAATTAAAAGTGATGAAATAGGACTTCCCGCGTCTTGTCTTGACATTCATCGGACCATATATGTCTGAATGGATAAGCGGTAATGGAACCTTGTCCCTTGTGCCGGTTCCAAACGGCTTGCGACAAGATTTCCTTTCAAGGCAATGTTCGCAGGTCGACATTTCAACCTTTGAAACATTGGATAGAAGGCCACGTTTGGCAAGTCTATCCATACGCGTTGGTCCAATATGACCAAGCCTTGATTGCCAACAAATTATATTAGACTCATTAGTCAAAGAATTTGTCATAAGGAAATGAGAAATCATATATTGTACTTATTACAATGAATCCTTTAAATACATAACCCAGAACCAATAAAGGAATTATTACAAAAATAGGTCCATATTACAAACATGAAGGAACCAACTATCACAAAGACCCATTAAATTGACCACAGTTTTAATATTCCTTTGAATATATGGAATGAAGAGAACATCATGTAGTAGGAGAGTGAGGCCGTTGTCCAAGACAAGCTTGCGAGTCCCAACGCCTTTCACTTCAACACGTGTGTTGTTTCCTACATTGATCCACTTCATTCCTTGGGTATCCGGTGATACTCCACGAAGGACCGTCTGTCCTTTGCTATGTGGTCGGTGGCACCTGAATCAATTATCCAAAAATGGATTAGATTCCACAAGAAATAGTGGACTAGAAACACATATGTAACTAGTATTACAAGTTACCTCGTCACTTCCACTCGTACACGAACGAGCATAGTGACCGAGCTTGTTGCACTTGAAGCACTTGATCCTTTTCAAGTCTTTCTTCTTGTGCCATTTCTTGTGCCCACCCTTATGTTTGGGTTCCTTGGTAGACTCAGGTTGCTTATTACGTTCATTAGAAGACTTCGAACGATCTTTACGTTTCTTTCCCCCATGTGAGGAACTAGCAACCACGTGCACTTCTGCACTTGGCTTGGCAGCCGCAAGCCGCTCTTCCTCTAATTCGAGGTGCTTGGAAACGTCGTTGAAGGTCTTGATGCTCTCATTGTGAGTGAGATGCATCTTCATTTGATCCCACCCATTTGGTAGGGAACGTATGACTGCTTGGATTTGTTGCTCATCAGTGAGCACATGACCTGCGTCCTTTAACTCCGAGATAAGGTTCGCCATATGTCGCAGATGTTTCCCCATGGAATGATCTGGACGTTTCTTATATGTATCGAACTTTATAGTTAAGGCGCGAAGTTTGGACACCGATGTGCCACCGAACTTCTCCTCTAGCTTGGACCATATGTCCATGGCTAGGTCATGTTCTCGGAAGATGCGCATTATGTCATCAGCCATACTGCTTAATAACGTAATGCGCGCTATCTTATTCTTCCGAGACCAAGCATCAAAAGCTTCCTTGTCTCTTCGGTGTTGGGCCGTAGTGCCCAACTCGGGTTCAATCATTACGTTCTTTAGAGTTTCGAGCACTTCTTGCTCCTCTAAAACGTATTGTATCTTAATGGACCAAAGTTTGTAATTATCGCCGTTGAGTTTTTCACCTTTGTTTAACTCAGCGACGATATTCTTTGAAGCGGAAGACATTTTACTTTTAAAATGCTGCAAAAGACACAAAACCGAAGGTTCGATCAAAAACATTGCATAAAAAATTCTTAAAATATAACTCCCACTTGAAATGATAATAGAATATCCCATTTGGATAGTTCTAAAATTCAAATCCCACTTGGAATTATATTATATTTGATAAGTTACTTTCGAAAAATATTGAAGGTGTTGTTCTAGAATCGAAAAGGTCTCTATGATTCCAATCAACATCTAGAACAACTTTCAATATTCCCCCATCACTTATCAAACTATAGTACTCTTATAGTACTAGCAGCGGAAAATAAGTATTTGATAAGTTACTTTCGAAAAATATTGAAGATGTTACTCTAGAATCGGAAAGGTCACTATGTTTCCAATCACCATCTAGAGTAACTTTCAATATTTCTCCCTCACTTTATCAAATGTTAGTACTCTTATAGTACTTAGCAGCGGAAAAACGTTTTTGAAAACGTATTTTTCAAAACGAATATAAAATACATTGGCTAATCTCCGTAGAGTAGAGCACAACGTCATAAGTTCATTGGCTAATCTCCGTAGAGTAGAGCACAATGACATGGCTAATCTCGCATGAAGTAGAGCATTACGGCTAATCTTCAAGGAGTAGAGCAAAATTTCATAAGTACATTGGCAAATCTCCGAAGAGTAGAGCACAATGACTTGGCTAATCTCGCATGAAGTAGAGCATTATGGCTAATCTTCAAGGAGTAGAGCCCAATGAAAACTTCATTAAAACGTTAGTCCCGTATGAACTATTCGGCACTGTAGTTAGCCCCGTATGGACTAATCTACACATTCGAGTTTGACCAAGGCCATTTGTTACCCCGTATGGGTCATCTGGCAAGTTTACAATCGACCCAGACCATTTGTCGGATTGGTCGACCAAAAACACAAAATTGGTCGACCAATTTTCGAATTCAACTTCTTCCCGGTCAGGGCCTCTGCCCTGACCCGGGCTTGGCCAAAGGCCGGCCAGGGCCTCTGCCCTGGCCGGCCAGGGGGCCTGGCCCCCTCGGCCAGGGCCGGCCAGGCCCTGGCCTCTGCCAGGGCCTGCCGGCCAGGCCACTGGCCGGGGCCAGGGCTCCTGCCCTGGCCTCGGCCAGGCCCTGGCCTGAGGCCAGGGCGCCGGCCCTGGCCTCTGCCAGGGCCGGCAGGCCGCTGGCCGGGGCCAGGGCTCCTGCCCTGGCCTCGGTCAGGCCCTGGCCTGAGGCCAGGGCGCCGGCCCTGGCCTCTGCCAGGGCCGGCCTGGCCCTGGCAGTGGCCAGGGCTCCGGCCCTGGCAGTGGCCAGGGCTCCGGCCCTGGCCTCTGCCAGGGCCGGCAGGCCGGCCAGGGCCGGCAGGCCCTTGGCCAAGGCCGGCCACTGCCGGCCCGGCCTTGGCCGGCCACTGCCGGCCTGGCCATGGCCGGTCATGGCTTGGCCATGGCCGGCCATGGTCAAGGCCTTTCGGCGTTGGCCGCCCATGGCCCCTTTGGCCATGGCCGGCCACCCCCTTTGAATGGGGTTGCCGCACTTTCTTCTCCCCCTTGATGGGGTGGTTGCCGGTGGTTATTGGCCGTAGCCAACCCCCTCCGCATGAGGAGAGGGGGTGCATGGCCTTCATGGCCCATTTGGCCATGGTGCACATGCACCAAATTTTCCTCTTACCCGATGGAAATAACTTCCATCATCTTCCTTGATGAAGCACCCGTTCGTCGAAGAAATTAGTTATCTCTTAATGGCCGTGTGCCAAAAATGAATAACGTACTACGTGAACGGTCGGTTCTTCCCGTCACGGAGAGTTCCTACCATATCCATAATGATAGGAGACCCTAACGTGAAAAGAACAACCGCTGCGTTCTCTCCGTCACGAAGCGTTCCTACTATATCCGTAATAGTAGGAGACCCATTCGTGAAAAAAAACAACGACTCGTTCGTAGTTTCGACGGGGCGGTGGATTGACCGGGGCGAACCCATATGGCTCTGATACCAATGAAGGATCCTGTCCAAAACAGAGTTAGGATCGATAACATGAAGTTTAGACTTACGCTTGCGTACGCGGCACGGTAGTCTACGAACTTCGCCTTCGGATTCGCCACGACGGATCGAGTCTACTCACGAACGGAGTAAGGCTACTAATCCCACAATCTAAATCTCTATTTTAGATTAAGAACTTGGATGGAGGGAGAGGAAATATTTCTGCAGAGCTTCGCTATGAAGAAGATGCATGCATGAATTTCATGCAAAATGTGTAAGGAAAATGGCTACCCTTGGGTCTTATTTATAGCCCCCAAGGTAGTTATTTTAGGGTAAGTTGTTCCTTTGGAACAACTTAATTAAGGTGTACCATGATACATGGCACATTATAAGCTTAAGTTGTACCATATGCATGGTACAACATAAGCTTAAGATATTCCCCCTTTATTAGCCATATGTCGCATGCACTTATGCATATATAATGCGACTTTCCCGCTCATACAGAGATCCTCTCCGCAAGGGAACAGATTCCCTTTGCACATGACTTAGTGTGCGCGACGTTCGAGGTCCGTATTCCCTCGTACATCCCCCACAAGGGTGTACAAACGTCTTCCATATCCAACAGGGCTCGGCTCGACGCACCTCCTCCTCAACAGTCCGTCGAGGCGCCTTTCCGGAGGTACTGCCTCGGCTCCGAGCGGCTCCACGACGGATCAGCTCATCAACATCACGGACGAACTCGCGGCCTGCCATCCCTGCAAAGGAGACCGAAATCAGGATGAGTCATAGGGCGATCCGAGGATGAAAAAGCGACCTACCCGGAGACCACAAGACAGCCTTCAGGAGTAGGTCGTCCAACAAAGACCAGATGGACTTCGATTCCAAAGGAAGAGCCAACAGCAGCGCAGCGGCTGCCCGGTCGACGTCTGAGAGAGCTAATGACGGGCGAGGATGGACAGAACCGCCCCAGCTTGTTAGAATCTGGGCATCACCCAAGAAGACCACAAAGACATAATCCGAGCTCCAATCCCCCGACCAGCGGGGTAGCCCGATCAGACATTCCCTCCTCGAACGGGCTCGGAGGTGCAGCCATGACCCCGGCCCGACCGACTGGATCTGGTAAAAATGGAAGAGAAGGGGGAGGGACGGATCCAGGCCGCGGGTGCAGCAGAGCGTGGCGAAACCCGTCAGTACCGCAATCGAGCAAGGGGTAAACTGACAAAGCGGCACCATGAGATACTCCATGACCTGGATAAGGAAGGGATTGAGCGGGAAGCGAAGACCCAGGTGAAACATTTCGACGTAGACGCCGACTTCATTGCTCCTCGGAAGGCAAATCCGCTCGTCGATGAATGGAACTCGGACATCGTACGGGAAGCAGAGATACCTTTCCCGGATCTCCGAGACCACCGAAGGAGCAGTCCTCGACGGCGTACGGAGGATGACCGGGGGCACGTTAAGACGCACGGCAGCCGACGCCACGTCATCGCATGCGTAGTCTGGGAATAGCTTCCCCTTCCCCTTATCTTGGAGGGGATGACTCCCGGGAGAGGAACCTGATCCCACTGGCTGGGGCTTACTCCGCTTGGACTCTGGAGAATCCCTCGACCCTCGGCCAGAACCGCCTATCCTAAGAGCAGCCATAATACGAGAGCGAGAAAGAAATTACCTTTTAGCTAGGTTGAAGGAGGCGAAGAAGCGAAGGCGACGGGAGAATCCGAGGTGTAGAAAGCCTAGAGCAATGGGAAGAGCAAGAAAGGAGAGGAGATCAACGCAGCCGGGGATCTTATATATCGGACGCAGGGACGAATTCGAAGCGCCTGACAATAACGCGTGGCAAGACTCGAAGAACCGGCGGCGTTTCGAAATCGGCGCCAGGGGAAGTCCAATCGATCCGCCTCATCATGACCTACATTTATGACCACGCCTCGATTGAAGCGCCACTCGGAATCCCAGGAGGCACATCGGTCGATCCGAGCAAGCCAAGGCTGATCGACCCCACCAAGGGCGGCTCACGAACCCCTCAGCTTCTCAACTAAAGACAACCCCACGAATGGTGGGGATAGGCTTACAGCCACGCGTGGCAGCATCAGAAGAACGACGGCGCTTCGGAGCCCGCGCTTTAAAAATATCGAGCGGGCCAACTCATGATGACGACTAATAAATGAGTCGGCATCGACTGGCGAGCTTGTCAAAATCGGCAGAAGTCACATCGGCCGAGCCGAACCGGCCGAGGCCGATCAAACCGACCGATGGGGGCAATTGTTACGCCTATTTGACCAAGGCCCAAAAGACACGAGCCCAGGAGCCCATCTGCATCCTCAAGCCCATTCAACAAAGGCCCTATAAGGGATCTTCTCGAATGTCGATCCGACCCGGCCCCGATAACCCGCCGGTCACTCGCCCACTCCTGCGAAAACAGCTCCACCAGACGCGCGACCACTAAATGGCGGTAATGGGGAGGTGCTGGCATGGCGAAGAGAGCGGCGGCGAGGGGGCGGATTGATGGGGCACGATCGAGGGCGGGCGTGGGACGTGGGCCAGAGGCAATCACGTTGGGAGCTCTACAAAAGGGCTAGGAAGACGACGAAGAAAGGGACGTCATCTCAGGTATCTAAAACCTAAGGTACTCCATCAATGACCTAGCTCCCCCATCCTATCTCCTTCATCCCCCGCTCGCGCCGTGAGACGCCGTTCCGATCTCCTCACGAGTCGAACCGTCTCCGCCGGGCCTCCTCTTTCAGATCTTTATCTGACTTAGGCATCGGAGGGGATTTGGCCGGAACCTAGGTCCGGCCCCCTGACGAGCGTTCTCGTCTACGCAGGTGGACAGCTGATCAACGGGCCGAGGCTCCCCCTCGCCCCTCTCCAACCTCACAGTCAACTGGACGAGTGAGGCTTACCCTCACCGTCCGTCAGGCGAGGCTGAGCGCATCCTACCGAGGCTGAGCGCCTTAACTGGGTCCGAGGCTTCCCCTCGCCCTCCGCCGACCGTGTCTCTAGCTGGACGACCGAGGCTACCCCTCGTCTTCCTTCCTCCGAGGCCGTGCTCGTCCGACCGAGGCCGAGCGTCTCAACCTGGGCCGAGGCTTCCCCTCGTCCCATCTGCACCGATTCGAAGCCCCCGAGGGACCCAAGCGGGCCCCTTGACCACGTTGACCGGGTTGTCCACGGTCAACGCTCTGTAGTGAAAAAACACTCTGAAACAGAGGCTAAGGGTTTCCTAGCCTCAACCCTTTTCCAAATCTGTTTATCGTTCATAACAATAACACCTTTTTTGGGACCGAATTTTTAAAAAACCAATAAATAAATAATGATTCCTACCGTACGATCAACACAAGCATCCTCCTGAGCGCGCGCCAGCACCGAACGATCTTCCAAACATACTCGAATCCAATTGCCAATAATAACGCGCCACGTGTAAAGCTATTAGAAAATTGGCCAGAAACCAGAGACTTTTGCTTCACCCAGCCGAGGCGTCGACGTCACCAAAACACATATTACGAAAATACCACACCCTGAGGTAGCCGCAATTATTCCCGAATGTACCCCTCTCGTTCCCACCATGGCTTGTTGGTAATTACGTAAATAACGCCAAATGAACGTGGGTTTGTTAAAAGTAAGTACCGCAGAAGACGACAAAATATCCGCTCGGCACCGCACATTTCATGCATATTAATTTTATCCCCAACCATCAAACAAACTAGATCTGACCACGAACCGACCACGAGAGATTTTCCAACGTGGGCCCCACGCGGGTTTACCGTCGGGTATACCACTATACAAGTCCAACACGAAAATTACCGCACCCGAACCCTAACGTTTGACCTGAAACTGGGACCAGATGGGGCCCACGCCTGATTTACCCTGTGTATCGCCGCGTGGGGTTGTCAGATATGTGGGTGGCGAACAGCCTTTTTGTCTTCACTCCCGCGTGCTTTCCATGTGAGCTCACACTGTCGCTCCGTCTCTTTATTAGATCTCCCGCCGATAAAACGCCTTCATTGATCGCCGCCTCTCTTTCCCTCTGTTTCTCCTGCATCTCTCACTCTCTCTTCCATCGAAACCCTAACCCTAGAAACGAGGCCGTGATCCCTAATTAGTAGCTGTTGGTGGTAGTCTGAAATGTGATTGCGGCCGCTGGCGGTGGGTTGGCCGCAGGGAAGTGAGATGGCGGCGATGGAGGTCGGCCGTTTGAACGCGTTCTTCACTATCGGAGTGCTTGCATTCGTTTTATGCTCGTCGATCGTTGAGCTTTGTGAGGCGAATCGGGTTCCGGACAAGTTTATTATAGGTCGGTTAGATTTTTTGCTTTATTGTTTGTTGAGATTTTGAGGTCTTAAGTTGCGATCGCCGCCGTTGAGGTGGTGATTGGAGTTTTGGAGCTAGGCATTGCCGTTGGCTTATGGGGCGAGAGAGAGATGCATGCGTTTTTTTGTCTGGAAATTTCTGAGTAATTTGAATGTTTGGTGTTCCCCTTTGGAAGGTGTTTATGGGTTTTTAGATTTCGGACAAAATCCTTCCTTTTATGTTACTCTGCAAGCATTTGGGCAATTTAGACTGTTTTTCTTACAAATTCTTTCTAAGTTTGAGTCTATGTGTTTTCTCTTCATTTTTGGTATGTGATTTAATTTGGCATGTCAACGTAAATGAGCGATCTTCAATTACCGATCTCAAGAAGTTGCCGTTTTTGAAAAATTTGGGTGTTCAATTTTCTTTCTTTCCTTTTTCCTTTATTATCTAGATGAAAATGATTATAACATCGAGACGTCTTTTTCCGTTTTGTGGGTGGATTAAATGCAAAATGAGATACTTTGGCGCCATTTCTTCTTCCACGGGAGGCCATAGCTTGGAATTTTTGGGCGTTTAATTCATATGTTTTCTTTGCCTGCGACGAGTTATTTAATTAGATCTGCAAATGAGCTAAATTTCTCTTTTCCTTTTCTTGTTCTGTAAATGAAGGGGGGCGAAATTTTGCACCATTGGAGAATGGATTACTAAAGTTCACTCCGGTGGCGTCAGGCCCTGTTGCGATGGCTCCTGATTCGAAGTTCCCGCTGATTTTGGCAGCAAAGAGGACGAAAAGGCCTGATGTTCTCAACAAGTTAAGGATTTACGTCGGAGGCTGGGATATTACCAACAAGCATTACTGGGCCGTGAGTCACTGGAAATCTCCCACATTTTAAATGTTTCATTTGATATGCATTACAATATAGAAATGTTAAAGGGGTGTTCCTCTGTTATTGATTTCCAAATTGATGGAGTATTTACCATTTAGTTGATTTTTTTTTCACTGGGGTTTATTTGATTGCTGTTAGTATGAAAGCACAGGAGGTGCCATTCGATTGCAAATTGGGTGACATGATCCTAAATATCTTGAGTGATTCTCTCTTAATCATTAAATTTTGATACAAAATATCTTGAATGACTTTATTTTATTTTCTTTGTTAATGGAAAATGCGGAGAATGGGCAGGAAACAATTCAGACTAGCCATTCTTTGTTATGGCTGAAAATGTTCCAAATTGAGTGTAGCAAAGCGAAATGAATGTGTCTTCTCTTTTGAAAAATTGTATTAAATCTTTTTTTATTTAGGTACAGCCAGCATGCTGTTTAAATAAAATGTCCAATGAGTTACATACCGTAAGGGCTGGTAAGGGGGTCTGTCATTGGTTGACGGATGTGTTGCGGCCAACAGTAAAGTGGGCTGACTCGGACAGCTAAGGTGGTGTGGGTTCTCGTCAGCTGGTACGGTCGAGCCTGCGTGGAGGGTAGCTCGGGTTTGAATGGATGCGGCCGAGCTACCGAAGCGAGGACCGACCAAGCTCAGAGGTGATCCGAGCTACTTAGGGGGTTATTTGTCGAGATATCTGCAACACAGATAATCGTTAGAGGGGTCGGATCTGGGTTCCGACCCAAATCCCATTTGATTCTTAAGTTAGTAGGGGCTTAAGGACTCGGGATAGCGCGATCGACCTAAGGGAGATCGTCCGTAGAGCTATCACACCGATCGAAGGAGGAAGAAATATCTTGGGAAAAGTAAATTGTAGAAGTTGTCAGAGTACATTGTATTTAATATCTCTGGAGTGTCCCCTGTTCTTTTGAGGTTTAGTCCTCTTATAGGTGGAGATGTCCCTTCAGTACCGTTGGTGAGTAACCACTTTGCCATGATAGTGACGCGTTCGTCCCTTGAATTTAGGCAGAACGGATGTCCACCCACTATGCCATTTCTGAGTCCATTTATTAACCTCTTAAGATGTGGGAGTCCAACGGGGATAACATGAACTGCCTTTGACCTAGCGAACGACATGACATCTACATGGGTTCCATGGGCTTGATGGGCCGCCTTGCCTTTCTTATCAGGCTTCGCCTACATGGGTATCAATACCTTTCCCGCCTTCGGGAAGCCAGCCCATTGCTATAACAATGACCCCCATCGCTTCGGCTCAGACGAAGCGTCGATTGAGGTCGAGTGATGCGATACCTCATTAATTGGGCATGACAGTCGAATCGAGAACACTCAATCATAATTATCAAAAACTCCGCTCTACTGATTCGGCCGTTACACCGGCCTCAGGCTCGGAATACGTATATCCATAGATTGATGACGCATGTTTTTAGACCGAGGGTCTGTTTTGATCATGATTGAACATCTCACCTTATAAATAAGGAAATGAGGGGAAAGCAAAGCAATTTTATGGCTTAACCTATCAGAGAAAGAAATCCCCTGTTTCTTCATTTCTCTTCGCTCAATCTTCGACATGGCTACTTATTCGGCATCAGGAATTGATGAGTAATGAGAGGAGATGGAGAAGGCCCAGGCTGCTTTATCTCAGGTGAAAAGTCGGTCAGTCGTGGCTGATACACCGACTGACAATAATCATCCAACACCATCTATAGAAGAGGGGGGGCGTGGCGCTGATTCATGTCGATACTGAGGCCCCATCGTGTCGCAGGGGCAATGAGACAACGACTACACATAACGTGGTTGCCAACATAGCCTCGAAAGTATCGAGCGCTCAACTTCAGTCCATTCAAAAAAATATGTTCGATACCCTTATCTGGTTCGGATCCCTCTACCGACTGAAGGAGTTTGTTGGCCCGTGGAATGCGAGGTAGGCGTGTACATCAAATCCTTCAAGCGCGGGCTTTGCTTTTCGATGCATCCGTTTATTCTTGAAGTATTGAACGCGCTGAGACTTTTCTTTTGCCAACTGATGCCTAATTCTGTGGGTAATTTGCTCGGCTTCATTTTGTTATGCATGGCGATTGAGGTGGAACAGAGTTTGAGGTTGTTTATTAATTTTTTAAAGTGAAACCTTACCAAGGCTCCGTGTGGTATTGCATCACCGCTAAGAGAGACAGACATTTAATCAAAAGCCTTCATTCCTCTAATTAGGGATGGAAATACCAATTTGTGTTTTAAGTTTTTTCCGGCACATCTGTTTTCCTCACAAACTGGATGAATCTGACCCTTGCGGCTAATGAAGAATTACACCTTTCCAAAGGGGAGTTGAAAACTGTTGATGAGTTTGCTCAAACTGCCCGAGGAGCTTAGGATGGTAGCAACTCTTTTCGATACGAAGACTTTGCTGAAGACTATGTGGACGGAAGGTAGGGTATTTTCTCTTCGTCAATTTTACATTTCCTTTTTTCTTGATTTTCTCCTTCTATTGCAGGGATGAAAGGGCAAGAATATCAAGAAGATCACAAGAAGATCCCGAGCTCCAGTCTGTGTTTCATGCTTCTCTTCGGGAAGTTAGAGGGAGTTTGTCGTCCCATCGGGCGACTCATCATGACGAATACGCAACCAAATCAGTGGTAGGATCGTCGTCAGCAACCACAAAGATCTACAATAAAATACGAGTTCAAAAGAGGAAAAAATTGAATCACTCTGCAGAGATTGTGAAGGCCAATGAAAAGAAGAAGAATGGAGGCCAGGTCGCGATCTTGAGTTCACTCTCGGTGGTCCCAAAAATTCCTCAAGTGAGCCAGGGTCTGAAGAAGAGAAAGCTTCGGACCATGGCTGAGGCTGAAAAAACAAAGATTAACGGGAGAGAGTGTGGATGTGAGGATCCATCCGGCGGGGATGACACTATGGCTCTAGATGTGGTTTCTAAGCGAGCCCGAGCCCCACCCCTCAGATGAACTTTTGACGGGTTCGCAATCGGCTCAGTGACCATGCCTTCGCAATTGGGGGGCCTCTTACCTCAGGAGGCACTGGCCGATGATATCCCTTAGGAGTTTAGGTCGATCTTCTTGGAGGATAGGTCGTCTCAAGCTCCGGTAGGATGTCCCGGATAAGGGTCACACTATCATATGGGTGAGGACGAGTCTATGTTCTTGTGTTGTAGGACCGCTTCTCGATTTATTGAGAATTTGACTCTTCCTCGAGACATGGCTATCTTGGCAAGAGTCGACCATGAAAGGTTGGCCATTCTGGTGGTTCAACAAATTCTCCAAATAAGCAATATCTTTCCTTTCTAATTCATATGGAGTACCGGATTTAATTCTATTTTTGCTCGCAGACAGCTATAACGGTTGTTGGGTTATGTCGGCGCTCATTGGCAGTGGCCAATTATGAAGCCAATTTGGCTTATAGAAA
Organism: Scilla litardierei; assembly: GCA_030789695.1. NCBI lineage: Eukaryota > Viridiplantae > Streptophyta > Magnoliopsida > Asparagales > Asparagaceae > Scilla > Scilla litardierei. The sequence continues at coordinate 87,992,222 of CM061141.1, read as the reverse complement.
TGAATAGATGGCTGTTGCCTAGAAAGTCATTGACGTGGCAAGTGCGAAGTTGAAGAAATCTAAACTTTGCCATATCGAGCTCATCTCCCGTGTGAAAGAGGTCGAACGAGAATTAGTTGAAGTGAAGGCGAGAGCTGAAGACAAGGTAACTCTCAAAAGGCATTTTGAAGGGCGGCTAGCCGAGGAGACCGCCTTGAGGAAACAAACTGAAGAACGGTTGCTTGATAAGGAGATTGAGTGGGAGACCAATGAAGCTGAGCTTCAAGTCCAGTTGCTCGTTGCCCTGGGTAAGCTCGACCATTTTAAAGATGTTGAGAGATCGTCATCGCAGATCACCGAAGAAGCGAGATCGAAAATCGCTTGGGAGGCTATAGAAGAATATAAAGAGAGCCTCGACGACGTAATGACACTATTTGAGGCTGGTTTCAAACACTGTCGATTGTAAATCGAGCGTAAATTCCATACGTCGGGGCTTGATTTTGATCGGCTGACATTGTGGTCAGATGATGAACTCGAAAGGAAGGACGATATCGCCGTGGTTGTGGAGAAGGTCCCTGCTTTGAATGAGGAATCAACATCCTTGGGGGGATCATTCACAAGATTCTGCCGCTCCATGAGCATGCTACTTTGTATTTGGACTTATGGTTCCCATATTTGAAATTTGAAAACTTAAATTTGAAATAGAAAATAGCTGTTTTGGGTTCAGGGTACCTTGTTATTTTGCAAAGTATTTTGCAAAGTGAGGTGGTGTTTGCTTGCCCCCTTAACTGGTCAGACTTACACATGTGGAGAATGCGTGGGGTGAGCTGTTGAATAACAAATGTATACTATCATGTATTTAGGTCAGCTCTCGAAGAAGATGCCCCCTTAAATTGTACAGCTGATTGTCTCACGAGGGTGCAAAATTGGTCATTCCTGATCGCATAGCTTGGTTGGCCCGCGAAAGTAAAGTTATCCCCGATCGTGTAGCTCGGTCGGCCCGTGAAGGGTTGGCTTCTCTGTTTGTGTAGCCGAGTGGTCCACGAGGGTAAAGTCATCACCGATCGTGTAGCTGGTCGGCCCGCAAAGGATTGACTCCTTCGTTCGTGTATTTGAGCGGCCCGCGAGGGTAAAGTCATCCCCGATTGTGTAGCTCAGTTGGCCGCGAAGGATTGGCCCCTCCGATCGTGCAGCCGAGCGGCTCGCGAGGGTAAAATCATCTCCGATCGTGTAGCTCGGTCGGCTCGCGAAGGGTTGGCCACTCTGTTTGTGTAGTTGAGCGGCCCCCGAGGGTAAGGTTGGCTGTTGATTGCATGACTCAGTCGTCCTTCGAAGGAGTGATTCTTCGCCCTTATAACCTAATGACGGGTTTAAGTGTAGGTTGATTGCTGCTCTTTTACTCCACTGTAGAGTTGGTCGACCTGCCATGGGTCGACTCCTCGTTCATATAGCCTCGCGATCGATGTGTGTATGAGTAACGTGGACCTATGTGCTTGGAAAAAATTGGATGTTCACCCGGCATATTAATCACACACATGATTGAAATTTAAACAAAACTTTTTTTCATTGATTGGTGATGAAAATTTCAATAATAGAACAGCGTACTTGTGTTTATTTCATGCAAGAAACGTCGCCTCGTACTTCATGCCCTTTCCGACTGCAGGGCCTTTATGGACAGCTTTAGGGAACAACTTTGGTGACAGATGAGTTAGACATGGGCCCCTTGTCCTTCGGCTTAGAGGTCCCCTCCTTTGCCGGTGTGTCATCAACGAACTTCTTCAGATGGCCCCGCTTGATCAGTGCTTCAATGTTTTTCTTCAACGTGAAGCCGTCATCTGTATCGTGGCCGCTGTCATTGTGATACCTGTAAAATTTGAGATCATCCCTCTTTTCATACCTGCGCTTCTGTTTTGGGGAAGGTCGATCAAAGAGTCCTTCTCTCTTGGCATAAGCTAGAACTTCTGCTCTGGTTGCATTTAGCTTGGTGAAGAATTCGTTAATTGGAGGTACGTGACTTCGGGGGCTCCTGTCGTGTTGCTTTCGGTCCCGAGGTTCTCGACGTGGGCTGTCTCATGGTCAGGTCTCTCGTCTTGTTTCTCCATGGCGCTCGAAAGAGTTCTTGGCGGCGAGTACTTCCGAGATCATGAATCGGTCCGCCCTACCGAGCAGATGTTCAAGGTTGCTCGGCGGGGACTGATGTAAAGATTTCAACAAATCTTCACAATGAATACCCTGAGTGAGAGCCGCGATGGCTGTGTCGTCAGTGGCACCTTCGACATGTAGCCTCTCATTATTGAGGCGTTTGATGAAGTCTCGCAGCGTTTCCCTCTCCCCATTCCCAGAGAGAACAAGTGAGCTGCCTTTCGCTTCTGCCTTCGTTTAGCCATGAACTGTCGACAAAAGGCTTGTGACAAGTTTTTGAAGGATATGATGCTGCGATCGGGTAGTCCGCTATACTACTCATTCGCTGCCTTGATTATGGTGGTATGAAAGGCACAACATAGGTATGGGTCGTCGGCTTCATGTAGCTCCATTACACTTTGATATCTGCAGACGTATTTTCATGGATCGTCCGTACCATCATACAACTTCAAGGACGGTATCTTGAACTTTGGCAGTCGAGGAGCCGAAGTGATGTTCTCCTTCAAAGGAGTTTGTTCACGAAGAGCAGGGATAACTGGAAGTTTCTTCCTCCCGAAGGTGAGTCTTTCGGCAGGTAGAGGCACTGGAAGAATTGACAGGGCTCCCCTCAAGCGATTGTGAGAGTTTTGAGGTGGGCTTCCTTCCCGACCCTTCCGTTTGTGCCCAGTCGTGGGCCTTGTAGGGCTGCGGCTGTGATCCTGAGTGCGGCGTTCTCTTACTTGTTTGACACCGCTACGAGTAGCTCGCCTGTTGTTGGAGGGTCTAGGCCTAATGACCGCCCGGATGAGCGGTTATTGTTGCACCCCCTTCGGTCGCTGTGACCTCCATTGTTGTTGCCGACTTCGGTTCGTCATGCGGGAGTGACATAGTGTATATGGTTGGCCTGTTGCTCAGGGTTCGGCTCCACACCCCTCTGGCTTCTTGGCGTAAACCGTGCTCGCATAGGGGTTTGCGTTGGATTGGGGGTGGTTGCGCCACGGCCACATGAAGTGGTTACTGGGTGAGTTGTTTAATGTCAGCAGTCAATGTAGCAAGGTTGTCATTGATTGTCTCAGTGAATTTGTCAAACCGCTCTTGAGAGACCCGTTATACGCTTGGTACCCCTTCCGACGAAGATCCAGCATCATCTTCGACGTATGAGGCATCCTTGTTCATGCCAAGGACAGGTCCAGTAATGGCTGTTGACGAACGAGCTTGAAAACGGAACTTGGTTTTGTTCATGAACAAAATCCATGTTCAAGCTCTGTTTGTTTACTAACCGAGCTCTAAAAAACATGTTCAAGCTTGTTTGTTAAGCTTACCGAACGAACGTAAACGAACGTAAACGAACATAGTATTTATCTAAATGCAATACAATGTAAGAACCCAATATTCCAACAATTCCACTATCAATATATTATAATGAACACTTAACGAGCTTGTTCATGAACATCACATCACGAGCTTGTTCACGAACAGTTAACGAGGTTGTTCATGAACATAAATGAACGAGCACAGTTATGTTCAAGCTCTATTCGTTTTCTAACCGAGCTTTAAAAATCAGTTCAAACTTGTCATTAAGCTTCCCGAACGAACGTAAACGAACATGTACCGAGCTTGTTCACGAGTAGTTCGTCGAACGTTCTTTTCGTCAATAGCCATAACGGCGCCAACTGTATGGGTTCCGCCAACCGTAAAGTGGGCTGACTCAGATAGCTAAGTTGTGGGTCTTTGTCAGCTGGTACGATTGAGCCCTGCATGGAGGGTAGCTCGAGTTTGGATGGATGCGGCTGAGCTACCGAAGCGAAGACCAACGTAGCTCCGAAGTGATCCGAGCTAATTAATGGGTTATCTGTCAAGATATCTGCAACACAAATAATCGTTAGGGGGGTCGGATCTGTGTTCCGATCCAAATCACATCTGATGCTTAAGTTAGTAGGAAACTTAAGGAGGCGCGGGATAACAGGATCGACCTAAGGGAGATCGCCCGTAGAGCTATCACACCGAGCGAAGGTGGAAGAAATATCTTGTCGAAAGTAAAGAGTAGAAGTTGTCAGAGTACCTTGTACTTAGTATCTCTGAAGTGTCACTTGTTCTTTTGAGGTTTAGTCCTCTTATAGGTGGAGATGTCCCTTCAGTGCCCGTTGGTGAGTAACCACTTTGCCATAATAGTGGCACGTTCGTCGCTTGAATTTAGGCATAATGGATGTCCGCCCATCGTGCCATTTCTGAGCCCATTTATTAACATCTTCCTTAAGACGTGGGAGTCCAACGGGCATAACATCAACTTCAATTGCCTTTGACCAAGCAAACGGCATGACATCTACATGGGTTCCATGGGCTTGATGGGCTGCCTTGCCTTTCTTAGCAGGCTTCACCTACATGGGTATCAATACCTTTTCCTCCTTCGGGAGCCGGCCCATTGCTATAACAGTCATGATAGCCAAAATTGTTGGTCTTTGGGTAAAGAATCAGCTTCTAAACACTGGATAGATTAGCTAGCAATAGCATATATTTAGGTGTGATACTGATGAATGTTAGTTGCTTCTGGAAAACCATCTATATGGAAGCGTGACATCTGACTGTAAATTATACCAAGAGCTTGAATTGAAATCAAGGCCTAACTCCTAGCACACGACGCAACTACCTTCAATTTGTTTTTGCTTGGCCATAGCTTCTTTCAACATTAGTTTTAAACTTCATTTACCCACAGTCCATATATAAATGTGTGTTCCCTTTTTTCTTTTTCTTTTTGCGAAAAATGATGGGTCAACTGTCCCAGCCAAACTTAATAAACACGAGGTTGTCCAAAAGAATAAAGATTGCTTTCCCGAACAAATGAATGCAGTCACAATAGTAACGGCCACCAGAAACATTAACAGTCATCATCTTGGGTGTGTGCAGACAAAGCCTAGAGATTTATTAAAAAAATAAACTCCCAAACAGATTATGCAAGCTGCTCAAAGTACAAAAAGAAAAGAAAAAGTGCAGAACATAAGAGTTAGTCTACATCAAGAATAATTTTTTTTAATTAATAGTTCTGAACGAGGCCTATAGATATGATTGCATGGAATTTGTATTTGGAGTTGGCGTGGAAAATAATGGCTGAAGAGTGGCTAGTGATTTTTTTTAAAGATTTGCCTTAGAGAACCTGGTTTATTAATTAACAACATGCTCTTGACCATGTCAAAGCTTCCTTAATGGGTCACAAATATAAATTGGTCGTCAGCGTACTTATGTAAATATGCATCATGAGCAATTCACGATATTGCAAGAGAGAAGTGGAAGTGACTACTCATAATGCATTTGCATCTTACGAAAAGCAACAGAATAGTTTTTTATCTGTCTTCAACTTCATGTATATATAACCGAAACAGTTGCTTACACAAACCTTGGACTATTTATATCTTTCAAATATGGGTTGCCATTACTTCCCCTCTTGCTTTGTAATGCTTGGATAAAAGATGTGCCTTAGATTGTTCAAACTTCAAACCATATGATACAAATGGTTTTATGTTCTGCAATACTAGTACCATGTAGAGTTATCAAGTGAATCGAACATTGTCCTTATTATATATCTATCACTTGTTTTGCAGTCTGTTGGATTCACTGGAGCTGCTGGGTTTATTCTTGCAATATTGTGGTTTGTTTCCTTTGGGATAGCTTTATGCTCGCATCCCTGTTGCAGATGGCATCTTGGCATCAAGGACAAAGGCTCACGCCGCACACAAAATATTTGGCTTATGCTATTACTGGTGTTTACATGTGCTGCATCGTAATAATCATAAACTCAACTCTGTTTCATTTTGAAGTTGTTATTGATTTAGTACATATACTCATATACTCATGTCTGCTAATGTTTCTTCCATGGTTTGAGGTATCGGCCGAAACCCTAGGGTTTTGGCTGTTTCGTCCCGGTATCGGAGGAGAACGGGACGAAACCGGAGGAAAGGTTCCGGTTTCGGCCGGAACGTTGGCGTTCCGGCCGGTTTCGGCCGAAACCGGCCGGAACGCCAATGTTCCGACCGAAACTGGCAAAAAGAAGATGAAAAAACAGAAAAAAAATGAAGAACTGTAAAAAAGAAGAAGAAAAACAGAAAAAAATGAAGAACTGTCAAAAAGAAGAAGAAAAAACAGAAAAAAAGAGGAAGACTAACAAAAAAATGAAGAAAAATAAAAAAAAGAAGAATAACAAGAAAAAGAAGAGGAAGAAGAAGAGTAAGAGAGAAGTTACTTGAACTTACCTCGATTCGCCGCCTTTGCCTTCACCTACGTCCTATCTTTGCCTCCGAATACCTCGGATTTCACCGCCGCCTCCTCCGAATGCCTCTGATCTCGCCGCGTCCTTTGTATGATCTCTAGGTTGAAATGAGAGGATGCGGTTGAAGCACGAGAGATACTGATGTAAATATCTGCTATTCACATTGCAAATTTTGCTAAACATAGTTTTGGATTTTACCAGTTTGCCATTCTCAACATTTTAATAGGAAACTAGTAAATAAATGCAATATTTTTAGCAAAATGTGGAGTGAGAGTAGCATCACTAAGTGGAGTGGAGTCTCCACTAATACCTGCTGCGCACACTACACATTTTGCAAAACAATATTGCACTCCACCTTGCTACACATACTACACATTTTGTTAAAAACTTAAAATATTGCATTACACTAGTGTTTTGCACATTTATTTACATTTATTTACATTTATTTATAAAATCCAGGAACTTACAGAAAAATTAATGTATATAATGTATACAGTATATAAATTTTTAATGTATCTCCGAAACCGAAAAGATACCCGAAACGATACCCGAAACGAAACTACCGAAACTCCCGAAACTCCCGATACGGACGAAACCGAAACTTGCTTCCGAAACCACCGAAACAGGCGATACCGATACCGAAACCTAAATTTTGGGAAGAGCGATACCGAGACCGAAACCGAGACCTAAGACCTTGGTTTCTTTTATGGTTTTGCACAGTGCATGCTAATTCCTAGTTGAAAATTTGTTTTGGGTTGTCTCTTAATTGATAAAATAGACGGGTTTTGAGTCTCAACCCGCTTACCGCCAAAAAAGAAGAAAAAATTGGTTTTGTTTTTCCAAATATTTCATGGTGGCTGGATGTTATTTACAAAGGTGACGTTTCATTTGAGGGTTATGTCAGCAAAATGATGAGAATAGAATAAAGTATGTTATTTTTTCTTTTAGATCTTTCCGGTGACATCCACAAAATTCAATCAGGGACTCCCACTTAAGATAGCAGTTTTTAAATCGCCAACCCCCCCCCCCCCCCCCCCCCCCCCCCACAACACACACACACACACACACAAAGAAGAAGAAGAAAAAGAAAAAAAGAAGAAGAAAAAGCAACAACATACACACATACAACAACATACACACACAAATCCACCCAAATCCACCCAAAACAACAATTTAAATAAAATAAATAAAAAATGCTGAAGGTGTGTTCCTTTCGTAATGCTGTGCCTGCCAGTGTCTATGTTAGCTGCTTGTGACCCCTTGAGCACAAAATCCTTTGTAATACCTTAGACACATGAGCTGTTGCATTTTAGTGTTATATAATGTAAGCATATAACACATGTTTACCTTAGGAAGCATTCCGACGGCCTTATTTCCAGGTCTTACAGGAACCATGAATCAGTGTGAAGTATACCCATAATTTGTGTTTCCTACCCTGCAGTCCTGCTGTGCTTCTTAATCACACTATGTATCAGAAAATGCATTAGCATATGGACCTAATAAACTTGTGTTTAATTTATTTTTTCATCTTTTAAATACTAAAGTTTTATTCCTTTTACTTTTGATTCATCCAGAACTGGGTGTATTCTTCTCTCGGTTGGGCAGGATGATTTTCATGACGAAGTGCTGGATACCTTAAGCTTTGTTGTCAATCAGTCAGATTTCACAGTTCAGATCCTAAGGAATGTTACAGATTTTCTGAACTTTGCAAAGACAATAAATGTGGAAGAGGTTTATCTTCCATCAGATGTTCAGACAGAAATTGACAGGCTGAATGTAGATTTGAACAGTGCAGCTAATACACTATCTGAGAAAACAAATGAAAATTCACAAAAAATTCAAAGCGTCATTGATAATGTGTATGCTACTATACCTTACTATTTAAAAAGTTAGCTTATTTTATTCTAGCATTGCACTTACACCTTCTCTACTTTGGTAGGAGGTGTGCATTGATTGTGGTAGCGGCGGTGATGCTTGTGCTTGCGATACTGGGTTTTTGTATGTATTATAGACTCCTTCTGGTGCATTGCCTTCTTTTTTGCTTTTCTCTTTATCTGACTTAGTATTGGCATATTTGTTTACAGTGCTTTCCATTCTTGGATACAAACATGCGATGTATATGTAAGTCGAAGGTTCCTGTTAATTCTCGGTAAAATAACAGTTTGATTAGGGTTTACATTCTCTTTTTAGAAGGATTTCATTGTGAAGTAATTTTTATGTGCTGTTGCAGATTCATTATGAGTGGGTGGTTACTTGTGGCTGTTACATTTGCTCTCTGTGGAGGTTTTGTTATCCTCAACAAGTAAGTCAACACCACAAAATTGGTTGAGGAGTGTGATGTTTGTACATGAAAGAAGTTGGGGAAAGTCTATATAACCTATTAGTATAGCATGTGTTGATTATTGAGGCTGATCTTTGCATTCTGTGCCCAGGTTTCTTCCAAATTAATATTCCAGCGGAACCTGTTTTGGTTACATGTAACATGTTTCTTGTATTCTTTATTGCAACAACCCATTCAAATACTGATATCTACAGCAGCTTATAATTGAAAATATTCCATGCCACTGCACTATTAATTAGCACATGAAAAGAGGAAAATACTTGAAAATTTTGATTTCACCCACATCATTATGATAATGTTTTAATTGGCGTTAGTTAGGGCACGTTGACGGAGCCACCGTATTACACGAAGGCGCCTAGGTTTTGCATATATATTGGCCCATTGGGATTTTGGTTGGGGAGGGGGACTGATGTTTTCACTGTCATTGTCATCGACTAGGGAGCACAGACACCGGTGTGGTCATGTGTACTGATACAGACACAATACTTCAAATCTGTGAAGGGCAGAATATTGGATAGGGCTAGTATTATAATATTTTAATATATACACATAATATCAAAAAAATACATAAAAGGTGATATCAAATAATATAATTTTTAAATTCATGATTTAGATTAGTTCTAAGAAGCATAGACATGGACATGTGATATAAACACGATGAAGCATGAACTTGGACATGTGATATAAACACGACACTGCCACATGAATGCGACAACAATACCTTGGAATGTAGGATACGTTGACACGATGACATGGCTTTAAATATGTCTAAACATGAGATAATATGTGCATATATACACTTATATATCCATGTATGCAAAAGTATAGAGACATTTATAATCATATATTACATATACTGATTACAACCTATCACACATGTTCATGACTTAGAGAAAAAATAGTCATTTGCTCTTCAACTTTCTATATTGTTGCTTAATATATCTTGATTGATTATCAAAATATGCTTAAACTCATATAATTTTAAACACTTCTACTGCCTTTTCCATTGATGTTTAATCTTTCATATAAGAATACAATTAAATAAATATTTCAAGTATATGAGAACATTTTATGCGAAGAAGTGTAAGAGTCACATAAACATGTCTCCAATGCTTTTGCAAAGTGTTCAGGGCTAGAAAAATATAGTAAAAAATTAACTACTCATTGAAAGTATCAGATACATATCCAAGATACGTATCCAAGGATTGTGTAAGAAAGTGTTGGTGTCCGGTGCGAATATGATCCCATGATAGAAGTACCCGTGATATGTGAGGTTGCTGTCATCGGCCATTGTTGCAGCTACATTCGCTCAGCCACATTCACCCACAGCAGCCTACCCCCTCCCTTAGAGAAACAAGGCCGGAAAGAAGTTTGAATTTCGACCCTAACCCTTTTATAATATGTGTGGGTCGAAACTGGTTTAAGTATAGAACCTGTTTCCATTGCTATTCTATTATATAGATGTTAGGGGTTCCCTTTCTCTTTTCCCAAGTGGAGGCGTACCAACGACGAACAACTAAGACAAATTTTACGCACCCCGCCCCCCCCCCCCACCCCGCCCCGCCCCGCCCCGCCCAACAAAAAAAAAACCTCCTTCTCCCCCACTCTTTTAAAATTACTCCGACCAGGGGAGTGCCGCCTCATTGTGGTGCTTACGCAGGCTATTGGGTTGGGCCGCGTGCACCCAGTGCCTGTTGGGTTGCTTTTTAAAAGAATGATTCATTATAGTTTACATATCCTTTAAAGATCAGGAACGATGACATGATTATATAATTTGTTGCTTTGGGAGCACATATATGTAACTTTACAATGAATGCTATAAGTAACTAGAATCGGAGAGTACAATTACATTGGTCTTTCTTGGTGTTATTAATGTTCAAATATAATCTGAATCTGATTTGGGGATATCATATTGTATTTTTTATGAGGTGGCTGTGACGAGTTGGCCACAATACCATCCGACATCATTTTACACAAAACATCCTAACCCTAATCTGATTTATGTTTCATGGGGCTTCCCAAATTCTAACAAAGAAATGTGTTGTGCGCCGAGCGGAAGCAATCAGATCACCGAAGTATCTAGCACGAATAACAAATAGAGAGAGCAAACAAAAGATTTAGGTCGCCTAACGACCAAGGAAACACTTCTCTTGATTTCAATTAGGAGATACAAAAGACACTCAACTACTCCTAAGAAATCCTCACAAATGGCTCTATCAAAGATGGCTCTCAATGATCCTATGGAACTTCCAATAGGACCTCATACAACTTTTTCCAATGCTTCAGTAGAAGCTCAATTGGTTTCTCAATTTTCGATGATACTAACTAAAGACATTGCTCTCTTTTTATAGGGTTAAAGGGAGAGGGGGGTTGGTGCACAACCCCCTTGGGTTGGTGCATTTTTGACCATACAAGGGCAGCCCACATGGGGTTTATCAAGCCAACAACCACAAATCTCCACCTTGGTGAGATATTAGGTCTATGTCACACAATCGACTGTCAACGCTCCTCGGTGAGAATCATCTCGTGTATCTGTCATCTTGCCTCGAAAGGCTCATATGGCTTCGCAGAGCCTCATTGCCCCAGAATGGGCCACCAAAGTCATCTCATATCGTCAACATATAAGTCCGAGTCATACTCGAACTTGACTCCAATATCAACCTTCTTAAGCTCGTCTGTCGAACAATCAGTAGTGCCAAGTAGCTCCACCCGATCCTTGGCTTCATCAATCGTTGATTCCATCTCATCACACAAATCTTTTCTTCGTCCACATAGGTCGCCACTGTGCTCCAACTCAGCGAATAAGGTCGGAGACTCATCACACCTGACAAAGAAAGCAAACGAGACCCTTCTTATAGGTTGGCATCTATCATACATCGGTCTCCAAACTTTGATAGAATCCATCTGCTGTGCAAGTTGTGGGGACAAGATATCTCCACCATACTGACTTGAACCATCACCTCTATTAGCACCACCTCTCCGGAGATCATCCAATGACGTCGTCTTTGGTGTGTGCGAGTTTTAGTCGGTATCTCGCTCATCTGGAACTCTTGTCGCCTTCATCATCACCATACCATCCAAGTAATAGAGGTTGTCTTCACGTTTTTCCTTCACCAGGATCATTTCTCCTCGTGTCACCTTCAAAGCGTCGTCCTCCTCAGTCACTTTGCAACCTTTGGCTTCAAGTGAACCAAGCGATATCAAATTGTACTTCACGTCGGGCACATAATGAACTTTGTACTTTGATAGAACTTGAAGCCAAGGGTTGCAAAATAATTTGTGGTGGTTGGCTTGATAAACCCCATGTGGGCTGCCCTTGTGTGGTCAAAAATGCACCAACCAAGGGGTTGGTGCACCAACCCAACTGCCTCCCTCTTTAGCCCTATAAATAGAGAGAGCAAACAAAAGATTTTTGTCGCCTAACGACCAAGAAAACACTTCTCTTGATTTCAATTAGGAGATACAAAAGACACTCAACTACTCTTAAGAAATCCTCACAAATGGCTCTATTAAAGATGGCTCTTAATGATCCTATGGAACTTCCAATAGGACCTCATACAACTTTTCCCAATGCTTCAGTAGAAGCTCAATTGGTTTCTCAATTTTCGATGATACTAACTAAAGCCATTGTTCTCGTTTTATAGGGCTAAAAGGGGAGGGGGTTGGTGCACCAACCCCCCTTGGTTGGTGCATTTTTAACCACACAAGGGCAGCCCACATGGGGTTTATCAAGCCAACATTGGTGAGATATTAGGTCTATGTCAAGGTGGACAGGTCTATGTATGAAGTTCGCCAAACTTACATGTGGGCAGCCTGTAAGTTCTATAGGATCTTACAGGTTTATCAAGTATGAAGTAATTTGTGGTTGTTGGCTTGATAAATCCCACATGGGCTGCCATTGTGTGGTCAAAAATGCACCAACCAAGGGGTTGATGCACCAAACCAAGTGGGTTGGTGCACCAACCCCTCCTCCTTTAGCCCTATAAAAATAGAGCAATGCCTTTAGTTAGTATTCATCGAAAATTGTGAATCCAATTGATCTTCTACTGAAGCATTGAGGAAAGTTGTATGAGGTCATATTGGAAGTTCCATAGGATCATTGAGAGCCATCTTTGAGAGCGCTATTTGTGAGGATTTCGTAGAATTAGTTGAGTGCCTTTTGTATCTCCTAATTGAAATCAAGAGAAGTGTTCCCTTGGTCATTAACACGACCTAAATTTTTTGTTTGCTTTCTCTCTATTTGTTCTTCGTGCTAGTTACTTCGGCGATCTGATTACTTCCGCGCACAACAATTTGGATCGGAGCTTTGGCGACGAAGATCTAGACGAAGAAGATGAGCAAAGGTGTCGACGATGCTTCTACTTCTATGGCGCAATCTTCAACAACGCGAACTATCGTATCCAGTAGGAAGTTCGAAATTGAGAAGTTTGATGGGCATATCAACCTCGGCATGTGGAGATGCGAAGTACTTCGTGCTAGTTACTTCGGCGATTTGATTGCTTCCGCACGGCGCACAAGTATGAAGTTATTTGTGGTTGTTGACCAATCAGATCTTTATGGCCAACAACCACAAATAGCTTTGATACCAGATGCGCTTGCTGAGAAGTACATGAAGAAGAACATTCAGAATCGCCTACACCTAAAGAAGAATCTCTTTGGCCTCAAGATGGAGGAAGGAGTTTCAGTTGAAGAACACCTCGACTACTACAACAAATTCCTCACAGATTTGAGGAACATCGACGTCAAGGTGGAGGATGAGGACAAGGCGATGATTCTTCTCAACTCACTGCATAAAGACTATGAGCACATCCTTTCGATCTTAACCTATAGTAAAGAATCTATCACCTTCAATGAAGTTTCTAACGCTCTTGCTAGCAATGAATTTAGAAAGAAGGATGATGAGAAGATGATGGGCCAAAGGTCCGAAGCACTTACGGTGGTTAGAGATTGCCTTCACGCTTTCCCTTCATCAGGATCATTGCTCCTCGTGTCACATTCAAAGCGCCGTCTTCTATAGTCACTTAGCAACCCTTGGCTTCAAGTGAACCAAACGATATCAAATTGTACTTCACGTCGGGCACATAATGGACATCGCCTACGTGTCGTGTGACACCATCACTCATCTTTATGCAGATCGTGCCAATGCCCACCGTCATGCATACTCCATCGTCTCCAAGGACTGTACTCTTACTACCTTCATGAAAAGTGGTAAAATGCTCTCTGTGGGGTGTCATATGGAACGAGCAAACCGAGTCGAGCACCCATCCCCCTTCATTACCCCCTCCGTCGCACCAACTAGGACCCACTCATCCACATCGCTTTTGACGATGTTGGCAGTAGCATCCTTTTTCTTATTGGCCTTTGGGCACTTCCTCGTCCAATGTCCTCTTTCCTTGCAAAAGGCACATTGATCCCTCTCCATGTCTGTGCGCGGAGCTCTACTATTGTCACTTGTCTCGGATCTATGGTTTCTTTTGCGGCCTCCACCTCTTTCATTGCTCCAACCTCTAACCACGGTAAGCGCTTCGGACCTACTCCAACCTCTAACCACGGTAAGCGCTTCGGACCTTTGGCCCATCATTTTCTCATCATCCTTTTTTCTAAATTCATTACTAGTAAGAGCGTTAGAAATTTCATTGAAAGTGACAAATTCTTTACTATAGGTTAAGATCGAAACGATGTGCTCATGGTCTTTATGCAATGAGTTGAGAAGAATCATCGTCTTGTCCTCAGCTTCCATCTTGATGTTGATGTTCCTCAAATCTGTGAGGAGTTTGTAGTAGTAGTCGATGTGTTCTTCAACTGAAACTCCTTCCTCCATCTGGAGGCCAAAGAGCCTCTTCTTTAGGTATAAGTGATTTTGAATGTTCTTCCTCATTTACTTCTCACCAAGCGCATCCCATAACGCTTTCGCGTTCGTCTCCTCCATGAAAGGGTACTTTTTCTCCTTTGTCAGGTAGAGCTGGATCGTGCCGCAAGCGGTCCGGTTTATCATCTTCCACTCCGGATCCGACGTCGTAGTCGGCCTCTCATCTAGTATTTGATCTTGACCAAGTTGGTTTAAGATGTCAAGTACTTCGCATCTCCACATGCCGAAGTTGATTCGCCCATCGAACTTCTCAATTTTGAACTTCGTACTGGATACGATAGTTCGTGTTGTTGAAGATTGTGTCATTAGAGTAGAAGGATTGTCGATGCCATTTTTGCTCATCTACTTCGTTTAGATCTTTGTCACCCAAGCTCTGATACCAATTGTTGTGTGTCGAGCGGAAGCAATCAGATCGCCGAAGTATCTAGCACGAAGAACAAATAGAGAGAGAGCAAACAAAAGAATTAGGTCGCCTAACGACCAAGGAAACACTTCTCTTGATTTCAATTAGAAGATACAAAAGACACTCAACTACTCCTAAGAAATCCTCACAAATGGTTCTATCAAAGATGGCTCTCAATGATCCTATGGAACTTCCAATAGGACCTCATACAACTTTCCACAATGCTTCAGTAGAAGCTCAATTGGTTTCTCAATTTTCGATGATACTAACTAAAGCCATTGCTATCTTTTTATAGGGCTAAATGGGGAGGGGTTTGGTGCACCAACCCCCTTGGGTTGGTGCACAACCCACATGGGGTTTATCAAGCCAACAACCACAAAATGAAGTGGAATTGTAGTAGATTTTCTCCGCCTCGTACTGGATAACCTTGAAACTCATGCATGTCAAAACCATATCCTCTATTAAACAGTAAGGCATAATCTTTCTTCCACCAGTTGTGAAATTCTTGTAAATTCATTGGGGAATCATGCGTTTTCAGCTGTAAATCAATCACAAAACCAAAATACCATATTTCTCTTCACATCCATGTCAGGATTTGTGAACTGAGTAGGAAACATGTAGTTCTAGCATGCATCATTTTCGCATGGCGCATATGGATCCCGGAAATGTGACTAAGCCTTTCAAACCTAAGTTCAATTGTTAAGCAGATCTCTTAAGATAATGGTGTGGTCTCATGACCCTTGAGCCGTCACTTGTCTTTGCATGATCCAAATGAATTCCAGATTCGTGACTAGGCATCTTGATCTAAAGTTCACATGATGACAGGCTTTCTTAAAAAAAGGTGTGGTCTTGTGGTATTTGAACCAAGATGCGAGGAGAGAGAAATCACAAATTTAACAAGGTGATGAAATCCCCAACGAGTTCTCACAAATCAATGGAGCTGAATAGTTTATTGTCATATCATCACTGGGACTAAACTCCGGCTGTTCCTATTCTATATGGATCTCAAAAATCATTCGGGACAACCAATTTGAGAAGTTTGGATGAAATTCTTATTAAAATGGGTTTTAATTCGTATTTATAAGTCATGTTTTAGGTTTTGTATTATGGGCTCTTAATGCTCTTGGAGGGAGCTAGCCTAGCTGAGTGGCTTGGCATAGTCTCTGCATGTAGGCGTAAGGTGTCAATTAACCCCAAAACACCACCGCCACCACAAAACAAAGCAAAAATAAAATGAAAAAAACACACACATGCCACACAAAAAGAAAAAAAATTGCTCTTGAAACTAATTGAATGCTCTATGTAGAAGGGGTAGATTGATGTGAACCATTGCACTCATCAACCTTAAATTGCCTGTCTCAATCATTTTAATGTTATTTGTTGCAAGTTTTTCTGCATCTCTGTTTTTTTTTCTTGCACATCTATGTGAGCATGCATGCATCATGCGACTGCTTTGACCGCTCATGTATCTCATTTTTCCTCAGTGCTGTAAGTGATACTTGTACTGCTATGGATGAATGGGTGCAATATCCACATGCAGAGACTGCTCTCAGTAATATCCTCCCATGTGTCGATGAGCAGACTACTAATCAAACACTGTACAAGAGTAAAGATGTGATTCGCCAGCTTGTGAATGTTGTTAACACTGCAATCTGGACGGTTGCTAATTCAAACAGCAACTCTTCTTTTTACAACCAATCTGGGCCCTTGATGCCACCTCTTTGTTCTCCTTATGATTCTCAGCTGCGTAGCCGGCAATGTGATCCCTACGAAGTGTCCTTTGACAATGCATCAATGGTGAGTGTTCAAATTTGTACTGATGTTAGGTTCCTCTTCTAATTTAATTACAATTGTCTATAGTATATATATAGTGAAAAAATGAAGATGTCAGCGGATTTAATTGAAGGATATTATCAGTCTAATGCATGCAGTATATTGGTAAGGTGTTGCTGAGTGATCTCCTAGTCTCATTTGACTTTGTTATTTCACTTGTGATCTGGTTGCCATCATCGTAACACTTTGCCACTGACTTGTTATTTTATATATCTTGGTTCCTTACTTCTTGTGTCCTTCTAGAAGTTATATTTAGCTCTTCTATTTACGTTCCCCTGGTTCTTGATTATTGAACACAACATTGGATTCCATAGGTTTGACTCAACATTTATATCCATGTTAAGCTCGATTATAGTTATATTAGTTATTCCTGATAATGCAAATATCATTGTATGAAATAAGTCATGGAACCCAGATTGGGTAACTGGACTCAACCGGTGCATACCAAAGCATATGGCTCATAAGTGGAAGCTAGAATGTAGTTAAGCATCTATTACTTATTTATAGAGTTAGAATTGAGAGACATGAGTAATCATCGGATGTCACAGATGATGCTGAGCTTATTTAAAGAGGCTGTTAGCTTTTACAGCACTCCCTCAGATGTTCATAAACCGTGGGAGGAAAAAAAAATCCAAATACTGCTCTCTTTAGTTTAACTACGAAAAACAGTGTTCACGTTTCCTTTTACAAAACAAACCTATCTGAGATTATTATGTGATATTAGTACAAATCATCTTATAATTTTTTGAATCATTATGAATAGTATTCTGTCTTGTAATTTTGTTCTCTCTCTCTCTCCATTTTCTTTCATCTGAACACATTCTCTGCCCTAAATTATCTTCACCGCTTCTAACTCTATTTTCTTCATTTCATCTTCAAGTCCGACCAGTTACTCGCTAACCTGTAGGGGGCCATAAATAACGTCCATCTGTCCATCACTTTTTTCCTGCATCCAAACCACCTTTCTGGCATCATCCTATTTTCAGTAACATAGGTGGCATGGGTTCTATAAATATGATCATGATGTAAATTTTCCAATTAAATATTTGATCCCCATTATTAATTGGTTTGTTCTAAGTTCCTCTTGATTTAAGGATTTATAATGAGCCTTGGGCTAACGTTCTGATTCTATCATAGCAATGGTACTTATGGATTCTAACTTGGAACTTTTCTTTTGTCTTATTTTAACGGGCATGTTAGTGGTAGGGTTTTGGGGTTTGGTTCTAGGAAAGGAAGGGATGGAGAAGGTATATGAATAGAATCAGTGATGGTGAGGTCTTTAGGAAAGAAAACCCATGCATGTTTGGTCACATGCAAGTTGGATGAGAATACTCCATAGAAATATTGGGTGGAAAGGTAGCAAATTAATGTCTAGAAAATTTGAATCTTTTTTAAATAACAAGTTAGGTGCATTTCTATAAAGCGGGTGAGAAACTAAATGTTGTGCAGGTTAGCTTAATTTCTTACGATGGCGACTATTCTATTTCCCATTCCTTTCCTTTTCTTCTTTAATAGTTATTTTGCTATGTAACAGTAATATTTAGGGCAGTATGGAACATTCGTTTCCCCTTTAATACTTATTTTGCTTATGGGACCCTAATAACTAGGACTGTATGGATCATTCTTTAATGAGCTGTGGTTTCACTTGTCGTTTTATATTATCTATTACCATCTTAATGCAACCTAGTCCGTTAACTTACCTTTTCATCATGCCACAAAAAATTTCAGGTGTGGCAGAACTACACTTGTGCAGTCTCCAAATCAGGTAGATGTACAAGCCCTGGAAGGGTCACACCCGATATCTACAGCGAACTGGCAGCTGCCGTGAATGTCAGCTACGCACTCGATCATTATGCTCCGCTTCTTCTCAGCCTCCAAGACTGCAACTTTGTTCGCCAGACCTTCAACTCGATCACCAAATTTTACTGCCCGGATCTGGAGCATGGGCTCATGATTCTGAACGTGGGGTTGGCTCTCATCTCAATTGGGGTCATGCTTTGCCTCGTCTTGTGGATTGTCTATGCAAACCGCCCCCGAAGGGGGGAGGTGTTTGCGACAACACTATCTGAAGTGAAGGTTTCCGCGGGAAAGAGATGAAGTTCTCTTATCATTATCATTATATTTAGTTTATATATAATTATATATAATATATTGTAAATCTTGGAGGTCGGTTAGTAATTCAATTTACCAACTTTTTTATAATTATTTCTTTTTAGAATGAGAAGTGCCCAAATGTGGCGAAGCACCATTTGAGGTTATGTATGCAGGGAACTCTGTAGAAATTAATTTATTGATGAGCAATGAGAAGGAAAAAAAAAGGGAATTATCTCATACTTGACAGTCTCCTTTTGTAGTTTATGATGTCTGTTTCTGTGTCTTGTTTAAAACTTGACTGTGAGTCCTATGTACAGTATCTGAAACAAAGATAACTGAGGTTGCAGGTTTCATGCATTCATGCTGCTCATTCTCTCATGTCAATATCTGGACTCTTTAGATTATGCTACCATGTGTATCTGTAGGTACGACATTATGAGAATGATTTCTGTTGGATATGAATACAATTCTCGCTGAAACTTTAAGAGTTTTGTTGTGGTTGCAGGGACAACGAGGTGGATGGTTATGATGGTACTTGCCTGTCGTGCGAGTCATACAATGTACCATCTATTAGCTTGGGGAAGCGGCCCACATCATCGCAAAGATGGACTGTCATGATGATACTCGCCCGCCACAGAGTGATTTCTGTAAGATACAAATTCAATTCTCTTGCTATTACCTTGGAATTTTGGTGCAATGACGGAATCTAACGAGATGGATGGTTATGATAATGCTCAATCGTTGTGTGAGTTGATACAATTTACCATCTCTCAGCTTCGGGAAGAGGCACTCATCATCGCCAACGTGGGGTGGCTATGATGCTGCTCGCCCGTTGTGCGTGTCATCATCGACGCCGTCCAAAAATCCTTGATAATCATAGACAGTGAACTACATTTAAGGATACACCACATCATGTTGTCTCTTCATTCTACTCAACTTTGCTTTGTTCTCCAGGTTGTTTATTTGATAGAAGCCAAAGTCTCCAGAGAATCATGCCAGTATAGAAACCTATTCATGTTTGAACAGAAGAAGCAGAAAGAGAAAAGGGGGGGTCAAAAAGTAGTGCATTTCTTTCTGTATTGTTTTGGGATCACTGGAGAGAATTCTGGACTGTGTGGCCCTTAGCCCTAAGTTTGGGACTCAGATTACTGGAAAGTGAATGTGCATCCTTTGTTTTTTTAATTGGATTGCATACATTTGTTTACTTGTGGCTGGTATTTAGGTGGCAAGATTCTCAAGAGGAGGAGATTTCATATGATGCGTTATTGAAGCATGTATTATTTTTTACCCAACTGATTGAGTTCAGGTCAGATCAATCCAATAATTGTTGACCAAGGGTTTGAAGGTTCATACTATTGGGTGTCTGTCACTTCTTATGAGTAATTGACTTGGAGTGGTATTTGTTATTTTAATTTGAAGTTGATGCATCTTTGAGATCGCTAATTAGTTCTCCAATTATTGTACCCAGAATATCTGGATTCTTGGTCGGTTTGATGATGAGCTAAGAAGTTGGACACTGAACCCTGCTTAAACCCTTGTTTTTAATAAAGATATTTCACCCTTGGCAATTCACCTCCTTTTATGTTCGAGTTCAAATCACCTTTGGAATTTTCTATACACTCGTACGATGAATGATCAAAACCCATAGCGTTTATCTTAAAATTGATGGTTCGTGGTTTTAGAACATGAAGAACAAATTGAACCGATCTGATCGTCGGAAAAATAAAGGGAGGGTGTGTTGGGGCATTCATTCCGTTTGGTTCCTTTATAGTCTGCTCAAGTATCACACATGTTTCACATTGTGTAAAATAGAAAAAGCCGATGTCCTTGAGGTAATAGTTGGGCCTTTTTACCCATGGACTTTAGACTTTGGGCTAAATATCATTTCAAATTTGCCAATATGATGCAACGCAGCCAAATCTGTTAGCCAACGTGGTGTGCATGACTTGATTGCAAACCTCATGCATGTCTGCATCAAGACTGTTGGGGGTTAGGTTCCAAGAGGGACCAAGGACTCAAAAGAGTGCAAGAAATCAGAATGAGGTGTCATTTCCTGGAGAGAAAAATTCTGGTTGACCAAAAAAAATATATAACAGATTTTGGTTGAAAACTCGTGAGAGCAATGGCAAGTGCATCATTCTTATATTATGATTTAACTGCCTCTCTTGTTGAAGCAGTTGATAAATAAATAAATAAAAAGAATCTAAGATCATTTGAGATGATTATAGTGGTTTTAGTTATGAGGGTTTGTTTGGTTAGATGTTGTGTGAGGATTTAATGATTGGCATTTTGTGTTGAAGATAAATGATGGGATATGGCAAGATATCTTGGTATCTAATTCCCATGTTTTTGATTTTTATGAGGTTTGAATAATTATTTCATGAAGTAAAAAAAATTCCATGACCCATAAAAATGTTGAGATATTGAATCACCCTATGTGGAATAAGATTTTATATTTCATAAACTTCATGGAGAAAAAGTTAATATGTTATGAGTAAGATAACTTGGACACTAAATATTATTTTTTCTCCACTCATTTTTTGATATGACAAAGGGGAATAAATGTGTTAATGCATATAAAATGTTGCGCACTCAATAAGTGATTATTAGCTTGAACTAATACACACTCATGTTATGATATGAAAATGTTGCGGGGTAAATCCGCTTACAATGAATTTATATTGAAGTGGTGGAATCAAGGGCACGATGATTACAAGTGTAGAGTTGATGACGAGGTTAATCACGATTTGAGGACGATTTGTAGATGAGAATCTCAAGGTCGCCCGTCAACCGGAGTAGGTCGCCGTTCGATTGAAGTTGGTCGCCCAAGGTTGCTTCAATTGTCGGCAGTACAGGCGAGCTACCTGCAAGGAGAACAACTCGTCAGAAAGGCGGAGCTGGCTGCCAGCCTGTAGCCTCTTTGATGCTTAAGTCAGCGGGTGACTATTGAGAGAATGTCGAACACATTCGACAATCTCAAAGGCAGATCGGCACACACATGGCGGACTAGTGTGGGAGGCACGAATATATGGAAGATATCTGAACCTCACGTATTGATGGTAGTAATTTCATCGCTACTTATCAACCCCCTCTCTGATGGTGGATGTGGGGTATTTATAGGCTGTTGGAGTCGGTTATTTTTGCTGAGCTGGCGGTGTCAATGTGTCAGAAGTTCGGCCGTGGACGTCAGGGTCGCAACCGTTAGGCACGCTTTTGTCAGGCTGTCAGAGCCGAACGTGTCAGGCGCGCTTTTGTTAGGTCGTTTGGCGGTGAATCGGCCATGTGCGCTTTTGTCAGGCGTAAGACTGTCGGGCGACGAAACTATCAATGATATTTATGGCGGTTCGCCTCCCTCTTGAAGCCTCAAGTCCTTTGGGCGGACTTCCTTAGGTGGAGAGTAAGGCGGGCTGTCTCTTAGGCAGGCTGTCTCCTTACCGAGCTGGCGTGGTTGGTGTGCAGTCAGTCGGAGGACTCTTCTCTTTGATTCGGTTGACGAGCTTGCTGCTCTGCTTGGGCGAGCTTCTCTAAGACTCGACAAGGTTCTCGTCAGAGCTAGTTCTCATTAGGGAGAGTCGGGGGGCCATTTACTTGGGCTTTGAACATGCGGGCCTAGATCGACTGGGCCGATCTTGAGGTCGTAATAATTGCCCCATCATTCAAGTTCGAAACTGGAAGTCCGGATCGGCTCGGATGACGCGCTTCACTCTCTATTGGATGACAGCTGTAGCATTAAATGCGAGGTGACCACTTTGATGGCATTAAATGAGAACTGACCGTTGGATATATAAAGCCATCATGCCGATTCCGCTGCGGGGGAGCAATCGAGGTGCCCCGCCACAGGGAGCACGATACGTGTCTCGTACTGTACTGGGGAGAAGTCGAGATGCTAGTTTTGTCACGGATCTTGCCACTTGGCCTACCCTCAACGACTGGGATCTCCCGATCACCTTTATAAGATGGAATGAAGGGGCAGCGGTTGAGGGTTTTTGCATTCGAATTTCAAAAAGGCTTCTCTTCTCTTCTTTGCTTTCGAGAGTTCTCGCCATCGGCAACTACTTTGTCAGAGCTCCGTTGATCTTCTTCTTTTCTATGTATTTTCTTGACCTATCAATGGCTTCTTCTGGTTCTTCAGCTTTTAATTCGAACGCAAAGGGGTACTTTGGAGAGCCTGAGAGTGGGTGTGCGGCAGCAGCAGAGGAGACGATGGTGTGGCCGGAGGAGTGGGAGGCATGTTTTGCAATTCCTTCAACGTCGAAGGTGCGAGGGGAGCCCAAGAAGAAGGAACGAGGGCTCGGGTTGGGCTTCGACAGAGTCAAGGCCACGGTTCTGTCAGAGATCAGGGATATACAGTGCAAAACGAGCACCATCAGTTTCCCCGAGATTTGCTCCAAATACGTTCGGCCACCCTGCGCAGTTCGCCTCCCCGAACCCAATGAAAGGGTTTGCTCGCCAAGAGATAACGAAGTCGGGGTCTAATACCCGACCTTCGAACTCGGACTGCGGTTTCCGCTCAACCCCCACCTCCTTCACTTGCTGAACTTCCTTGAGCTTCCTCTCTTCCAGCTAACGCCGGACTCCATCAGCTCTATGGTTGGCTACGTTGTCCTCTGCAATGTCAGTGGGATAAATCCGAGCCTATCGCTCTTCCAGTATTTCTTTGAGACGAAGAAAAATGGGATTTATCATTGTGTTAGTGCGAGGAGGGGCCGACATCTCATCCTTGAGCTGCCGAGCGAGGTGAGAGAGTGGAGGGAGAGGTTTGTCTTTATTTTGATGCCGACGGACTCGGTATTGAAGTCGAACTGGGGGACGCTGAATCTCTTAGTGAATAGAGGGGTGACCCTATTAGGGCAAGACATGGAGAACTCCAAGATCTTGGAGGAGATCCCCGAAGTGATTTGGAAGCATGCGAACTTAGTTAAGGGCGACCAATTCGCCCAATTTTTCTGGCCTGAAAGTATTGCGACCTTGGCGATCTTCTCCCTTGTAACGACTGGTTTTTCATGTATGGATTATTATATATATTATATTATTTGTAGTTTTCCCTTCCTTGTGATTTCCTTTTTCCGTCTCCGTAGTTTTCTTTTCGCTCTTTTCGTTGTGATTCTCTAGATTCTTCCGTCGGTCGCCGTGTTTGAAGTAAGTCATTCGTGACGGACTTCATAACGTCGATGTCTTAGAGTTAGAACGAGCCTAAGAGACTTAGGAAACCATCCCGGAGCTTCGCGCTCCATTTCGGAACTTTCAGTGCACATTAGCCGGTATGAGAAGGGGCACTGACCGACTAGATGACGATCCAGTCGGTCAGAAGACCTTCTTGAACCGACTAGTGGGCTTTGAAAATTATTCCGGAGTTACTGTTTATCGTTAGTCGGTCTAAGAACGTTGGTCGACCGACTAGGTTGCAAACTAGTCGGTCAGCAATGCTTCTTTAACCGACTAACTCATTAATTATTTTTGATACCAGTTACTGTTTACTCTTAGTCGGTCTAAGAACGTTCATCGACCGACTAGATGTCAAACTAGTCGGTCAGTAGTTGTTCTTTGACCGACTAACTCTTAGTTCAGATTTTCGTCAGGTGTTACTGTTTACACTTAGTCGGTCTGCGTTGGTCAACCGATCGACTAGTTCTCAAACTAGTCGGTCAACAGTCCTTCTTTGACCGACTAATCAGTACAGGTAACCCTAGTTTTGCCCTAGCCGCCACCAAACCCTATATAAACCCCTCCAAACATTTTTCTCTTCTTCTTCTTCAACTCTAAACCTAATTTCTCCCCCATTGAGCCCACATCTTCCTCAAACACTCAAACCTTCATCCCAAGCTCATCCTCCATCAACCAAACCCTCCCTTGTCACAACCCACCTTCCATCTTCCTCAAACCTTCATCAAACCCCTAAAATCCACATCAAAACCCATTTCTCCAGATTTTCCCTCATTTCCAGATCTGAGCCGGATCGTTCTTCCGTTTGCCGTGGTTGCCGGTATCATTCCTCCGCTTCTTCACGGTAATGTTCGATTCCTTTAGTTTTAGCATAACCCACATTGACATTGTGAAACCCTAATAAAATGGATTATTAGAAGATTAGGATTCTATTAAGAAGTCGATTTAGAATCATTGTGCTAATAATTGTTTTGCCCTAACAATGATCCATCCATAGTTAGCTTGTGTGACGATCTTCATTGCTCGTCAATCCCGGTATCAGGCAAGTGAAACTTGCTATCTTTCGAATTGGGCCATGTCTTAGGCCATTACCTTGCTTTAGCGTAAAAGAGACTAGATAGTGAAAGGATAGCTGTCTGGACGCCTTTGATCTAGCTTGACAACGAAGCTAGATCCGTCACCTTCATCATGCTTGCCAAGTCATGTTTAATTTCCATTAACGGTACGCAAATATCTGTTCATGTCATTGCATAGTGATTACTCATCGTGATTGCGTAGCACACGCTACAATATTATATTCCTGGCTCGTGTTCCAGAAGCGAGCCCTGTAGTTGGAAACCCCAACGCTCGGATACCGGCTAGGTGCACCCCTATGTCAAATACACTTCCTGGCTCGTGATCCAGAAGCGAGCGCAGTTAGTTGGAAACCCCAACGCTCGACACATATGGGTGGGGTAAGAGATATGCGGCCACCTGAGCCCCGAGTTGGCCTGATCCCCCACTCCGGCCAGCAGGCAAAATCTCTAGTGCACAAGTGATTAATAGTGATAAGTGAATCGTGATTAGTGCTTAGTGATTGCTACATCTTGAGTGCGTGACACTCTCTTTTTAAACTGCTGCATCAAACTAAACTGTCATGTCATTGCTTAATATTATAAGTGCTAGGTTGTTAGTTACTTTCAGTTTCCTTGCTCAAGTCTTTAGACTTGCTGACATGTGCCCCTTTTCTCTTTTGGGTGACACATGTTAGATCCCGAGCTAGAGTTACTTGCTGAGGGTGAGGTGTTTGCGGACGCCGAGCTTGAGCCCGTGTTGGATGAGGACTTCGTGGACACGGGCGATCAGTCTTAGGAGATGTATGTGTGTTTGTCTAGCTGCTGTAGTTGCCGGTGCGTAGCACCGTTGTTTTGTCTTATGTTGTGGTTGCGGGCCGGCTTGTGGCCTTAGACTCTTTCGTTATAGCCTGGTGGCTTTTCTGGTTGTTGAACTCTTTGTTTTAGTTGGACAAACTATCTGAGATATGAGATTTTATTTCTGTCTCCTTTTGTTATTATATTTGTTCTGTTCATGGTTACATGGACCTACTTATGATTCATTGATGCTTATCGGGCGTGCGGCTTCACCGCTCCACGCCCGTGCGGACCTTTTCACGTCTTGCCTCCACTTTTGGGAAGCGGGGCGTGACAGGTTTTGTTGGTGGCCCATGCAGGTCTCCCTCTGTAACTGTGAATGTCGAAATGACGATAATAATATTAGAATGTCCACTAAATGAAGTTCGACATCCGAGTCGTTAAGCTATAAGTCTAATTGTTTCGTTTTCTGTGTCATAAGATGGCAGGAAGGCGAATCACCCGTGGTGGTGGTAGTGGTGCGCCCCCTCATGACGAGGAGCCTGAGCGGGAACCCACCAATGGGGAGATGATGCGGATGATGATGCAGATGATGCAAGTTCAGCAGGGTGTGCTTCTGCAGGTATAGAATGCTCCGGTGGCTCGAGCTGCTCGGGCGGTGGAAGCCCCTCGCCCTGAGCCTGGAACGAAGCAGTTTAGAGAGCTGGGTCCTGCATATTTTGATGGAACCGAAGGTCCACTAGTTGCTGATGAGTGGATGAGGAATATCGAGGACAATCTGAAGATGTCCAAGGTCAACGAAGTTAGTTGGGTTGACTTGGCGAAGCGCCAGCTGAGGGATAACGCCAGAAATTGGTGGGATGCTGAAGAGAAGATGTTGGAGGAGCCGATCGTCTGGGCTACCTTCAAGGCCAGATTTGATGGTGAGTTCTTCCCAAAAGCTGCCAGGGAAGAGATGCTGCAGCGTTTTATCGATCTGAAGCAAGGAAGCTCATCAGTGGACCGGTATCACCAAGAGTTCATGAGGCTGAGTCGGTTTGCACCGAAGATGGTGTAGGACGCTGAGGAGAGAGCTCAGAGGTTCCTACAGGGACTTGCTTCGGAGCTCCAGAGTTTTGTGACCTCTTCTGACCGGGAATCTTATCAGAAGGTTCTAGTAGCAGCCAAGAGGCAGGAGCTGCTCGTGAACCAGAGGAGGGGGTCTATTGTTGGTGCTGGGAAGAGGCCTGTGGAACAGGCGAGAGCTGTGGTTAGACCTGGATTCAGGCCGAACCAGCCTGTTCAGTTTAAGAGGCCAGGAGGCCTGTTCAGAAGGTTTGCCATTTCTGTGGCAAGGAGGGCCACATCAAGGAATCGTGTAGGAGGTTCTTGGGGCAATGTATGGCCTGTGGAGATCCTGCCCATGCTCTCAGGGAGTGCCCGAGGTTGAAGCAACCTTGGAGGACACCTATTGCTGCCCCGCCGTTGCAGCAGAGAGCCCCGGTGCCTGCTGGTCGTGGGGTACCCCTTGTTCCACAAGGGCATGCCTTTCGGCAGGCTGTTCCGCCAAGGAGGCAGGCATTTCTGATGACCGAGGAGGAGATCTCGGCCATGGATGAGGTCATTGCAGGTAACTTCCAAACTAGTTGTCCTTCCTTAGTTAGTTGATTGTTAAATTATGTTGGTTGCTTGTGTATGAATGTTGCTAGAGTAAGATTTGATTGATTAGACTGTGTGTTAGGTGTGGTTTTGGTTTGCACATTCCCTGCCCGAGTCCTCTTTGACTCAGGTGCGTCGATGTGCATTTTGGCCCAGAGCTTCGTGGAGAAGCATTCCTTGTCGACGTCCCCTCTCCCCAAGAGTTGGAACATCATCACAGGGAATGGCGTAGTCTCGGTGCATCGTGGGTGCAGCCCTTGCTCTGTGGTGGTTTGTGGACATGAGCTTTATGCTGATTTTATTGTCCACAACATCACCAACTACGATGCGGTCCTTGGGATGGATTGGCTTGCGAGCTTATATGCTACGATTGACTGTCGGAGGAAGAAGGTGGTGTTCGAGATTCCCGGACATCCAGTATTTGAGTTCAGTCGAGGTAGCAGTTCGCTGGGTCCGGTCAGATTTCGGGCCAGACCGGTGGAAGATGTGGCTATGCAGTTGGAGTTGGAGAGGCCAGCTGTGGTGCGAGATTTTGATGACGTCTTCCCCGAGGAGATGTTTGGACTGCCACCCGATCGAGCTTTAGAGTTTTCTATTGATTTGATTCCAGGTGCACAGCCGATTTCGAAGGCACCATACCGTATGGCGCCTGCAGAATTGGAAGAGTTGCGGATGCAGTTGGATGAGCTTATGCAGAAGGGTTACATTAATCCCAGCGTGTCTCCGTGTGGAGCACCGGTGTTGCTGGTGAGGAAGAAGGATGGTTCGCGTCGCATGTGCGTGGACTATCGGGGATTGAAAGCGGTGACCATTAAGAATAGATATCCTTTGCCTCGTATTGATGACATTTTTGATCAGCTTGGAGGGTCGAGGGTGTTTTCTAAGTTGGATTTGAGGAGTGGTTATCATCAGTTGAAGGTGAAGGAGGATGTTTCGAAGATAGCTTTCAGAACGAAGTATGGACACTATGAGTTCGTGGTTATGCCTTTTGGTGTAACTAACGCACCTGCAGTTTTCATGAATTTGATGAATCTGATTTTCTATGACTTTTTGGATAAGTTTGTCGTTATCTTTATTGACAACATTCTGATTTATTCGAGGTCGGAGGAGGAGCATGCCTCGCACTTGAGGGTCGTGTTGGAAATTTTGAGGAAGCATCGGTTGTATGCCAAGTTTTCGAAGTGCGAGTTCTGGTTGGACAGTGTTGCTTTTCTCGGGCATGTGGTGACTGGTGATGGTATTTCAGTGGATCCCGAGAAGATCAGGGCCATCAGAGAGTGGCCTGTTCCGTCGTCGGCCTCTGAGATTCGGAGTTTCCTTGGTTTGGCAGGATATTATCGGCGTTTCATTAAGGACTTTTCCCGTATTGCCGAGCCAATGACCAGATTGACGCAGAAGGATATACCTTATGTTTGGTCGGGTGACTGTGAGCATGCCTTTGGTGTTCTGAGAGAGCGTTTGACGTCTGCCCCTGTCCTTGCTGTGCCTGACCGCAGTGGAGGATTCGAGATCTTTTGCGATGCTTCTGGCAAGGGTCTCGGTTGTGTTTTGCATCAGCATGGACATGTGGTGGCTTATGCATCGCGTCAGCTCAAGGTTCATGAGAAGAATTACTCGACGCATGATTTGGAGTTGGCTGCCGTTGTGTTTGCTCTTAAGATTTGGAGGCACTTCTTGCTGAGTGAGAAAGTGAAAATCTTCACCGATCACAAAAGCTTGAAGTATATTTTTACCCAGAAGGAGCTCAACATGCGACATCGTCGATGGTTGGAGCTTATGGCAGATTACGAGATTGATTTGCAGTATCACCCTGGCAAGGTGAATGTGGTGCCTGATGCTTTGAGTAGGCTTCCCGCGGTGATGGTTTTGACTCCGCAGTGGAGATTACAGCAGGATTTTTGCGGGTCCGATGTAGAGATTGTTCTTCCCGGGAGGCTTCTTCGTTGATGTACATGCAGGTGCAGTCAACGATCATGGATCGGATTAAGGCGAGTCAGGCCAGAGATCCGAAATTGGTAAGGATTCGAGGGCAGGTTGAAGCCGGTCTGCGGACTGACTTTTTGGTTCATGATGATGGCTCGTTGAGGTTCGGAGCCAGGCTGTGTGTGCCAGCTGGGGATATCAGAGAGGAGTTATTGGTGGAGGCACACAGTTCGCCGTATTCCGTGCATCCTGGTGGGACCAAGATGTACAAGGATCTTCGTCTGAACTTTTGGTGGCACGGCATGAAGAGGAGTGTGGCACGGAGTGTGGCCAAGTGTTTGGTTTGCCAGTAAGTGAAGGCGGAGCATCAGCGTACGGCCGGGTTGCTACAACCGATTCCGATTCCGGAGTGGAAGTGTCAGCACATCATTATGGACTTCGTGACTGGACTACCTCGGAGTCCGAAGCAGAACGACACGATTTGGGTGATCGTAGACCGATTGACCAAGTTTGCACATTTTATTCCATTCCGAGTAGGACAGTCCACTGAGGCACTAGCAAGGAGATACATGGAGGTAATTTCTTTACTCTCCGTTTCTATTTCCTTTTTCTAGTTTAGATAGTGATGTAACGTGAATCGTGCAGGAGATCGTGCGACTTCATGGAGTCCCCGTGAGTATCGTGTCGGACAGAGACACGAGATTCACATCTCAGTTCTGGCAGCGTTTGCAGAAAAGTTTGGGTAGGCATCTGAGTTTCAGCACGGCGTACCATCCGCAGACGGATGGCCAGTCCGAGAGGACGATTCAGTTTTTGGAAGACATGCTGAGAGCGTGCATGTTGGATTTCAAGGGTTCGTGGGAGGACCATCTACATTTGGTGGAGTTCTCTTACAACAACAGTTTCCAGGCGTCTATTGGCATGGCGCCTTTCGCCGCATTATATGGGAGGAAATGTCAATCGCCATTGAGTTGGGATGACGTTGGCGATCGGGAGCTGTTGGGGACTGACATGATTGTGGAGGCTGTGGAGGTTGTCAGGAACATTCGGGAGAGGCTGAGGATTGCTCAGGACCGTTTTAAGCATTGGGCGGATGCGAAACGTCGTCCTTTGGAGTTTCAGCCGGGCGATCATGTGTTTCTGAGGATTTCCTCGAATCGTAGAGTGATTCGTTTTGGGAAGCGAGGGAAGTTGAGCCCGCGATACATTGGACCGTTTGATGTTTTGGAGAGGGTCGGCGAAGTAGCTTACCGCTTAGCCTTGTCGCCATCTTTGGAAGGAGTCCATGATGTTTTCCATGTGTCGCAGCTTCGTCGATACATCAGCGATCCGTCTCATGCCGTGGATTTCTCGGAGATTGCCGTTCGCTCAGATTTGACGTATGACCAGCATCCAGTGCAGATTCTGGACAGGCGTCAGAAGTCACTTCGGAACAAGGTCATTGATCTTGTTCGGGTGATGTGGCGACACGGTTCGTCGGGAGATTCTACTTGGGAGAGAGAAGATGAGATGCGAGAGCGCTACCCACTTTTGTTCCCGGACACGTGAGTGTTGGGAATTCCGAGGACGGAATTTTTCTTAAGTTGGGGAGGATGTAACGACTGGTTTTTCATGTATGGATTATTATATATATTATATTATTTGTAGTTTTCCCTTCCTTGTGATTTCCTTTTTCCGTCTCCGTAGTTTTCTTTTCGCTCTTTTCGTTGTGATTCTCTAGATTCTTCCGTCGGTCGCCGTGTTTGAAGTAAGTCATTCGTGACGGACTTCATAACGTCGATATCTTAGAGTTAGAACAAGCCTAAGAGACTTAGGAAACCATCCCGGAGCTTCGCGCTCCATTTCGGAACTTTCAGTGCACATTAGCCGGTATGAGAAGGGGCACTGACCGACTAGATGACGATCCAGTCGGTCAGAAGACCTTCTTGAACCGACTAGTGGGCTTTGAAAATTATTCAGGAGTTACTATTTATCGTTAGTCGGTCTAAGAACGTTGGTCGACCGACTAGGTTGCAAACTAGTCGGTCAGCAATGCTTCTTTAACCGACTAACTCATTAATTATTTTTGATACCAGTTACTGTTTACTCTTAGTCGGTCTAAGAACATTCATCGACCGACTAGATGTCAAACTAGTCGGTCAGTAGTTGTTGTTTGACCGACTAACTCTTAGTTCAGATTTTCTTCAGGTGTTACTGTTTACGCTTAGTCGGTCTGCGTTGGTCAACCGACCGACTAGTTCTCAAACTAGTCGGTCAACAGTCCTTCTTTGACCGACTAATCAGTACAGGAAACCCTAGTTTTGCCCTAGCCGCCACCGAACCCTATATAAACCCCTCCAAACGTTTTTATCTTCTTCTTCTTCAACTCTAAACCTAATTTCTCCCCCATTGAGCCCACATCTTCCTCAAACACTCAAACCTTCATCCCAAGCTCATCCTCCATCAACCAAACCCTCCCTTGTCACAACCCACCTTCCATCTTCCTCAAACCTTCATCAAACCCCCAAAATCCACATCAAAACCCATTTCTCCAGATTTTCCCTCATTTCCAGATCTGAGCCGGATCGTTCTTCCGTTGCCGTGGTTGCCGGTATCATTCCTCCGCTTCTTCACGGTAATGCTCGATTCCTTTAGTTTTAGCATAACCCACATTGACATTGTGAAACCCTAATAAAATGGATTATTAGAAGATTAGGATTCTATTAAGAAGTCGATTTAGAATCATTGTGCTAATAATTGTTTTGCCCTAACAATGATCCATCCATAGTTAGCTTGTGTGACGATCTTCATTGCTCGTCAATCCCGGTATCAGGCAAGTGAAACTTGCTATCTTTCGAATTGGGCCATGTCTTAGGCCATTACCTTGCTTTAGCGTAAAAGAGACTAGATAGTGAAAGGATAGCTGTCTGGACGCCTTTGATCTAGCTTGACAACGAAGCTAGATCCGTCACCTTCATCATGCTTGCCAAGTCATGTTTAATTTCCATTAACGGTACGCAAATATCTGTTCATGTCATTGCATAGTGATTACTCATCGTGATTGCGTAGCACACGCTACAATATTATATTCCTGGCTCGTGTTCCAGAAGCGAGCCTTGTAGTTGGAAACCCCAACGCTCGGATATCGGCTAGGTGCACCCCTATGCCAAATACACTTCCTGGCTCGTGATCCAGAAGCGAGCGTAGTTAGTTGGAAACCCCAACGCTCGACACATATGTGTGGGGTAAGAGATATGCGGCCACCTGAGCCCCGAGTTGGCCTGATCCGCCACTCCGGCCAGCAGGCAAAATCTCTAGTGCACAAGTGATTAATAGTGATAAGTGAATCATGATTAGTGCTTAGTGATTGCTACATCGTGAGTGCGTGACACTCTCTTTTTAAACTGCTGCATCAAACTAAACTGTCATGTCACTGCTTAATATTATAAGTGCTAGGTTGTTAGTTACTTTCAGTTTCCTTGCTCAAGTCTTTAGACTTGCTGACATGTGCCCCTTTTCTCTTTTGGGTGACACATGTTAGATCCCGAGCTAGAGTTACTTGCTGAGGGTGAGGTGTTTGCGGACGCCGAGCTTGAGCCCGTGTTGGATGAGGACTTCGTGGACACGGGCGATCAGTCTTAGGAGATGTATGTGTGTTTGTCTAGCTGCTGTAGTTGCCGGTGCGTAGCACCGTTGTTTTGTCTTATGTTGTGGTTGCGGGCCGGCTTGTGGCCTTAGACTCTTTCGTTATAGCCTGGTGGCTTTTCTGGTTGTTGAACTCTTTGTTTTAGTTGGACAAACTATCTGAGATATGAGATTTTATTTCTGTCTCCTTTTGTTATTATCTTTGTTCTGTTCATGGTTACAGGGACCTGCTTATGATTCATTGACGCTTATCGGGCGTGCGGCTTCACCGCTCCACGCCCGTGCGGACCTTTTCACGTCTCGCCTCCACTTTTGGGAAGCGGGGCGTGACATCCCTATACGCTCACCTTGATCTTTCTTCTATCTGCTGGTGCGGACATGATCCTTTCACGGGAGGAGTTGATGAGGAGGGCTAGGGAGCTGACGACATCGGAGCCGACGGCCAAGATGTCTTCGACCCAGGAAAAAGGCAAGGGGGTGACGATCGAGAACTTGGTGAGAACGATGGGGCAGAAATAGAGATCGGGGGTCGTCATTGGGGCCGAGAGGGGTGAGCATGACAAGAAAGCGAAGGAGACGCCTGCGGCGGCCGTTCATACCCCTAGGGTCAGTGAGGCGGCGCAGGGCGTCGACCTTGGCGCCGGTGAGAAGGTGGTGACACCCCAGAGCTTGTCGACTCAGGGCACCACTGCGGCACAGACCAGCATGGTTCCAGTCGAGCGTTGGCCTTATGGATGTCCCCTTTGGGAGCAGGGGGAGCCGGGGCATCCGAGATTTGAGCCAATGCTCGCCCCGCTTTAAGGCGACGAATGCCGAGGTTCACGCCATTCCAAAGGGAGGACTCTTCGCGTCGAGCTTCCCGGTTGGCAACAAGGAGTCAGTGTTCGATGAGGCCGGTGTTACGGCTCGTCTGGCAGAGAACAGTCTGTTGTCAAGGAATCGTGAGTTTCTGTTTAATGTTGGTCTAGAGCATCTTTGTGATACGGCAATTTGGCACATTATGCAGGTTTGTCGCTCTCTTTACTACACGCTGCCGGTCTTCTTTCTTCCATGTGTACTTACATTTTCTGTTCCTTGTATAGGCGGTCGCGGCAATGGTGTCCTTACAGCGTCATACTTCCATGATTAGGCTTAAGGCATCCCATAAGAAGAATAAGGCTGATCTCCAGGCAGTCACTGATAAGCTGCAGGCGATAGAGGCCAAATTCGAGGAGGTCGCTGGGAGGCTGCAGGATAGGGAGGATCGGCTGGAGCAGTTCGGGGGGTGGCACGCGATCCAGAAGGAGGAGACATGGAGGCTGGAGAAGATCATGGCGGGGCTGCAACAGCAGCTTCTGGAAGAGGAGGATCGAAGGGTCTCTGCCATGAACGCCCACGCCGAGAAAGTGGAGGCCAAGAGGGTGGAGATCGTCGAGCTCAAGTGGCAGGTGGCAGCGCTGAAGAAGATAGATCTGGAGGCCGTGAAGGCAGGGGCCATCCGTAAGTACCAATAGGAGGAGTATCTCCCTATGATGAGGTCGATGAGGGTAGAAGGTGTAGAAGTGGGGTTGCAGGTGTGCTTCAAGAGAGTGGAGGCAAGGTTGGCGAAGTCATACCACGCCTTGGAGGTAGACTTCTCTAAGTTGACTATGTCCTCCGATGATGAAGAGGATGAGGTTGATACTCAGGGGGGAGGTGACGTCGGTTCAGGTAAAGGTGACCAGGGCGCTACATAATCTTCGGGGGGTGGAGTGTTAAGGGCCGGTCTTGGGCCTCGCTTAGGACTTTTTCTTTTTTATTCTTTCTTTTGTTTTGGAGTAAGACTTTTTGTAGTGTCGGTTGATGTGATATCTTTTTGTAAGGCTGTCTTTTTGAAATATTTGTAAATATTTTCAACATCATGATCAATGAAAGTTTTGTTTCTGAAGGCCGTTGTCCGAACTCGTTTGGTAGAGTATATAAAGACTTGGCACTTCCTCCTCCTCAGCCTTGCCCTTATGTGTGCCCCCGACATACGGGGTGGACGAGAGTTGGGGTGAGAGCGGGTCGGATGTCAAGCGTATAGTTCGGCCCTAGCCCGTCGGAGTGAGCTTGGGGGGGGTGCGAGCCTGTAGCTCAGCCCTTACCCTTAAGCACCTATCGAGGGCAAAGCTCGTGAGCTTGCCCTGGAGTTGAGGGTGGGGAGGGTGTGAGCTACTAAGTTGAGGGTGAGGAGGGTGTGAGTCGTAACTCGGTCCTTAACCCACCGATGACCTATCGAGGGCAAAGCTCGTAAGCTTGCCTCGGAGTTAAGGGTGGGGAGGGTGCGAGCCGTAGCTTGGTCCTTAACCCACCGGTGACCTATCGAGGGCAAATCTCTAAGCTTGCCCCGGAGTTGAGGGTGTGGAGGGTGTGAGCCGTAGCTCGGTCCTTAACCCACCGGCGATCTATCAAGGGCGAAGCTCGTAAGCTTGCCCCGGAGTTGAGGGTGGGAAGGGTGCGAGCCGTAGCTCGGTCCTTAACCCACCGACGACCTATCGAGGGAAAGCTCGTAAGCTTGTCCCGGAGTTGAGGGTGGGGAGGGTGCAAGCCGTAGCTCGGTCCTTAACCCACCGGCGCCTATAACCTTGGAGGGGAGCTGAAATTTTCAAATGGAGATGACAAAACTTGAGAGTATGCACAGAAAACGATAGTTATATTTACAAAGCTATTGATAATATCTGAGTAAATGCTCATCTATGGTGGGCTAGCTCGTCGCCTTCCATTGTTGGTCGCCGAAGTCCTCCCGATCCTTGACGAGTTCGACCAACAGAGCTTGCTCGGGCTCTTTGTGTTTGGTGGAGCCGACGTAGCAGCTTTGGGACAATCGTTGGCCCATCGCGCTTGTCCAACTTCTTGCAGAGTCTGGAACTTAATCATTTGATGCAGGAGTGGGGGAGAGCTTCGATGTCGGTCATATATGGCCTCCCTATGATGCCATTGTATGCCGACGTGTTGTCGACGACAACGAATTACGTCATCTGAGTGACGATTCTCGGCTCCTCCCTCAGAGACATTGGCAGGGTGATAACTTCAACGATGGGAACCGAATGGCTGATGAAGCCTACAATCGGACCCGTACATGGCCTCAGATCTGCTTGCTTCAGCCCCATTTTCTCGATCGTTGACATAAAAAGAATGTTGCATGAGCTTCCGGTGTTGATCAAGAGGCTGCTGACTATGGCCGTTCCAATTTGGGCTTCGATGACGATGGCATCATCATGTGGTAGATCGACCCCCTTCTAATTCGTCGTTCGAGAATGAGATTGTTTTGAGTTATTTTTAAATCTCAGAATATAGGTAGCAGTCGGTTTCGAAGGGTTCTTTGTTTGGATTATGAACAATTAATAAAGACTAAGGCTCTAGGACTCACCACTAGGATCGTCGGACGTCGATGCTTGGTTAGGACTCTTACATTGCATTGGTTTTATAGGGATTGTCGGATCCAAGATGTGGAATTCATGGTTCTAAGCACTATGAATCTAACGTATCGTATTAACCCGTAGGCACAAACACGTGCATTAAGAATCGACAATATTCACGCCACTCTCGTGGACGGAATGATATCAGCTCACGCCACTCTCGTAGGTTAGAGCTTCGATGTATTTTGGTGGCTCTTATTGACGCAATGGGGGTAGCCGTCAATTAGTAATATAGTTCGTCGGTGGATCCCATCAAGACACGAGCCGGGCATGGTCATGAGTCCCGATTGGATTCACTAACTCCCTAATTAAGCCTATAGGATACTCCTTACGCCAATCGATTCCACCGATTGTGGGCACGATCTCAGTACAAGTTCTCCTACAAACTTTGCAAGATCAACCAAAATACTTCCCTTTTATTCCAACACAACCTAAAAATCCTAAATTTACATCTCAATCCTAAAATCCATGGGCTAATCGATTAGCCCTAGATGGAACTACTCACGCATCATAGAAATAACAACAAAATATTCACTAGATGCATTAGAATTCATCATGGTAATGGAAAACATTAAAAAGCAATAGAAAGTGTAGAGAATCGTTACCAACATGTCGAGAAGCAATAGCAATCCAAAGAGAATTAGGAAGACAAGCTCCTTGCGCGAAACAATAGTAAAAATCCAAGCTTTGCTTCATACAAAATAGCGATGGCTCAAGTTCTCAAAAACCTAATTAAAACTAAAATAAAGGTTTCTCTAAAGTTCCTCTCTGAAAATAAAGCTAAAAATGTCCTTAAATACATAGGGGGAAGATACTAAAAAATCTCAGAAAATCTGGGCACTTGGGCCCATAAACTAGGCTGGTCGCGTCGGCTACTCGACCGAGTAGAGGAGCCTGCTCGGTTGAGTCAGCTACAGGCCCCCCTTGCTACTGCTTCTGTGTCTGGTAGATACGGGCTACTCGGTCGAATAGCCCACCTACTCGTCGAGCTACAGTAGATCTGAAATTCCTCCAAAACGTCGCTCTGTTTCCTTTCGACTCGGGTCGATCAGGTGAGCTGTTCGGTCGAGTTGCTTTGCTGCTCGGTCGAGCTGAGATGCCTGGGAGAGAAGCTCTAATCTTCATCTGTTTGGTACGACTCGGGTCGAGTCGGCTGTCTGCTCGGTCGAGTAGGTCAGAGCTGTTTCCTGTGCGATTTCAGCGTGTCAGCTCGGTTGAGTCACCTGGGAAACTGATCTGAATCTTGCCATTTCTCGTTCTCTTCTCTTCCTCTCCTCCAATCTTCTTCCATTCCTCGGCGAACTTCCATGGAGCCTTGTCAATAACGTCTCTGACGTGCCAGATGTGTCCATGTCCCAAAATAGTTCCAATTTACTCCAAAACTCTTGAAAATCCAAAAAGCTATACAAAACTCAAATATGGCATTAGAAGCGCGATAGTATGTGAAAATATGGAGTTTGGAGGTGGAAATGACATGAAATGATGTGGTAAAAACATGTAAAATATGGATACATCACTTATACTGATGCTGATTGGGCTGGATGTCCTGTTGATAGAAGATCTACAACATGTTATTGCACATTTGTTGGTGGAAATTTAGTCACTTGGAAAAGTAAAAAGAAAAATGTGGTAGCTCGATCAAGCGCAGAAGCTGAATTGAATACTGTGCAATGGCCTCCACGACAAGTGAAATAATTTGGCTTCGAGCTCTTCTCGATGATTTAGGTTTTGGTTCGTCTCGACTTACAATGATGTTTTGTGATAATCAAGCGGCGATTCATATTGCATCAAATCTCGAGTTTCATGAAAGGACTAAACACATTGAGGTAGATTGTCACTTTGTGCGAGAAAATAGACACGCCAATACCATATGCACTCCATTTGTTCGTAGTGATCAACAACTGGCTGATATCTTCACCAAAGGTTTATCCGCTGCAAAATTCCAATAGATATTGTCTAAGTTGGGGTCTATCGACATTTTCGCTCCAACTTGAGGGGGAGTATTGAAAAGAAGAGAGAATAGGGTCCGTTGGATCCCTTCTATGTGTGGTTGATTTGATGAGCACATATGTATTTATTACCATATTTTGTTTTAGGGTTTGCTAGGCTTATAAATATCGACGGCTAACCTCCTCATTGTAACACAATTGAAATAAGAAAGTCTCTCTTCTCTGTGTGGATGTGGGCTAGGTTTTATAGCCGAACCATGTTAATCTTTGTTTTTCTTGATTGTTATTTCTACAGCATGTAAACAACGAAAAAATGAAAAATTCAATTGAGGTACACATATATCACACTATTGCTAATTATTGCATGGTTTATTACTTGCACTCTTGCCTGAAATAGATAAAATTCAGGGAGGGTGCTGGCAAGGGAGGGGTTGCTCTTGTCACCACTGAATTCATATTCATTTTAGAATCCTAATTTGATTTGGATTCATTGGCCCATTGGTCGATTTTGTCCCAAATAAACATCCAATATTAGAATTCTATCAGGGTTCTATAATTTGAATCCTTCTCGATTAAGAAACTTATTTTTTAAAAACATATTAATATTAAGTAATCAACTATAATAAGAATTAGACTCATCTTATAACTTTTAAATAGATAAGACGTCATCTTACAATTCAATTCATGCCAACACGATACAAGTTTATCCAAACCATTCTTCACGATTCATGTCATCATATCATCCATTAACAAAATTCTGACTTGAGCATCGGAAGGAGTGCGAATCCCATCCGTCCTCGTTTTCTTTACAGACCATGGGTACAAAATTCGTTATTTGCAAGTAGAACTACATAAATGTGTGTTGGAACACCAATTAAAAAAATTTGAGCCCTAATCTTGATAAACTTACAATGAATGATTTGGGGTGCGTTTCCTTTCATCACAGCTTGCAGATGATCAGAAATCTGTGCCCAAATCAAAATTTTGTATTTTGTATTTATTTTCCAAAAGAGTTTAGACACAAGTTTGGCAAGTTAGAAAGGACATTTTGGATGCCAAATCTTTTTTGTTGGGGGTTTAAAGATGGGAAAGATTCCATGGTTCTTTCTTTGACAACAGTTGTTGTACACTGTACACCCCCATCTAAAGATTTTGAAAAAAAAAGTAGTGTTTCTTTTCATGCCAAAATTCCCATTGGGTACAAAGTTTTCCATGGAAATCTCTCATTGTGATATCAAGAAAGTGCTAAAAAGGGAAAGAAAAATTGGTAGTGTGGAGTATGCCGGCTTGTAAAAGGGCAACCACAGGTTTCAGTGTGTAAGAAATGCAATTTAAAAATCTTGGATATGTGTGACTAAATCAAAGTTTTTAACTGCATAAAGATTTTGTTATTGATACAAGGCACCACCAAATACCAATGGCTTGTAAATGGAGTGTTGATTGAAATGAAATAGTTTTTCTTTCTCTGAAAATAAACAACAAAGGAGAAGAAAATAAATTGACAGCAAAGAAAAGAACAAATAGCGGCAGAGGAAAGGGGGACGTGGCGAACATGTGTGAGCCGTTGGAAAATGGAGAGAAGGAGACTCACCACTCACCCCTCCACCACCCACCCACTCATCCTCTCAACTTCCAACACCTTGCATCTCTCTCTCTCTCTCCTCTCTTTCTCTCTCTGAACTTGTGAGGGGTAGGGACAGCAGTGGAGGGGTTAAAACAGTAAGGATTTAATTTGAAAAAATAACCCCTAGTCTTATGCATATTTAAAAAGATACGAGAATAATAATATGTATCATGTGATATGTAAGTCCACTATTTTTTTTGAAACGACCGGAATCGTTTATATATCTATATATTAAAACACAAAGGTTTTTGAATTCTAGGGCTGACTGGGACAAGCTGATGTCATGCTGATGTATAAACAGGTTGATAGAAGAATGGCTTGGATTTAATCTTGATAAAAGAAGGGTTGAGATGAGTGTTTGGAAAACCCACCACTTTTTCCCTTTTGTTTTCAAACCCCCCACAATCACTACATTTGCGCAGAATACCACCTATTTCCCTTTTTTGCTAAAAAACCCTCTCATTTCACTTTTTACCCACACACCATACACACACTCTTATGTACTTCCACCCTTCGCGCAGAAGGCGCCCGCGCAATTTTTTTACGCTAATTTGTTATTCCAACTCAAGGGCGCCCTCGCCGAATTTATTGTTCTACGCCGAATTTGTTGTTTCGCACAAATTTGACTGTGTAAATAATGTTTGGAAACAAAGATTTCGCGGGTGAAAATCTTAAATGAACCGTGCCCGCAGGCACGGGTTATGACTAGTCTATATTACATTTGACAGAGTTTTTTGAATCCTAGGGCTGACTAGGACAAGCTGACTAGGACAAGTGAGGGGGATAAAAAGTGGCTGAGATTTAATCTTGGATGATGAACGGTTGGGATTAAAAATTAAGATGAATGGTTTGTATTTTTGAGTTTGTGTGGGGCCCATTTCTTTTCGTAACTTGCCATTTGACTTGGGAAAGCGAGTCTGCTTTTGGGGGAGAGCAAGAGGCTTTTTTGGGGATAGCAACAACCATTTGATTCTAAGATCTTTTCCAAGACAGCAACAGACATTTAATTGCAGGAGACTAAAATTCTCTGAACTAAAGCTTGACTATCAATTTTTACTATCAATTTTGACTATCAATTTTTGTGTGAAACTAAATTCTCTGAAAAAACTAAATTTTGGGATGAACTAAAATTTTTTGAACTCGAAAATTTCGCTGGGAGAACCCTACAATTTTGGAGATGAACTAAATTTGGATGGTACTAAATTTGTTGAGGAACTAAGATTTTTGTTATTAACTTAATTCCTTGGGATGAGCAAAATTCTTGGGGAACTAAGCTTTTGACATGGGAATATCTTAAATGAATGGCACGGGTTATGACTAGTATTTTCATATTCCAAAATCCCAAACATCAAATATCAAATGAACATAAGAGATTCTGTTTATTTATCCTGCCATCGTAAATTTAATGGTCAAGTACAAATAGAATTTATGCTATGGGTGAATGAACGAGCGTAACCTCTAAATGGTTCACGTGATATTTGATGTTTCTAGGCTTTAGAATATGAAGATCGAAATGAAATATTTGAGTGACATACAACTTAGGTTAAAAAAATGGAAATCGTAGAAAGATAAAATGGAAAGTACAAAAAAAAGAACCAGAACCAAAAGGAAGGTTTGGACTATATATACCTTAAGAATGAAATGTATGGAAAGAAATTTGCCAAAAATAGCAAGATAATGGAATAAAGAAAGAGATGTGATCTTTGTTTTTTTGGTGTGCCATTTTTGAACATATTTCCGTCCATACAAGTCTTTCACAAGAGGAACAGTAATTTGAGAATTAGGAAGCACATGAAGAATTGGATAGAGAAAATTAAAAAATAGACAAAAAAAAGGGGAGATAAATGCAACAGTAAAAGAAAGAGGAAAGTTGAGGGTAACGAGAGAGCCTTAAAACACAATCCGAGGTTGAAATGCAATTTAAAAGACTCACCGCCTCTCGAAAAAAAACTCCCACACTCCATCTCTTGCTTCCTCCTTAAAACCCCCCTCTTCCTTCTTCTTTGGATTTTTCTTCACTTAGACATTTATCCAAATCCCTCCTTCAAAGTCTCAATCTTCTCTCGTCTTTGCTTTGGGCTTTCTCTCCCTGTGAAAGCTTGCTCCTTTTAAGGACCCATCGAGAAAGCTGACACCTTTATCATCTGGTGAGCTGCTTTTCATCTGTTTTTTTGGGTTCTTGGATCCCTCTATTTTGGTGGGTTTCTATCTTTTTTTGGATTAACCTCTTGATGGCTGAAATGGGTTTCTTTCAAAATTGGAGCTTGCAGCATGTTTGGTTCTGTTCTTCTCTTATTTGAATCAAATGGTCATTTTATATGAAGGAGAAGCTTTGTTTCATTCAAATTCTCTTCTCGGTCTCTTTGTTGAATGGAAGAGTTTATCTAATTTTCGTTTTTTAACTGCAGTTTGATTACCAGTCGTTCAATCCTCGGAAGTAGTAAAGGTAACTCTTTTCTTTATGTAAAGATATGATATAATTCTGTTATGTTTCTTTGTTGATTGTGTAATTTATTGTTTCATTTGTGATCAAGCGATGGGGGACCATCTCGCGTTATTGGTGGACAGATTGCTGACCGAGTCTACGCTGGAGGCCACTGTTGAGAATCGAAAACAGGCGCGAAATTTGCCGCCGGCCGATGATTCGGCATCTTCGGCGGTCCCCATTGGGGAGTTCTCTCAGAAGAGGAAGAAGAGTGAGAAGCTGGTGGAGTGCAGAATCTGCCAAGAAGAAGATGATGCATACAACATGGAGATCCCTTGTTCTTGTTGTGGCAGCTTGCAGGTGAAATTTTGAAGCTTTCGGTTGTAGTCGCGCATGTGTTTGATTTAATGATTGTTGTAAAAAAATTTCGTGTGCTGATATCATTGAGTTGGTAATTTCAATCTGCATCATTGAGTTAGCATGATGTAGTTGCGGTTTAAATTTAGAGCAGAATATGAGTGTGGCCTTGTTGTTCAGTTAATAACCTAAGCGTCGTCATGTAATTATGATCGATGCAGTTGTAACTTGTAAGGATTAGACTCAAACTATGTTGCACTGGCACTGGCTA
This sequence comes from Scilla litardierei, assembly GCA_030789695.1. Classification (NCBI taxonomy): domain Eukaryota; kingdom Viridiplantae; phylum Streptophyta; class Magnoliopsida; order Asparagales; family Asparagaceae; genus Scilla; species Scilla litardierei. Next base: position 87,949,078 of record CM061141.1, on the reverse strand, counting down.
CCCCAACATGGGCACGGTAAGCCTTAGATAGTAATTCATAGGACACGCGTGTCTGACACATGACTCCGACACGATATGGCCTCACGATTGGAGTGTGTTACTTAGTGCGCATAGGACTCAAACATTGGGATACATTTAGACATTTCTTAATCGTTTTTGTTACTAGAATTATTGAAAGCAAGAGCGGAAGAATAAAATGAGGAACTCCGTGAAAAGGGGAAAACCATAAGGAAGAAGATGAGAAGAGAAATTCTAAATGCTATTGCTTTTTGGGCGGCCAATGGGAGGCTGCCACGTTAGCGCATCTGACCCAAGTTGGTCAAGTGCCACCTTTTTTTACATTATTCTCATTCTAAATTCATGTTTCATAAGCAGATGGACAATCTGGATTTTATTGTATTGAAAGTAAAAGCATGAGTAAAGTTATAGTGCAGTGAGCTATTAGGTCATGCTGATAATATATTATAGTAGCACAATTAATTATCTGCAAATTAAATGATGTCATGCTGAATAGAACTTTGTTATTGCAAGTGGCACAATATTAATTTGTTGACATGCCATAAACTATGCGTCATAACGGATAAACGAATGAACCATAAACTGAATGCACTTAAGTAATTTCAGTCTATATTGACAGTGTATTCGGTCTTTAACTGAATGCACTTGGGTTACACATTGAGTTATTCAAATCAATGATACTATGTACTATGATGTAGTTGCAGGCTCAATTTAGAGTGAAATATGAGCGTGACGTGAGGTTCGGTTAATATCTAAAGCGACAAGATTTAATTATGATGAGTGCAGTTTTGACGCTTTTATCAAACACTGGACCTTGGGCATGTTCTGACATTTCTTATCGGTATATTACCTAAGATTTCGAAAGTAAGAATGAAACAACATAAGGAATGATGTGAAAAAGGGTAAAGCTATTAGGAATAAAATAAAGTAGAAATTTAAAATTGTTTCCAAGTATTTCAATATAATTATATTGAAAGTGAAAGCATGAGTAAAGTTATACTGCGGTCAGCTATCATGTCATGCTGATAATATATAGTAGTAGTATAGTTAATTATTCAAAATGTCATGATGTAGTGTTGAATATGACAAACTGCAAGTGGCACAAGATATATTTTTCAATGCCAAGATCATGGGTCGTAATGGATAGCTGAATGAATGAAACATAATGAAGAGAGAATGATTTATCTATCACATAGATCCTCCGTGTCAAGATGCATCAGAGTTATCGCTTACATTTTCATCATGTTTTCGCTATCTGTGATGACCATCTTACATTTCATGCTCTATTTGCATTTGAAAGCATCTTCTTTAAAAGTTCACATTAAGGATGAAAGAAAATGGTTTTAAATCAGAAGTTTGGAATTTAAACCTTTTGAACTCTCTTTGGCACAGTACACATGTTGAGTCGAGGTTTGTTTACATTCTTCATTCAAATCTGAAATTTAAAAGGCATGCTATTTGAGCACTTGAATTATTTTTTTAAAAACCATAATGATGGATAAAAGTAGGCAACGGATCAAACTTATAAAACAATGTAAATGTAAAATGGAAGAGGCTCTGCTGTGAGGTTCCTTCACATGGCTTAATTATGTTCAGCAACCAAAGCATCATATATCTAGTAGTTCTTAAGGATAAAAAATAACTCTTATGGAGAAACTATAAAAAACTAGAAAAAGAAACAGAGGAACCACGGTGGTATAATTTATGATTTTCTATGTCATTACCAATGGAATGTCAAACCTTTAAGATCTCCTTACGTTTTGGTATTCAGTCTTCAGAAGGTGATGTTGTGTTTTGTATATCGCGTGTCTTCTACTGACAGTAAAATTGTTTCGGTTAGCCAAAGAAACACCCCTTCTGTTTATGTTTTGAAACGTGGCGTGTTGGAAAAATTATTCATTTAGCTTTTTAGTTCATTTTATTGATTTGTGCAGTACGCTCACCGAAAATGTATTCAAAGGTGGTGCAATGAGAAGGGCGACACCACATGTGAGATATGTCTTCAGGTAACTATGCAATCATGCTTTCAGCCAATTTTCTTCTCCTTTTAAAAATAAAGTTCAGAGTACTAATTCCATGCTCTGTTATCCATTTGTTTGGATTCGCAGCAATTCAAGCCAGGTTATACTGCTCCTCCCCAGTTGTTTCACTACGGGGGGATCCCCATGAACTTCAGGTATCCATCTTCCGACATTCCTAATGAATGGTTAGAGAACATGCCTGTGTACCTTATTGTAGAAAAAGGATTCCATGTAAAAAAAAATATTCAATGAAGGCTTTGATGCAGTAAGAAACAGGTATCTTATGTATGTTGTATATGTATATGTGCATGTTGTCATGTGTATGCAATGGCCATCTGTAGTGTCTTCATGCATGTGAAGTTCAAGTGTAGTTATACATGTTTCCATTATGAAGACATACGTTGCTAGTTAGTGGTATTTTTGTATGTGGCATGTGCAAGTGAATGAGAGCTTAGAAACCACACAGAATGCACTTGATGTTTGTAGGTTATGAACATATACCAATATGTATGTCCTTTCGTCGTCGTCATCCTATCGGATGCCTTCGTAAATAATTCCTAGTTTTTCAATTAAGAAGTATGCGAATATCTAACAACATATTAAGTGTCCTCCTATGATGTTTTTTGTTTCATCATTTCATGGGATATCACAAAGAGAACATGTATATTCATAAACCATTGTATCCCTCTATCCTAATGCTATTTGGAACTGTTGTTTGCAATGAGTTTAATAGGGGGAGCTGGGAGATATCTAGTAGAGACATCCATGATTCTCAGATCATAACGATGGTCCCCTCTGGCCGAGGTTTCATGGACTCCGATTATGATTACTATTCTGCTTCCACCGCACGAAGCACACTGTGCTGTCGATCAGTGGCCATAATTGTGAGTTTATTTTCACTAAAAGCAAAATTTTACTTTCCCTGTGATTTCTTCCCCCAACATTTGATCAAAGTGTTAAGTGCAATTATCTACCTTTTTATTATAGTTCACTACTCTCTTGATCCTTCGGCATTCTCTCCCTCTCATGATCGGTGATGCAGAGGAATATTCGATCACACTTTTCTCTGTAAGACTCTTAAACTCTATGGAGGTACCATGGTCTCAAATATGTTAAGAGTTAGTAATTCTATAGGTGTGACATGACTTTCATTAGAAATAAATGCACGTACACTCGTTATATGAGCACATAATTTATATTTCATTTACTGTTACTGAGTACTTTACGGTTAATAATGGTAAATATTTAGAACATGTACATTTTCATAAAGGGCTTTTTAGATTTTTATCCCCCAAATCTCGCATATTTAGAAATTTATTTCCTAAAATTTTGCCCGATTAACCCAAATTAGTTTAACTAAATGGAAAATATCATGACTAATATCTCGCATTCTATATTTTGAATTTCTATTTTTACCAATCTTTGAGCAAAGCCTTTGACCGTTGGAGTATCCATCTGTGCTGAAAATTTCGGGTTGGCTCTCAACCGTCTACATTGAATCAGGTGCTTGTGCTGAGGACTGTCGGAGTACTGATACCTGTAGCAGTCATCCTGAAAGTTGTGAGTATAGTCCTCCTACGGCGTAGGCCACAGGTACCGTTGCCATTTCCATCTATTGTAGCTCTTTCATGCAATTTTCAGTGCTCTTTCCCATCTTATTCGCCTGCTTGTATCGGTGATGGTGTTTGAGTATCATATCAGGATGCGCGCGACATACCTATTTCAGGGTCTGACGAAGAGAGCTTGACCTCCCCCTCGATTTACCAACATCAACCTCGTCTTGTTCGTGCGCGCTGATGAAGTGAGCTTGGTTGGGGCTTGTTTGGCACTTTTACTGCCCATATTTACCGGCGATGAGCAAAGAGCAAGAAAAGCAAAGGAAAGGATAGATACATTTTAGTAATGGGGTTGAAAGAAAAGAAAACAATGAAAAAGGGTAAAACAAAAGGAGGAGAAGAAGATTGTTCTTAGAGTGAGCTGATGTACATAAAAACATAGCTTTCAGCCTCTTTGAATGAAGCCACTCTCTCTTCATAAGAGAATATAGAGATGAAGTGGTTATGTAACTATGCAGCTCTCTCTCTCTCTCTCTCTCTCTCTCTCTCTCTCTGGTTATGTAACTATGCAGCTCTCTCTCTCTCTCTCTCTCTCTCTCTCTAGATGAAGTTGATTGTTGACCAGAATGAGGATCACCATGATGATGAAAATTCTCAATCATCGGTATATCACGAAATTGCAGGCAAGAAATACTTGATATGGCGAGCAGATGAGAAAAATTGGTGACCAAACTTAACTGAAGCTTCAGGGTCTTTAAACATATGAGAAATATGGGTTTTATTATTCCTCTTTGGCTACCGTTAAAAATACAATTCTTAATTTTTATTGATGACAGAGTCCGTTCATTTAAACAGAATTTTTTGCAACGTTTTAAATGAACTTGAAAATTGATGGTTTGTGATTTTAGAATTTGAAAATTGATGGTTTGTGATTTTAGAGCATGCCGATTAAAATGAACGGATTTCATTGTCGAAAAAACAGCGAAGGACATGGTTTCTGTTGGGGAAAACCGACGACGACTAGCGAAAGCCCCCTCGGCGAATAGCTACACAACGATCGCTATGTCGCGATCTTCCAGAGAAAAATTGTAACGACACAATCCAACCAAACAAGCAAGATAAAAAATAACAAAAATAAGAAAGCAACAATCAAGCGACACAGAGTTTACCATGGTTCAGCCCACTAACGGCACCTATGTCCAGCTTCTCGATGACGGTTTCCACTAATATGATCAAAAAGAATTACATCCGGCTCCTTCAATATTCTTCAATAAAAGAGAGCACAAATAACTCCTAACTTTGAGTTCAAAATCTTCTCACCAAAACAAAAGCGGTCTCAAATCTCACCAAAAGAGAAGAAACTCAAAAGCTCTCACAAATAATCACTTGTTGATTCCACCGATCTCTTCAAAGAACCAAGCACAACAATATCCAAGACAAAAAACAAAGAACAAGTCAAGCTTTATTAGAAGTTCACAAAGCACCTTACAAGGGTTTAAGACATAAATTCTCAACCTTTACTTCTCCTTCTCCAAAGCCATCTCTCTCCCTAGCCTCCTTTTTCTTTAGGTTATTTTTCTCTCTTGATGAAAATCCCTAAAGCTAAGAGACTATTTTATATGGTCTTCTTAGTGATACAAGTAAAGTACAAATAGACCCACAATAAGACACATATTTACAATAAGGAGATTTTAGAGCCAACTCCAACATCGCTCAACCCGAAAAGAGGAATCCCAAGAAGAAGATTACAATGAATTTCAATGGAATTCACAAAAGGTCACTCACCAAACCCTGCCTTAAAGTTCCAAGACATGCAAGGAAGAAGAAACTTGATGACAACACGCATTAGCATCTATTTCTCTTCACTCTATCAAAAATAAACCATAGAAAGAGTTTAAATAGTCTCAAGGATCATATGGAATCTCAGCTGTCGATTAGATTAGGTTTTAGATCAAAACCTAACTCAAATAAACGAGTCTGGTCCGTCTACAGTCGACACCGCTGTGCAGGAATCGGCACTACCGTGTCCAGCCTGCGAAACATACTGCACAATTTCTGTAATGACCCGTATTCATCCATACATATTTTCTACGTATTTTCTTAATTAAAAGTATTTTATAATGGTTTGTTAGGAGTTGAAAATCAAGATAGTTTTAAATCATTTATAAAAAAATGTTTTATAAAACCAATATAAATATAGTTATAGCCTATTTTAGGGTATACGAGTACCATCCTAAATCCCTAAATGATTTTTATAATTATTTAAACTCAATTATTGATGTTACAGCCGTAACAATTATTTTTCTAAGTAAACGTTTTCAAAACGATTTCAAACTTCTACAGTGTCATTCTATGATCATTTAGAGCCTCTCACATTAATTTCGTAATTTTTCGAAGTCAAATCAATAGAGAACCCGCAAACCCGCTTCCTAAACGTTTTGGCCCAAAACACGTATTTCCGTAGTCCAAACTACAAAATAGATCTCGTAGTCACGATCCTCGTGACGATACGAACCCGTGGCTATATTTTCGAAATTTTTCGGAGTCGTTTAACCCCAAGGGCAAAATTGTAATTTCACTAATTACATTCACTAATCACTTTTACGTTACCCTAATTACTATCCTAATCACCCGTATTCTAGTCGGCAGATAGCTCCAAAACACTCACATGGCAGCCCATGTGTTATACACTTAGTCAAATTTCTAAAGTTAGTCTAAAAGCTAACTTTGCTATTAATGATCATTTGACTAAATATTAATTGCACCATTATTATACTAATTTTAATCACCTATATAATCCGCTTCTCCCCCATCACTAATCCTATCTTCTCCTCACAAACACCCAGGCCCAAGGCCGAACCCCTCTTCGAATCCACCCACGCAAAACATCTCCCAGGCAAATCTCTAAATATTGATTTCCCCACACTAATCTCTTTCTCCCTAAAATAATAACCAGTCTTATTAAGCCCAAGGCCCACATTCACAGTCTCTCTCTCTCTCTCTCTCTCTCTCTCTCTCTCTCTCTCTCTCTCACGTCCCCGCTCCCTCCTTCTCCACGCGACGAAGCACGGAGCACGCAACGCTCTCCGACGAAGCTCCCCTTTCGCCCAGCTCTTCCCACCATCGACGAGAGCTCGACCGCCACCTTCGCCCACGACTTCGCCCACCGTCTTCGCCGCGTTCCGACGTCGGTGACCCGTCGCTCAACCCCCAAGCAGGCCGCCCTCTCGCCGCTCGCCGTGAGCGACTGCCCCCACGCTGCTCTCTGGCCACCTCAAGCCCGCTGCACCGCCGCGAGCTCCACGGCGACCCTCACCGGAGCTAGCCGCTCTCCGACCACCGCCAGCTCTCCGTCCGACGCCGCCCCCTCCTCTGTTCCCGCTTCGAAACAGAGCACGCCGGAGCTCTGCCACTCCCGCCGCCCGAACACCGCCGTTCAACCGCTGCCTCGACGACCACCCTCCGCCTGTGCTGCCACCGGAGCACCCCGCGAGCTCCGATCTCAACCGCCGCCACCGCCCACTCGACCCCACGAACCCGAAGCCCCACGCTCCGGCAACCGCCTTCCACCGTGCTGCCACCGTACTCGCCTCGCCCACCTCGCGAGCACGCCGTCGCCGGTGTCCCGACCCGAGCTCAGGCGACAGCACCGCAGCCCGCCTCCCCCACTTTCGACGCCGTCCGCCGCCGCCGTGGACGTCGACTGACGCCGCCGCCGCCTCGCCTTCTCGCCGCCGAGCCCCGACCCCGAGCGCCGCTCCACACCGCCGCCCCCAACTCCCGTCGCCGCCAACGAACGAACGCCCCCTCTCGCTGCATACGTCAGAGGTTAGAAGCAGTCGACCGTTGGTTTTAAAACTAATACGTAATTAATACGTATTCGAATACGTATTTACGTATTTACATATATTTATTAAATGCTATTATTGGGTTTAAATTCCTAGTAATTCCTACAGGCCTCAGAAAATTGCGAAACTAGTCCCAGAAAATCAGAAACGTCGAAACGAATCTATTGGCGCTGGTTTCATCGCCAAAAGGCAAGTATATTTCTCACAGTGAATTTTTAAAGGCAAAACTTAAATAGGTTAAAATCCTTTTAAAATTCGTAGCTTGCAATTTTTACACATACCGCTGTACGATAAAAATATATGTTACAGTACTCGTAAATACGATCATTTTGACATCTTGTTTACAGAATTCCGACGTACGGTTTGCCCGGAATAAATCTTTGAAGATATGTTGTAATGCTAAATTCTTGTTTTAAAAATCCTTTTAAAATTCGTAATCTGTGATTTTTACGTACACTTATGTACGATAAAAATATATGTCGTAGTACTAGTGAATACGATCATTTTGACACCTTGTTTGAAGAATTCTGATGTACGGTTTGCTCTAAACAATTCCTTGAACATATGTTTTAAAAATCGTTCCTTGATTTAAAATTGCTTTTTGGCTATTTAAAATTGTTTAAAAATTGTTTAAAAATCTTGAAAATTAACTAATAGTCTTAGAAAATATTTTAAGCTAATTTAAACTCTTTTGCTTAGTTAAAATCATATTTTACTCGTTCTTTCATTTGATTTAAGTGATCCTGATGTTTTCATTTTAATTGCTAAATCGAGTCGCAAAATTGCGAACTTCGGTGAAACTATTGTTTGAACTGTTGAAACACCGAGACTGTATTGACTGAATGGAAGATGGAACTTCAACAATATAGAATGGAAGATGGAACTTTAACAATATAGAATGAAAGATGGAATTTCAATAATAAACAGATAGTACACGTCTTTTGATCGACACTTGACTTGACCTGGGATTGGGGTAGTCTATGATCACAAGTGTTACAGAATGACTGGATGTGCCATACTAAATTACCTCCAACACATTACGGGGGTTAGAACCTTGACCGTTGCCATATCGGAACGGTGGGTAAGCCTCGGAGTTGCTCCCGTCGCAGGCTGCATATTGGTTATCTCTAGTACTCTTGGACATGGACTTATCACCAGGATAGACTGGTTATTGATTATTGTTCTAACCTCTTTTTCTACAGGTTGCTACAGTGTGTTTATTGAATGCTAAATTGTCACAGGTTACAGACGGCTTGCAAATTGTTATTGAATAATGAAATTGTTACAGGTTGCAAATGATATTGCAAATGGCTATCAAATGATTAAATTGATGCAGGTTGCAAATGTTTAACTGATTTAACTGATTTAACTGCTTTAAATGTTTTAACTGCTTTAAACTGATTTATCTCTTTTATTGCTTATTTGTAAATTAAGCTTATTGCTTGTCTTTAAAGTTCATCGTTGTTTAATTTTAAAATGTCCAATATATTGGTTTTGAGAATATCTTGCCGAGTAAATCTCGCTGACGGACATTTCATTTTGTTGTTTTACGAAATGTCCGTCAGGTATCAATAGTGAGTTCTTTGAAGACACTACTGCAGGAGTCAAGCCAGTGCTTGATGAGCACGTGGAGTACCTACTCACAGAAGATTAGACAATCCCCTTCGCGACTGTTTCTTTACATTTAAAATAATGTAATTTGTGTACCTTGTTTGTATTGCTATAATAGGCCCATGTTGTATCTTAATTATTGTACGCTGGATATGTAATAATGTTGTTTGAGCTGCTTCTTAAATTTGCATGCAAGGATCTGCAATTTTTATACAGACGCTTAGTGTGTTTAAGCCAAGGAGGAAAAAGGAAAAGGATTCCAAAAAGAAAAGAAAAAAAAAGTACTCCTCCTTGTTTTAAGCACATCGCGGACCCGCTCGCGTCCTCGCTCCCGGTAGAATGGGAAGCGGGGCGTGACAGGTTTTGGTGGCGGCCCATGCAGGTCATGCGTATGCAAATACTTTAAGATCGGTTTAAATGACATTAATATCTAAGTGTACAGCTAGAATAGATTTATCCTAACCTACTTTACATTGCGGTTTATTTTGAAGTGTGGCAGGTCGACCAGATACACACGACGGCACCAACAGTGTCATCTTGAGTATCGTAAAGGAAATGCTGGAAATTCAAACCAAAATTCTCCATGATGCTACTGAACCGGTAATCACTAGTATATTTGAACCTTTTCCCTTTACGTCGAGTTGACACCTATCGCCTTTATTATCATTGCTAGCATACTTTATCGTGCTATTTGTATTTGTCTTCATAGCATGTCCACATCTTGATTTGGAAATTTTCTATTGCTTCTTATCACAAAATTCGCAACGAACTATTTCCATTGAACCTCATTACCTTTTTCGAACTCTTAACCCTTGCTTAGGAACTCGTGTTCCATTCTTGGTTATACCTTCCCTAGTAAACTCTTTTGCTAGCAGTTATAGTTATTTTCATATGTTGAACCATCTACCTACTTCATCACCTTTCCTTCAGTTGATGATGGCACGCATATAAATGATAAGCTTTCTTCAATGGACCATGATACCGGTCAATGTGCTTGGCTAAAGTCTGTTGGATCGACCTAGCTAGACTGGGCATAAGTGATCCTGGCTTAGTCACTTCCCTGGCCGTGTCCGCTGGACCGCAAGGACGTGAATCATGATTATGTGACGTCATCGATCTTCTTCACTATCAACCTTTCTTTATCTTGATGACCTTTCGATTGACTTTGTTAAAATCTTTTCATTGCTTGAACCCTAGCTACGTTTATTTTAAGGAGGGTAGCATTCGGTTTTCGATCATCAGAAGTTCGAGTTCGACAACGAAAGCAAATCAAAAGACGCTCAGAAGTATTTGAGGATGGTACTAGGAAATTGAGACGAGCCAAACCATGACTTGTAAGTATAAACTGTTACTTCTTCTTCTTCTTTCTTGAGCTCGTATTTTCTATCCCCAACTTTCGTCTTATACCCAATTTTTCCATGGTTTGAATTCTTTTCCGCCTACTTTCTCTCCCCCTCTTTATTGCGTTTTGTCTGTTTCCTCTCCTCGAGCCCCGTTCCCGCCTAGCCTAGCCTACCCTACCCTACCCTATCTATTACTTTCGGCGCCTACCCTATCCATGACTTTCAGCGCCCCCTTTAAAAACCCCTCATCTCTCCCTCTCCAATCATCCCGTGGCTTCCTCTCTGCCGAGACGACGCCCACCCCCTCGTTGTGCCTCTTCTTTCATGAGCCCAACACCTCGCAAGCTCCTCTGGCCTCACCCGAAGCTCCACCCCATCCCGGAGGCCCCCGCCACATCGCGTAGTCGCAGCCGTCGCACCTCGCCACCTTGGATCGACAGCCACCGATGTCCCTTCGACGTTCTGTTTTGGGATTTTTGGCCTTGGCCACAACCCTCTCCGCCACCCTTGCTTTGGCCGTGTGGTCGGGATATTGGGAACCCGCCGCCATTGGTATCATTGGGAGCTCCTTTTTCTGGTTCTTCCCCCTTGATCTGCCCAGCTTCGAGTGCTTCTTAGGGGTGCTCCTTAGTGCTTGTAGGTCCCTGAGTTTTTGGTCGTTGAACTGCTTAGGGCTGATGGTGTTTACCGTAGATATCGACCAATGGTGTTGGGAAGGAGTATCCTTAGGATTGGGTATTGGCATACTTTTGGGCTTAGGCGTTGAAGTTGGATGTCGGTCTTGTGCTCGGATTTGGGAGACGGCTAGGATATTGGTTTCTTGTTGGATGTTATGGAGACTGCTAGGACAAGTGGTAGCGATGATCTTGACCCTCGAGAGTTGGCCTTATACTTGCCTGTATGTGTTGATCTGGGTAATGGCTTGTAATTTGGTAGCATGGCAGATGAAGTCCTTTGTGTTCGGTTGGTTAAGTTGTAACCGTAAGGACTCACTAGGTTTATCCCTTACGTTTATGTATGCTATGGCGATGATTTACATGATTGAGACCATGTAATCATCGTTTATATATTCTAGACGTTCCGTTCTTCTCTTTGGTGTGCTTGCTTCTGGCTTATCACCTCAGGTTCCAAGTTCGAACAGAGGTTGTTATCATAATAGCCTTCATTTTCATGTGATGTTATTATCTCATGTTAATTTTGGACTACTTGAGAAGTCAGAGTAACTTTTGTAATGATACTGGCCTTAGAAATAATTACGGAAGCTATGATGATGTTAATACTAATTAGAAATATCTCTTGCTTTCTTGATGCTATGATATCACATTATATTTCATGCTATTAACAACTTATTTTCTAAATTGTAATTTTCATCTAGTTTTCCATTTTATCATTTATTTGCTTGAGCTTCTTAAATAACAGTAATTATTTTATATTATAAATTTTTAAGAAATTCCGAGGACGGAATTATTTTAAGGAGGGTAGAATGTAATAACCCGTATTCATCCATACATATTTTCTACGTATTTTCTTAATTAAAAGTATTTTATAATGGTTTGTTAGGAGTTGAACATCAAGATAGTTTTAAATCATTTATAAAAAAATGTTTTATAGAACCAATATAGTTATAGCCTATTTTAGGGTATACGAGTACCATCCTAAATCCCTAAATGATTTTTATAATTATTTAAACTCAATTATTGATGTTACAGCCGTAACAATTATTTTTCTAAGTAAACGTTTTCAAAACGATTTCAAACTTCTACAGTGTCATTCTATGATCATTTAGAGCCTCTCACATTAATTTCGTAATTTTTCGAAGTCAAATCAATAGAGAACCCGCAAACCCGCTTCCTAAACGTTTTGGCCCAAAACACGTATTTCCATAGTCCAAACTACAAAATAGATCTCGTAGTCATGATCCTCGTGACGATACGACCCCGTGGCTATATTTTCGTAATTTTTCGGAGTCGTTTAACCCCAAGGGCAAAATTGTAATTTCACTAATTACATTCACTAATCACTTTTACGTTACCCTAATTACTATCCTAATCACCCGTATTCTAGTCGGCAGATAGCTCCAAAACACTCACATGGCAGCCCATGTGTTATACACTTAGTCAAATTTCTAAAGTTAGTCTAAAAGCTAACTTTGCTATTAATGATCATTTGACTAAATATTAATTGCACCATTATTATACTAATTTTAATCACCTATATAATCCTCTTCTCCCCCATCACTAATCCTATCTTCTCCTCACAAACACCCAGGCCCAAGGCCGAACCCCTCTTCGAATCCACCGACACAAAACATCTCCCAGGCAAATATCTAAATATTGATTTCCCCACACTAATCTCTTTCTCCCTAAAATAATACCCAGTCTTATTAAGCCCAAGGCCCACATTCACAGTCTCTCTCTCTCTCTCTCTCTCTCTCTCTCTCTCTCTCTCTCTCTCTCTCTCTCTCTCTCTCTCTCTCACGTCCCCGCTCCCTCCTTCTCCACGCGACGAAGCCCGGAGCACGCAACGCTCTCCGACGAAGCTCCCCTTTCGCCCAGCTCTTCCCACCATCGACGAGAGCTCGACCGCCACCTTCGCCCACGACTTCGCCCACCGTCTTCGCCGCGTTCCGACGTCGGTGACCCGTCGCTCAACCCCCAAGCAGGCCGCCCTCTCGCCGCTCGCCGTGAGCGACTGCCCCCACGCTGCTCTCTGGCCACCTCAAGCCCGCTGCACCGCCGCGAGCTCCACGGCGACCCTCACCGGAGCTAGCCGCTCTCCGACCACCGCCAGCTCTCCGTCCGACGCCGCCCCCTCCTCTGTTCCCGCTTCGAAACAGAGCACGCCGGAGCTCTGCCACTCCCGCCGCCCGAACACCGCCGTTCAACCGCTGCCTCGACGACCACCCTCCGCCTGTGCTGCCACCGGAGCACCCCGCGAGCTCCGATCTCAACCGCCGCCACCGCCCACTCGACCCCACGAACCCGAAGCCCCACGCTCCGGCAACCGCCTTCCACCGTGCTGCCACCGTACTCGCCTCGCCCACCTCGCGAGCACGCCGTCGCCGGTGTCCCGACCCGAGCTCAGGCGACAGCACCGCAGCCCGCCTCCCCCACTTTCGACGCCGTCCGCCGCCGCCGTGGACGTCGACTGACGCCGCCGCCGCCTCGCCTTCTCGCCGCCGAGCCCCGACCCCGAGCGCCGCTCCACACCGCCGCCCCCAACTCCCGTCGCCGCCAACGAACGAACGCCCCCTCTCGCTGCATACGTCAGAGGTTAGAAGCAGTCGACCGTTGGTTTTAAAACTAATACGTAATTAATACGTATTCGAATACGTATTTACGTATTTACATATATTTATTAAATGCTATTATTGGGTTTAAATTCCTAGTAATTCCTACAGGCCTCAGAAAATTGCGAAACTAGTCCCAGAAAATCAGAAACGTCGAAACGAATCTATTGGCGCTGGTTTCATCGCCAAAAGGCAAGTATATTTCTCACAGTGAATTTTTAAAGGCAAAACTTAAATAGGTTAAAATCCTTTTAAAATTCGTAGCTTGCAATTTTTACACATACCGCTGTACGATAAAAATATATGTTACAGTACTCGTAAATACGATCATTTTGACATCTTGTTTACAGAATTCCGACGTACGGTTTGCCCGGAATAAATCTTTGAAGATATGTTGTAATGCTAAATTCTTGTTTTAAAAATCCTTTTAAAATTCGTAATCTGTGATTTTTACGTACACTTATGTACGATAAAAATATATGTCGTAGTACTAGTGAATACGATCATTTTGACACCTTGTTTGAAGAATTCTGATGTACGGTTTGCTCTAAACAATTCCTTGAACATATGTTTTAAAAATCGTTCCTTGATTTAAAATTGCTTTTTGGCTATTTAAAATTGTTTAAAAATTGTTTAAAAATCTTGAAAATTAACTAATAGTCTTAGAAAATATTTTAAGCTAATTTAAACTCTTTTGCTTAGTTAAAATCATATTTTACTCGTTCTTTCATTTGATTTAAGTGATCCTGATGTTTTCATTTTAATTGCTAAATCGAGTCGCAAAATTGCGAACTTCGGTGAAACTATTGTTTGAACTGTTGAAACACCGAGACTGTATTGACTGAATGGAAGATGGAACTTCAACAATATAGAATGGAAGATGGAACTTTAACAATATAGAATGAAAGATGGAATTTCAATAATAAACAGATAGTACACGTCTTTTGATCGACACTTGACTTGACCTGGGATTGGGGTAGTCTATGATCACAAGTGTTACAGAATGACTGGATGCGCCATACTAAATTACCTCCAACACATTACGGGGGTTAGAACCTTGACCGTTGCCATATCGGAACGGTGGGTAAGCCTCGGAGTTGCTCCCGTCGCAGGCTGCATATTGGTTATCTCTAGTACTCTTGGACATGGACTTATCACCAGGATAGACTGGTTATTGATTATTGTTCTAACCTCTTTTTCTACAGGTTGCTACAGTGTGTTTATTGAATGCTAAATTGTCACAGGTTACAGACGGCTTGCAAATTGTTATTGAATAATGAAATTGTTACAGGTTGCAAATGATATTGCAAATGGCTATCAAATGATTAAATTGATGCAGGTTGCAAATGTTTAACTGATTTAACTGATTTAACTGCTTTAAATGTTTTAACTGCTTTAAACTGATTTATCTCTTTTATTGCTTATTTGTAAATTAAGCTTATTGCTTGTCTTTAAAGTTCATCGTTGTTTAATTTTAAAATGTCCAATATATTGGTTTTGAGAATATCTTGCCGAGTAAATCTCGCTGACGGACATTTCATTTTGTTGTTTTACGAAATGTCCGTCAGGTATCAATAGTGAGTTCTTTGAAGACACTACTGCAGGAGTCAAGCCAGTGCTTGATGAGCACGTGGAGTACCTACTCACAGAAGATTAGACAATCCCCTTCGCGACTGTTTCTTTACATTTAAAATAATGTAATTTGTGTACCTTGTTTGTATTGCTATAATAGGCCCATGTTGTATCTTAATTATTGTACGCTGGATATGTAATAATGTTGTTTGAGCTGCTTCTTAAATTTGCATGCAAGGATCTGCAATTTTTATACAGACGCTTAGTGTGTTTAAGCCAAGGAGGAAAAAGGAAAAGGATTCCAAAAAGAAAAGAAAAAAAAGTACTCCTCCTTGTTTTAAGCACATCGCGGACCCGCTCGCGTCCTCGCTCCCGGTAGAATGGGAAGCGGGGCGTGACAATTTCTGTTGACTGTGCACCGCTGTGTCACAGCCTGTCCAGAAAACAGGCTGTTTCTGTGGACTTTGCACGGTCATGCCAAATTGACACGACTGTGTCGAGCCTTGAAAACTAAATATGAAGCATTTTCAACTGGTTCAACCATTATGCTCTATATATATTGTCCTTATGATAATATGTTGGCGGATTTTGCCCGGTAAGTTAGTAAAATTGGTGTAATTTATACCAGTTCTCTTCTAATGTCTGACTTTTGCTAGAAAAAGAGTTATGTGAATAATTTCTGAGTTGTGTATATACCCGTTTCATGAGATACCGGCTGATGGATGCTCTGCATATAGTCTGGTATGAATGCGGGCATGAAGACCGGTGACCTTTTCGGGAAATGTTCCCATGGTGATCGTTATTAATGAAAAATATATAAGATCAACACATCTTCGCAGCGGAATAGATTAGGATCTAGAAAAGGAATTACGATGCTTGCTGGATCAGGCTTGGAAACACATGGGTAAACCAACAACCAATATCATCCTTTGTCTTTCTTCTTCTTTTTGTTAAAAACAACGTCTCTCCAACGGTAGGGTAGTTAGTATTATAATTTTGCATTATAACTGTTGTGATTCTCACTGATCACTAGAAGACATACTGATTACAGTAAAATAGTAAAAATACTTACCACGGTAAAACTGTAAAAATTGGAGAGTAAAAAAATTTACTATTTCTCACTGGAAATAAATTTACACACTCTAGGGTAAACACCACTAAAAACTCACTACAACCTTTTATCTCTCTAGGTAATTTTTTCTCATTGGAGAAATCCCCCACTTTTACCTCTCTGGGTTTCCTTCTCTCTTTCTCTTGAAGATGAGATGTGATTTTGGGATGATGAAATACATCAGCCCTCTCCCCTTTTTATAGGCAAGTAAAGGGGAGGGGCTTGGGACAACTCAAGAGCAACTTGAGTTGCTCTTACCACCTTCTTTGACAAGTGCAGCAGCCCTCATGGGCTGCTGCTGGAAACCAACAATTCTCCCCCTCCAGCAGCATCCGAAGTGGTTGTCATTTAACAACCATCTAAGCTATGTCTCTGCACAGCTTCATGTGGATTTCTTCATGTAGATCACCATGAAGAAACGCGTCTTGACATCCATCTACTCATGCTCTAAATTTAACCTGGCTACCAATCCGAGGATGACGTGGATTGAAGCCATCTTCACAACAGGTGAAAAGATCTTGTCAAAGTCAATACCTTTCTTCTGAAGGAATCCTTTGACCACCAGCCGAGCTTTGTGTTTCACCATTTTTTCGTTGCCATCTTTCTTGAGCTTGAACACCCATTTGTTCTTCAACGTCTTCTTTCCTTGTGGAAGCTTAACCAACTCATAAGTAGAATTCTTTTGCAGAGATTCCATCTCATCTTGTATAGCTTGCAACCAACTTTCTTTGTTCTTGTGAGATATCGCTTCATGGAAGCTCTCTGGCTGCCCCTCTTCAGAAAGTAGAAGATACTCAGCTTCTGAATATCTAGTTGATGGAATCCGGCCTCGTTCAGATCTCCGTACTTGTGAGTTGTTGACTTTAGGAGGTGTACCATCATCTGCTTGCGGTTATGGTGGTGCAGTAGCTGCTGGAGAGGGTTGTGGCCCCCTTGCTCAGCATCCGCCTCTTCTTCCACGTCTTGTTCAACAACCTCCTCTTCTTCTGGTATTTCTTCATGCACCTCTTCGTATTGCGTTGGTGCTGAGTCTAGAACAATGTCTTCAGCACCTGAGCTTCCATTTGAAGACACCATGGACTTTTCAATGTCTTCCAGGGTTTGATTTTCTTGGAACAGCACATCCCTGTTGAATATTGGACTCCCCGGATTTGGTTTTGGATGATGAGCAGACATAAATAATTCATGAACTAACAATTTGTGAGCGCAGTATTGGAGATCGTCGCCAATTTCACGAGAACATTCAAAGCGACATCTCAACACTTCCCAAAGCTCATATTCATGCCTAAAGCTTCGTTGAAGCTCTTGCGACGCTTTGGAAAATATGAAGATTCAATCGAAGCTATCGTAGACCGTTTATTAAGGTTTTATTTATAGTCTTTTAGCTTCGATATATAGAATGTTAAGCCTTGAGTATATCTTACGTCTATATCTTCATTACGCTCATTTCGTAGCTCTAGGATCCTTGCACAAGTTCATTCTAACTTCCTCGAAGCGTCGCGCTTCGATTCGGACTTTGTTGTGCATGTTAGTTGGTACAAGAACAAGTACTGACCGACTAGATGGTGATCTAGTCGGTCGGCAACTGTTCTTGGACCGACTAGTTTGATTCCTTAATTTCTTGGACTTTACTGTTTACAGTTAGTCGGTCTACGTTGACTCACCGACCGACTAGTTTGTGAACTAGTCGGTCAGTGATGCTTCTTTGACCGACTAGTTGTGACTTACTGTTCACTCTAAAATTCTCCTAAGCTACTGTTTATCGTTAGTCGGTCTAAGAACGTTTGGTGACCGACTAGTTGACAATTTAGTCGGTCAACTTTTGTTCTTGGACCGACTAAGTCACTTTGCATTCAGACTAAGTTATTTTGCCTCTTAGTCGGTCTACGTTCACTGACTGACCGACTAGTTGTGAAACTAGTCGGTCAGAAAGTCTTCTTCGACCGACTAGATTTCTAGGTCTGAAATTCTATCTCTTCTCAGATCTACTCTTAGTCGGTCCACGTTGTTTGGCTGACCGACTAGTTGATGAACTAGTCGGTCAGTGATTGTTCTTTGACCGACTAATTCTCACAGATTTCTATCCGTTGATGAATGACCTAACTTGTGTTTTTGGGTTCCTATAAATACGAACCTAGGTCATTTCTATCTAGATAAGAGCTTCCATTCAGAGATTCATTGAGTTCTAAAGAGATAGCTATTCTCCCTCAAATCTAAAGCTCTCTTCCTCACAAGAAACCCATTCTCTCTCATTTCTAGATCTAGAGAGAAGCTTGTTCTTGGTGAGCTTTTCAAGCTATTGCTTGATCCAAGTCTCCAACTCTTCCCTAGGCACCCATTGCTGCTCATTTCCTTGGTGCTAGGGCTTGGTGACTTCATCTTCCTCAAATCCTTCATTCCACCTATTGGGTAAGAAAAACTCAAGGTATAGGATTTTGTGGTAAGAGTATTTATTTCATCTAAACTCTTTTATATTGCTTATTGGCTCTCTCGGTTGTGAGAGAAATTTGTGATCCCGGGTTGTGGGATTCACTTTGCCATTGCATGTATGATTTGATCTTGTGAAGGTTTTTCACAAGATATTCATAGTGGAAATCTTGAGTTAGGGTTTCTAACTCAAGTATCCGGAGGGGATCCGGGTGGTTGGGACGTAGGATCACCGGGAACAAGTCGGGGAGACTTGGGTGGATCCGAACCCATTAACATCGTTTGTTAGCATTGTTAATTTCATTGTTGTCATTCAATTTAAGCTTCCGCAAATTGATTTGGTAGTTGTGTGCAATTTAATTTGGAATTATACGCCTTATTATTTTAAAGTACTATTTACCCCCCCTCTAGTACTTGTGCAGTAGCTGGTAGGGCATTACATTTGGTATCAGAGCCAGATACACAGCTATGTCTGCCAACGACAACAAGACCGTGCGTCCACCTTCCAACTATGACACCTTCAGGAACCGTGAAGGAGCATCTTCCGTGATGGAAGGACATTCCTCTACGAGGCCTCCATTCTTCAACGGTACCAACTACGGGTACTGGAAGTGTCGGATGGAAACCTTCCTCCGAAGTGCATCTTTATGGAGAACTACAATGAAGGAGTATATTGAACCCGAAGAAGAAGATTTTGAGAAATGGACTACCGCGGAGGTCGCCGCGGAGGTAAGCAATGCCAAGACAATGAACGCCTTGCAATGTGCATTGGAGCCCGAGGATTTCAATAAGATATGCACATGTAAGAGTGCATATCAAATTTGGAACTCCCTCCTCATTCTACATGAAGGGACGAGTAGGGTAAGAGACTCTAAACTCGTAGTCGTAACCAAAGATTACGAAATGTTTCATATGCAACAGGGCGAGAAGATGAAAGAATATTACGCTCGCTTCGTTGACATAATAAACGAGTTAGAGGCCCTCGGCAAGACCCACACTCAAAAGGAGAAGTGCTTAAAGCTTATTGAAGGACTTCCCTCTTCTTGGGAAAAACGTACCTTCGCCATCGAGGAAGGTAATGACATGAACAAATATACTGTAGTTCAACTAATGGGTACCTTGATGTCATACGAGGTACGCAAAGATAGCAAGGTGAAGCTACAAGAAAAGATGAAGTCATATTTGAACCTAGATGCGCCTAAGAAAAAGGCGATTGCATTCAAGGCGGCTTCATCCACCTCTACCGATGATGAAGAATCGGAAAACGAGTTGGACTTGGAGTCCATGGCACTCATGGCCAAGAAGTTCAACCGTTTCTTCCGAAAAGGTAACTTCAAGAACAAAGCTAAATTTGGTTCTACTAACGCCTCTTCCTCTCCTTTGTGTTTCAAGTGTAATAAGCCGGGACACATGAAAGCGGAGTGTCCCCTCAATAAGCACAAGGAGAAGTGGAAGGCGCCAAAGTATGACAAGTCCAAGAAGTACACGAAAGGAAACAAGAAGGGACTTGTCGGAGCTACCTTCACCGACTCCGATGATTCCTCAAGCGGAGAGTAGGATGATGAGCAAGTGGAGCAAGCACACATGTGCTTCATGGCAAGAGAGGAGCACGATCAAGGATCCTCCTCTTCCGATGATAGTGATGAAGAAAGCGATGAGGTAACGATGGATGATCTTAGGGATGCTAACACTCAACTATGGTCAAAATACACTAAGTTAGTAAATAGATATACTAAGGTAAAAGATGACCTAGCTAGCATTCAAACATCGCCTAAGACTATCATCACCAACAACGACACCGTTGTTGAAGAGTTAAGAAATGAGATTGTGAATCTCAAATCTAAACTTGTACATGCTAGCATTGAGGATGCGGAAGAACATGAGATAGCGGATTTAACTTCTCAAAACTCGACTTTGAGTATTGAGAACGAGAATCTTAAATCTCGTGTTTATGTGCTCACTTCGCAAATATCCACTTTGGATACTTCTTTGCGTTCTCTCATAGAGAAATATGAGAACACATTGGGCCGAATCAACGAATTCAACAAGGGTAAAGGCCATTTGGATAATATCCTAAAAGATTTACTTCCGGCCAAACACCACATTGGCTTGGGGTATATGATGGGAAATTCATCCAAGTCGGTCACTACTTTTGTTAGGCCAACTTCCGAAGCCTCAACGAGTGGGAGCAAACACTCTATTGGAAGTTCATCTTCCAATGGTGCTTCCACCTCGTCCACACCCTCTTTCGGAAAGAAACCCACATTGGGTGGACCTCCAAAGAAGGGGCATGCTTACATGTACACCAATACCATGCCACGTAGGAACACATGTCCTACTCCACCGTCTCACACTTATGATGATTTTTATGCAACACATTCCCGGGCACGTGCACACCAAGTGAGACACCCTCACGCACGTGTTCCCACACATGCATATGTACACCCACCTCATCATATGAATAATTCTCGTCGTGCACCATTCCATCATGTCCCGTATGCCTATCCACAACATGCATCACGTAGAAATCAACGTAGCATGCATGCACCCAATAAGATGATGGCTCCCAAAATTTTCACTATTTGGAGCCTAAAGGACACAAGCATGGACGAAAAACAAATGTATATGAATGCTTATTTTTCGGATGTTGTGCATAGTAAGAATTATGTGGGGAAGTCTAAGTCCACTTGGACTTGGCTTCCAAAGGTCTAATCCCTTGGACCCAATGACCTTGGGTACCATGATATGAAAGTGTCTATCTTTAGGTACTCAAGGAAAAGAAAAAGAAAAGGAGCAACAAATTTAAATTTAGCTCCAAAGGAAATTGGATACTCGATAGCAGGTGTTCCAAACACACGACGGGTGACGCTCGTTTGCTCTCCGGAGTGGTTCCCATTGTGAATGGAAACCGCGTCGTATTTGGAGGCAACGAGAGCGGAACCATCATAGGTGTTGGTAAAGTCGGTAACCCTTCTAAACCATTAATTAGTGATGTTTATCTTGTTAGTGGTTTAAATCATAATCTTATTTCAATAAGTCAACTTTGTGACAAAGGTTACAAAGTTAGCTTTGCGAAAGGATTGTGTCATATTTTAAGAAAGGATAATGAAAAATTATTATTTTCCGGAACTCGTCGTAAAGACATTTATATTTTGGATCTTCCTAAGTCATATGAACAATGTCTCGTTGCCAACACAAGTGAACAACACTTATGGCATCGACGCTTTGGACATGTGAACTTTGGAACACTATATAAGCTTTCAAAATTGAATTCTATTAAAGGTTTTCCGAAGCTTGTTTTTGAAAAGAAAAGTTTTTGTGATTGTTGTCAACGCGGCAAGCTTCCTAAATCTTCATTTAAACCTAAGAAAAGCATCTCTACTAAACGGCCACTAGAGCTATTACATCTAGATTTATTTGGGCCAACTAGAGTAGCTTCCTTAGGAAATGCAAGGTATGGACTTGTCATCGTAGATGACTATTCAAGATTTACTTGGGTATTTTCATTGTGTAATAAAAATGAAGCTTTTTAAAACTTCACAATTTTTGTTAAGAAAGTACAAAATCTCTTAGGAACCACCATTGTCACTATTCGTAGTGATCATGGAGGTGAATTTGAGAATGAGTCTTTTGAGACATTTTGTGATGAAGTTGGTATTACTCACACCTTCTCTTTCCCTCGTGCACCTCCTCAAAATGGTGTAGTTGAGAGAAAGAATAGGACGCTAGTGGAGTGTGCTCGCACTATGCTTGATGATAGCCAACTTGGCCATCAATTTTGGGCGGAAGCGGTACACACCGCTTGCTATGTGTTTAATAGAATACTTTTGAGGCCCGGCACTAAACAAACTTGTTATGAATTGTTGTTTGGTAGGTTGCCTCAAGTTAAACATTTTCGTGTTTTTGGTTCGAAATGTTTTATTAAGAACACATATGGTAGTTTGGACAAATTCGATCCGAGATCTGATGAGGGGATTTTTGTTGGATATTCTACGCGTAGCAAAGCCTACCGGATATTCAACAAACGAACCTCAACGATCGAGGAGTCGCTTCATGTCTCATTTAATGAAGGATTTGTTCCAACTAGAATTTCAAATGATAATGATTCTTTGGATGTTTTATGTGATTCATTTGATAATTCTAAGTCTAATGATTCTATTGATTCTATTGAGACTAACCCAACTAATGAAGTTGTTGAGAATGTTCCTAGTGATCAAGGTATTCCCGAACGGCTTCATACCGTTCGTGACCATCCCCATGAGCAAGTCATTGGCAATATTCAAGATAGTGTCAAGACGAGATCACAAGTCCACCACTTCGCAAATTGTGCCTTTGCCTCATCGATAGAGCCAAAGAATATTAATGAAGCATGCGAAGATAGCACTTGGATCTTAGCCATGGAGGAGGAGCTCATTCAATTCGAGAGGAATGAAGTTTGGGAGCTTGTTCCATTGCCATCGAAGAACCACACCGTCATAGGGACAAAGTGGATCTTCAAGAACAAAACCGACGAAAACCAAGTCGTCGTCCGGAACAAAGCTCGGTTAGTAGCTCAAGGCTATCGTCAAGAGGAAGGTATCGATTTCGAAGAATCTTTCGCTCCGGTAGCTAGATTAGAATCAATTAGATTACTTTTGTCTTTTGCATGCCATAAGAATTTTAAATTATTTCAAATGGATGTTAAAAGTGCATTTTTAAACGGAGATGTAGTTGAGGAAGTTTACGTTTCTCAACCTCCGGGCTTCATAAATGAAAAATTTCCAAATCACGTTTTTAAACTAAAGAAAGCTCTTTATGGTTTGAGACAAGCTCCTCGAGCTTAGTATGATCGCCTAAAGAATTTTCTTTTGGATTTGAATTTTAAAATGGGCGAAGCCGATTCAACACTTTTTATTAAGCATGCGAATAATGATATTTTATTAGTTCAAATTTATGTTGATGATATCATTTTCGGTGCTACTAACTTCGCTCTTTGCGAAGAGTTTTCTAATGTGATGAAGGAACAATTTGAGATGAGCCACATGGGCGAACTCAAATATTTCTTAGGTCTCCAAATTCGCCAATTGAACGATGCAATCTTCATCCACCAAACGAAGTACACGGTGGAGTTGCTAAAGCGATTTGGAATGGAGAATGCCTCCGGGAAAAAGACTCCAATGAGCACGACTACGCATCTTGATAAAGATACGGGCGGAAAAGATGTAGACATTCGTCTATTTCGAGGTATGATAGGTAGCTTACTTTATCTTACCGCGAGTAGGCCCGATATTATGTTTGCCGTATGTATATGTGCTCGTTATCAGTCTCAACCTAAGGATTCTCACTTAGTAGCGGTAAAACGTATTTTTCGCTATTTAAGTTACACTTTAGATTTTGGATTACTTTATCCGAAATCTAGCACGTATGAGTTAGTCTCATACAGTGACGCTGATTATGCGGGATGCAAATCCGACAGGAAAAGTACTAGTGGCACTTGCCATTTTCTAGGAAATTCTCTTGTCTCTTGGTTTTCCAAGAAGCAAAATTCGGTATCACTTTCAACCACCGAGGCGGAATACATTGCCGCCGGTGCCGCTTGTGCCCAGGTTCTTTGGATGAGACACACATTGAAGGATTTTGGTATTCATTGTGATACTAGCCCTATCATGGTGGATAACCAAAGTGCTATTTGTCTTTCAAAGAATCCGGTGCACCATTCCCGATCGAAACACATAGATGTCCGAAACCATTTCTTAGATGATCATGTTGCTAAAAAGGACATCATTTTAGTGTACGTTGAAACCCAAAAGCAAATCGCCGATATTTTCACGAAACCCCTAAAGGAGGACTCCTTTGTGCGGTTGCGTCGAGAATTGGGGATTATGGGTGAATCCGAGATATAGGATTCATATTTAAATTCAATCATCTTGCATGCTAATATATTTCACGATATTTCATTCATGCTAGATTAATTGAATTTTTGGGAATTTTATGTGATTTATTTGAATTTATGATCGAATTCGTATTTCAATGTCGTATTTAAGATTTCGACGTTTTATGGGGTAATTTAGATGACTAATGAGTGAGTTAGGATGTTTCATCCAAGTGGTTTGTGAAGAGAAATCAAATTTCTACTTTTGGACTCTTCTAGTCGGTTTCAGTACACTTGTCAACCGACTAGATGCTCATCTAGTCGGTCAGCAAATGAACTCAGACCGACTAGATCATGCAAATATCCATCTCCTATCATTTTCTTTCGTTAGTCGGTCATAGTACACTTTCCGACCGACTAGATTGAAAACTAGTCGGTCAGTAAGTATACTGCGACCGACTAAATCTAGCCCTAAAAATCACTCTGTGCCTCTGTTTCGACTTAGTCGGTTCAAGCTCATTGACCGACCGACTAGATCGTAATCTAGTCGGTCAGTGCTTGAACTGTGACCGACTAAGTGTGTTAGGGCAGTTACGTCTTTTTGATTCCAGACCGACTTATACTCATTTTTCGTTCGACTAATTTCTTAATTAGTCGGTCTTCTCTCCAGCTCACACTCGAAAACCCCAAACCCCCATCGAGCCCCTTCGCATTCTCGTCGTCTCCGGCCATCGCCGCCGTCCGCCGCCGTCGACTCCACCCCCTAGGTATCTTCCTCCCTCTCCTAGGTCGATTTCTTGCCCTAGGGTTCGATTTCTCCTCCTAGGTATTCTAGGGTTTGGTTTATTTTCGAATTTCTTGATTTCTAGGGTTGTTAGCTTGTGATCTCTAGGTTGCTTGTGATTTTCTTCGATTGATTGTGCTCGTAGTACTATGGCTAAGACTCGAATTCCTATCGCCTCTTCCGGGGCCTCTCATATGACCGTAGAACAACCTTCGGACCCTAGGAATCCCCCGAAGCCTAAGCGTCGTGCCAAGTCTACCCAATCCTCTCCATCTTCGCCTCCTCTTAATAAGCCTAGGTCTGCGTCCGTCAAACCCCGTAAATCAAAGACCAAAAAGCCTATTCTTCACACTCCGGCTACTCCTCCCGATTCCGATACTGATTTTATCCCTGAGGATGAGCCTACTAGGGAACCTACCCCACCTCCGAAGACCCGTAAGGCCAAGGGTAAAGCTCCTATGCCAGTTGGCGGTGTAGACATATCGTTGTGCCGCGATGACCCTCAGTGTCTCGTCGCGTACAACCGTATAGAGCACTGTCCACTGTTGTTAGAGCATTACGTTCAGTTCTCTGATTTTCTCGGCCTTGCTGATCTTCTGTCTTATAGTGGCCTTCTAGATTATCTCCGATACGACCCCAAGGCCAATCCCAAACAGTACCCTCGCCTCGTGAAATTGTTCTATGCCAACCGTATTCGAGGCCAGTACGACGCCAGCCACTCCATTGAGACGACTGTCCTGGGAACTCCTATAGTTCTCACGGCAGAAATCTTGGGGGAGATCCTTGGTTGTGTGTCGTGTGGTCTCCTCCCCTCGGACATTTCCGTAGACGATATTTCCTCCTTGGACCAGTCTATTCTTTCAGAGATTTTCCAGGTTATCCCCTCCGCATTCATTGGTGTTCCATCGAAATCTTTTAAGCCGATTGCGTGGGTTCTTAACCTGATTTTGAAGTCGTGTCTCCTTCCTAAGTATGGATCCTCTTCACTCCCATCCCAGCCGTTCTTGAAACTCATATACGCTCTTTTCTTGGGGTGCGAGATAAATTGGGCTCGCGTGATACTCGATAAGATGGATTCTTTCGAGTGTATACGCAAGACCAATAAGTCTGCGCATATTCCATACCCTTGCTTGTTGACCCTCGTATTTCGTCATTTCCGAGTCCCCCTCCCTCCTGACGATGAGCGTCCCTTGGGTACGCCTCTGAACGCGACGGCCGTGAAGAAATCTCTAGCGGCTCTTCGTCACGTGCAGAGGTCTACCGCATCTGCTTCCCAGTCTACTCCGTCAGCTGCTGCAGCCTCGTCTTCCCCTGCTACATTGGACGATGTCGTACGCCTACTTCGTCAGCACGACTCCCGTTTGGCTCGTACTGAGGAGGTAGTCTGCCGTATGGCTCGTATGATGGGGATTGAGCTTCCTCCTTCGGTGTCTGAGGCCGAGGAGATGGACGATGAGGAGCTTGACGAGCTTGCTACTTCTTTTGCCCGTGGCGATGAGGCCACTGCTGCTGCTGTTGCTGGTACTACCACTTCTACTCCTGGAGTTGGCACCACTTCCGGTGCTCCAGAGCCTTCTGCTTCAGCACTTCAGTCTTCTGAGCCTGCTGCTGACCCTGTTGCTGAGCCTGCTGATATTCCAGTTGACACTTCTGCTGTCGAGACCCTTGCTGCTGTTGAGCATGTTGCTGAGATCTCGACTCCTGCCCCGACGATTCCATCTGTTGAGACACCTCTACTCCCTGCAGATCCTGAGTCCACTCTGTCGACTGGACCCACGGACGCTGCAGATCCTGCCTCCTCCTCGTGATCGTTGTTCCGAGGACTCTCCATATACGCTTTGGATGATATATCTTTGCGAGAGTATTTTGGGTTAGGATTGAGTATGAGGGTTTTGATGTTTTGATGTATTTTGGATGTTGTCGTTGTTGTAGTATTTATTTTGATGAGGATGATGATGATGATGTATTTCTTCTTGATGGGTATGTTGTATTTTGATGTATTGATATCTTCTTGGATGTACTCTTGATGTTATCATTTATATATATACATCGTCGTTGTCTTTATCTTAATTCGTCGTGCACATTTTAATATTCGTTGAATGTATATGAAATGTGATTTCGTCGCTCGTAGCATGCAAACTTGGTTAAATAGATTTAAATTCTATAATTATATAGAATTGTTTTCCATGCACAAATTTAACCAAGAATATTGAATATTGAAGAGTATGTTTCTTTATTCAAGAAATGAATAAACATTTGGTATTTTTGATGATTTTGATTATCGTTGATTTTTTTTATAATGGAAATTTTGGCACACCTTGTTTTGATTTCCACAATTTTTCCCTTGGTGTCAAGTTGGTCCATTGCCTTTGTCTACGACTCCCGATGTTGGATTTTACATTTCCTAATTGTTGTCGTTGTATGCCCCCCATTTTTGGGATTATGCCAAAGGGGGAGAGATAATGATAATAAATAGCGCAAATGAAAAATTTAAACTCAATTTCCAAGAATCTAGTTTGATATGTTAGATTCAGGGGGAGTTAAGATACATATAAGGATTTTCAAAATCCGATATTTCGAAAATTGATTCTCTTTATTTATCTTACTCAACTGATTGATGCAATTCATATATATTCATTTTGGAATTAACGTGTCATCAATGCAGGGGGAGTAAGTATTTTACATTTGAATTATTATTTTTGATTATTATTTATGTTGGTTTGTCATCACCAAAAAGGGGGAGAATGTTGAATATTGGACTCCCCGGATTTGGTTTTGGATGATGAGCAAACATAAATAATTCATGAACTAACAATTTGTGAGCGCAGTATTGGAGATCGTCGCCAATTTCACGAGAACATTCAAAGCGACATCTCAACACTTTCCAAAGCTCATATTCATGCCTAAAGCTTCGTTGAATCTCTTGCGACGCTTTGGAAAATATGAAGATTCAATCGAAGCTATCGTAGACCGTTTATTAAGGTTTTATTTATAGTCTTTTAGCTTCGATATATAGAATGTTAAGACTTGAGTATATCTTACGTCTATATCTTCATTACGCTCATTTCGTAGCTCTAGGATCCTTGCACAAGTTCATTCTAACTTCCTCGAAGCGTCGCGCTTCGATTCGGACTTTGTTGTGCATGTTAGTTGGTACAAGAACAAGTACTGACCGACTAGATGGTGATCTAGTCGGTCGGCAACTGTTCTTGGACCGACTAGTTTGATTCCTTAATTTCTTGGACTTTACTGTTTACAGTTAGTCGGTCTACGTTGACTCACCGACCGACTAGTTTGTGAACTAGTCGGTCAGTGATGCTTCTTTGACCGACTAGTTGTGACTTACTGTTCACTCTAAAATTCTCCTAAGCTACTGTTTATCGTTAGTCGGTCTAAGAACGTTTGGTGACCGACTAGTTGACAATTTAGTCGGTCAACTTTTGTTCTTGGACTGACTAAGTCACTTTGCATTCAGACTAAGTTATTTTGCCTCTTAGTCGGTCTACGTTCACTGACTGACCGACTAGTTGTGAAACTAGTCGGTCAGAAAGTCTTCTTGGACCGACTAGATTTCTAGGTCTGAAATTCTATCTCTTCTCAGATCTACTCTTATTCGGTCCACGTTGTTTGGCTGACCGACTAGTTGATGAACTAGTCGGTCAGTGATTGTTCTTTGACCGACTAATTCTCACAGATTTCTATCCGTTGATGAATGACCTAACTTGTGTTTTTGGGTTCCTATAAATACGAACCTAGGTCATTTCTATCTAGGTAAGAGCTTCCATTCAGAGATTCATTGAGTTCTAAAGAGATAGCTATTCTCCCTCAAATCTAAAGCTCTCTTCCTCACAAGAAACCCATTCTCTCTCATTTCTAGATCTAGAGAGAAGCTTGTTCTTGGTGAGCTTTTCAAGCTATTGCTTGATCCAAGTCTCCAACTCTTCCCTAGGCACCCATTGCTGCTCATTTCCTTGGTGCTAGGGCTTGGTGACTTCATCTTCCTCAAATCCTTCATTCCACCTATTGGGTAAGAAAACCTCAAGGTATAGGATTTTGTGGTAAGAGTATTTATTTCATCTAAACTCTTTTATATTGCTTATTGGCTCTCTCGGTTGTGAGAGAAGTTTGTGATCCCGGGTTGTGGGATTCACTTTGCCATTGCATGTATGATTTGATCTTGTGAAGGTTTTTCACAAGATATTCATAGTGGAAATCTTGAGTTAGGGTTTCTAACTCAAGTATCCAGAGGGGATCCGGGTGGTTGGGACGTAGGATCACCGGGAACAAGTCGGGGAGACTTGGGTGGATCCGAACCCATTAACATCGTTTGTTAGCATTGTTAATTTCATTGTTGTCATTCAATTTAAGCTTCCGCAAATTGATTTGGTAGTTGTGTGCAATTTAATTTGGAATTATACGCCTTATTATTTTAAAGTACTATTCACCCCTAGTACTTGTGCAGTAGCTGGTAGGGCATTACAATCCCTGCTCCGAAAAACCTTCTTTGTCTTTAGGTACCACAATCTATACCCAAATTCTTCATCTCCATAGCCGATGAAGATACAAGGAATGGTCCTTACATCAAGCTTCTGCCTTTGCTCCTTGGATACATGTGCAAAGGCTAAGCAACCGAATACCCTCAAGTGGAAGTATGAGGGATTCTTACCAGACCACACCTTCTCTGGAACCGCGAAACCCATGAGGTACCGATGGTGATTGATGAGGTAGCAGGCGGCACGAATAGCTTCTCCCCAGAATGGATTTGGTAGCTTAGCCATACTGAGCATGCTTCTGACCTTCTTCATGATCGTCTGGTTCATCCTTTCAGCAACACCGTTGTGTTGTGGAGTGCGAGGAACCGTCTTCTCATGTATAATGCATTGACTTCTGCAGTAGACATCGAACGCTCTGGAAGTGTATTCGCCTCCATTGTCTGAGCAGAGGCACTTTAACTTCTTTCCTATCTCATGTTCGACCATGACGTGGAACAGCTTGAAGAAGTCGAGCACTTGGTTTTTCGTCCTCAAGAAGTAGGCCCACACCTTCCGAGAAGCATCATCAATGAAGGTCAAGAAGTACCTGTTGACACATAGTGATTCGACCTCCAAGCGAACGCAAACATCAGAGTGTACCAGACTGAGTAACTCTGATCTCCTTGTTGAAGAAGAACTGAAGGAGACTCTATGTTGCTTGCCAACTAAGCAATGCTGAGAAGGATCTAGTCCAGCATCCTTAGTGATTGAGATCATCTCCTTCTTTGTCAAGAGAGTTAACCATCTCTCACTCATGTGACCGAGTCGTTAGTGCCACAGATTTTGAGTAGCCTCACGTTCCACCACGTTAAGGCTGTCGGTACATATCTTCACATGAGTTTTGTATAACGTACCACAAATGTGCCCCTTTGCAGTAATCATGGCACCTTTCGTCATTCTCCATGTGCTGTTGTTGAAGTGGTTGTCGAAGCCCGGTTTGTCAAGGGCTATCCCAGAGAGCAAGTTTAGCCGGAGATCTGGCATATGGCAGACATCTTTTAGCGTGACTGTGCAGCTGACGTTCGTCTGAATCTGAACGTCGCCAATTCCTACAATCTTGCTGAAACTTGTATTCCCCATCTTCACGATGCCAAAGTCTCTTGCTTTGTAGGTGGTGAAGAGGTCTCTGCGAGGAGTGGCGTGGAAGGATGCTGCTGTATCAACAACCCACTCACTGTCCTGGTTGGAAACATGAAGGCATGTCTCTTCTTGGACATAGCAAATGGCCACTTCTCAGGTACAAGTGACTACGCCTCTCCATCCTTGGTCTTTTGTTGAGAACCATTTTGACCTTGTTCTCGTAACAGCTTCCGGCAGTTTTTCTTCATGTGGCCCTCCATGCCACAATGGTAACAATTGTAGGTATGCCTCTTCCCGTCTGTGCACCTATCATGGTTTTTTGCTCCTGCCTCTGCCCCAGCTTCGACCACCTCCTTGTTGTCTTCCTCGAGTCTCTGTCACGAGGGCAAGCGATTGGTCGGTGCCCGCTTCTTTTCTTCTGGCCTCCTCGTTGAAGAGGGCATCCTTAACTATATACATGGTAAGTTTGCCGTTTGGGGCCGAATTACTGAGAGAGACCACCAATGTCTCTCAGTTGTCTGGAAGAGAACTAAGAAGAAGAAGAGCTTGCTCTTCATCTCCGAGCTGTAATTCCACTGTAGATAGCTGATTCACCAGGCTCTGGAACTTGCTCGTGTGCTCCGCAACGAAAATTCCACTCCGTAGCTTCAAATTTACCAATCGCCTCATTAATAAGGCTTTGTTTCGAGCGGTCTTGGACATGTCCTCAAGCTTTTGCCAGAGGACATATGCGTCCGTCTCCTGCACAACATGGTGGAAGACACTGTGATCGATCCATTGTCGGATTTGACCGACCGTCTTTCGATTCATTTTCTTCCAGTCAGCTTCTTTGGTGGATTTCGGCTTTACTTCATTGACCTCCAATGGGTCAAATAAATCTTTACAACTGAGAAGATTCTCCATTCGAGGTCTCCAGGGTGTGTAATTTGTAGCCGTCAGCTTGATCATTGCTCATGATGATGATGACTCTTCCATTGACATTTTGAAGAGGAAAAAAATAATGGTAAAAAAATTTCACTCCCCAAAAAAATCACTCCTTTTTAACTCTCTCACGCAGCTCACCTAGGCTCTGATATCACTTGTTGTGATTCTCACTGATCACTAGAAGACTTACTGATTACAGTAAAATAGTAAATATACTGATCACGGTAAAACAGTAAATATTGGAGAGTAAAAAATGACTTCACTATTTCTCACTGGAAATAACTTTACACACTCTAGGGTAAACACCACTAAAAACTCACTACAACCTTTTACCTCCCTAGGTAATTTTCTCTCACTGGAGAAATCCCTCACTTTTACCTCTCTGGGTTTCCTTCTCTCTTTCTCTTGAAGATGAGATGTGATTTTGGGATGATGAAATACATCAGACCTATCCCCTTTTTATAGGCAAGCAAAGGGGAGGGGCTTGAAGCAACTCAAGAGCAA
Organism: Scilla litardierei; assembly: GCA_030789695.1. Classification (NCBI taxonomy): domain Eukaryota; kingdom Viridiplantae; phylum Streptophyta; class Magnoliopsida; order Asparagales; family Asparagaceae; genus Scilla; species Scilla litardierei. The sequence goes on along the minus strand of CM061141.1, from coordinate 87,916,607 downwards.
CTTGAGTTGTTCTTCCCACCTTCTTTGACAAGTCCAACAGCCCTCATGGGCTACTAAATGCCAGCAGCCCATGGCTACTGCTGAAACCAGCAATAACCCCTTAAATTCTCTTAATTTCAATTATCCCACAAAGGTTTAATTAAAATTACGTATAAGCCATTCAATCGGTTAATCATTACATTTTAACCCCCCATGGCCCGTCATTGACGTAACCAATTCCAACACCTCCTACTCGCACATGAAAAAGACTGTTCATACAGAAACAACACCTGAAAAAGACTTTTTCATACTTGATAACTTGGTCGGATGGCCCATAAGCAAATGGGAATGGGGTGGTAGAGGAAGAGCGGACGAGGGTAAAACCGTCCATCCCAATATTTCCTGACTGTAAATTCTCAATGGCAAACTTGGGAATAAAGTGGTATGTGAGCGGAGCAATCTGATATGTTTGCATAGCAACTCCCAAAGAACATCAGCAGGAAGATAAGCAAGAGGGAAGGCAAACCAAGAAGCCACATAAAAAGCATCACTTTGAATGACAGGTGAATAAATAAGCGCAGTGTCGGACTCTTGGCTGACTGGAGATAGCCAAAGAAACATCAGCAGGAAGATAAGCAAGAGGGAAAGCAAACCAAGAAGCCACATAAAAAGCATCACTTTGAATGACAGGTGAATAAATAAGCGCAGTGTCGGACTCTTGGCTGACTGGAGATGCTTTTGAGCAGCGGGATTGAGGATCAGAGTTATCTGCATGAAGGGGCGGTTGGAATCGACTCGAAAACTCTCGTGAAACAGCCTCCTCCTGAATTTAACCCTTTCCGCTGGGGTCAAAGAGAGAAAGGAGGTCGGCGCCTTCTTCGAAAATCGTCTCTAATTCCACCCACTATTAATTTACCCCACACGACTGCTAACCCCGTCTCTTGCTCCGGCAACCACCGCAAAACCACGCCAGAAAACCAGAACCAAGAGACTAAAACAACCCACCGATTTGAATGCCCCAACAGAGCACGCCGGATTTTCAAACGCGCAATCAGCATCACTGTCATCTCCCAGGCAATAATAATTATACGAGAAAAAAATTAAACACCAACCATGTATACATGCAACAAAGCACAAACTAGATAACTATATTTTACAACATAACACCACTTCCTCTCATACAAAGCGAGGTTTTTTTTTCATACACACACAGCTGCTTCAGCTTGCATATTAGAGTGGGCAAACAAACAAACTAGTAGACGATCACTTTGCGGTACCCTGCTGGCCTCCATGATGCAGCCCCGAGAAGTAGCCCTGTGGGTTACTCTCGAATCCTCCCCTTGATATTATTGATCCCCCTCCCCCTGGTGCTTTCATCATGCCACCTCCGGCAGACTTGCCGCCTCCGCCTCCGCCTCCGCCGGATTTTCCGCCTCCGCCTCCGCCGCCGGCAGACTTGCCACCCCCGCCACTTCCGCCTCCGCCGCCGCCACCTTTGCCTCCACCGCCGCCGCCTTTGCCACCCATGTCTATACGAGATTAATGGAACTTATCCAAGGCCTTGAAGATGAGAAGCTTGGTTGGTTGGTATTTATAGAAGGAACAAGGCTACCTTGCTAGCCACAGAGATACGTGTGTATAGGAATGGGAATGCCACGTGTAATGACGAGGACGTCCGGAAAATTCGCATTTGATACGGAGCCTTGATACCAAGCTTTGATAGGTCGTTCATTCGTACATGATGTGTTGGGAAGCGGACATCTTTACGAAATTACAACCTTACCTTGCCTTAGCCACGAAGTATGCTTCATATTTTGTATGTGTATCACAGTGTATGGAAGCCGACTCAACCTCATTAGTCCTAATGGTCCAAAGTCAACACAAAAAAAATCCAGAAATAGATCTTACCCCAAATCAAGAACTCAACTTCATACCTACCACTCAAAAAATCTCAAAACCCCCCAGAACGATACCCATACTTACACCCACTCTTTTCATTCGATCCGATATTGGTGCACCTTTTACCCCGACGATACTGACACACACCCACACTGCTCAATCTTTTTCGGTTGCACGTGTTCACCGCATCTTGTTGAGGGGATTTTTTCCTACGTTGTGCAATATGTGCGCGAGATATTTTTAGTGATATTATAATTTAGTAATTTACACCAGTAATTTGGTCGGAGTAAATCAACAAAGAGAAATTTCCTAGTAAATCCTCAAAGTAAATCGGCCAAGCAGAAATCCCGCGTTATTCAAGAAAATCTCAAGAAAATTTTCAAGTAAATCGACCAGAGAAAGCACGGAGTATGTCCAACGCTAGGGATTTTCTTTAGAATTTTCTTAGGTTTGAATGACAAAATTTTTGAGAAAGTATGAGAATCTTCATATAAAAAATTTCCCCATTTAAAAATGTCTCAGATTTCGATTGATTAGGTAAAAACTTGGAGAATTGCTACATGCACCTCAAACTTGAGGTGCATGTAATGATTTGTTTCCATTTATGGAAACAAAAATCAAATCAGTAAATTTTCTAAAACTTCTTACTTTGTTCTTTTTCCAAAAATAAACATTAATCATTGAATGCACCTCAAGTTTGAGGTGCATTTAGTCATTCTCAAAATTTGAGTGAAACAATGCAGTTTGGGAAGGGTTTGAGCAATCAGATCGAGGAGACGCTGCCGGAATAGAGAGACACGTTCCTGTCGAATAAGGATATGAAAAAGAAGCTAGCAGAGAAAGTTTGAATAACAAAGTTTGTAAATAGGTAGTATGTGCGCGTGCGGAAAATGGTGGGTTTGCAAATCAATTTCCTGGATCGGAATTTTGATTTCATGTTTTAAAACTTCAAACCATCAATTTTTAAATAAACCTAAGCTGTTTTGTTTATTTATTCACTCATTGCAAATTTAACAGTTTTCCAATCTTAACAGAACTATTTGCAATGACTAGATGAATGAGCAAAACTCTTTTAGTTTAATTGAAAATTGGTAATTTGTTGTTGGGCAGATAAGATACAATATATACGGTCTTATCTATAAGATAAGCCGTGATCCCATCCGACTAACCGACTCGGTATTATCCTTTCACAACACGCCCCCTTATCTAGCCATTGGTGTGGACTCTGTTCATGAATACTTCAGGATTCTGAGTATAGTAGGAATCTCACAGGGGGTGGATACTTCAAGATCCTGAGTTGGCAATTTTGCATCGTTAAAACCTTTAGCTATTGAAAACCATTTGGGAAAAACCATAGTTAAGGAAAAAGAGTGCAGATCGACACTCTCTAACCCCCCCTGATCTGTACAAGCACTCAGGCTTCCTGATCTCATAGGCGCCTTATCCCAATTTTCTGTACAAACTTTCTAAAGGTAGCAGTATGACGGGCTTTAGTGAACAAGTAGCTGAGCTATGCAAGCAGCGTTGTCCTCGAACTTGGTAGTAGGTTTAAGGTCTACAGACTTCAATCCAGTCGTCACCAGGATGTGATTTACAACTGACCGTAGCCAGACACATTCTCTGCTTGCTTCATGGATGGCGATGATCTCTGAGTGATTAGATGCGGTCGCCGTCATGGTTTGATTAACGGATCTCCAGTAAATGGCTGTCCCACCATGGGTAAACACGTACCATGTCTGTGACTTTACATTGTGGGGATCAGACCTGTAACCTGCATCAGCATAACCAACAAGTGCAGAGGATAATCCATTTTTGTAAAAGAGTCCCAAATCTGTAGACCCTTGGAGGTAGTGCAGAAGGTGCTTTACCCCGATCCAATGGCACTGCACTGTATCTGGCTAGTAAATTTACTGTGAACGCTATATCGGGATGCGTGCAGTTGACCAGATATAGAAGTGCTCCAATATCACTCAGATAAGGGACTTCTGGACCAAGTATATCCTTCCCCTCTTCCAGCGGCCGGAAGGGATCTTTATGTGCATCCATAGATCGTACTACTATAGGTGTACTAGGTGGATGACATTGGTCCACATGAAATCTTTGCAACATTTTCTTCGTATATGTGGTTTGGTGTAATAGGATTCCATCTTTTAGATGTTCATTCTGTAAGCCAAGGCAGAATTTCGTTTTGCCTAGGTCTTTCATTTCGAATTCTTTTGTTAGGCTTACATATATCTAAGCAATCTCTTCCGAAGATCCAATGAGATTCAGATCATCTACGTAGAATGTTATTATGATGAATCCTTTTCCCTTTGCTCTTATAAAGATGAAAGGGCAGACTTCATTATTGTTGAATCCTTGTTGTACAAGGAATTCACTTGGTCTGTTATACCACATCCGTCCCGATTGTTTAAGACCATACACTGATCTTTGAAGCTTAACAGAGTAGACGTCCCGATGTCTATCTTTTAATTCAGCAGGCATTGAAAAGCTATCAGGAAGTTTCATGTATATCTCCTTGTCGAGATTACCATATAGATATGCAGTCACAACATCCATTAGCTGCATATCTAAATCTTCCTTTGCTGTTAAGCTTATCAGGAATAGGAAAGTGATCGCATCCATGACCGGGGAGTATGTTTCCTCATAGTCAATACCCGGTCTTTGGGCAAAGCCTTGCGCTACAAGCCGTGCTTTGTAGCGTGCGATCTCATTTTTTTCATTTCTTTTTCTCATGAATACCCATTTGTATCCCACAGGTTTCACACCAGTAGGTGTCTGGACTATTTGCCCAAAGATTTTGCGTTTCTTAAGCGAGTCCAGCTCAGCTTCTATTGCCTGATTCCACTTTGGCCAATCATTTCTATGTTTGCATTCAGCAACGGAATATGGATCATGATCATCGTCGCTTTTGACGACGTGAGTAGCAATATGAAATGCAAAGTCATCGTCGACGACTGTACTCTTTCTGTCCAACACCTTCCCTGTACGTACATAATTTAATGATATTTCAGTTTCTCCTGGCAGTTCCTCTGCAGTGGATTCCGGGAGGGGTGAGGGTATGTACATGAGCTCATTTCTCTGTGGGGGTATCGTCCCAAAGTCTTCGAATATTTTTCTTTTTCTTGTATTTTTATCCTTGGAGCCTGGTGGTCTGCCTCTTTTCTGTTGAGGTGCAGCCACTTCTGCTACTGGTGGATTGCATCCATTCTCGGAGATGTCAATCCTAGCTGGAGTATTTGCAGCAGGGATGTGTGATTTGACAATCTTCTAGTTGTCAGTAAATGAGTCCGGTAATCGATGGCCAGTGTCCTGAATGTTGAGGATCTTCAGGATCTCATCTTTACATCGTTTTGTTACCAGATCATAATGTGGCAAACTTTTTGTATCCCACGTTATGATGTGCTTCGCACCAGATTTCTCAGTTTCTGGGCCCATTTTGGGGAAAATTCTCACATCAAATTCACAGTCTTCAAGACATACCTTGAATGCGACCCACGTTTGGGGTTCTAGGTATCTTATAATTAAGGATAAGTCAAACCCTACATAGATACCTATGCGACGTTAAGGACCCATTTTTGTCCTCTGTGGCGGTGCAATAGGGATGTAGACTGCGCAACCGAAGATTCTCAAGTGAGAAATGTTCGGTGGCCCTCCATATGCAAGTTGCATTGGAGAGAGACTCTGACCTCCAGAGGGTCTTATTTTTATTAACGATGCAGCATGCAGAATTGCATGTCCCCATGCATCCACTGGCAACTGGGATTTCATTAACAATGGACGTACAATCCATTGGAGTCTTTTTATCAGTGACTCTGCCAATCCGTTCTGGGTATGAACAAGTGGCAGTGAATGTTCAATTTCTATTCCCGTTGTCTGGCAGTACTCTTGAAATGACCGGGAGGTAAATTCCCCAGCATTATCCAGACGTATTTTCTTTATATGGTTGTTTAGAAAATGCGCCCGTAACTTTATAATTTGTGCCAGTAGCTTTGGAAAAGCTAAGTTGCGGGTTGATAGTAGAAACATATACGAATATTTTGAAGATGCATCAATCAGTACCATAAAGTACCGAAATGGCCCACTAGCGGGGTGGATAGGTCCACATTTGTCTCCATGTATTCTTTCGAGGAAACTTGGAGACTCGATATCCACTTTTAGTGGTGATTGCCTTGTTATTAATTTCTCCTTCAAGCAGGGGATGCAAGGGAATTCTCCCTTCTGAAGAATCTTCTGGTTCTTCAGGTTGTGCCTATGGGATTGTGATAAGATGCGATGCATCATCACTGCTCCAGGGTGGCCAAGTCTATCATGCCAAAGTAAGAACTAGGCTGATGTCAGGCACTTCAGGTGCTCCGTCAAGTTAGCTTCCTCTCTCCGAATCTTTGTATGGTAGATGCCTGATGAAAGGCTCTCAAAACGTTCAAGTATGGATTTTACTTCCTTTTCTTGAGACGTTACATACAGTAATTTTTCTTCATTTACATTTGCTGTTTCCAAATGGAATCCGTTTAAACGGATATCCTTGAAACTTGGTAAGTTTCCTTATGAGTTGTTACGCCCCGTTCCCCAGAATACCCGGCATCTAAATTTTTTTTCCAAGTATCCTGAAGAGTGAGGGTGATGAGAGAGAAAAAGAAAGAGAAAGGAAAAACAGAACAAGCAGGCCACTGCGCACATGCTGTGATAGTACAAGTGAAGCTCCATAGTAATATCAAAACAATCTCCTAAATAACATAGATCAACAACAACATATTATATATAACAACTTCCATTAATGTACAAATTCCAGATACACCATTACACATACACCATCACTCTCCACCTCCCAAAACAACCATGTCACGCTACACAGCTACAGCTCACACCAAGTTCTACTCCTAAACCCCACTCCAAGTGACCTCCAACAATGATGCCCCTGCTACCTGAAAAATAGAGAGGAGCACGTCAATGCGTGCCCCAGTAGGAACCAACTTGGATTTGGAACACCGTTCTAAAGTTATTAATTCACAAGGCAAGGCAAGAGAAATAAGGCATGTAACTAAGTAATATGGCGTAAAGTAAATAGCCAAGGAAGAGGATCATACATGCGGTCCAATGTCGAGCTACTGTAAGAAAAGGGTTAGCACGAATAATAAAGCAAGTGCTCATATCAACATAATTTAAAAGGAAGGTATTAATGCCACAAGTGCAATTCAATATACGTCATCACAAGCATAGAAGATAAGGACAAAGGAAGTACAGTGAGCAGAAGAAATAACATGCAAGACTTTTATGTTGTTATTGAATTAATTGGAACTTGGGTAAACTGTATGATACCAGGACCTGGACATCACCCCAAATTTGAGGTGAATATATCACACGGCGCAGTGGACACGGACACTGTACGACACCGAGCCTCTCAGCTCCCCCGCCCCTGGCAGGAGTGAGGCTCTCCCACAATAACACAAGCTCTGTATGTCACCTCCACTCCCGGTAAAGGCGAGTGTGTATAAATATCACATATCACATAGTCATTTCCCCCAACTTCTCAGTCCAGGCCTCATATCCACAATTTACTCAAATTCCACCTAAACCCGGGTTTTGCTAACTCACCCTCATTAGAGAGGACTGAGACATTCAAGAGTTTTATTTTATCATTTTAGTAATGAATCAGTCATGTTGCATGGCATCACATTCCATATTCATACCAATAAGAGTCAGCACCGAAGTGTCAGACCCTCCATCATAGTCACATCACATATCAACATGGAACATGCACCCAAGTGTCATGTCCTTTATCATAGCCATTTCAATTCATTATCCATTTCACATTAAACCATGCTTTCCATGACTCCATCATCACCAATTTATAACATGCTTAATAACACATGCATATATAACTCATTTTGCAGGTTTCTCTACTTTTGTTTCATTGAGGCATTTTCACAAACACGTGATGAGCGTGACATACATGCCCATGAGCACATTAGCAAATCCATTGGAACACATACCAAGAATCTACCTTTTATGTAACAACAATAATCATGCTCTATAGAGAGTGAATTAGCAGCACTACCCACTTCAATACTTCAGCTTGCTGGAATTTGCAGAAGTTGACAATACATGGGCATATATCATTAGGTTTTATTGAGAATTTGACAAAATGTCCCAAATTAAAGTTATAGATATATTAGTCCTGGATTCACAGATAAAATTTCAGGCAAACATATTAAGTATATGATTTATAGTGAATTATTGGGTGAAGTCTATCAAATCTGTTTTTCAGACAGGTTTCTGGGTCTGTATTGAAAGCCAATTTTAGGCAAGTTGCAGCCAGAAATTCGATATATTAGCACTGTGATGAAATTTTAGAAAAACTTGTTAACTTTCAAACAATACTAAGAACATAAAATTTCATCGTGTGTGCAGATGTTTAGGTCAATTTTGCTAAACTGTGTCAAAACTGAAAATCAAACAGACATGTTGTAAAGATGGAATTTTTTGCTCCTAATGTCTGAATTGAACATATATCAAAATTTATATGATTTTGGGGTAGAACTTCAAGATCTACAAGCACATATTTTTTTCGAAACCTAATTCAAGCTACAGTAACAGTAATTACAGCAACAACATGCAATAGAATTTCAAGAGTTCAAAAGAGATAATTTTGCTTGGAATTTCAAGAGAATATTCATGAAAATTAAATCATGGCACATCAATTTGATTATTCCTAATTTATATTGGTAAAACATGGTATAAAAATATGAAGAAAAGAAACCCGAAATAGATTTCCAAAACCAAGTTAGTATCCTACCTCAAAATTTCATCTTTCCTTCTCTCATTCTCTTTCTCTTCCTTCCACCTTCTTTCTCCTTGAAGCAACCAAGGCTTCTTGACTTTTGGGGGAGAGAGTTAGGTTTTGGATTGAAGAAGAAGGAGATTAGGGGGAGGGGGGTGCCGGCCTAACATGGGAGGGAGAGGAAAGAGGGGTGAAAATGAGAGAAAAAGAGAGAAATATCTAAATTTCTCTTTCTTTTTCTTCTCTCTTCTTATTCCTTTCTTCTCTTCCAAGAAAGGAATATTCCAAGGGAATATTCCATGAGGAAATGACCAAAATACCCTCCTATCTTCCAAGTATTTACAATTTTGCTGTTACTTTATGCACACACAACTTTATGATGTACGCACAGCAGCTTTAGTCCAAATGACCGTTTTGCCCTTCGCCTTTCTAAAAATTTACGGGGGTTGCCATTGACCCCTAACCCTTTTCAGACTTGCATGTCTTCCCTACACATACCCATGCATGCCTACACATGCACACATGCACCACGCATACACGTCCAACACATTCTTGTTGTTTTGCACCCACGACGTCTTTCGCACTTCTCCTGCACTCAATCTCACTTTCTCGTCTCTTAGCCACACATTATGGCTCTTAGCCACACATTACGGCTTAATCTCCCTTGCACTATGTCACATACATCGATATCTACGCTTATTTCATGCTTACGTATGCACCGTAGGTAGAAATACCACGTGTATATTGCAGAATACACGTATATTTCACAACAGGGCATGGCATCCTACCCACCTTAAAATAAAGTCCGCCCTCGGACTTTCTAGGGCGTGAACTCTGCCCAAGGTCACCTCGGTATGATGGTCTTACTACCCATGAAGTACGAGCAAAATTTCATACTTACGCCATACGTATATACACTATATACTTCACTGTCATCCATACACATCTGAATCACATACATATCACGGATACGTCCTACTATTTGTCTAATAGCACATCCACATTGCCATGTGCACTCACTACGTACACATACATATATGTCTTTCACATAAACATCTAGACACACATATTCACACACTAACATATTCATCACACACCACAATAAGTCTCTATACATATTATTACACGTATTTAGATCACTACTTGTAACGACGACCTGCTCTCGGGGGCCAGTTACTTATTTGATATTTGCGCAGGTCCTGCAGTTAACCAGTGAAACCAAAATAGTCACGATGCAGAGATGTACAAAAATACCCAAATAGTGTCCAATTATTACAATCCATACTGTACAAATGTTCCAACAATGATACATGAAAGAAAGAAAGTACATAGCGAAAATAAAACTGAAAGCTGCGGTCTCAGGGTCGAACTCTGGCGCTATCAACTCAAGAGCATCTATCTTATGTGTACGTTGTCTGCGGTGCCACGGAGATGGAACCGTAGGTAAGTCACAACAATTCTAGCAATAGTAGTAAAAGCTGTGTACACGCATGGGAATGAACAGACTATGGAACTTAACTACGTTCGAAAAGTAAAGGAACAACAGTCATATATGCAAGTGCAATAAATAAAGTATGAGAGTAGCAACGATGACATGTCATATATGACATGGTATTAAAGCAGGTAAAGTAACAACAATAGTAAACTAAACATGCATGTGGAGTAAACCAAACTGGCAGCAAGGTAGTAAAGCAGGCTAAGCAGGTGAAGTAAAGTACTGGTGACTGCACATGTGTAGTAGGTAAAGTGCGTGTAATGCGTAAAGTAGAGGTGATTATGCAAGCTATACTAGAACTACGTGACTCAAGTCGGAGAGTACAATATGTGATCATTGAGTTCATCTCTTACCTGGGCACGACCCAGACGAATGCCGAAACCCATGCAGCTAGACAGGATGCTGGCGAGCAGCATATATGTTTGCCGAAACCCAGGCAGCTAGACAGGATGCCGAAACCCAGGCAGCTAGACATGTAGAATTAGAGTGACTTACGATCGAGATCGGCATTATAAAGATGCTGGTGCACGAAAATTGGTACCTGCAAACACAAGAAACAATTGGTTAAAGAATACACCCTTTCTATTTATTTAACCTGATCGTTTTGATTTTATAAACTGATTAAGACGGTGATGAAAAGCGTTCTAAATTTTTATATAGGCTATGTATGATAAAAATAGTTTTACAGAGAATATTTTTCTGAAGCTTATAGTAATTTTTAGAATTTTTATAAGCTCAAAAACAATTTAAAAACTATTTTTCAATTAGTAACATATTTATTCAATAATTTCTTCTGGTGCAATCTGTATCGAAAAGTTGCAAATGAGCTGTCAAAACGACCGTCTCGAAGAGTACTATAACATATATTTTTATCACGTATTAGTGTATGTGAAAATAAAGAGTTACAGATTTTTAAAAGAAAGTAACGTATTTAAAATTTAGGCTTAGAAATTTATTCTGGAAAAACTAGGCATCCAATTGAGATGAAACTAGCGCCATTGGATCTAGAATATTATTTCTGATTTTCTGGAGCTAGCCTCACATTTTTATAAGGCCTATATTTCAAGTTATGAATTTAAAACCATAATACCCAATTTAATAATTAATTAAAATACGAAAATACGAAATAATTTTCGTATTTACATGTTTGCCAGTGGAGATTTACCATCGCTCTTCGTTATCCTCCGTGCATGGGCGACGGGGGTATGCGAGGCAGAGGAGCGACGGCCTCGGGGGTTGCTGCGGCGGCGTGAGGGCGGTAAGGCAGTAAGGCGACGACGACGGGGGTAACCGACAGTCGAGGGCGGCGGCGGCGTGCACGTGGCGAGGCGTTCAGTTGAGGGTGCTGCTCGGAGGCGTCGGAGTAGCTTCGAAGCGATGGCGATGGCTCGTCGGAGGCGATGGATGCGGCGGAGCTTCTCGGAGGTGACGGAGAGCAGAGCCGTGGGCGAGGTTACGAGGAGTGAGAGGGGGGCATACGTCGTTGCGGCTGCTGCTGGGTTCACCGTGGAGTGGAGGCCGTCGGAGGTGCTTCAGAAGTCGTGCAACCTCGTCGGAGCAGGCGGAGGGTTCATGGGTTGAGCTGATCGGGGAAGGCGAACAGTGAACTCGCCACTGTGGGTTCGAGCGGGAGAGAGACTGTTTGAGGGAGAGAAAGTGAGGGCGCCCGCGAAAATTTATGGCCTGGGTTAAAAACAAAACGAGGGAGAGAGAGCTGAGTGAGTGTTTTGAACGAGAAGAGGGTGCGGGCGTGGACTTGGGTTGGGTTGTTTCAAAATGAGAAAAAGAAATAGAGAGGGAGAGAGATTTACACTGGGGGCCTTGACATTGAGCTGGGGGGAGTTATTTATAGGGTTTAGAAACAGGGTGGGGGGATTCCACGGTTAGTTGAGAGAGAGGGGGGTTAGATGGGGATGTGGGTAGTTGAGGAGATGTGGGTGGAGGTTAGACAAGTGATTAGGGGAGTAGGTGAGGGGTAAGTTAATTAAGGTAATTAGTGATAATTAAAAACTTCATCCGTGAAAGTAATTAATAAAAACGAAATTACGATTTTTCCCCTACTAGTAAACGTGTCCGAAAAATTACGAAAACATACCCACGGGATCGTATCGTTGCGAGGATCGCGAATACGAAGTCCGTTTTGGGATTTGGGCTATGGGGATACTAGTTTTAGTCCAAAATATTTAGAAAATGGGTTTGCGGGTTCTCTATTGAAATGATATCAGAAAATTACGAAATTAATGTGGGAAGCCCTAAATGATCATAGGATGCTACTGCAGAAGTTTGAAAACATTTTGGAAATGTTTGAATAGCAAATTAATTCATAAAGCCAAAAAGTAATATCTGAAAATGAATTTTTATCAGATCTTTTAGAGGTATTTGATGAAACCCGATCTTACTAAAATACTCCATAACTAGTCTGGTACATCAAAATATTTTTATAAGAAATTTTTGAAATCATTTAAAACTCCTGATCAACCACTATAAAATACCTTTTAAAATGAAATTACGTTAAATACTTAATTTAAATGTATTGGAAAAATATAGGCCGTTACACTACTCATATCCATGTGCATACGACATCACATCGTATCCATATCACGATACCTTCAAGTATAACGACTTATATTCTACCTGCTTATATATATATATATATATATATATATATATATATATATATATATATATATATATATTGAAAGGTTCATGTATTAAGTAACTATGTGCAAAAGATATTACAAAAGAGGGAAGGAAAAGTGTTTAGTTGTATCAGAGTGAGGAGAGGGCACAAGCGCCGTCACTCACAACTGAATACACCCTGAACACCCTCCGCCTCAGCCAAAACTAACACAAAAGAAAAATCGCAAATCACCATATCCTATTAACCGTGATCGCTGATGTTCCAATTATCCAAGATTCTTCTATCCGCATCATTCTCAGGGTCCAACTCCAAGTTGCAGAAGTTCAGTGCGACATCCGAGGATATGTCTTCAAAGAGTAATGTCTTCGGCTTGGTAGTATTCTCAAAGACCCTTCTGTTACGCTCTTTCCAGATGTGCCAGACTACAGCTCCAAGGGCAGTGAAAGACAGGCGGCCAATAGTGCTCTTCTTCCTAAATCGGCCCAGGAAATCATTGCCGACAGCTTCCAAGGTAGAGGGGATGTCCTGATTAATCTCAAGCTTGAGCAAAGTCCTCTTCAAGATGTATTTTGTGTATGCACAGTCAAAAAATAAGTGGTCTTTTGATTCGTTACATCCCTCCTCACAGAGGACGCATTGTGGTGAGATTAAGGGCTGCCATTTACTTAATTGCTCTCGGGTCAACAGCTTGTCTAAGAAGGCTCTGAGGAGAGTTATAGAGAATTTCGGCACACTCTTCTTATGCCAAACCAACGGGTAGAACGGAAATATAGTACCAGGTCCTCTAGCCACATCCCAAGCTTCCTTGAAACTAAAATGGTTACTCGGCTTCCAGCTCCATGTATCTTGTCCCGGCCGAAGAACAATATTCCGCAGAAGTTGCTCTATCTCCCGCATACTAGAATCAAAGACCCAAGCAGAATTTTTCCAATAATCCGCAACTCGCATGTTGCTAGCGCCTGAAGGCATATCATATAAATCTTTCAGTGGGCCGCACGGTAGCCAGTTATCATGCCAGAATAGGGTAGTTTCACCATTCCGCACCTTCCTCTGAATAAGTTTATTGGATATATTCCGACAGTGTAGCATAAATTTCCAAGTCCCTGACTGGGTGGGCTTACCTTTAGCAGCGAAGAAACACTCTACATCCCCATAGTTCTTGTTGGTAGAAACGATCTATGAACTTCATGTTTGATGATAACAAACGTGTGTGAACGTTTTTAACGTGTGTGCTAAGTGTTTCAGGAATGTAGAGCTTGTGACTAATTCACAAAGAGGCTTGGCCATTGGGATGATGAATGAGTTGTTCGTGTGGGCAATGGATTATTCCCTCTTTGTTCAGCTATCCCAAGCTCATAGATTATTGGCTATAGGACTCCTCTTTGTTCAGCTATCCCAAGCCAATAGATTATTCCCTAGCTGAATCCACCCTAGCCCTTGGATGTTCTATAGTTGCAACTTCCAAAAACCCTAACCAAGAGATTAGACCGTATGTTTATTTGATGATATTAAAACCTCTAAGTGCTGGGCAATGTTTCAGAGAACAACAAAAGGAAAAGGGCAGCCACATGTTTTTTTGGCCTTCTCCCAAATAAAAAACCTAGATGCCGCACCCTTTGATATTTTCCAATCACCCACACAAAAACTCTCAAGGCTGCCGAAAAAATATAAAATCCCCTTAAAAAATCCCATAGGAATCCCCAAGACACAGCTGAATTGTTCAGTGGCCTCCTCACAAAACCCTAAAGGCCATCAATCAAAAAATCCCCAACTTTTAAGCCAGCCGAAATTTTTTATCAACATCTCCAAGCACAATATCGGCAAGGCTCAACATTTTTCCCCCAAAGCCCCTTACCGTAACTGCCAATTCTTTGTGGGTTTTGTAGCAGCCGAAACCTAGAGAGTCTTGATCTTCAAAAATCGCCAGCAACTTTTTTTTGGATGTGCAAAGAAATATACTCCAAAAGCCAAGCATTAATCCAAAAATACAAAGAGCCTGTCACCTCTTTTTTCTCCTTTGTTTTAAACCAGGGCGCACTGACAATCTCAGAGAGCAGACTTTTGTTTTCTTTGCAAATCCCAAAAGCATAGAGCCGCACTCTCCATTGATTAACCCCAAGAGCTGCTTGTTTTCTTCTCCGTTGCAAAATCTCAAAGGCCGAAATATTTGACCAAGGGGATTCTGTGGATGCATGCCGAAATTTGTGACTGCCGCATTCTTTGAGTATGCCGTAACATCAATGTGATTGATCCAAGCCGCAACATCAGCAAGCAAGCAAGGACAACAAATCATCATACTTGGGACTACTATTTGTCAGGTTGATCTGACCACTCGCTGAACGACAGAGACACCAACGCCGTCACGACTGAGCGATTCTAAACTCTGAACTTAATTTTATTTGTGATTTGGTGTTGTGATCTCTGTGAAACTATTTTATTATTTTCTTGGGGACTTGGCTAGTTGGGACTAGCCAAGAGAGAGAGCTTTACTAGTATTGTTATTGTTTGGGCACTTTGGTGAGTGCGGGTACTGAGGGCCAGGTGAGTGTAGGGTTGGTGCTCTAGCTACAGGTTGTACCAGTAAACTTTAATAATCTAGTATTGCTTTTGGGGCTGGACGTAGGTCGTGGGTGCGACCGAACCAGGGTAAAATCTGCTGTGTATCTGTGGTTGATTGTTGTTTACATTGACTGTGACTGTAACTGCGTGTGATTACTCGTGGGTTGCACGAGAATTCTTTATAAGCCTATTCACCCCCCCCTCTAGGCTTAGATCCAGATCCAACAGTTCTTTCTCATATTCTGCGCCCAAAGGCCATCATTAGTGAATAGCCTCCAAGTCAGTCTAACCCCAGATGCAATATTTAGGTCCTTTAGCCGCCTAAGTCCAACCCCTCCCTCTTCTTTTGGCTTGCAGATGTCATCCCAGGCCCATATTCTAGAGTCACCCAATATAAACTTCCTGCAGGAAGAGTTGATCTCACGGAGGACAGATTTCGGAATCCGAAAAGCTTGCATCCAAAAGATAACCATACCATAGATAATTGTTCTCACTAGCTCTATGCGGCCCGATATCGATAATAGAGTTGAAGTCCAGCCAGCCAGCCGTTTTTTGCATTTATCCACCAGTTTGCTATACATAGAAGTCTTCGGATAATTGGAGGAAAGAGGCAGTCCCAAATATGTTGTGATGGAGGATGCTAGCTTGATTCCCATGGAAGTAGCCAATTCCCTACGGTTTCTGGTGCCTTTGCTAAATATAGCAATACTTTTCTCCCAATTGATACTCAAACCAGTTAGGTTCGAGAACTCATGCATCAGATTTTGCAGCCCAATAAGTGAAGTTGTATTTGCACGACAGAAGACAAGCATATCATCTGCAAAGAGGAGGTGAGAAATTGTACCTGACTTCCTCATCGGGTGAATAGTTCGTGACACAAATGCCTTTGCCATCAACAGGGAGAAGGCCTCCATTACCATCACAAAGAGATACGGGGAAAGAGGGTCCCCCTGCCGAATCCCCCTATTTCCTTCAAAGAACCCATACGGGGAGCCATTGATCATCACTGAGAAACTAGGCGTGGAGATGCATTCTTTGATCCAAAGGATAAAGTTGCGGCCAAAACCAAATTGATGAAGTATATAGTAGATGAACTCCCTGTTGATGCTGTCAAACGCTTTCTTCAGATCAATCTTTATGCAAGCACGCGAACCCATTGGATTGCTGAAGTCGCGGATTTGCTCATGGGCGAGAAGGGCACTATCAGAAAGTAATCTCCCTTTCAGGAACGCTGTTTGATTCGGCGAAATCAGCTCATGTATCACAGCTTTAAGTCTGTTACACAGGACCTTGCTAATGATTTTATAAATCACGTTACAGCAAGATATTGGCCTGTAATCTCCCAGTCCACTGGCATTTGAGTTTTTTGGGACTAAAGTAAGAAATGTATGATTAATTTGCCTCAACATTGTACCCGTTCGGAAGAAATGTTTAACAGCCGCCGTGACGTCACCCCCTATGATACCCCAGTTTTGCTGATAAAAGTATCCATTATATCCATCAGGACCTGGAGATTTATTTGGGTTTAAGTGGAATAGAGCATCCTTAATCTCCGCCTCTGAAATTCTCCTATCCATCCATGCCTTGGCTTGAGAAGTGAGTTTCCGCTTTGTAACCAGTTTTGGGAAAATTGTCCAGTAGTCTTTCTGATTGTATAATGATTGGTAAAATTTTGGTGCCTCTACTTTGAGCTCCTCAAATGATCTATTCTGACTTCCCACCGAATCTACAAGATGACTCATATTATTGTGAGCATGCCTGGATTTCATTGCCATGTAGAAAAATTTAGTATTCCGATCACCAAGGTGCATCCAGTCCTGTCTACTCCGCTGTCTGAACATCTCTTCCTCTTGATCGATCTGATCCGAGAGTTGTTTGGTAAGGTGGCGTTCCTGTTGCTGTAACTCAGTGTCCATGTGGATACTGGGGTGCATTCTGATATTCTCTAGGAGCCCGCGAGTATCAGTAATAGAAGTTGATGTATTTGTTGCCCACCGTTTAAGTTCAGTTTTTACTCTTTTCAGCTTGCAAACAACCCGGTACATGGCCCCACCAATATCATAGCAGTTCCAGCAATTTTCAATAAGCTCCTTGCAACCATTCAATTTCAGCCAATGATTAAAGAACTTGAATGGTTTGGGTTCAGATAATACCTTAGAGTGGAACCTGATCATCATTGCCGAGTGATCACTGGTGAGTGGATCAAGATATTCAACAAATGCATCAGGTAACTTAGCAAACCATTCCGCATTCCCAAGTACACGATCTAATTGCGCAGCAATACGACCCGTAACCATGCGTTGATTACACCAACTAAGCCGATTTCCAACACTTTTAACATCAAGAAGAGCGCAGATATTTATGCAGTTATTAAAATCATCCGTAACCCCTTCATGTAAGAGACGGCCCCCTACTTTCTCTTTACTGTATCGGACACAATTAAAGTCTCCCCCTACTAACCATACTTCTCCCCTAAACCTGATGGCATCCTCAGTGAGATGGGACCATAACTGCAGCCGGTCCTTGCTCATATTAGAAGCATATACCGCAGTGTAGCAGAATGTAAAACCTCCTGCATTTAGGCACCTACAGGAAATGTGCTGTGGTGAGTGCGCAATGACAGAAACATGCCAGATGGAAGGGTCATACCCCAAAAGAATACGGCCACCTCTGTGCAACCCAAAATTATCAATACACTCCCAGCTTTTTGGGAAAAAAGCTTTGGACTTCTCAGAACTGCCCCTCAGTTTAGTTTCCAGGAGAGTGGCCATAGAAAGCTTCAATTCCTTAATTCGATCACGTATATTCCTCTTCCTTACGAAGCTATTAGCTCCTCTCACATTCCAGATTAGGACAGGCATGGATCAAACAGTTGGGGTATGTGTGCTCTGATTTTCCAGGCGAGCACTTTTCCTGCTACCCACGGCAGCCAGGGGCTTCTTTTTAATTTTGATTACTGAAGCAGTTTTCTCCTGCAGCGCTATCTCCTCCTCCCATTCTTGGTTTTCAATAGTTAGTTCAGACGGTATTTCATCAATTACAATATCTTCAATCTCCTGCCTAAATTCCATGCCTGCAGGTAACAAGGTTGTGTGCACAAATGGTATTCGGGGTTCTCCAGTTGGCACATAAGAAGCATCAGCAGTATTCCCAACATCAGTTGTGTTAAACCCAGAGTCAGATCTATCCTCATGATGAGTTAGTGTAGTTGGAGGTAAGACCTGTTCAGCTCCCCTATTATCTCCTTCTTTCGGATCAGTTTGATCAGCATCCGTATCACCAGGTTGTACTTCCATGTTTAATTGGCCAGCAATAATACCCTATTGATCGGATTGTATTTCCAGGTTTGTGCAATTAGGAACCAAACCTCCATCAGTAGCATTTTTACCATCCATCTTCAATTCAACCACCCCTTGATCTACTTCCTGGATGCTTTGGGTAATCCCAGTAGATTCAGTTGCAATATCCCCAGTAGTAGAGTACCCAGTAGGAAGGTCCCCTTCACAGTTCTTTGAACCTGGAGCGTTGCAAATAATTTCAGCAGCATTATCCCCTGTAGGTCTAATCCCTTCACTCATGTGGAGACATGATTCCTTGCAAATATTTCCAGTATCAGTATCAGGCTGATTTTCCACCCCACTAGCAGTAGAATTAGCAACAACGTCATGCTCTTGGATTGAAGGCAGCCCATTTGAGCTTGGACACTGTGTGTCATTGTGGCCGAAGCAAATGCAATTCTTGCACCTCGGTGGCTCTCCTTCCACCTTGACTTCAATTTCAACTGTGGAGCCATCATCGAGCTCAACCACCACCTTTTGTGGAAGAGGCTTCTTAGCCTCTATATCGACCAAACATCTTGCATAGGAGATCCTCTCTTTCTTTGCTGTCAACCTATCCAAACACAACGGGGATCCAACTCCTGAAGCTATGGCATTGAGGATTTCCAATGTCCACATATCTAGAGGGACCCCATGAAACTGTACCCATACGGGAACAGAAGAGAGAATATCTCGTTCGTGCCTGAGATTTGAGCTCCATCTCTGTAGCACCACCAACCGACCCTCAAACAACCAAGGTCCACCATGCAGAATTCTTTCGCAATCCTCCGAAGCTTCAAATTTAAAGTAGAAGAACCCATTTTCTCTACTGTATAGCTGAAAACTTTTTTGGAGCTTCCATAACCTTTCAACCCAGGATTTGATCTGCCCGTAGAAGGGAATGTCCCCTAACACATATCCCACCAATGTATTTTTCCAATACTCTGCACCACGGGCCCGTTGGGTATTAGTAACCCTCACAACCTCCATCCCATTCTCATTAACTGATGGAGGAACAAATGACATGGTCATGTCGGACTCATAGGTTCTCCTATTTGCACACACATCGGACCAAGATTGCATTGGACTATTTGTATCAATTCTGATAGGAATATTTGGTCTAATAGGAATTTTACCAAACACCTTGCGTTCACTTCCTGTGGTTGTGTCCTTGCCAGATTTATTAGATGGGAGCGGGATCCCCCTCCATTGTTGAGATCTAATGCCAGTATGAAATCGCTTGTTTAGATTTGGATTACCTCCTCCCCGAGACGTCCAGACACCACCCAATCTGTCGTTACGTCGCCCCCTCCTACTAACCTGTTGCCAGCCGTCGTTTGCACCAACTGAACGGTGATCCAAAGCCTTGCCATCAGTAGATGATTTCCCTCTTGAAGTTGATATTGATGCCGAAGCTTTCTCTCCTGCGGTTGAGTCCCCTCCACCGTGGAACCCCCAGCCGCCAGAGCCCCCAGTCGCCATTGTGTATATTATATATATATACTAGTCATAACCCGTGCCCGCGGGCACGGTTCAATTAAGATTTTCTCCCGCAAAATCTTTGGTCCCCAAATTTTTTTTACACAACCAAAATTTAAAAGAACAATAAATTAGCGTAAAAATATTTAGTGGCATGGGCACATTCGGCGTGGGTGCCTTCGATGCGGAACAACAAATACGACATGGGCGCCTTTGGCATGGGTGCCTTTGGCGTGGAACAACATGCGAGCGCCTTCGACGCGGAACAACAAATTCGGCGCGGACGCCTTCGACGCGAAACAACGTGCGAGCACATTCGGTACAGAACAATAAATTCCGAGCGGTCACATTTGGCGTGGAACAACCAATTAGCGTAATAAAATTTAGCGGACGCCTTCGGCGCGGAACAATCAATTAGGTGTGGTTTGTCCCAATCGTTCATCATCCAAAATTAAATCCTGGCCCTCTTTCTATCAACCCCTTTGTCCTAGTCAGCTTGTCCTAGTTAGCCCTAGGATTCAAAAATCGCTGTCAAATGTATAATAGAATAACAGTTGTGTTTTAATATATAAAAAAAATTTTCCCGATGGTCACACATTTCTCTCAATTTAACATGTGCCCTAAGAACACGGTTCATTTAAAATAGTCCA
The DNA here is from genome assembly GCA_030789695.1 of Scilla litardierei. Taxonomy (NCBI): domain Eukaryota; kingdom Viridiplantae; phylum Streptophyta; class Magnoliopsida; order Asparagales; family Asparagaceae; genus Scilla; species Scilla litardierei. The sequence goes on along the minus strand of CM061141.1, from coordinate 87,895,807 downwards.
ACCAATCTTAGATACCTTAAATTTTAACGTACAATAATAATTAAATTGCAATGATTGTTAATTAGTTAACCCAAAAATTTTAATTCCCCAAAAATTTAGTTGATGCATTTTCTATGAATATCATGAACTCTTTAAGATTGGAGGCCAAACATAATATAAAACATAAGTATATAAGAACAAAATGTTTAATAATTCCTATCATTGATCTTAAACCAGTAATTTACAATCTATAATATTTGATCTCACTCAACCTCAACAGAACCAAAGAAAAAAATGGCTTCCTATAATTATAGTATCTAATCTGCACAAAATGGAGTGCTTTCAAGGAATTTTATTTGTTACATGTAAAGACAGCAAAGAGATTTCAGGCAGGCTCCATTGATAGGCAACATGTCTTTAAACTTGGCCTTGTCATCTCAGGCAGGCTCTCTTCATTCATTTTTGAGTATCTGCTTCATTGTATTTCTTTTAATGATGTTGCTATTGTCAAAACTGTTGCTGCATCCGCTTGTGTCACTGATGCCAACATCACCTTCTTGCTACTGCTGCTTCCATTGTTGCTGCTGATCTTTTTCTTCTCTGGACATGCCTTTCAACAAATGAAGCCTCAATTGTTCTTGTTTGATAATTGTACATGCTTCATAACATATTCCTCTACTCCCTCCAAACATCTGCCATCAGTTTTATAGCATGAAAAAAAAAATCAGAAAATCACATTCCAATTATAGAGAAAAGGAGAATTATAGAAAATCACATTGCTGGGATGGCAAGAATAATGCTTCAAAAAACCTAAACAAAATGAAAGTCTAAAGAATTGTGGTTGATAAAATTTTATCCAGTAGTGAACAAAATAAATTCTTTTCTACATGTTGAAAAAATGCTGAAAAAATTCACATTACATCGAAAAGAAAATTTTCTCACCAGGATTCGAGCCAGTCTGCCCATATCCCCAGTGCAAGCTCGAACCCTTCAATAGCAGCAGACCATGCCTACAATAGCAGCAGACCATTTCATTGTGATCGGAGATTCTAAATAACAAAATCTCCCACCCCTTGAATGCACATAGCTGTTAAATACATGAATTAGTACAATAACTTACCTTGATCAAACTTCTGCCTACCTAATACCCACCAAACTTCATCGGAACTCCTCTCACCACCGACAGCGCATGATTTAGTATACTTGCGTCCTGCACCACTTGTGTGATCCTCTGCCTGCGTACAAAAATCTCAACCTCTCAACACAACATAAGTCGAAAATAACATGCTTGGATAGGAACTTAATGAAAGAACATGCTTGGATAGGCATTGGTAAGTGCATGAGAAGATAACACAACAAAAAGTAATTATAATACATGCATAACCATGCATATTAGCCAAATAAACCATGGAAATGTTGAATGGATGATTCATTATTGTTAGGTGAAAAAGGAATGCATATGCTTGTTAATATACAGTCTGCAAAAAGAATCTGCAAATATAGTATATACATTCTGCAAAATGTAGTATATTACATGGTATTGTCTATTTGCAGAATTCATGAAATCTGCATAACCATGCATAACAAAAATCTCAATCTCTGCCTGCCTAGGAACTTAATGAAAGAACATGCTTGGATAGGCATTGGTAGGTGCATGAGAAGATAACACAACAAAAAGTAATTATAATACATGCATAACCATGCATATTAGCCAAATAAACCATGGAAATGTTGAATGGATGATTCATTATTGTTACTGGAAAAGGAATGCATATGCTTGTTAATATACAGTCTGCAAAAAGAATCTGCAAATATAGTATATACATTCTGCAAAATGTAGTATATTACATGGTATTGTCTATTTGCAGAATTCATGAAAAGTGTAGTATACACATGCTGCAAATTCATGAAAAATGTATGAGATTGTTCCCATGAAAGGCTCTCATACAAAAAGAGATGTGAACACAGTGATAACCAACCGTTCATCTGGGTGAAAAGAAGGCCCTCTGGGTGAAAAGAAGGCCTCAGCTGTATGTTTGAATGAAGGAACAATCAAGCATTGATGTGGGGGAACAAAAAAGGTGTTTTTAAAAGAAGAGAAAGTAGAGCGTAAATTTTTGTACCTGAATTGTGTGGTTTTTGAGCAAATGGTGATACGGGGACGGTTGATGACAGATGTGAACACAGTCTGATATCCCCGTCTGGACTCTACATGGTAAAGAATGCTGGAAAAATTGATTAAGCGCCAATTCCATGTCGCAACTTTAAAACATAAATCAACAAATGCATTCAGAGATAGCATACAATGAACACAATCAAGAGTTGTGAATATAACAATAAACATTAACCAAACAGTAAAGAACAAAAAATGCAACTAATTAAATTTTATTTATCAATTAACACAGCATTTGGATATCACAAAAAAAAACCAAAAATGCTTATACATACCTTGTGTGCATTCTACTCCATCAATCCGACACCGACAATCCATCATGATATTAGTTATCAGTTCTTATCTCATGTTATTATATTCAATTTAAATTGAATCTCCATAAATTAAAGCAAAACTGCATCAAACATTCTTGGTATTCCTCGGCTTCTTCCAATTTATAGGTTGTTTTCTGCATCATATAGAAGATCCTGTCTTACAATCTATCTAAAAGCTTTCTACATGTATGATGTCGCATGTTAGATACTCTACCTTCTATCTGGTCTGGTTGTATTTTAATTATTCTAGTTACTTTAATCATTCTAGTTATGGAAGACTTCTGGGTTAGGACTTGGTCAATATTATGACAATCTATGTTTCTTAGCAGATTTCATTTGTATGCAGGTCATCTAGAAGATCATGTGTTACCTTCCACCTAATAGCTTTCGACATCTTTGATGCCACATCTTAGATGCTGCACATTGTATATGGTTTGGAAGTATTCTGATCAATCCAGTCTAGGGGTTTTAAAATTACTTCTTTGTTGTTGTTGTGCTTTCTCGTGTTTATACACTCACTCACAATTAACAAATTTACAATCCATGAAGAACATCTCCACCGATAGTAGTTCCAAACCTTGCTTGCCAATCTAGTAAACTGCATGTTTGATATATTAAAAAGCAAACTGAAATCAATTCAGTGACATGGGCCTTATTAAAGGTGGCATTTCCATCTCAACAACCATCGTGCATTTTTACCTGTTATAAAAGGTCGGGTTTTTAGTTGCCTTGGCAAGTTTCCTTTCATCAAAGATATATGATATACCAAATGGACTTTGATATATTATCTCAACCAATGTGAAGCATATCTTGCTGATATGTTAGCTGGTTAGGAAGGACTCTTTCAAATAGACTCTCTGCCAATTTTCTCTGATAAGGAATAGAAGGGCTCTCTACTGTTTGTAAGAGAATTTTTGCAAATGGTTTCATGTCAGATTAATACCAATTTTGCAAATGCTTTGCAATTACATGCACACTAATATCAGTGTTCTATGAGCAAAGTTGATGTTAGCGGCATGGATGTGGAACATGGGTTCGTGAAATGTTGTTGTGTATTCATAGGTAGACCCTGTGAACTGAGATATCCTATTTGCAACTGACAAAGAAGCATATCGACGGCTTTGTCGATGAATTTTTGTGAAATAACCAATTATTGATGAGGATGAATTTTTGTGAACAAAGCAGCATATCTATGTAAATATTCTTGTGAGGATGAATTTTTGAATTTTGCACATCTATTTCTTTGCTGAAATAACCAATTATTGATCCCAACAATTTTGTGCAATTCTTTGCAGAAATTACCATTTTCTAAATTGGACTTGCTCTCTCTAAAGAAACCCGCCACCTTTGACTTCTGTCTCAACTCGTGGCCCTTGATTCTTGCTGCGAATGAGAAAGAACAACAGAGATCAGATGAAACCAAAGATAAACAGAATAATCGTAGAAATTAGAAGAAAAAAGATGAAACAAAATATCAACAACTAATCAACAACTAATCAATGATCTTACCAAGAGAAGGAACAAAAATCAACAAAAAATCTTACACATTACCCTAAAATTACCAAGAGAAGGAACAAAAATGAACAAAAAATCGAGCAATAATCCGTTGACAATTAGCAATATACACTGATCCTGAAAACCATATACACAGATCCTCAGAATTGATAATCCTGCCAAGCGCAAATCGCACGGCAATAGGGCAAGTGCCTGGAAAATGCCAGGATAACCACAACCACAACCTTGGGAAATGAAAGAACAGAATTCGAGTTAGTCATAGATGTTGATAGGCGACTTTGGAGAAGTCCGGCATCTCTGTTTGTCTCCATGTAGCTGCAGGAAAAAAATTACCTTGTAAGTTGTAACAAATGAAAAGTATATATGTAGAACATAGCCATAAGTTTGTTTTAGCATATATGTCCTGCACTCTAAAACACACATGGTTCACCTCTGCAATTGGAATCCATATTAATGGTTGAATAATCGTTCTATAATTGATCTGATAACTCTACACATGAAATAACAATGATTTGCATTTCAATTACATGCTTATGAAAACTAATAATCATGGTTAATTTCTCAAAGAGTCTGTCAAAGAGTCATTAGTTGTGGTTGTCCTGTAAAGTTAACACAACTGGGTCGGAGAATGGAGTATCTATGTATGGTATCCTACATTTAATAAAGGTATCCTACTTGTAGTTGATGGAGTCGGAAGAGTGTTTGCATCTTCAATTTACTTAATAGGATAGATTAGGTATGGTAAATTTACTTAATAGGCAGAAGAATCTGTAGGGACGAAAAAATAGCATGTTTACAATTTCGATTCTGAAGGAGAGTTGATTTAAGGTTCTGCTTCTACCAAAAAGAATTTTTAGAATGTTTACAACACATCTGATTTTTTAACACTAATCAATTAATTACACTAATCTGTCAAGAATTCAGAACATGAGGCAAAAAATTGAATTCGAGGCTGATTCAAAAATTCAGAACATCAGGCCAAAAATGAATTACACTAAATGAATTACACAAAAATCAGTTTAATTGCCAAGATGAAGATAAATTACCTGAAGATGACGATCCAAGATGCTGGCAAAGGAGGATGATTCGCACCTGCAAATGGGGATGATTCGCACCTGCAAACGAAGATGCTGGAAATCGTGAGACTTGAAATCGGATAAATCAGTTTAATTGCCAATATTCAAGAAGATGCTGGAAATTTGTTGATCAGACCATATCTTAAGGATAACCATGCTTAAGGATACCTGGATACCTAGAAGTTGCTTGAGGATACCTGGACCATATCTTGCTTGATCCCTCTTGCTTGATCCCCTTCTCCCTCATCGAGTTCACCATCTCAAGCCCCAACTGAACCTGTCCCCTCACACAGTGAGTTCACCATCTAACCATCCATGATTTTAAAGAAAGATTTCGCCTTTCTGAGCTTACCTTGCTTGCAGAGGACGTTGATCATGATGTTGAAGGTGACGACGGTGGATCGGATCTTAGGCGAGATGAAAAAACGATGTTGAAGGTGACGATGATCATCGAGTTCACCGATTCCGCTTGCTTGCGTTGCGAGCTTAGGCGAGATGAAAACCAAGGGCTCGGGTTGCTGCGAGGCGAGATTCTTGTTTTGGAAAGAGCAAGAGGCGAGATTGATGCAATATGAAAGAGCCCTTGGTTTTGGGGGAAGATAATGAACGGGCTCAGGGTTATTTTGTTGTTTGCGAGAAGAAAGGGCTTAAGCAAAATGATTATGAGGGCTCAAGCGTTATTTTGCGAGATGAAAGGGCTCATGTGTTTGGGGAAGAGCAAGAGCCGGAGCTCTCTCCCAAAAACGCCCCTTGCTCTTCCCCAAAAAAGAGCAGCTGTATGTTTAATATGTCTTTTCGAAATCTGCAGCAGATTTAAATTAGCAAAAGTATGTTTAAAATAGCAAAAGGTATGTTTAAAATACAAATCATTCATCCCAAAGTTTAATCTCAACCATCGATTCAGCAAGATTAAATCCAGACCGTCTTTTATCAACCAGTTTGTCCTAGTCAGCTTGTCCTAGTCAGCCCTAGGATTCAAAAATCGCTGTCAAATGTATAATAGATATAGATATATATATATATATATATATATATATATATATATGAGGAAGGATCAAATGACCCCCAAAAATAACCCCCAAAAATGACCCCCTATCAAAAATCCTATGCCCCCCATTTTTTCGGAAGATCCGAACCGTTGACCTTGATCTCCACCCTCTAAATACCCGACCCACCAATTTTCAACCAGATCCCATGTGTTTTTCCCGTTCATCCATCCGACCCAAATTTAACTGTTTCGCATGAACAGAACTTTTACGAATGGTTGATGGATGGGCAAAACACATGGGATCGGGTTGAAAATTGGTGGGTCAGGTATTTAGAGGGCGGAGATCAAGATGAACGGTTCGGATATTCCGAAAAAATGGGGGGCATAGGATTTTTGATAGGGGGTCATTTTTGGGGGTTATTTTTGGGGGTCATTTGATCCCTCCTATATATATATATATACATATACGTCTATATCCACGCACAAACACACAACAATACACATTAATCTACACACCATTTCTTGATAGACATGGTCATTATCACGGTGTCATACCGTATGGACACCTGATCCCTATACACCCAATGCTTAGTCATATGGACTCACTCCCATGTATAGGCATATAAATATTTATACACATATTATTTAGTCACATCTATACATACATTCACGTGCACGTACTAACATATGCATGATCAAGTCACATAAGGTTCACAATCATGCTTTAAATAATTATACACATAACCTCACATCCATAGCAGTGCACCTACTGTATCACACAGATAGGTACATGTACCACACGCAATACACACAAGAGTACACAAACATAATACATTCTCCGTCCTATGCTATATATGTAACTACCTTTGTACATCCTACGCACATACAGCTATAATAGTCAAATAATTATAAACATCCATCTACACCCACACACACACGCGTATACATATAAATATGCAAACAAACACACACATTCCAATACCCACATATCAAACAGTTTCATTCACTTACATTTATCAAACATATATACACCTACATTCCATATCTTATCACATTTACATCTACATTGCACATGTATATACATACACACATGCTTTGGTACAGACCTATATATATATATATATATATATATATTCATGTATCCAATATACACACCATTACATATACTCCTACTGCACATTACAGCTACATGAACACATCCCTACACTTCACATTCATACAAGTATGATACATATTCACATATAGGTAACAGACAATACTTCACATAGATACTCCACATCTAATTATATACACACTCATTATATATCCACAGATGTATTCATATCAATACCATATATGGTATGGTCAGTTTTTGATGGACTTCCAGCCTGCTTTCGATTGCGGGGTGGATTGAATATGTGAAAACAATTATCTATGGTATGGTCAGTTTTTGGATGCAAGCCTTTCGCATTCCAAAAACTATTCTTCGTAAAATTAGCTCTATGTGCAGACGATTTATTTTGGGTGATTCAAGAATCTGGTCTTGGAAAGATATCTGTAGACCCAAGGTAGAAGGTGGAGTAGGGATTCGTCTTTTAAGTGATTTGAATCTTGCCTCGGGTGTCAGGATGTCATGGAGACTACTCACTAGTAAAGGTTTATGGGCTCGTCAGATGAAAGTATATTATGAGGATTCTGGGAAATTATTTGGTGCTAAGAGTAAGGTTACCCAATCCGGCACGTGGAAGTTTATCCTCCATTACAGGAACATCACATCCAAACTTATTAGGAGGAAAGTGCGTAATGGCGAATCCACGCTCTTCTGGCATGACAATTGGCTACCCTGCGGTGTGTTATAAGATTTATATGAGATACCTACTGGTTCTGAAGATAAAAAAGTCAGCGATTACCGGGATGAATCTGGGTGGATTTCTGATCCGACCATCGCACATTTACTGCCCCTTCTCCAGCAATTTCCCATTCGGCCTGGGCATGATACATGGGAGTGGCTTCCTGGAAGCACTTTTAAATTCTCCGACGCTTGGAATGTTGCCAGGTGCCCTGGAAACTTGTTCCCCTTCCACCGCATTATTTGGCATAAGCAACACTCCCCCAAGCACTCTCTGACTTTGCTAAGAGCCTTTCAAAATAAGTTGCTGACACGTGATCTTCTCAGACACTGGAACCCGGAAGCACATGCTGAATGTGTTTTGTGCGATACTGGGACTAATGAAACGGCCGGTCATTTGTTTTTTGCCTGTGAGTACACCAAGTATTTGCTTCAGAGATGTTTACTTAAACTTTTTGTCTCCCAGCAAATTGAGCCTTCCCTTCAGGCCGTTGGCAATTACTTTCTAACATTTGCTGAGAAGAAGAAAGCCATTAGTACACTTGCTAATTCCACCCTTGCAACCTTAGTCTGGTACATCTGGAGGGAGCGTAACAGGCGTATATTTGAGGATTCTTGCAAGCCGAAGACTGCTCTATTCGAAGACATAGCGGATGATATAAAGTTGTTGGCGCGTAAGCTTGACACAGAAGATGGCCAGGCATGCAAAGCTATGCGGAACTGGGACATTATTGACAATGGTTGAGGGGTGTTGCTCCCTTGGTGCCTTTAAATTTGTAGTTGGGTTTTACTTGATAATCTTTGTATTGGCTGTACACAAGGTGTGGGTGTGTGGGCGGGAGTTAAAGCAATTAGTGGTGGGTGACAGCGCCTGTGTCCTATCCCCACCCTATTGTAGCAACTCCCTTCCCATCCTCCCTTGTACATTTTGTCTATTATAAATGAATACATTAACTTTTCATATATATATATATATATATATATATATATATATATATATATATATATATATATATATATATATATATATATGAGGTGGGATCAAATGACCCCCAAAAATGACCCCCTATCAAAAATCATATGCCCCCCATTTTTTCGAAAGATCCGAACCGTTCATCTTGATCTCCATCCTCTAAATACATGACCCACCAATTTTCAACCCGATCCCATGTGTTTTACCCGTTCATCAACCATTCGCAAAAGTTCTGTTCATGCGAAACCGTTAAATTTGGGTCGGATGGATGAACATGCAAAACACATGGGATCGGGTTGAAAATTGGTTGGTCAGGTATTTAGAGGGTGGAGATCAAGATGAACGGTTCGGATCTTCCGAAAAAATGGGGGGCATAGGATTTTTGATAGGGGGTCATTTTTGGGGGTTATTTTTTGGGGGTCATTTGATCCCTCATATATGTGTGTGTGTGTGTGTGTGTGTGTGTGTGTGTGTGTGTGTGTGTGTGTGTGTGTGTGTGTGTGTGTGTGTGTGTGTGTGTGTGTATCTAGGCCTACACATAGCCATATACACGTTCGCTCATACACACCAGATTATTATTCTAATAGTAGGTATGCACACAGACATGTATATATATCTATTAGGGTCCATGCAACCATGCACATACATTCCTATGTATGGGCACACACACACATACACACATACTATACATATCCTGCTATTAGATACCCATACAGGCAAGCTAATCAAACTATACTAGTAGGTAGTCGGCAGCTACCCATACCACTATATACATATCATCCAATATATCCATACGTTTACTAGCATTCTAGTAAATACACAAATAGGTGTATTTCAATATTCATACACATTTAGTAGATAGTCACACCCCATATACGTATATATTCATATACTGATACATGCATATCAGAATAGGGATCACTCACATACATATACATATAACCACTCTTAAGACATACACTAATACACATTCAATAACAACAACACATATACACAATCACACCACGCTTGCTACAACACACCTATATACATACAAGTATCTCATATATCATCACACAATCCCCCTTCATGCCACCATATAGGGAAGAATACATACACTACATATATATATCCAAATAGTCCAACGATGCCATTCGACGTGGCACGCATACACACACATATATACACCATAACTCCACTTAACCATGCAAACCCATAGCCACCCCACTTATTGATGCATCCGGAAACAACTCCGAAACGATGTCGTTTACCGCAAGCGCACGGTATAGTGGCAAGCAGGTATCGAACACGGGGAAGCGATGCTATACTACCTATCTACTCCTAGGTTGAGTTAGGATTGCGGGTTTATTAGTGGATGTGGAGTGTGGAAGGTCATAATGGTGATGGGTGCGAAGGTTGTGTCACTCAACGTCGCAGATAGGGGGACTAGGGCGTTAGGGATCACCGCTTAGACCGTCGGGGATCGACGTTGGAATAGAATCCTTACGTTGCATTGGGGTTAGGGGATTAATCTCCCAATTCGTACCACTCTCGTGGGTTAGAATTGTGAGGTATTTCGGTAGCTCTCGTTGACGCAATGGCGGTAGCCGTCAACGTAGAGGTATAGTTCGTCGATGGATCCCCTCAAAACACGAGCCGGGCATGGTCACGGGCCTTGGTTGGATCCACCGATTTCCATATTCGAATCCCAAAGTTACCCCTTAAGCACATCAATTCCATAGACCGTGGGCATGATCTCAGTACGGGTTACCCATGGATTCGGTAGGATCAACCGAAATACTCCCCTAAATCCCTAATTCAACGTAGAGATTCAGATCTACGTCTTCTCCCTAGGATCTTAGGGTTAACCCATCAACCCTAGAAAAGAACTACTCGCTCATTGCAGTATTAATGAACAAAGACACCATTTTAAGAGAAGAAATCATCTTAGCAAGTATTAGAATAAAGTTAAAAAACTTACAGCAAGATGAAGAAAATAGACGAGCAATATTACCAAAGAAGAATTGGAATTCCCAATACGCAATAGCAATAGAGTGCCCAAAATAATAATCCAACAATTTCGATCCAAAAGTCTTCAGAAGTTTAATCTAAAATCTAACAATAAAAAATATACCATTTTCGATACCAAAAACGTCTGTAAAAACTCAGAATGAATCGCCCCCCAGAACCTCTTGCAGCCGCAAGCATTCACCCCCCAAATCGCGCAACAGACGGCTCCAAAAATACTTCCAAAAATGGCCTTAGCATCGCCGACCGAGTGGGTGACTCGGTCGAGCACTTTTTTGCTCGGTCGGTCGCTCGGTCCGAGCAGATGAGCTGCTTGACCGAGCACTACAGGAAATCAAACTTCTCGAAATATGTCGCTCTGCCAAACCGGACAGATTAGGCACGGCTCGGTCGAGTAGGAGGTTGCTTGGACCGAGCAGGAGGTTGCTCGGACCGAGCAGGAGGTTGCCCGGTCGTGTAGGATGTAAAAACACATTTCAGCACCATTTTTCACACTATTCGATCGAGTAGTGTACTGCTCGGACCGAGTAGTGTACTGCTCGACCGAGTAGGCTGCTGAGAACAATTTTAGCACTGCAGCCTCATCTTGCAGAAATTCCACAGGGCTCATCTGACCTCCGATTGGCGCGTTCTTATTGGCGTTGGAACCGTATTGAAGTCTAATATCTGGAAAAAATATCAAAAAAATAGTGAAAAATCCCAGGTGATAGAAGATTTAGAAATAGTGCACGGCTGTCCTGTTTCCAGCACTTCGGGTCGCTCGATTCCTTCGCTGCATCATATCTCAATCGAGCGACCTTCTCTCTTGCCCATTTCTTGCTCCAGTATTCTTTTTTGGCACCTCGATCATGTCATCATGAGTCTCATTGGTGCTCTCACGTCACCGATCGTCTTAATGACTCCAAATTGCTCCAATATCGCCCAAATGCCTGAAATGGACATAAACGCCCCGTAAGTCATATTATTCCAAATACTAGCGTAAAAGCGTATGATATATGTAAATAAGCAATCATTTTGACGTGTAATCATATATATAAAATGTGGAATATAAGAACACATCAAAATCCCCCAAGCTTACCTCTTACTCATCCTCGAGGAAGACTATTAAGAAGCGAACACAGGAGATAGATACAATGGAGATGCGAGGCGGTGGCATGTAATGGAGACAAGGGGTTCAATCTTAAATTCAGAAAATACAAGAACCCATGATATGCAAAATCTCGTGAACACACGTCAATTTGAAATTAGAACACATATACACCCCAAATAATTAAATCTCGCCTAGGTTAAAATAAGTGGATTTCAATAAATTTAATGAACTTGATAAGCAATAAAAAGAGATTAGAGTTATATCATATCATAGTTTATCATGCAATATACTAAGTTCACAGAAATGAAACCAATGTTCACAACTCATTCTCTAAGCAGTATAATATGTCATGATCAAACATTTTCAAGCATGCATGGTTTTTTTGTTATACTTTATGGAATGAATTTAGAAAATTCAATCAAGGTAAGGCATCACCACACTACGACCATTTCAAGACTCCTAGAACCCATCAACTTTGCCATGTCTTAGTTCTATAAAGAAATGGAGATAAGGATATGGTATTTTGTAGTTTTATATTTTTTTTGGCTATATGAAAATTTCATATGCATTTTTCTTTCTTTGTATACATGAGATAACTCAATATATACAAAAAGCGGCCTATGCATCCCAGACCAGACGGTCTTAGGGCATCGGGTTACAAAGAACCCCTAGGGCCTTTTATTCATGATTTTTGTTTGATTTTTTGCATTTTTGGGATTTTTGCAAACTCACGTAAACACGATGGAATGCAAAATATGATCAAAGATCATTTATTGGCTATTCACAAAAGAAAAAGAAAAAGCATAGAATTTAGACATGGCTCGGTTTCAGGAATCCTAATCATCACTACTTTGGTTGTCGTGGGGTTAACCTATCTCTTTTGAATCACTAAACGTCCATGAAGCAATATAATTATCAATCAAAACACGCAGAAGTCAAATAATTTTCAAAATTGATTCATTCATTTTTAGCTTAACTGTTTCGAGAATGTAGTTGTGAAACTTTGGATTTTACTATGAAAAAGCATATTAACAAAGATATACTAATCAAGGAATCAAATTCTAATCTAACAGATATCAGAGTTCATAATAAAAAAATTAAATCCACGATGTTTCATAAAAAATAAAGCTTATGAGACATAAAATTAGAAGTGGACATGGTTCACATGGAGATTACGAAGTGTGTTTCACGATGAAGCAAAGTGCGTGCACTATGCACTCCCCCAAGCTTAAACATCACATTGTCCTCAATGTGTGTATGATATAAATGGAGGACAATGACCAGATGGGGGGCCACACAACAAAATAGTCTCTCTCCCCCAAGCTTAAACATCACATAAAAATTGGGGAGAGATGCAAAATAATCGCCAAAATATAAGGATGAGCATGGATAATAGATAGTGGGTTGGGTGCAAAAGATAATTGAGCCATCAAATGGAGTGGATTTATTAAAAAAAATATAAAATCATATATGGCCCTCTCGCTGCCGAGAGGATTCGTGATTATTTAAAGCATAAAATACTACACTACTAGATTGGTACCACCTGTAGCAAAAGGCGGGTCCAATATCTTTGCCGGTGCAGGCAGCTGCTTTATCTGCACTTTCCGTGGTTCTGCCAGGTGCGTATCTCCACGGGCTCCATTAGATTCCAGCATACGGCTCCCAGCATCTCTCCAAGGACTCCACCTGTACCCTGCAAGAGACAAGCCGCATCAATCTGATGTGGAATATTTTCCCCTAAAATAAAATTTTTCCAAAGAAGATCGTCAAAAGAAATATGTAAAGGAAAAATAGGTAGACGATACTTCCCTGAAAATACATCTCCGCTCTCATATACCACGACAGGCAGTTTCTTGTCGTTCATCTCATGCTTTTCAGGCAGCTCTGGCATATGAGTATGGGTCTCATCAGGCAACTCCTCCTCATTCTCAGATTCTTCAAGCACGGTCACGTCCAAGCATACCTCCGGTCCAAAATTGTAAGTGTCCTGCAACAGGTACGACGTGTCAAAAAGATTTGAACCAGAATAAATTTCAAATGTGGTGCATGATTCAGAAATCGAGTGGGTAGAAAGATCTCCCTGAGTGGGAGCAATAAGCTCGGGTAGGTGGTCCTCGGCGTCAGTGGAAGGATGAGGTGGCTCTATGTGCTCAGGCATCTCCCCACAGGCTCAAGAGATGAGAGATACTCGTTGATTTCGTCCTTATCCTTCTGCCATCGATATGTGACTCATTCAGCATAGCGCTGACAGCCGTGCTCTCCTATATCGATGCCATGAATGCATTGAGTGTCAAATTGAGGGGATGGTCAGGACTCAAGAGACAGACACGGCTTTCGTAGGGCATGTGTCCCTCCTTGTCACAAGACTCGCAGTAGGCATAGCTCTCTGAATATTGATCATATCCTTCCATCTGATAGTATGGGTCATGTGAATAGTATTCGCATTCTTCCATTGGAGCCTCATATTGTGCCGAATAATCATTGCCTGAATAATTCCAAGATTGATCCATTGTACCTGAATAGTAAAAAACAACAGCCTGGAAAAGAAATCAGTGGTACACGAAAATAGATATAATGATAAAGCAGGTGGTGGGAAAAATCTCTCTCTGTTTATTATATTTTATTTTGTTTTTATTTAGTTTTTATTTGTTTTTTACACAATCTAATCAACCTAACTGTGGTAAATAGGTAATATGGCGGAACGCCTCCCCGGCAACGGCGCCATAAACTTGATGTGTCCGAAAACAACTCTGAAACGATGTCGTTTACCGTAAGCGCACGGTATAGTGGCAAGCAGGTATCGAACACGGGGAAGCGATGCTATACTACCTATCTACTCCTAGGTTGAGTTAGAATTGCGGGTTTATTAGTGGATGTGGAGTGTGGAAGGTCATAATGGTGATGGGTGCGAAGGTTGTGTCACTCAACGTCACAGATAGGGGGACTAGGGCGTTAGGGATCACCGCTTAGACCATCGGGGATCGACGTTGGAATAGAATCCTTACGTTGCATTAGGGTTAGGGGATTAATCTCCCAATTTGTACCACTCTCGTGGGTTAGAATTGTGAGGTATTTCAGTAGCTCTTGTTGACGCAATAGCGGTAGCCGTCAACGTAGCGGTATAGTTCGTCGATGGATCCCCTCAAAGCACGAGTCGGGCATGGTCACGAGCCTTGGTTGGATCCACCGATTTCCCTATTCGAATCCCAAAGATACCCCTTAAGCACATCAATTCCACAGACCGTGGTCATGATCTCAGTACGGGTTACCCAGAGATTCGGTTGGATAAACCAAAATACTCCCCTAAATCCCTAATTCAATGTAGAGATTCAGATCTACGTCTTCCCCCAGGATCTTAGGGTTAACCCCTCAACCCTAGAAAAGAACTACTCACTCATTGCAGTATTAACGAACAAAGACACCATTTTTAGAGAAGAAATCATCTCAGCAAATTATTAGAATAAAGGTAAAAACTTACATCGAGATGAGGAAAATAGACGAGCAATAGATCCAAAGAAGAATTGGAATTCCCAATACGCAATAGAAATAGAGTGCCCAAAATAATAATCCAACAATTTCGATCCAAAAGTCTTCAGAAGTTTAATCTAAAATCTAACAATAAAAAATCTACCATTTTCGCTACCCAAAAATGTCTGTAAAAACTCAGAATGAATCGCCCCCCCCCAGAACCTCTCGCAGCCGCCAACATACACCCCCCAAATCGCGCAACAGACGGCTCCAAAAATACTTCCAAAAATGGCCTCAGCATCACCGACCGAGTGGGTGACTCGGTCGAGCACTTTGTTGCTCGGTCGGTCGCTCGGTCCGAGCAGATGAGCTGCTCGACCAAGCACTACAGGAAATTAAACTTCTCGAAATATATCGCTCTGCCAAACCGGACAGATTAGGCACTGCTCGGTCGAGTAGGAGGTTGCTCGGACCGAGCAGGAGGTTGCTCGGTCTGTGTAGGAGGTTGTCCGGTTGTGTAGGATGTAAAAACACATTTCAGCACCATTTTTCACACTACTCGGTCGAGTAGTGCACTGCTCGGACCGAGTAGTGTACTGCTCGACCGAGTAGGCTGCTGAGAACAATTTCAGCACTGCATTTCCCAGGGCTCATCCGACCTCCGATTGGTGCGTTCTTGGTGGCGTTGGAACCTTCTTGAAGTCTACTATCTAGAAATAATATCAGAAAAATAGTGAAAAATCCCATGTGATAGCAGATTTAGAAATAGTGCACAGCTGTCCTGTTTCCAGCACTTCGGGTCGCTTGATTCCTTCGCCGCATCATATCTCAATCGAGCGACCTTCTATCTTGCCCATTTCTTGCTCTAGTATTCTTTTTTGGCACCTCGATCATGTCATCATGAGTATCATTGGTGCTCTCATGTCGCTGATCATCTTAATGACTCTAAATTGCTCCAATATCGCCCAAATCCCTGAAATGGACATAAACGCTCCGAAAGTCATATTATTCCAAATAATAACGTAAACGCGTATGATATCTGTAAATAAGCAATCATTTTGATGTGTAATCATATATATATATATATATATAATGTGGAATATAAGGACACATCACTTATACATGCACTGCATAATCTCAAATCCTCACATTCATCACATTCTGCATATGATACACGTCTCACTTATACCATATCCCATAATAGGCACGATATAAAGCTAATGCCTAACTTAGGATGGACGAGTCTAAAGCACCCCTACCCGCCTTAGGATACATCTACTCCAAACACTCCAGAGCATTACTCGTACTACCCGTACGCCCATTACTTATCTATATCGTTACATGCACACCATGTATGGCCATATCACAACACCTATCTTCACGCAATAGTACAACCCACAACCATATACTAAATTAAGACAATATACCAGTTCATATGAGCACATAGGTAGCACATACACTTACTTACAGTTATTCAAAATTTTAACACGTTAAGAATTCACACCCTAGCAATGCAACAATAGCAACATTTATGTACCAGTATTCCATACCTATATCTACATCGTCTGCCCATACAAATACACATATATACACTCACATACACTTTTCCCCATGTCCAAAAAACAATATAGACATTCCACTACTCTATCCATACACAGGTAGATGTACACACGTAGGAAACAAGTACATGCCCTCATATCATACGTGCATATCCTCACTCACACCCTACAAGATATATATATGTCTCCAATAGCTAATATGTATCCACTAGTATACATCCACTAATGAACATATAGATATCACCTATGTCTCAAGGTCACACAAGTATAACATATACCTACTCACATACCCCTGTCATGTATTTATATAGAGACTATATATATATATATATACACGCTCAAATATTCACTCACCTAGTATAAACGCCCACACATATCTATATACCACCATAACCATCCAAGATACATGCAACTTCATGCCATTCAAATATAAATACACATATTAAACACAAGTATACCACAACATATATAATTCAAATCTCTAAGCACAACAACTGCACTTATACACAAGGGTTCACACAGTTATAGATACACACGTATTCCCCCAGATATACACCTATAGTGTAATACACTGTAGAAAGTTCATCCGCGGACTCCCTAAAGTTAGGGGTTCAAGGGTGGATCATTTAAGGCTCTAAGGTCACTACCCACCTTAGGGATAATATATCTCGATTACATACTGAAGCATTACATGTACTATCCTTACGCACATCACAGTACAGTGACCTGCATGGGCCACCAAAAACTGTCACGCCCCGTTCCCCAGAATATCCGGCATCTAATTTTTTTTTCAAGTATCCTGAAGAGTGAGGGTGATGAGAGAGAAAAAGAAAGAGAAAGGAAAAACAGAACAAGCAGGCCACTGCGCACATGCTGGGATAGTACAAGTGAAGCTCCACAGTAATATCAAAACAATCTCCTAAATAACATAGATCAACAACCACATATTATATATAACAACTTCCATTAATATACATAGTCCAGATACACCATTACACATACACTATCACTCTCCACTCCCAAAACAACCATGCCACGCCACACAGCTACAGCTCACACCAAGTTCTACTCCTGAAACCCCACTCCAATTCACCTCCAACCATGCTGCCCCTGCTACCTGAAAAATAGGGAGGAGCACGTCAATGTGTGCCCCAGTAGGAACCAACTTGGATGTGGAACATCGTTCTAAGGTTATTAATTCACAAGGCAAGGCAAGAGAAATAAGGCATGTAACTAAATAATATGGTGTAAAGTAAATAGCCAAGGAAGAGGATCATACCTGCGGTTCAATGTCGCGCTACTGCAAGAAAAGGGTTAGCACGAATAATAAAGCAAGTGCTCATACCAACATAATTTAAAAGGAAGGTATTAATGCCACAAGTGCAATTCAATATATGTCATCACAAGCATAGAAGATAAGGACAAAGGAAGTACAGTGAGCAGAAGAAATAACATGCAAGACTTTTATGTTGTTATTGAATTAATTGGAACTTGGGTAAACTGTATGATACCAGGACCTGGACATCATCCTAAATTTGGGGTGAATATAGCACACGACGCAGTGGACACGGCACTGTATGACACCGGGCCTCTCAGCTACCCCGTCCCTGACAGGAGTGAGGCTCTCCCACAATAACACAACCTCCGTATGTCCCCTCCACTCCCGGTAAAGGCGAGTGGGTATAAATATCACATATCAAATAGTCATTTCCCCCAACTTCTCAGTCCAGGCCTCATATCCCAATTTACTCAAATTCCACCTAAATTCGGGTTTTGCTAACTCACCCTCATTAAAGAGGACTGAGACATTCAAGAGTTTCATTTTATCATTTTAGTAATGAAGAAGTCAGGTTGCATGGCATCACATTCCATATTCATACAAACACGGGTCATGCACCGAAGTGTCAGACCCTCCATCGTAGGCACATCACATATCAACATGGGACATGCACCCAAGTGTCATGCCCTTTATCATAGCCATTTCAATTCATTATCTGTTGCGGGGTGGAACTCGCGTACAATAAATTTGTATTGAGGGGAACCAAGGGCACGGTGGTTATATTGATAAGAGGATTTAGGTGTGCTATTTAACAAGTGATTAGTGGGGTGAAGAGGCTGAACTTGCCGTCGGGGGGGGGGACCACGGGGTCAAATCTCACCGGACGCTGTGGAGGAGGATCGCACGGCAGGAGCCAAAGGCGGATGCCGGCCGAGGGGCGAGCTACCCTGCACCACGAGCAACTCGTCAGAAGGGCTGGGTTGGGGTCCAACCCTTAGCCCCTCCGATGCCTAAGTTAGTAACTGGACTTAAAGCGGGGGTTAGGCACGTAGGTCGGATTGAGGGTGTGTCGACCGTACGTGGCGAGCTATATGTGGGAGAACAAAGATATGGACGACCTTTGCTCTCGTGTGTGGATAATGGATTCAGAGAGAATTTGCCAACCCCCACACCGTAAGAAGTGAGGGGGTATTTATACCTGATGGGAGATGATTAGGTGGGGCTGACCTGGCATGCTGACTCGATATGCTGAGCTGGCCCGGCTGTCAGAGGAAGCTTCGGACGAGGATGTCAGGAACAGGAGTGCCTGCCCTGCTTTTGTCAGACGGCGCAACGGCCAGGGGCACTTTTGTCAGGGTGTCAGGGCCGAAAGCATTAAGTGTCAGGGGGCTCAGCGGCCAGGGGGTGCTTTGTCAGACGGTCGGGCGGCGTTAGTGTCAGTCGTGTCCTTACACTGGGTTGTTTGTTGTACGTGATGAACTGAAGGTCCGGTGATGCTATCCCCAGTGGCGGGGTTCATGGGGACCCGCCGGGTCGACCTGTTCGGGGGTTGTCCGGCCCGGCCGTGCACCTTTTCGGTCGCAGGTCGTGGACCGCTGGCCAGGAGGGATATGCACATGCTTCTGTCAGCATTCCCGACGGCACTGTCTGGGCGCTCCCCAGGGGCACTGTCTGGGCGCTCCCCAGGCGCACTGCCCCTGGCGGGCCGAGCGACTGCGGTTGTACGCCTTGGCCGGGAGGGGGGAGTGCTGCGAGGTGCGCCCATTCCCATGTAGCCTCGGACCTCCAGGACGACGTCCCTTTCGCAAAGGGGTGAGTCAATGGGGTATGTCAACGGATCTGGGCAGGAGTCGGACTCCCACGATCTTTAGGTCGTAACAATTGCCCCCGGCCTTCGAGCCTGAGGCGGAATCCCGGCTCAGCTCAGAGGGCGAACTATCTCCGACATTCCGAGCCGTCGGCAAGGATCCCGGCCCACGCCCGGGGGCGGCGGCATTTGCTTCGGAACTCCCGTCCTACTGGTCATTATTATGATTCGAAAGGAAGGTAGAAAAACGAAGCGTCTCCACGATTGGGTTTGTGACGCGTGGATGAGGTGACTCTCACACCAGTCGAGGCGTCAAGGACATCCCGATGGGCGCCGCGTGGCGGTGGACCGACGGTCGTGATGACCCGGTGGCCCACTTTATACATAAATATAAAAGGGTTGGAAGGCGGGCGGCGGGAGTTTTCTTCCCTCTTCGATTCTTCTCCGGTGTTCAATACTTCCGTCTATCGCTTGCCGGCTTGGTTGCGGCTTCCGCCGCCGGTCACCTTCTTCCGAAAGTCGCCCCGATTTAACGGACCAGCTAGGTAATAATAATAATAATTCCTTTACTTTCCGACCGATGGCTTCTCGTTTCGAGGTCGGAGGCGGTAGCCGAGGAGCTGGTGGAAGAGGGGGCGTTGCCGCGGGGGGTGCGGCGGTCTAGGGAGAGGGGGTCATGGCGCACCGTTGTTCCGAGAGTGATTGGATCCCTCCAATGTAGGTTGGACATGATTAACATCAGGGAGATACGTGTGCGGTTCGTGCGACTGCCCTATGAGGTACGGGTCCCCGGGTCAGAGGAAACGGTGTGCTCGCCTGGAGATAATGAGGTCAGGGTTTATGTCTGGTCATTCGAGTTGGGGCTCCGTTTCCCGATCCACCCGTATTTGCTTTATCTATTGAACTTCCTGGAGTTGCCAATATTTGCCCTGGCGTCCCATTCCTGGGGCTTGTTGGTGGGGTTTGTCGTCTTGTGTCTTGCCTGCTCCTTGAGTCCCTCACTGGCGCTGTTCCAGCATTTCTTCGTAGTCCGGAAGAGGGGAATGTATCATTGTGTTTGTGCTAGGAGAGGATGAGAACTTATCCGCGGGGTGCCCGATGATGTCGGCGAATGGATGAGGGAGTTCGCCTTCGTGATGATGCCAAGAGACATGGTGTTGATGTCGAACTGGGGGGCGCGGAACCCTCTAGTGAATGAAAGGGTGGAGCTGACTGGGGAAGATCTAGCAAAAGCTCAGATTCTGATGGAACTGCCCGAGGCGTACCGTCAGCTAGCAAGTTTGACACGGAGCAGTCGGCTCGCCCAGGACTTTTGGTCCCAAGGTATCTTTGATATTTGGTAAGCCTTTAGCTAGGCTTACCCTGATCTCTTTTTCCTTCGTAGGTGGAGACGTGATTCGAGGGCCGGAGGAGGTGTCGGGATCGGCCGGAGTTCCTGTCGCGGAGTACACTGATCCTAGCGAGAAAGGCAAGGGGGTGGCGCACGAGGTAGGATCCCGGGAACGGGGAGGCGGGGTCTCCCGTGGAGAGAGAGCGCATCTGGAGCGGAGGGCGGACGAATCGGGTATCTCTACCGATGGGCCCAACGATGATCTTCCTGCGGGTTCGTCCGCGCGGGAGGCGGGTCCCTCCGTCCCGCCGGGGGTATCGGAGGTGGTCGAGCCTCGCAAGGCGCGTTCGGTTCAGAAGTGGCCATACGGGATCCCTTCGTGTGATATGGGGAGGTCGATGAGCCCAAGCTGTCAGGGTGCCCTCATTGGTTTCAAGAGGACCCGAGAGGAAGTCGAGAAGTATCCAGATGACCATCTCCATAAGTTCCCTTTTCAAGTGGGCTGTGATGAATCGGTATTCGAGGATGCAGGGGTGGTAGCGCGCCTCGCAGAGTATTGCGTGTTACCGTGAGATCGCGAATCCTTTCTCTCATGGGGGCGGAACGGTTGTGCGGCTCTGCTGTATGGCTCGTCGTGCAGGTAAGCCGGTTCCCTCGTCTTGCCCTTAGGCTTTCTTTATTCATGCCCCGCTAATTCGGGTCTTTTGTAGATGGTTACGGACCTGGTAGCCCTGCGGGGTCGCACTCCTGTGGCCGCCACCAGAGCGTCTCTTGAGGTAGCGAGGGAGAACCTCGGTGAGGTCAAGGTGAAGCTGAGGGACACGGAAGTGGAGCTGGAGAAGGTTAGGATGGCCTGTGAGGTAGAAAAGGGGCGGGCCGCATACTTTGATTCGTCAAAAGCGACGGTCGAGCGCCAACTCCTAGAAGTGACGCGGGATAGGGATGACATCCGGTCGGAGCACACCGCAGATTTGGCTAGCAAGGAGACAGAATCGCGTTACAGAGGTGGAAAATAGCCGGCCTAAAGGAGGCCCTTGAGGTGGAGAAGAGAGAGAGAGGTATCGTGACGCGGCGGCTGGAGGAAAAGCAGGAAGTTGAAGGCGAAGTGATCGAGGCCGCTATCCGCTGCTACCATGACGAGTATGTTGTGCCGATGTTGCAAGAGGCAAGGGATGCGGGTGTTCACCAGGTGGCGAGAGATGTGAGGGCTCGGTCGGCTGAGAGGCGACGCCGTTGAGAAAGTGGGTTCGGGGAATCCTGTACCTTCTTGTGTGAGGGTTATAGCCAATGTCTTTTTGTAGTGTGCGGAAGGTTCAATGTATAGCGTTGCTATTTGGATAAATGCATTGTATTGGTCTTGTGTCGAACTGTCTTCTTCCTTGTTGTGTCCGTAGACCATCAGTTTTGTAAGGGACATCACTGCCCCCAACTTCACTATGCAGAGGACGTTAGGGTCGTCGGGAGAAGGAAGTTGAGATGTACCGCGTTTACCAGGGGTTTGTTGGGAAACTGAGTGTGATTCCCGGTGGATCGTGGTGGGCTCCGAAAGGTGCTTCTCTCAAGCGCAAGAGTCCGTACAAGTAGTAAAATCTGGGAGTCCAGATGTCGAATCCACGAGAAGAAATCTGTTGCAACCACAACTCAAATCAAATAGAAATCCTACGGAAAGAAACTAACCACTTCACAAATGATGACGGTGATGGTGATGTGAACACGTGAACAATATAAACAAAGAAATTCGTGCTTGAAAATATTTATAAAAAGTATGCACATGGTATGGGTTTGTTAGGATCGATGATTCGTATTAATTTGGTTGATAGGTATAACGCAATGAATTCTCCTTTTGGGAGCAATTCACCGGAAAATATCCAATATAACTCAATGAATTCTCCTTTTGGGAGCAACTCATCGGAAGATGCCCTTTTGGGGGTTCAAACACAAAATTCAATGAGATCGTCGCTAAAGTTATAATACGATATGAAACTCTCTTTTGGAGAGATCAAGACTACGGTATGAAACTCCCTTTTGGGGAGATCAAAACTCACCCTTTTGGGGCGATCATCAACTAAATCAATTCTTTTGGAATATGAAAAAGTCGATTTACGAACAAAGATTACAATTTTAACGACGTTTAACGGTTTAGCACAAGGAATACAACCAAACTAACACAAATCATAGCCCCTAACTACGCCATACCATGCACAAATAAGATTTAGCTACTCATAATGCAATAATAAACAAGTTTCATAGCCAAATACTTCAAGTTCATAGCAAAATACAATAGAAAACACCAAAATACGGGGTTTGAGTTAAAGAAAATATCACCAAATCTCCTTGAAAAGACTTCAAACTCTCTGGAAATAATAAAACAAGCCTCTGGAATTTTACAGAATTTTTCAGGGGGAAAATACGGCTCCTAGAGCCTCCAATACGCTCAAAATACGCCACAATCTGCTTGTATACGCTCAAAAAACCCTAAAATGCCTTTTATAAAGAGATTGCGGGTTTATATACGCTTATCGGGTCGAAACCCGCTCCATTTACGCGCAAAACCCGATCCGCTAAGCCGCTGAATGATCTCAACCGCTCATCTAAATCGGGGCAATTCTCGTCCGTTCATCTCAAGCGGGATTCGACGTGGGCGAGCCACGTGTGCATCAAATATCGCGCAAGCCCGCTCCGCATCGAGTTCAGCTCGGATTAATAGGTGGCCGTTGGATTTCAGATCGGACGGATCATCGCTGGCCACGTCGCCCCGCTGCTTCGTGAATTCGAATCGAACTCGCTTCGCTCGCGACCGTTGGATGTGGATCGTGTGGATCTGAGACGGCCACGTCGCGCGAATAGATTTGCATCGCTTTCAAATTGCGGGAGAGCTCTCAGCCGTTGGATCACGATTGGAGCGCCTCGAATCAGCCACGTCGCCGCTTTGATTTGAAAATGTCGGGATCGCTGGGGGCTGTAGGATCACGATCGAACGGATCCGGTTAGGCCACGTCGACCCGCCTTTCGTTCTGATCTGCGCTGCTGATGGCCGTTGGATTGCGATCCAACGGCGCAGATAAATCCACGTAGCCCGCTTCTCTAAGCCGTCTGATCTGAGCGGGAGCCGCTCCGATGCTGCCACCGCATGCGCCAAGATTCGTGCGCGTTTATTTTATTTCCAATAAATGGTATTCTGCATTCAAAAAGTCACAGTAATTAGCACAGATCTCAGAAAAATACAAATAAATAGTCGTTGGAATCGTGAGATCGAGACGATGCTAGGAAAAATATAAGGAGTGCAGAAATACGTCGTTAAATGCTGTTTTGTGCTCAAATAGTGTGTTTTCTCTAATAAATAAATGTGTAGAAAATACGTATGAATTAGAGAACAATGTAGCATCACATGAGCACAAAATAGGGCTAAATGGGGGGTTAAATATGTAATATTGAACCCGAATCACACCCCCCAACTAGCGATTTACTAGTCTCTAGCAAAAAGAGCGATTAATACGGATGATTAATAAAACAATAAGTTCTTTCAAATTGCTCATGGCATGGCTCAATAATACGCATTCCAACTTGATCTTGACCATCAATATACACATCCATGAACAAAATCAATTACATGATATTTTCTTTATTTTAGTATGAGTAAATAACATGCAAGCATCGTTTTGCGCAAGCGAAAGTATAACACGTCGTTTTTCTCTAGTTTTCTTGTTTCCAAGGAATTGGCCTATCAAAACAATCATCAAAGATATGGGTATTGAAGTTGCTTAGTATATTCACCATTTCTTTTCTTTTATTCGTTCCGCGTAACGCGCATCAAGCAACATTCACAGAAAAAGGTATAACTTGGATCGCTCCATCAAATGAGTGAGTTTCCTGTCAATGGCTCCCAAATCAGACGATAATAGGGCATTAGGCCAAAAAGGACCCCTCGGACTATACTACTCGAGCCAACCAAGTTATTTATTAGTGACATACTTATTCATTCATTTTTCATCATTCATTTTTCATTCATTTTTCTTTTCTTTTCTTTCCTTTTTTCTTTTGTAAGCAACTTAACACCCATTCTTTAAATATAAACATTGGTATCAAAGGCCAAATTCTTCTTCAACTTGAAAACTTTTCTTATAAATCATGTATACTTAAGCTTTTTTCATCACATTAGCATGCATGAAATAAATTCAAACTATTTCGAGATATTAATCAATGAAATTGAAAATTTTCATGAATAGCATATTAACGGTAATTCCATGAAGGAAAAATAATTAACTCAAGCCATAAACAATTTTCAGAACTCAATCAATGCGTAATCATCCGTATTTGAGGCATATGAAGAGTTTTAAAATGATGAGATTTGGTGATTTATCCTTCTCAAAAAAAAAATCCTAAGGTCTCATACACACCCCCCAACTAAAGATGGACATTGTCCTCAATGTCGGAAGGGGTACGAGTTTATTCAAGCAAGCAACCTAGAAAGCATATAAAAATCTACACTACTGGAAAGAACACACCGTGATCAAATGGCGGATCCCAAATCTTTAATCGTGGAGGAAGTTGTTCAATTTGCTCCTTGCGCTCCTCGGCGATTATTCTTCCTCCAAAAACTAATTTGGACCCCAGCAACACAACTCCAAGCATCTCTATAAGATGTTTGCCAATGTCCTGCGAGAGATGAGTTATGTCAGTCCAAATTAATTTAAGATTCTTCGCAATAAAAATATTCCAAATATAGTCATCAAAATAAGTGAAAGAAATTAAAGCAAGTTGACGACTACTCCCTGAAAGATATGCACTACTCTCTGTACGATGCTCGGTCAATGGGGAGAGGGGTAAATGATTTTGGGACAAAACTGGAGGAGGGCATGGTTCTGAATCCATGGCGATAATCTCAAAACCCTTTTCCCTAGCTGTCTCCTCCTCTCGTTCATCCAAAATTGCTAGCTCGTCCTCTCTTTTGCACATACTTTCTGCCATGTATATATTATTTTTGCCCTCAACGTGACATGGCTCGCTCGATATTCCTGCAATAGAAGATGAACTCGTATTAGATTCTTTAAATTGAGTTTCAAAAGCATTACCTTCTTCTAAGCAAGTGGCAATCAGAGTAAGATCTTCGATGGATTTCTGAATCTGTCGACTCCGAGCAAGGAAATTCTCTTGGAATTGATGGGATGTGGCCTCCTGTTTCTGAATAATCAGGTAAGCGTCCTCTTTCAAGGATTGCAAAGGTACGCCTACGCTTTGCTCTTCTTGATCAAGGCACGAAGGCTCCGTTGAATCGCTCTCTGAAGTCTCTTCCATAGTTTCTTCGTTTTCTTGCAGAGACTCCATATATTCCCACGCCTCTGTCGGCGTCATGCCTCCCAATAATTCCTGCAGCTGTGGTCGTAGTCCATCTAGGAAGGATACCATAAGCTCCTCATTTGTGTATCCATGCTGCGGATAGCTCGATATTAGGTCTGTGAACCTCCTCCAGGCCTGAAAGAAAGTTTCACAGTCAGTTTGATTAAAATTAACGATCTTGAGCTTCTCCATCCTATGTTTGTGTGCATTAGCATACCTTGCATCATACAGATTGTTTGTGCAATAGAAGTTCATATATTCCATTTAAAAAAAATTAAAATAAAATAATAAAAAAAAATTAATGTACAGTAAAGTGGAAAGATCTTACCGAAGGTCCTCTAAATGAAATAAACCGTAGTCACAAACCATTCCTCCCCGGCAACGGCGCCAAAAACTTGGTGGGCACCGAAAGGTGCTTCTCTCAAGCGCAAGAGTCCGTACAAGTAGTAAAATCTGGGAGTCCAGATGTCGAATCCACGGGAAGAAATCTGTTGCAACCACAACTCAAATCAAATAGAAATCATACGGAAAGAAACTAACCACTTCACAAATGATGACAGTGATGGTGATGTGAACACGTGAACAATATAAACAAAGAAATTCGTGCTTGAAAATATTTATAAAAAGTATGCACATGGTATGGGTTCGTTAGGATCGATGATTCGTATTAATTTGGTTGATAGGTATAACGCAATGAATTCTCCTTTTGGGAGCAATTCACCGGAAAATATCCAATATAACTCAATGAATTCTCCTTTTGGGAGCAACTCATCGGAAGATGCCCTTTTGGGGGTTCAAACACAAAATTCAATGAGATCGTCGCTAAAGTTATAATACGATATGAAACTCTCTTTTGGAGAGATCAAGACTGCTGTATGAAACTCCCTTTTGGGGAGATCAAAACTCACCCTTTTGGGGCGATCATCAACTAAATCAATTCTTTTGGAATATGAAAAAGTCGATTTACGAACAAAGATTACAATTTTAACGACGTTTAACGGTTTAGCACAAGGAATACAACCAAACTAACACAAATCATAGCCCCTAACTACGCCATACCATGCACAAATAAGATTTAGCTACTCATAATGCAATAATAAACAAGTTTCATAGCCAAATACTTCAAGTTCATAGCAAAATACAATAGAAAACACCAAAATACGGGGTTTGAGTTAAAGAAAATATCACCAAATCTCCTTGAAAATACTTCAAACTCTCTGAAAATAATAACACAAGCCTCTGGAATTTTACAGAATTTTTCAGGGGGAAAATACGGCTCCTAGAGCCTCCAATACGCTCAAAATACGCCCCAATCTGCTTGTATACGCTCAAAAAACCCTAAAATACCTTTTATAAAGAGATTGCGGGTTTATATACGCTTATCGTGTCGAAACCCGCTCCATTTACGCGCAAAACCCGATCCGCTAAGCCGCTGAACGATCTCAGCCGCTCATCTAAATCGGGGCAATTCTCGTCCGTTCATCTCAAGCGGGATTCGACGTGGGCGAGCCACGTGTGCATCAAATATCGCGCAAGCCCGCTCCGCATCGAGTTCAGCTCGGATTAATAGGTGGCCGTTGGACTTCAGATCGGACGGATCAGCGCTGGCCACGTCGCCCCGCTGCTTCGCGAATTCGAATCGAACTCGCTTCGCTCGCGACCGTTGGATGTGGATCGGGTGGATCTGAGACGGCCACGTCGCGCGAAGAGATTTGCATCGCTTTCAAATTGCGGGAGAGCTCTCAGCCGTTAGATCACGATCGGAGCGCCTCGAATCAGCCACGTCGCCGCTTTGATTTGAAAATGTCGGGATCGCTGGGGGCCGTAGGATCACGATCGAACGGATCCGGTTAGGCCACGTCGACCCGCCTTTCGTTCTGATCTGCGCTGCTGATGGCCGTTGGATTGCGATCCAACGGCGCAGATAAATCCACGTAGCCCGCTTCTCTAAGCCGTCTGATCTGAGCGGGAGCCGCTCCGATGCTGCCACCGCATGCGCCAAGATTCGTGCGCGTTTATTTTATTTCCAATAAATGGTATTCTGCATTCAAAAATTCATAGTAATTAGCACAGATCTCAGAAAAATATAAATAAATAGTCGTTGGAATCGTGAGATCGAGACGATGCTAGGAAAAATATAAGGAGTGCAGAAATACGTCGTTAAATGCTGTTTTGTGCTCAAATAGTGTGTTTTCTCTAATAAATAAATGTGTAGAAAATACGTATGAATTAGAGAACAATGTAGCATCACATGAGCACAAAATAGAGCTAAATGGGGGGTTAAATTTGTAATATTGAACCCGAATCAGATCGCAGAGGTGGGGCGAGGTGGCTTAGTCCGCACGATCATTTGCGAAGCATTGAAAACCCAAATCAGAAATTGATTAAGCGGCGCATTCTTGTTTCGGCCGCACCGACGGAGGCCGGACTCATCCTTGGTACGAGCGGAGGATAGAAAGAAGAGGCTAAGGGTGGAGTAGATTTCGAATGGGGGTAATAATTTCGCCGGGATTTGGGCAGGAATCGAAGGGGCCTGTTGGCGGTCGCGTGACTGGACGTCATCCTGGCGATTCGACGGCAGGCGGGAATCGAAGCGACCCGATCACTTCAAGGTTGACGCGTGGCAGAAGTGACGGCTGCCATTACGCGAAGTGTCAGACCACGTGTACCGACGCAGGAGGGGGAACAGATTGATGACATGTGTCGCGAGGTCGACGGTCATGATGCTTTGCGTAGTCGCGTAAAAAGATCTCTGGGGGAGCGAAGCAGAGCTGATTGTTGGGCGAAGGTTTTGCAAGCGGCTGGAGTGTGTCAGAGTTTTCATTGTCCTTGCCGGAGTCGTCCTCGTGGAAGCGGTCGCCGACATAGCGTAGCCGTCCGAGTCGCCGGAACCCTTTAGGTAAGAGGTCCGTTTTATCGATGTCTTCCTCGACGTTTTCGTTTCGTGGTCAGGGGTCGAGGGCGGTTGGGGAAGGGAGCTCTGCCGCGGAAACTGGGGAGGTGCCACTCGAGATTGCGGGCGTGAAGTCGGTGCTGAAGAAGTCCATCGTGGAGATCTTCGAGATGTATGTCAGGCCACCGTATTCTGTTCGCGAACCGGGCGCGCATGAGAGGGTATGTTTCGCGGGCGACCGCGCAGTGGGAGTGTATGTGTCCTCCTTCGAGCAAGGGTTGCGTTTCCCCCCACCCGTTCGTGTTAGACGTGTTGAATTTCCTGGGGCTGCCCTTGTATCGTCTGATGCCCAATGCCATTAGTGTTGTTGTGGGTTTCCTTGTGTTGTGCGTGAGCAACTAGGTTCGCCCCTCGTTGTCTTTATTTCGCTATTTCTTCATAGTGAAGAGGTTGGGGTCCTGCTATTATCTCTCCACGGAGAGGAGCCATCCGCTCATTAGGGGGTTGCCTGAGAAGATTAAGGGGTGGCGCAAGCAGTGTGTATTTGTCAGCGTGCCGGAGGATGTGCTGATGAGATCTGATTAGGCGGAGCTGAATCCCGAGGTGAAGGGGGGGTTGATTTGGGGGACGAGGAGAGACAGGTGGCACAGTTGCTAATGGCGATACCGGTGGAGGGCCGAGATTACCAGATGCTCGCCGGGCTGAGATGATAGCGTTGAACATCTGGCCCGAAGGTACAATAGATTTTGGTATTAGGGCATCTGAAGTGCTTACCCTGAACTTTCTTTCTTTGACAGGTCGCACAATGAGTTTGTCCCTAGAAGAGATGATGAAACGAGCTGTGGAGCAGACGGGGCGAACGTCGAAGAGAACGGTCCCCAAGAGGTTGCGAGAGGAAGGCATGGCGGGGAGTTCGACGAGGGGGCAAGCGTCCACGAAGATGAGCAAGCTGCCTGCGAGGTCGTCTGTCCCTGATGCTCCGGGGCGGGGGAAAACCGGTCAGCAGGGGGTGGGTCCGGGGAGGTGATCGTAACCCCCGTCATCGACCTGGAGGCCGGGGACAAAGGGTCGACTGGGGGAGGAGTGGAGGCCCATGGGACGTGGTCATCTGGCCACTAGGTACCTGCTGAATTGGAGGGGGCAGCCGTTACCGATCATCCGGAGAGGGCCGAGACGTCGGGTGGCCCGGCCGAGTCAGCCGGCTGGGACCGTTGGCCATACGGTTGTCCGTTGTTCGGTCTGGAGAGGGCCGCCGAACCCAGCTGTGAGGCCTCGCTCGTCCGTTTCAAGACTAAGAGGACCGAAGTCGAGGGTTATCCTGACGAAGCTCTTCATCGGGCACCATTCAAGGTGAGGGATGATGAGTCCGTGTTAGAGGATGGTGGCGTGGCGGCGAGGCTGGCGGAGAATATTTTCTTGCCCCGTGATAGGGTGGCGCTGGAGGCGGTGGAGCCCGAGGGTTTGTGCGGAACCGCGGTGTTGCACGACGTCCACGTAGGTTTTGTAAGCCGGGTGTTGTTTGCCAGGGGATTTTATTGAACACCCTAAATAGGTTCTCTTTTATTGTGCATGCCATCAATTTGATGCTTGGAGTGATGAGGCACGTGCCGGCTATACATAAGGCCGAGGGTGCCATAGCTAGAGTGGCGACCGAGTTCGCCGCCTTTCGTGAGAGTGCTGGTGAGGGAATGGCGAAGGAGAGGGAGCGGTGCGGCCAATATGAGGCGGAGGTAGAGCGCCTGAAGGCAGTCCTGGCCGATTATGAGGTGCAGGCGACCGCAGCTAAAGAGAGGTTGAAAGAGCTGGAGGAGGCCCTTGGGAGGGGGGAAGCGCGTGCGGTGGGTCTGGCGGGTCGTGCAAAGGCCGTCGAGGAGGAGTTGGCTCGTAAGGTCGAGGAATTTCGCTTGTACCAGGACACGACCGTCATCCCCGCCCTCGCAGATGCGATGTCCCGGGGCATGGAGATAGGCCGGGCGGAGGGGTGGGAGGCCTGCTTGGTCCGGATAAAGGAGAAGGTGGTGAGCCTGTCCCCGCCAGTCGAGCTCGACCTCGACGGACTCGCATCTTGCAGCGACGAGGAGGAGGGGGACGGCGATCGGGTGATCGGCGAGGGAGGGGAGGACGTCTAGGCAGAGACCGACGATGGAGGGGAGGACGTCGAGGCAGAGACCGACGAGGGAGGGGAGGACGTCGAGGCAGAGACCGACGAGGCGGGGGGGGGGGGGGGATTTCCCCGAAGGGGACGGGAAGGATGTCACGACTGGCGGATGCGCCGTCGGCGCGGGAAATGTAACCGAGTAGTTTTGTATAGGTGTTAAGAAAGAAAGAAAGAAAGTAAAGTTTTGTGAGGTTGATACCCGTACTTTTTTGCAATCTTCAAACTTTGAGTGTGTGGAAATTCCCTTTCATGGTTATGTTTTGGTATTGCTGTCTCTAGCCCGGTGTTGGTCGAGCTGCGTTTATTCCCTTTATTTAGGGTAGTGCGCCCGAGAAAGTTTTCAGCCGGTTAGACTGTCTTTTTCCCCCGCCTGCTCCGGGGTGGCGGGGGGCGGTGGGGTGTGTGGCGTAGAGCTCGTCCCCCCTCTTTTCGGGGGTTATTCCCGTGCCTGAGTGCGCATAAGTTATTGCTAGTGGTCTATTGGGAGTAGTCTTTTCATTAGCTTTTATCAAAATTTAATAAACAGGACAGGCCCGTAGGTGAAATGTCGAGCCGTTCGAGTTAGGTGGACGTCCTCGCTTCATTTGGCGCGTCCCTCTCCGTCGTTGTGCCCCTGAAGTGGTGCCGGGTCACTTCAGAGGGTCCACGCCCGGGAGAGGTGGGGAGGGACGTGTCGACGTCGGGGGCGGTTGCGGCTGCTTTATCTCTCATTCCAGAATTGGGGGGAGAGGGAGTCCTTGGTGGTTACTCTATCCCGCGGGGATTTTTCCCTCCTGTCGGTCGGAGTCGCCGTATGACGGGTGTGGGAAGGGGTGGTCTGCCACAGATCCGTACCTCTCCCTGGCATATGTGGTCCAGGAGAAGTCGACGGGTGGAAGGCGGGGCGCTACTGATGTAAGAGGAATAGCCTATCGGCGTGCTCCGGCGCGGGCGGGGGGGGGGGGGGGGGGGGGGGGGGGGTGGGTGAGTCCCCTGAGGCTGGGGCGACTTTGGCGGGTGCTGGAGTGCCCGATGGGGTGATTTGGCAGGTCTGCCCCATCCATCGGGTTGTCGGCCAGCCGCGCCTGTGCCTACGGGACGTCCATGGAGGGGCACGGTATGCCATTGGAGCTCCCGTTCCAGTGCCTTAAGTTTTCTAAGGGAAGGCGGAGAGCTGCTGGCAGGGTGCCCCTCGTGTAAGAGGAGTAACCTATCGGGGGTCATCGTGTCGGGGGGGACAGCCTACCCGAACCGTTGGCGTTCCTCGCATTTTCCATACCTTCTTGGGGGAGAGTGTGGCGGAGGGATTGGCCTTCCCTTAAATTATCTCTTTCGTCCCCTCCCTTTGAAGGGGCTGAGGGGGGTATTTATAATGGTGTATCTTTAGTCTTCCCCCTCACCTTAACGCGATGAGCTGGAGCCAGCTTGGAGCCGTGTCCCTTGGAAACTGCTCCTGACGGGTGGCGTCCGATGGGACTCATCAACTCCTGTTTTTCAGCGGGCGTGCTGTTATCTCTGGCGCTTGCCCCGAGCGTCTTTTTTGTTTGACGGGTCATTTTGGTTGTCGGCTTTATTGGTGTCAGGTGTTGCTCATCAGTGATGGCCCTGCGCGAGGGTTGCCTCAATCCGCGAGCCCTGATTTGTTTCCCGATGTTTGAGAAGAGGGATCACATGCCCTATTTGGGAGGGTGGGTAGCCAGACACTTGCCACCTTTATAGTCAGACGGGTATTGGGCTGTCGCATACCCCGCATATGGCGCTCCGGTTTAGGTGGCTAAGCTCCGTGAGCTTGCCCCGGAGGTCTTCTTTAGTGGGGGGGAGCGAGCATGTAGCTCGGCCCGTGCCCCTCTCCGGTTTGGGTGGCGAGGATTGGTCCTGCCCCGGAGTCTTGAGAGGGCGGGTATTGGGCCGTCGCCTCCCCGCAGCCTCTATAGTCGGACGGGTATTGGGCCGTCGCCTAACCCGCATATGGCGCTCCGGTTTGGGTGGCTAAGCTCCGTAAGCTTGCCCCGGAGGTCTTCTTTAGTGGGGGGGAGCGAGCGCATAGCTCGGCCCGTGCCCCTCTCCGGTTTAGGTGGCGAGGATTGGTCCTGCCCCAGCGTCTTTGAGAGGGCGGGTATTGGGCCGTCGCCTCCCCGCAGCCTCTATAGTCGGACGGGTATTGGGCCGTCGCCTACCCCGCATATGGCGCTCCGGTTTGGGTGGCTAAGCTTCGTAAGCTTGCCCCGGAGGTCTTCTTTAGTGGGGGGGGAGTGAGCGCGTAGCTCGGCCCGTGCCCCTCTCCGGTTTGGGTGGCGAGGATTGGTCCTGCCCCGGAGTCTTTGAGAGGGCGGGTATTGGGCCGTCGCCTCCCCGCAGCCTCTATAGTCAGACGGGTATTGGGCCGTCGCCTACCCCGCATATGGCGCTCCAGTTTGGGTGGCTAAGCTCCGTAAGCTTGCCCCGGAGGTCTTCTTTAGTGGCGGGGAGCGAGCGCGTAGCTCGGCCCGTGCCCCTCTCTGGTTTGGGTGGCGAGGATTAGTCCTGCCCCGGAGTCTTTGAGAGGGCGGGTATTGGGCCATCGCCTCCCCGCAGCCTCTATAGTCGGACGGGTATTGGGCCGTCGCCTACCCCGCATATGGCGCTCCGGTTTGGGTGGCTAAGCTCCGTAAGCTTGCCCCGGAGGTCTTCTTTAGTGGGGGAGGAGCGAGCGCGTAGCTCGGCCCGTGCCCCTCTCCGGTTTGGGTGGCGAGGATTGGTCCTGCCCCGGAGTCTTTGAGAGGGCGGGTATTGGGCCGTCGTCTCCCTGCAGCCTCTATAGTCAGACGGGTATTGGCCCGTCGCCTACCCCGCATATGGCGCTCCGGTTTGGGTGGCTAAGCTCCGTAAGCTTGTCCCGGAGGTCTTCTTTAGTGGGAGGGGGATCGAGCGCGTAGCTCGGCCCGTGCCCCTCTCCGGTTTGGGTGGCGAGGATCGGTCCTACCCCGGAGTCTTTGAGAGGGCGGGTATTGGGCCGTCGCCTCCCCGCAGCCTCTATAGTCGGACTGGTATTGGGCCGTCGCCTACCCCGCATATGGCGCTCCGGTTTGGGTGGCTAAGCTCCGTAAGCTTGCCCTGGAGGTCTTCTTTATTGGGGGGAGCGCGTAGCTCAGCCCGTTCCCCTCTCCGGTTTGGGTGGCGAGGATTGGTCCTGCCCCGGAGTCTTTGAGAGGGCGGGTATTGGGCCGTCGCCTCCCCGCAGCCTCTATAGTCGGACGGGTATTGGGCCGTCGCCTACCCCGCATATGGCGCTCCGGTTTGGGTGGCTAAGCTCCGTAAGCTTGCCCCGGAGGTCTTCTTTAGTGGGGGGAGCAAGCGCGTAGCTCGGCCCGTGCCCCTCTCCGGTTTGGGTGGCGAGGATTGGTCCTGCCACGGAGTCTTGCGTTTTTTGGCTGAAATTTTCAGGTGGAAATGGCGAAATTCGAAGATGCAAAAAGGAAAAGGATGTTTCATTCGAGACTTACAGTTTCTGACTACATCACGACTGGCATTCCGAGCTCTTCAGAGGGATTAGCCCGCCTCCGTCAAGGGGGGCCGAGACGGGCGCGGCAGGGCTGGTCATCTTCTGCGGTGCCGTCAACAGGAGCCGGCTTTTGATGGCAGGAGTCGTCCCTCCCCCCGGGTAGGTCGACCACCAGGTTTTGCTCTGGACCCTTGTGTTTGGTCGATCCCACGTAACAGCTCATGGACAGCTTCTGGCTTCCCCGCACTGACCCAACCCCTCGGGGGTTTTGGAACTTGACCATCTGGTGTAGCAGGCTGGGGAGCGGTCCGATGGCCGCCATGTAGGGTCGTCCTATGATCCCGTTGTACGCCGACGCAATGTTGACCACAACGAACAAAGTCATTCGGGTGACGACCTGCGGTTCTTCCCCGA
This sequence comes from Scilla litardierei, assembly GCA_030789695.1. Classification (NCBI taxonomy): domain Eukaryota; kingdom Viridiplantae; phylum Streptophyta; class Magnoliopsida; order Asparagales; family Asparagaceae; genus Scilla; species Scilla litardierei. The sequence continues at coordinate 87,860,159 of CM061141.1, read as the reverse complement.
GAGTTATTGGCAAGGTGATCACTCCTACAATAGGGGTCGAGTGACCAATGAAGCCGACGAGGGGCCCGGTGCAGTGTCTCAGGTCCGTCGGCCTTAACCCCATCTTTTCGATTGTGGACATAAACAGAATGTCGCAAGAGCTCCCTGTGTCGATCAGGAGGCGGCTGACGATGGCCGTCCCTATTTGGGCCTCGATGACGATGGAGTCATCGTGGGGCAGCTCGACTCCCTCCAGCTCCTCGTCGCTGAAAGTAATAGGAGGGTAGGCCTTTTTGCTCGACTCCCCTCCGAAACCCACCGTCATCACTTGCCTCGCGTACGCCTTTTTGCTTGACGATGACGCTCCTCCGGAGGACGGCCCGCCACATATCGTGTTTATGCGCATGACCGGTTTCGGGGGGAGAGGTTCTTCCCGCTCACCGTGCGTTGGAGGGTCTGCTCTTCGTGCCCTCTGGGGTTCCCCTCCTCTCGGTCTGGTCTCCTGCCCCCGACAAAGCCCCCTAGGTGGCCCGCCTGGATCAACCTCTCGATTTCCCTTTTGAGGGTGAAGCAGTCATCGGTGTCATGGCCGTGGTCCCGGTGGTATCGGCAATATTTTCAGAAATCTCTCCGGGCCGGATCCGACTTCATTTCCCGAGGCGGCTCTGACAGCAGTCCGGCTCTTGTCGCCGCGGCCATCACCTCTATTAGGGGGGCATTGAGCTGCGTGTAATGCGCCCGTAGGGGGCATTCTTGTCTCGGGATGACTCGGGTGGGCCCTTGGGCCGGGGCGAACTCTCGGGCAGGGCCAGGGCGATCTTGCGGGCGTCGCCCCGTCGGTTCGTGCCTTGGTTGGGCCAACTGGTCGTGCCCTCGATGCCCCTCCTCTTGCCTTGGCCGAGGGTGTGACCGGGGCTCGCCTTGGAGCGGCTTCACCGGGGGAAATAGGGCCTTTGTGTCGAGAGTCTCTTCGGCCAATGCATGCCTCTCCGCCATAGCAACCAGCGCCTCATAGTCGGTCGGCGGATCTCGGAGTAGGGATTTGTAGAGGCTCCGAGTCCGCAATCCCGTCTTGAAGGCCAGCATGAGTACCTCGTCACCGCAGGTCACCACCGCTAGTCTCTCATCCTGAAAGCGACGCAGGTATCTACCCGTCGTCTCCCCTTCTTCTTGGACTATCGTGCTGAGATAGTCCAAGGGCTTCTTCTTCGTCTGCCCGGCCCAAAACTCTTGGCAGAACTTGTGGGACAGCTCGCCAAAGCTCCCAATGGATCTTGCGGGTAGGCCGAAGTACCAATCCAACGCTGTGTCCCTCAGACTTTACGAGAAATGCCGGCACAGGAACGCCTCATCCACATACTGAGCCTCCATTGCCCCCCGGTATTGTTGCACATGCGTGAGGGGGTTGCCTCCTCCGTTGTATGTGGCCAGGTGGGGGGCTTTGAACCTTACTAGCCTTGGGGCGGACGTGATCCACCGTGCCAGCGACGTGGTCCCCTCCGGGTAGGTAGGGCGCTCGGGCGCATCCCCCCTTCGCCATTCGGGGGGTCTGGCTCCGGTCGCGCCTCGGCTGCCGACGGTCCTCCCGCCCCGGGGAGTAGCATGACGGTCGCCTGGCGGGACTCCTTCCCCGGGTTGAGGATTCGACGGGTTGTGTGCTATGGTTCTCCCAGTACCATCGCCCTCCGGCCGCCTCCCCCCGGATCTCCATCCGCTCCTGATTCTCCCACTGAAGCCTTTTGCGCTCGGCGGTAAGGAAGCGTAGCTGTCGAAAAACGGCTTCCTTGTGCAGGCGATCGGGGGAGTGGTGCTGGCGAGGCGGACTCCCTCCTCCCGGTGGGGACCTGGCCAACAACGGGCCGCGCCCGTCACCGAGCCGTCGGCCCGTCGCCGTCACCTCCGGGATTTCCCGGTTGCCTTCGTTCTCCCTCCTTAGCCTTTCGCGCTCCGCGATGATGAAGCAGAGCTGGTGGTGGGCGGTTTCCTCGTCTTGGTAGGCCCACCGGGCGGTCTCGGCCGCTTCGTCCAAATGCCTTTGCGCGGCGGCCGCCTCCTCCCGGTGCCTCCACAGCCGCGCGACCTCCATTTCCTCTTCCAAGAGCTTCTGCTGGGTCGCAATCTCCTGGGCGAGCCCCCTGTCTCCCCTCCTCCTCGAACTGAGGGTGTAGATCCGGTCTCACGTTCGGGGCTCCGAGGGGCCGGACGGTGGCTCTGCTCCCGCCGCCGCGTAGCCTCCCATCGCCTGAGTAACGGCCTCGAAGCTTTTCTGGATTGCGCATGCCGAGATTTGGACCGTCCTGGCGTCTATCCTCGGAGGGGGTCGGTCGTCGGGGTGATTAGTAAAGAGAGTGGCTCCTGACCCACGGGATCCTTGCCGTGGTCAGGGTTCCGAGTGATCGGCATGGAGTCTAACATGGGTGTGACCCTTCGTTCCCACAGACGGCGCAAATTGTTGCGGGGTGGAACCCGCGTACAATGAATTTGTATTGAGGGGAACCAAGGGCACGGTGGCTATATTGATAAGAGGATTTAGGTGGGCTATTTAACAAGTGATTAGTGGGGTGAAGAGGCTGAACTTACCGCTGGGGGGACCACGGGGTCAAATCTCACCGGACGCTGCGGAGGAGGATCGGGCGGCGGGAGCCGAAGGCGGATGCCGGCCGAGGGGCGAGCTACCCTGCACCACGAGCAACTCGTCAGAAGGGCTGGGTTGGGGTCCAACCCTTAGCCCCTCCGATGCCTAAGTTAGTAACTGGACTTAAAGCGGGGGCTAGGCACGTAGGTCGGATTGAGGGTGTGTCGACCGTACGTGGCGAGCTATATGTGGGAGAACAAAGATATGGATGACCTTTGCTCTCGTGTGTGGATAATGGATTCAGAGAGAATTTGCCAACCCCCACACCGTAAGAAGTGAGGGGGTATTTATACCTGATGGGAGATGATTAGGTGGGGCTGACCTGGCATGCTGACTCGATATGCTGAGCTGGCCCGGCTGTCAGAGGAAGCTTCGGACGAGGATGTCAGGAACAAGAGTGCCTGCCCTGCTTTTGTCAGACGGCGCAATGGCCAGGGGCACTTTTGTCAGGGTGTCATGGCCGAAAGCATTAAGTGTCAGGGGGCTCAGCGGCCAGGGGATGCTTTGTCAGACGGTCGGGCGGCGTTAGTGTCAGTCATGTCCTTACACTGGGTCGTTTGTCGTGCGTGATGAACTGAAGGTCTGGCGATGCTATCCCCGGTGGCGGGGTTCGTGGGGACCCGCCGGGTCGACCTGTTCGGGGGTTGTCCGGCCCGGCCGCGCCCCTTTTCAGTCGCGGGTCGTGGACCGCTGGCCAGGAGGGATATGCACATGCTTCTGTCAGCATTCCCGGCGGCACTGTCTGGGCGCTCCCCAGGCACACTGCCCCCAACGGGTCGAGCGACTGCGGTTGTATGCCTCGGCCGGGAGGGGGGAGTGCTGTGAGGTGCGCCCATTCCCATGTAGCCTTGGACCTCCGGGACGGCGGCCCTTTCGCAAAGGGGTGAGTCAATGGGGTATGTCAGCGGATCTGGGTGGGAGTCGGACTCCCACGATCTTTAGGTCGTAACATTATCCATTTCACATTAAACCGTTCTTTCCATGACTCCATCATCACCAATTTATAACATGCTTAATAACACATGCATAAATAACTCATTTTGCAGGTTTCTCTAAAATTTGTTTCATTGAGGCATTTTCACAAACACGTGATGGGCGTGACATACATGCCCAGGAGCACATTAGCAAATCCATTGAAACACATACCAAGAATCTACCTTTCATGTAACAACAATAATCATACTCTATAGAGAGTGAATTAGCAACACTACACAATTCATAACACCACTTCAATACTTCAGCTTGCTGGAATTTGCAGAGGTTGACAATACATGGACATATATCATCAGGTTTTATTGAGAATTTAACAAAATGTCCCAAATTAAAGTTATATATATATATTATTCCTGGATTCACAGATAAAATTTCAGGCAAAAATATTAAGTATATGATTTATAGTGAATTATTGGGTGAAGTCTACCAAATCTGTTTTTCAGACAAGTTTCTTGGTCTGTATTGAAAGCCAATTTTAGGCAAGTTGCAGCCAGAAATTCGACATATAAGAAATGTGATGAAATTTTAGAAAAACTTGTTAACATTCCAACAAGACCAAGAACATAAAATTCCATCGTGTGTGCAGGTGTTTAGGTCAATTTTGCTAAATTGTGTCAAAACTGAAAATCAAACAGACATGTTGTAAAGATAGAATTTTTGCTCCTAATGTCTGAATTGAACATATATCAAAATTTATATGATTTTGGGGTAGAACTTCAAGATCTACAAGCACATATTTTTTTCGAAATCTAATTCAAGCTACAGTAACATTAATTACAGCAACAACATGCAATAGAATTTCAGGAATTCAAAAGAGATAATTTTGCTTGGAATTTCAAGAGAATATTCTTGAAAATTACATCATGGCACATCAATTTGATTATCCCTAATTCATATTGGTAAAACATGATATAAAAACATGAAGAAAAGAAACCCTAAATAGATTACCAAAACCAAGTTAGTATCCTACCTCAAAATTTCATTTTTCCTTCTCTCCTTCTCTTTCTCTTCCTTCCACCTTTCTCCTTGAAGCAACCAAGGCTTCTTGACTTTTGGGGGAGAGAGTTAGGTTTTGGATTGAAGAAGAAGGAGATTAGGGGGAGGGGGGTGCCGACCTAACATGGGAGGGAGAGGAAATAGGGGTGAAAATGAGAGAAAAAAGAGAGAAATATCTAAATTTCTCTTTCTTTTTCTTCTCTCTTCTTATTCCTTTCTTCTCTTCCAAGAATGGAATATTTCAAGGGAATATTCCATGAGAAAATGACCAAAATACCCTCCTATCTTCCAAGTATTTACAAGTTTGCCATTACTTTATGCACACACAACTTTAGGATATACGCACAACAGCTTTAGTCCAAATGACCGTTTTGCCCTTCGCATTTCTAAAAATTTACGGGGGTTGCCATTGACACCTAATCCTTCAGACTTCCATGGCTTCCCTACACATACCCATGCATGCCTACACATGCATACATGCACCACGCACACACGTCCAACACATTCCTGTTGTTTTGCACCCACGACGTCTTTCACACTTCTCCCGCACTCAATCTCGCTTTCTCGTCTCTTAACCACACATTACGGCTCTTAGCCACACATTACGGCTCAATCCCCTTACACTATATTACACACATCGATATCTACGATTATTTCATGCATACGTATGCACTGTAGGTAGAAATACCACATGTATATAGCAGAATACACGTATATTTCACAACAGGGCATGCCATGAGTTCGGAGAGAATAATGCATCTTTTATTTTAATTTCTGTTCCATTAGGGAGCAACAAGGTTGCATTCCCAGAACCTTCAATTATATTCGATGGCCCTGAAATTGTATTTACAGGGCTTTTGTATGGTATAATGCTATGAAAATAGTACTTATACTGAAGGATCGTATGTGTCGAAGTACTGTCTTCCAAGCAGTCATGAGAGTGATCCATATATAAAGATGAATAAAACATTTGCATTTCAGGAACATAAACTTTATTCATTCAAATTCAAATTGCATAATACAAAAGCTCTCATAACATGAAATGTTCTAGACAATTTGCTAAGATAAAAATAGAAGGCTAATCTAGCAGGTCATCAGTTTCGAAGTTGTCAGCTGTAAACTTGACTGGAGCATCAGATGTCACCAGGTTTGTCTCAGCTTTCTTTTTCTTGTTTTCTTTATACAGCTCATGGAGATGCTGCAGAGTTCGGCACACTTTGTACCAGTGGCCTTTCTGTAAGGTCCCTGCCTATGAGAAAAACACTAGAAGGGGGGTTGAATAGTGTTTATGTAATTTAAAAAGATAGTTACACCAAATTAAATTCCTAACCAACAAATAGTGCGGAATAGAAATAAACCCAAAATGAAACAAATGCAAATGCAAGGATGTTTCAAGGGTTCGGATTACACAAGTCACCCGGTAATCCTACGTCCCTTCCACCCGGTTAACAACCAGATACTTAAGTTAGAACTCTAACTTGAGGTTTCCTTAAAACCCACTTGTAGCAACCCTACAAGTGAAATCGAAATACAATCGATTGACCTTGACTCCCACAACTTGGGAGCAAGCAAACCACTCTCACAAACCGAGAGTAAATCAAATAACTAAAGTTATGAAATATGAAATTAAGCAACACTTACAATCACCTATGCATTGAAGTAGAACTTGAAGGAGAAGTGTGTTGTGTGTTGAAAGAATCTCTTGGAAGAGAGGAAAGCCCTTTCTCTTGATTGCACCAAATGCCTAAAAGATTTATCTTTGGTTCTAGGTTGGAGAGCAAGAGATGAAAGATTGAAATTCTAGGGCTTTAGGATTTGAGAGCTTTTATCTTGAGAGAAAGAAAGCTTGAATGATTTAGCAACTTGGTAACCTCTCAATGGAACAGTAGAGGATCCTTTTATAGGTTTCTCAAACCCTTCTAACTGAATCAACAAAAACCACTTTGAAATCCGTGAGGAAAAATTCAACGGATAGAACCTGAGCCTGAGACAGTCGATTGTTGAAGAACTCACAGTCGACTGCTGCACAGTGACAGAGGGTAGGTGATAATTCATAACGATAACTTACCACGTGGACAGTCGACTGAAGAGGCATAGACAGGTGACCGTTGAACCAACAGGCGACTGTAAATCCTACTACAGGCGACTGGTCGAAAGCTGGGTAAGTTGAGGAAATCTGAAAACGTTTGGGAGAACAGGACAGACGACTGATGAAGAGAAGACAGTGGACTGTTAAACTGAACAGGCGACTGTAATTCCTTCTACAGATGACTGTCAAGACCCTGAGATTTTCCAGAGAGTTGAGTCATCAAATACGCTCAAAGACAGACGACTATTGTAGCATTGACAGTCGACTGTTCCATTGAACAGTCGACTGTAAATCCAACAATAGTCGAATGTCCAGATTAAACAGAGAAATAGAATTTGGGCTAAAGATAGACAGACGACTGATTAACAAAACACAGTCGACTGTCTCTTGGATAGGCGCCTGTGAATCATTCATAAGTCGCCTGTGAGAGTTAAAGCAAAGAAGCCCAAAAACTAGACTGAAAAAGTTTGTGCATAACAGGCGACTGTAGAACAAAACACAGTCGACTGTTTTGAGACAGGCGACCGTAAATCGATCAGCAGTCGACTGTTATATACATGCCATGCACAATCTTGATAGGAATGAATTGGAGTCTAAGGAAGATTGATCTAATGATATCCTAAGATTGAAATGAAGATGTGTGTGTGCTCCAACAATGTTCTACTTCTAAGCTACATACTAGAAGAGAAACAAGAAAGTTACATTTGACGAACTCTCTCTTCTTTCCAACGCATGAGCTTGAAGTCTTCTAGGAGCTTCAATCACCATCTACGATCATCTAATCCACTTCATTTGCTTTCAATGATCTTTGAGTGTCATCCATTGCAAATAGATCTTCATAATATGCTTAGGCAATGGATTAACTGCAAATAGGGGATTAGTCACAAGTATTTATATTTGCTCATCATTAACACCAAGTAGGGAGAAGTCCAATACTCAACATTTTGATGCCACAACTACGGCACTGGTCTTCCCAATCCCTTTTGGGGGGGGAACATCATTCTTCTTGTTGTCATTTCTGCGCCAGGTGAACTTGTACTTTCCTTCATTTCTTCGTTGCTGGACTTGGCCCCTAGCCCTTTTGTTCTGTCCCCCTTCTGTGGTCTTTCTTTTCTTTTGTTATCTCCCTTCTTTCGAGAAGAAGAGACATTGTGAGCTTCTGGGAGGGGGCAGTGCCAGGGGGCGCATATTGCGAGCGGCGAGGAGAAGCTCTCTGTTTTGTTCAGCTATGAGTAAACATGACATCAGCTCAGAATACTTGGTGAACTTTCATTTACGGTATCGCTGCATTAGTATCGCATATTTCTCATGGAAAGACGTGTACGTCTTTTCCAGCATGCGATCTTCTAAGACTTTTTCACCACACAACTTCAGGCGTGAAGTGATGCTAAAAAGAGCTGAGTTGTACTCAGCTATGAACTTAAAGTCCTACAGTCTCAGGTTCTCCCACTCATATCGTGCCCTTGGTAGTATAATATCTTTCTGATGTTTATACATGTCCTCAAGGGCAGTCCACAACTCAAATGGATCCTCGACCGTAAGGTATTCAGCCTTTAGGGTCTTGTCCACATAGCGGTGAATATAGATAATGGTTTGCGCCTTTTCTATATCGCTTATATTTTCATTCTTAGTCACAGCAGAAATGAGGAACTTAGCCCGCAGATGGAACTTCACATCGAGCTGCCAGCTCAGATAGTTTCTCCCTGATGCATCCAGCACTTCGAAATCAACACTTGCGATTTTAGCCATTTTATCTAGCAGAGCACAAATTTGCATGAATCAATAATTTAAACAATAAACATTTTCATGTGGAGGCAATTTTTATATGAAGAGCTAATTGCGTGGATCGGTCAGTCCCACATAAATAAATAGTCCGAAGTCCATTACAGTCAATATTACACAAATGAAAGCTTTAAAAAGAAATTATAACTTTAGAAACTCCGTGGGTTCCATATAAGATCTTCAGCTTGAATTGTGGCCTCCGTCTCCATGGAAAGTGGTCTTCGGTCTTGGACATTTACATAAATTCCGCACTACAATTTCTCTTAAAAGTAAAAGAAAAGTGCAGGAAATAAAATGTGGGACTTAAACAACCGATCCAAAACTGCAATTTAGCCATCCATACAAAAATTGTGCTCATCAAACATTTTCAGCAGACATTTTCATCACAGGCATCACATGCATTTATATTCACAGTAAGGATAAACAATTTAATTACTTCATAATTATTTGGCTACTGGACAACGTCATACACCGTTAGGTTAGCTGACTAACGGCAGAGCGGTCGCAGGATCTTCCTAATTATTAAGTTTTAATATTTGCACAACCAAACATAGTTTATCCATAGAATAAGCCTAAAATGATGCGTATCATATATTTATGATCCTACAAAGGTATCATATAATGCAAGGGTTGTGCTAGTTGGGTTTATTCAAAAGGATTGAAAAAAGGCCCAAAATAAAACATGTTCTTCATAAAAAGGAGGAAATTTTCCCTTTTAAATTATTTCCAATTAATCCCTAAATGTCCCCAAATGTTCCCAATTTTATCATGATTTTTCATGAATCTTTAGGCCCCAAAATACCCTTTTAATCAATTTTTAGCCCCCGAAAACATCCTATTTTAGCTGTTTTCTGTTTTTTTTTTCAGTTTAGACAGCCTGCAGGCCTGAAGCCCGCAGTGTGGCTGCGGGCTTCATGCCCGTAGTCATTTTCCCCGTATTTTTTTTGAAATGAATTGCTTGCGGGCCTGAGGCCCGCAGCTTGGCTGCGGGCTTCAGGCCCGCATAACGTTTTGTTTTTTTGTTTCATGGGCTTCAGGCCCAGTAAAATTAGTGGCTGAGGGGCGGCGACTTGGGCTAGCCGCCGACGCCCCTTCGATCTTCCGCCGTCGTGCGGCGGCTAGGTAAGGGGCCCTTCCCCCTGTAGCCAGGCAGGGGGGTTTATACAGCGGCCCCCTTCTCGTCGTAGCGTCGTAGCGGGGGGGGGGGGGGGGGACAAGAAGCGCCCCCTCGCAAGAGCGAGGGGGGAGGGGGAACACAACATCCCCACTCGCCGGAGCGCGGGGGGGGGGGGGGGGGGGTACGCGACGGCCTCTAGGCACGGCGAATGGCAGCTCCCCGCTTCAGGCTGGGGAGGGGGGACACGGTGGCCTTCAGGTACGGGGAACGGGTTAGGGCGGCGGCCGACGGCGAGGCCACCGGCGAGGCCGAGATATGGTAAAAACCCAATCTTCATTATTTACAGATTTTAAACATATTAAAAACATGATTTTTGGATGATAAAAAATCATCGATTTAGGCGATATAGCCCTAATTCCACTTCGATCTTGCGAGTTCTATGGAAAATACTATCATACGTATGATAAAAACGATATTTTTAGCGAGAGTTACCTCTATATCCATCCTCCGAATATAGCGACGGTTGAACGAAGCCTACGCGGATGACAACGCTTGTTTGATGAAGCTTGACGCCGCGCGCGTGGATCTCCCGCCTTTCTTCGCTTTTGCAACGATCGATTTTGTGTGAAATTTTTGTTTAGAGGCTCGTGCTGATAACATTTTATAAATCATCATTTGGAGGGGGGACCCCCAGCTCTTTATTTATAGCATATAGAGGAGTGTATATGGATAAGATGCAATAGATACGGTCTTATCTATAAGATATGCCGTGATCCCAACCGACTAACTGACTCGGTATTATCCTTTCATAACATAATTTAAGTTTTAAAATATGAAAATCAAAATGAACGTATCTGATCGTTAAAAAAATAAGGAGGGTTGCTGCAAGCCAAAGGATGGAATTTAATTTCTCATTGGATATACATAAATACATGCATATATACATATAGGAAAAATGGCTGTGTGGACGTGCATATGTAAGTTACCTGTGCATGCCCACAACAAACCCCATTTTTCTTATTTTTTGTAATTTTGTAAATATTGTTGTATACCTCATAGATGATCACTACACCAAAAATTAAATGAATCCAAAGTTATTTGACCATTGCAAATTTAACAGTATCAAAACATTAAAACTTTTTGTAACGAGTGGATTGAATGTCAAATACACATAGGGTTCACTCATATTTGGGATTTTGGGATTTTAGAATGTGTATAACAATCCTACAAAAAATTTCAAAAAACTAATAGTGAAAAAGGGTTTTTGGTGAGCGTGCACGTGACTTCCATGTACATGCCCATAGGTACATATCGATGTGTGTGCGTGTGTGAGGATTATGAAACGGCTTTCTTTTTTAGGGTTGTTGTGCACATTCTAAAACCCTAAAAATGTGTGAATCCTTGTGGTATTTGACCATCGATTCATTCGTTGTAAGAAGTTCTATTGTTATGAAAATATTGAATTTGCAATGGCGGGATAAACGAGTAAAACTACATGGATTCACTTGAAAATTGATACTTTGTGGTTTTAGAACATGAAGATCAAATTGAATGCTTCGGATCGAAGGAAACAACATGAGGATGTTGGTTTCATGCTACCAAGGAAGAGATTTTTGTCCTTGTGTCGTTGGTCCCCATCCCGCCACATACACAATGAGAATCATATGACATACTCTTTTAAACCTCATATGCACCTTTCAAAACTCAAACTCTTGTTTTTTCCCTGAAAGATTGGAACTGTTCATTTTGATCTTTATATTCTAATACCACAAAACATCAAATATCAACGCAAGGAATTGTCCTCTTTCATCTTCTCTCTTTTTCATTGTAAAACTATCACACAGGAGCGGTGGAAAGTCATTGTGCAACTTCCTGCAGCATGCCAACATTAGTTGATGGATGCTAATGTGCGAAACAAGCCTGTGTCTCCCCATACCGTCCCAAAGGCTTGCTCGTATTGGACCGAACGATATATTGAGCAGCTAGGATCAAGCTATCCAAGGGTTAACGACTGACTGGTCATGATGGAGGAGGCCACGTTGGTGTTAACTGACTCATCAGGTCGGAGAAAATTTCTTGCCATACTATTAATTAGCTATGGTCACGTCGTCCTTGCATTCAACAAGGACCGTGCTATATACATTTCCAAAGAGGGTGTGTATGTCACTATTTATTGTCAAAAATGAAAAAAAATGGAAGAGAGAGTGTGAGGAGGTAAGTGATGTAACATTTTTTCTATTTTTGTCATTGAATAAAGCCATACACCCTCTCTTTTGGGATGTATATAGCACAACCCGTAAAAGTAAGCTCGATTAAGACGCTGAAGAAGTATTGGTTCGGTAGCCGAGCTATCTTGTGCAGAGGTAGCTCATCTGTGCTTGGATCCGACTTATTTGACTCTGCACAAGTCAGATAAGGGGATGCCGAGCAATTGGACTTCGACGAGGACGGTGACCTCGCCGCCGTCGCTCCACAGGACATAGTTGGTGTACCCTTCAACAGAATCGCACTCAGGGATGCCATACCGAAACTCGCGGCATCCAAGCATCAGCAGGACAGATCCAAATCTATTTCAACCAAAAAGAGGGTCCAAAACAAGTTATCCGTTTAAAAACAGACAATGCCAAAGATGAAGTCCTCTATTTAGAGAATAATCACACTATACTATGATCTGATCAAACCAAACCAAAAATCTTTATTTCGTTGGCACTTTTTGCCATTCTTTTGCACTTTGTAGTTTTATGACCCAGGATTAGTCTAGTTTTCTCTACTTTCGTTTGGAATTATATCCTGGCTGCAACCAAAACAACATCACAAACAGCTGATTTATTCAATTTTGCCAGAACCAAGTCCAGATGAACCATCAACAATCTGGAGGATAGACTGGCACAGCTCATTGTGCCTGGCAAGCATCACCATGTGCCCCGCGGCCTCAATCTCCACAACTCCCTCCACCCGATGGTTTCCGATCATCCACCGCTGGTGCTCCTCCGGGATCTGCTCGTCGTCGCGGCACACAACGTAGAAGCTGGGCACGGAGCCGTACCGGTCCTTGGTGAAGGGCGGCAGGCCCTCGAGTTCTTCTTGAAACGTCGAGGCCGGTCTCACTAGCGCGGCGGCCAGCGTGAGATCCTGTTACATGTTACCCAAATGCGCATCAGACCATTGCCATATGGAGACACTCTAACCTAAAAGCTTAAGCTGGTAGATTTTTGGCATACCTCAGATGAGCAATGGCTGTAGATCTTGGCCAAGAACTGGGGGCCGGGTGTGAGAGCCGTGAGCTGCCTTCCTGCTGGGGTCTCAACAACGCCGAACCGAGTGTCCAAGAACCCAGATGGATGTCATTCAAAAAGCATTTCCACATGAAAACAAATGAAATATAATTAGTTGACTATTGAATTTGTAACAACCACATCGAGAATCAAATATGTATGGATTCACTTGATTTTTTGTTGTGTTGTACAATTAAATACATTACAATTACCTGCCCAAGGGGATGATAAGGAGGATGCACGCAGTCCGGCATCACTGCGGTAGCAAACACCGCAGCCTCCACCCTCTCGGGGAACCTCTCCGCGGCCAGCGCCACATTAATCCCACCAAGGCTGTGGCCGACAAGCACCACCCTCTCCCCCTGCGGCAGCCCCGCCAGCAGCTCCAGCAGCGGCCCCGAATATTCATCGAACGTCGATATCTCATCGAGATTGCGTTTGTCGATCCCCGACGCTGCGCAGTCCGGGGCAGTCACACGGTGGCCAGCGGAGCGCAGCGCCGTGGCCACCTTGTACCAGCACCATCCCCCGTGCCAGGCGCCGTGCACCAGCACAATGTGCTTCTGCTCCTGCCGTGGCTTGGTGATGCTGTTGGCGTTGGGATCCTCCCCCATTTTTTCTTGCAGGTGGGCATGTGAGCTGATGTAGGTACAAGGACGGTGGGCGTGATTGCCTTCCATTTTTGTAATGAGCAACGAGGGAATGAATGTCAGAAACGGGAGTGTTGGGAATCACAAACGAGGGAATGAATGTTGGAAACAGGAGTGTTGGGAATCACAAACCAATCATTTGCTTGAACCAACACGGGTATTCCATTACACACATGCCAAATTGGTTCACATATCCCATTTATTTGCAACTTTGCCATGCGAAAATTTTCCCTTTTTAACTTCTGCCTCTTTTGTCTCCGACTCCTCCTTCCGTTTCCGCCATATACTCCTCTCTTCCTCCTCTTTATTTTCTCTACTTCTCATCCACCTCCAAAGTTATGATGTGATCGAAGATGATGAAAAGGAGGATGATGGGTTGAGGCGACAACGGGTCCATCGTCGCAATCGCATCCGCCTTCCCTTTTCGTCTTCTACATCATCTTTTTTAAAAAAATTCATGTCACCATTGTCTCCTTTCTTTAACGAGGATGCGGAGATGAAAATGAGGAGGAGGAGGACGAGGGACTCCTCGTGCTGTCGCTACCGCCCACGCTGTAATATCATGGTGAGGAGGAGATGTAGATGACGAGGACGAGGGCGAGGAGATCATTGGTGAGGACGAACTGATGTGGATGAAGAGACGAAGATGAAGGTGATGTAGAGGATGAGGAGGCTAGAAGAGGTGGATGTAGAGGTAGCGAAAGCGGAACCTAGATGGCGAGAGAAAGAGAAAAAGAATATGTGGGTATTTTGGGGATATGTGTGTGTAAAGTTAAAAAAATTAGTTTTTAAAATATTAGGTGTTTGCGTAAAGTGATGTGTGAGTAAAGCAATTAGGGTCTGCTCATATAGAATTTCCCAGAAAGAAATTCAAAATATCTTCGACGTTTGGGCCTGACTTGGAGATGCTCGTTGGGGGGTTTTGAGTAGAAGTACAACAATTTTGGATTTTTAAGGAAAACATGTGAAAACTTCAGTTGTGCCTCTAATGGCTGGCTCCTGATAAAGTATCGTCTATTTATTTTCTGTAAGCGACACTCAACGTCCATTTAAAAATCTGTAAGCGATATTTGAGTTCTATTGAGGAGCTCATGAATTATGAGTGGTTTTGTCGTCAAGATGAAAATTCTATCGCACTGGTTGATGAGGAAATCAGAGATCTTCACCGAAGTTTTAAAGAGCGGATATCGCGTAACAATTATATCCATGCAAATGCATGATTTTAATTCATCATCTTTAGTTTATGAATTCTGAGGGATTTTATGCTAGAATTAAATATTTTGAAATTTAACGCTTCTGCTATTCTAATTTGATTAGAAATTCTAACCAGCTTACAAAAAATAGTCTTTACGCCCAAGTACTCAACTTCTAGACGTATGCTTGCAGTCATACCTAGCCCTACTTGTATTAATGCGGTTTTTACCACTGCATGAAAAATTACTTTAAAATCAACTTATTCCTTCCAACAGAATCCTTTCATAGCCAATCTGGCTTTATATCTTAGTTATAAGCTCTTCTCCATAGGCTTTATCATGAATATTCATTTATTCTATGGTACCTTCTTACCTTTTGATAGAATTATCGGATCATAAGTGTGATTCTTATGCAATGCATTTACGTCATCCTGCATAGCTTTCATCCACTCAGGCTTATGGGATCATCAGTTTTTGCTCAAGTATTTATCACTTCTACATCATTCTAAGAAACTAGAGAAGAAACTGGATATAGATCAACAAATTCATTTGTGGAAATTTGTGTTTTTTTCTTTCTTCTTAAAATCTTCAAGTGTCTGATATTTAAGAAAAACCACATCTCTTCTTCTTATTACCTTTTTACTTTTTGGATCCCCCAGTCTGTAACTAAACATCGCATCTGCATATTCTTAAAATATGTGTTCTCTTATCTTACCATCAAGCTGGACCTTTTATCTTTGGGAATGTGAACGCATACATGACATCAAAATACGCTTAGGTACGTGTAGGAGATGTCTTTTTATGTCTACACTTTCTTAGTACATCACCCTTCAAAGGAGCTAATGGTGATAAACTAATTCAATATATTGCAGTATTCAATGCCTTTCCTCAGAAGGGCTTTGGCAACTTGAAATGTGATAGTATGCATCTAATCCTCTTAATGATTGCGTGATTCATTCCTTCTATCCATTACGAGAAAAAAGCCATTTGTTGATGGAAATATTTGTCAGCAAAGGTTAAAAACCCGTCAGTGAAAATTATTGCTGAGAAAATATCCATCAGCCGTTCTGTCGACATGCGTTGGTAAGGAAAAGTTTGTTGACGTTATTCCATCTGCAACAGTCTTACTTTTGCTGACGGAATACCATCAGCCAAAGTGACAATCACTAACGGTTTTCGTCAGTGAAAGACAGACTTTTATTGACGAAAACCATTAGCAAAAGTAAGACCATTACTGACAAAAGACTATCAGAAAAAATGACCGTCGATGATGGTTTTATTTATGAAAGTCTGACTTTTACTAATGATTTTTATCAGCAAAAAGTTGTTTCATTGTCTATCAACAACATGTCCATCCCAACATATTTAAACTACGTCTTGTGCTCCACTATGGTTCAGGGTTTATGGGCTTCTCATGGTAGATCGTGTGGTGGCATGGGGAAGGGCTACGCTGCGGGTGCTTAATCATGTGCAATGCCACATTGTAGAGATAGAGGGGGAGCTGCGGGCTGGGTGGTCTCAATGGTGGTGTGTGCGGTTAGAAAGGGGGCATGGGAAGGGTGCTGGGTGTCCTAGGACTGAGGGGTCACAACTGCTTGCTGTCAAAGGGAGGTAGGCGGCCCTGCTAGCGAAATGGGTTGCACGTAAAGATGCATACGTGGAGGAGTTTGGCGGGGGATGTGAAGAAGTTGGCTCGATTTGGTGCAGGAGAAGCAGTTGTATGGTAGACGAGTTATCTTGTGCAGAGGTAACTTGACTGTGCCTGGATTTGACCTATCTGACTCCGCACAAGTCAGATACGAGGATGTTGGGCATGTGGCTTCATCAGCACAGTTGGGTCGATCGGTCTTCAGTTTGAGTCTGAAGGTCGATCACTTGGCATTGGTTCGATGGGTCGTAACGCGTTTAGTGTCCGTGTTCGGTCGATCGGTCATTTGGAGGCTCGAAGGATGAAGGCTCGTACGCGAGGCTCGGCACTTGGGTCGTTCGACACAGAAGGAAGGTCAATCGGTCGAAGGGAGCGCATTGGAATGCGTCACACTAGGACGGGCGATTGGCCCACTAGGTTGCGACAACATTAATTGCGTAGAGCAACGATCGGATCGGATCCGGTAATTGTCAGGATCCGTTTCTGATAGGAGACCCGAGCCAATGATGACACCTATTGTAACCTAGGGATATAAATATGGGATTTTAGGTTAGGGGTTCGTGTGAAACACATTTGTATCCTTTGATAGAGCCGCCATCTGTGAGAGCCAACTTTGAGAGATTGTATTGTGAGCTTTTGGAGAGATCTTGTGTGCTTCTTACTTGTTGATCGAAGGGAAGATTTGTATTGATCTCTCCTTTCGTAATAAAGCTCATCGGTGTTCACCCTTGGCCGTCCCCGGCCTAAAAGCAATCTCATTTGTGCTCTATTTGTTTGCTGCTGATTTTATTTTTCATCATCGATCCCACGATCTTGAGTATTCCGCTGCGATTGTGTTGGTAGAGCTGGGCTCCGCCGCACAACAGGGGAAGGGGCTGTAGTTTCTCTATGAAAGAGAATGAGATGAGATATATGAGAAGGGTGCACGTGTTCTGAGGAAGAGGCCGAATGGGTTTTAACGAAAGGAAAATTAATTTGTGGGTTTTTTTGAAATAAATGAAAACATAAAGGATGTTGGATCTGGGGGAGAAGGCAGCGAAAATTTTGTATATGAGAGAAGTGACGTTCGCTGAAGGTTTAAAGTGTCGTCAACAAAAGTTTGACCTTTAGTGACGAGATTTGTTTCCGTCATTGAAAGTCGGACCTTTGGTGACTGAATTTGTTTCCGTCATTGAAAGACCGACCTGTTGGGATCCTATGGATAACAAACATACATTAGAGGGGTTGGTGAATAGTGTATATCAAATAAAATAATCCATCTAGAAAAGTCTACCTAATTTTACAACTAGTGTTACCGAATTTAAACTCAATCAACTACTAAATCTTACAACTATAAAGATACGCACATCGGAAATATAAATAAGAGTATGTAAGAGATAAAGAAATGCAAACCAGAGAATTAACACAAACATGAAACAATTTACCCTGCTTCAGGCACACCGTGCCTCACATCCAGCACCCAACTCTCACTTGGCTCATTTCACCATTTCAACAAAAAGTATAGCTGCAACTCGACAAAGAATCCTTTCATCTGTTCCACATTCACCTCTTCCCAAGAGGGCTTTACAAACCACCATCTCTCCAATGAGAGAAATCACCTCACACTTTGAGGCTCACAACTTTGAAGCACAAATGTTAAGGTGGACATATGACCCGCTGGCCTGGAAGCCCACCGGCCCAACCCAGACTTCGGACCGGGCCAGCCTATTTCCTCATCCCACAGCCCGCTGGGCCGGCCCGAGCCAGCCCTCCAGACCTCCTGCAGCAAAAAACAACCATATTATGGTTTTTGGGGGTATTTTAAGCCAAAATGACCAAAAAACCCCCCCAACAGCTATAAACAGTCTAATTGGGGGGGGTTATTTTGGTCATTTTGGCCAAAATGACCAAAAAACCCCCAACAGCCACAAAACGGTCATATTGGAGGGTTATTTTGGTCTTTTTGGCATTAAAAATCCTATAAATACCCCACCAATTCATATCAATTTCTTCACAATTCTAAATATCTCTACTCTCAAATTCTTCTCAAATCGCAAGCTCTTGCTCTCAACTCACGTCGCTCTTAAGATCCGCCTGCTACCTCTCTGCAAGCTCTGTCTGCTACCTCCCCGAGTCTCGGATCATCTGCTACCTTACTACGGCTCAAGCTGATCTTTGCTTTATCTGTAATCAGGTTCCTTTTATTGTTAAATTAGCATAATGTCAGGATCAAACAATCCACATAGATCTGTTAACGTTAATTTTAATATGGAAGAATTTGGATATTATCAAAATATGCTGAACAACCCTATCGATACACCGGACTTTCCGAAAACGTCACCAATTGAACAAGATTGAAACGATAGTAATCACCCTAGCCCCATGTGGGTACACCAGGGATTTCTTCTTCTGCACAAACTTCAATCCCTACACATACTGCTACTACTGTTGGCCCCACTTCTACATAAGCAACCCGAACCAGAAAACAGAAATCTAAGGTTTTGGAAAACTATACCCTTGAAACATTACCTGAAAAATGACTTAGGACAGTTTGTAAAATCTATAGAGCAGATTTCGTTCGCGCAACTAAAGATGGCACAATACACCTGAAAAGGCACTTAGATGCTCACATAAAAAAAGAGGCTAGACATGCAACTTTAAACTTAACAACTACATCTACCTCTATATCTACTTTCTCATATTCTTCTGATACAATGCGAAAGGAGCTGGCTAGACTAGTTCTATGCCAAGAATTACCCTTTAGTTATGGGAAAAGCCCCTCATTAGAATGGTTTAACCAATTGGCACTGAACCCTGCATGTAGAAGAGTGCCTAGAAACACTCTTAGAAGAGATGTTATGGCAGCTTTTCAAGCTGGCAAAGCTAAAATTATACAAACTTTTACGGACTTGACATCTAGAATAACTTTAACATCCGACATATGGATATCAAAATGGGGGTTTTCATATATATGTGTTACGTCACATTATATAGACCACGACTACACTATTCACAAGATGAATATCGGTTTTAAAATGTTAGAACATGCTCATACCGATGCGGTCATTGCGAATGTGATTATGTCTATTATTCGCGAGTATGATATTTCTAAAAAATCTGTTCCTTTACATTTGATAATGCATCTAACAATACAAGTGCAATATCATTTTTAAAAAGACAAGTGAACCTTGATCTTGATGATATTTTATTTCATCACCGATGTGCTTGTCACATCTTGAATTTGGTAATACATGATGAGCTAAAATATGCTTCTAATTGGTTAGAAAAAGGTAGAAACCTTATGTTATACATACAATTTTCTGCCAATACGAGAAATTTGTACAAAGAAGTATGTAGAAACAGCCAACTTCCTTGCCGAAAGTTTAAATTTAGTGTTTCACATATGTAGAATTTAACGTACGTATCTTATGATGCGTTGCATGCTTAAAAACAAGATTCAGTTTAGCTATTTTGTTAGTACACACATTCCATATGACGCAGATTACAACATTAGTGAGTTTGAGTGAAAAACGATTGAGCAGCTTTGTGATTTTTTGAGGGTTTTTATATTGCTACGAACAAACTCTCGGGTGTGTATTACTCAACATCCATTTTAGGCCTTGGTCAATTACTTATCATTTCAGACACTTTAGCGAAGTATAAAGACACTACGGACACAACCCTTGTTCTTCAACTTATGATTGAAGAAATGGATACTAAACTAGCGAAATATTGGAAGCATGTTCCTTTGCTTTATTCATTATCTAATGTTTTTGGTACATGGTTTAAAGAGGAAGTAGTAGTTAGGTTATTAGAAATCTTTTATGAAAACATGAAATTTGAAGTTGATGATCATATAATGAATTTTAAAAACTAGCTTAAGAGTCCCTTTTGTGATGTATGAGGCTAGATATGGTAGTTCATCACACACTTCTTCTATTCCTGCTAGTTCAAATATTACATGCAAACTCCGACAGATTTTGGGGAAGAAAAAACAAAAAACCGTAGCTACAGAAAGTTCGTCTAATGAGTTGTCCAAGTATTTAGAAATTAATTTTCCTTTTACTGAGTCAGAATTGGATGATGCGAATTTTGACATTTTGGCATGGTGGAAAATGTATGAAC
The DNA here is from genome assembly GCA_030789695.1 of Scilla litardierei. NCBI lineage: Eukaryota > Viridiplantae > Streptophyta > Magnoliopsida > Asparagales > Asparagaceae > Scilla > Scilla litardierei. The sequence continues at coordinate 87,839,698 of CM061141.1, read as the reverse complement.
ATAGGTTTCCAATTCTGACCATTATGGCTTGTGGTCTTTTATCAGTCCCTATTTCTACTGTTGCGTCGGAGTCTGCTTTTAGTGCAGGTGGCCGGGTTCCGAGTGACAAGAGATCAATGCTTAAAGAAGATATAGTTGAAGCGGCGGTATGTGCAACGGTTTGGTTTCATGCTGAAAACCGCTCGCAAGATAAATAGGACCTTTCGAAAGACTCTGAGGAAGAAGCTACAGAAGCTGAATAATTTTCTTTTTTTCCTTGTAGTGCTATTTTCTTACTTGTATTAGAATTAGAAGTCATATGTTTTGGCCATTGTATGAGGGGTAAGGCTGGCCAATGCAAGTCCCCCCCTCAAAAAAATTTTAATTAATGAAATTTAAAGGTTCAACCCGGAACCTTCGTGAATTTTGGGCTTAAATATCTTTTTTCAATAATATAGATTTAATTTAAAATAATTTCATTTTATCATTTTGAATTTTTGATAATGTTATATTAAATATGCTTCAATTTATAAAATGCTTAACATTTTTAAATAATTTTATATAGTTCTTATATATATTTTAAAAATTTTATATACTGCTTAACTTAGGTTTTATTCTTCAAAACATTTTTTTATTAAATTTACATATTTAATAAAAAAATTAAGATTTTTAAAGATTTTTAAAGGTTTTAATTTTTTTTTAAAAAACCCAGCCCGTCTTTATCATTTACTCATAAACAACTCACAAAACCTGAGATTGCTTTGAGAAGCCGACTTCCACCTTCAAATATTATCAACATGGATTTGCTGGATTCGGTATCTAGCTGGGGGTCAGCAGGTCATAGGTCTCAGTCAGTTCTTCTTCATGATGATGTTCGAAGGCACCAACCCCTTGAAAATCGAGTCTTACCAGAGGTGGCGATGGATGGTATGGTTGTTGATGAGGGTCCGGCTCTTGATGGTATCTCGGGCCCTGACATTTCAAAACCTTTGCTCCAGACTCAGTCTGTTACATGTCCCGACCTTTTTGTTCCGTTGGAGGGTGCCCCCTAGAAACCACCTCCGTTGTTGATAAATGGACTTTATGTTTTGGAATTTTCGTGGGACTGGTAAGGTATCTTTTGGACAAGGGATTAGGGAAGTTTTGGGTGAAGTGAAGCCCTCCCTGCTTGCTATTGCATAGCCCAGAATCTCAAGAGACAAAGCTAAGGCAGGTGTGCGTAAGTTGAATTTTGGGAAGTCATTTATTGTGGACCCGTTGGGTTATTCTGGTGGGTTGTGGGTGTGTTGGGATGACAATGAGTTGGATATGCAGGTTTGTCATTCGTCTCCACATCTAATCCATGCTTTGGTACAACGGCGTGTGTTGCGGGATAGAACTCGCGAACAATGAATTTGTATTAGGGGGAATCAAGGGCACGGTGGTTATGTTAATGAAGGGATTAGGGTAGGCTATTTGACAGGTGATTAGAGAGGTGATGAGGCTAAGCTTGTCGTTGAAGCATATACCACGGGGTCGAATCCAACAGGATACGGTTGAGGAACATCGGACTACTGGAGCTGGAGGCGAACACAAACCGGGGGACGAGCTATCCTGTGCAATGAACAACTCGTCAGAAAGGCCGGGTTGGGGTCCAACCCTTAGCCTCTCCGATGCCTAAGTCAGTAATAGGACTTAAAGCGGGGGCTAGACACGCAGGTCAGACTGAGGGTGATCCGACCGTACGCGACGAGCTATGAGTGGGAGAGCAAAGATATGGACGACCCCTGCTCTCGTGTGTGAATAATGAGATTGAGAGTAAATTTGCCCACCTCCCCCGATGGAGGCGAAGGGGTATTTTTACCTGAAGGAGGCGGTTAGGTGGGGCAGACCTGGCATGTTGACTGGGCATGCTGAGCTGGCTCTGCTGTCAGCGGAAGCTTTGGACGAGGATGTCAGGATCAAGGGTGTCAGCCACGCTTTTGTCAGACGGCGCAACGGCCCGGGGCGCTTTTGTCAGGATGTCAGGGTCGAAAGCATTAAGTGTCAGAGGGCGCAGCGGCCAGTGGGTGCTTTGTCAGATGGTTGATTCGGGATATAAATTGCTTATTTCCCCCATTTTCGGGCATTTTATGTGTATATTGTGTCTATTTTGGCTTTGATACATGCGTATTCGAGATGTTGTGTATTATTAAAGCTTAATCCTATTTTATACATAAAATTTGGTTTTTATGGACTAATTTTTGCTCTCCATATTTTTCAGGTACTTCTGCGATTTTTCTAGATTTTTTGGAATTTTTTCAGAATTTTTGGGAATTTCCAGATATTTTTCAGGATTTTTTGGAGCAAGGAAATCAATTCTGGGAATTTTAAAACAGAAAAAGTTAAAATAAAATAAAATAAAATAAAAGCAGCTCTTGTCGGCCGGCCCGCTGGCCGGCCCACTATCGCGGCCCGCACGCTGATGCGGGCCGCCGTTTTCAAAGTTTATAAAAAAGCGAAAAAAAATCAACAGCGGGCGGCCCACTTTCTTTTTAAGCCCGCAGCGCGCGCACAATTAAACATGCAGGCGGGTCGGGCGCTGACCCGCTGCCCGACCCGACTCGCAGCGCCTTAGAAGGGAGGCGCCTGTGCGTTTTTGGCCGGAGGTTCGTTTTTCTTCCAGTTTTTCGGCCAGGCTTGCGTTTATTGAGTTTTTTTAAGGGTTTGGGAGCTCTTGGAAGGGGGAGGATGCCATGGAAGCTTGAGAAAGCTTGGTGGAGCTTGGAGATGCTTGGAGGAAGGCAAATAGGAGGAGGGAAGTGCCCATTTGGGAGAACTCTTGGGTGAAATATCCCCTTTTTCCTATTGTATTATGATACCCCTCTTTTGTATGAATTTGAGATGAATTGTTATATGATTCTCATCTTGTTTAATATAATTGGATAGTGTTATTGTTCTTGGGTTGTGATTCATTGGGTTGGATGTTAATTCTTGCCCTAATTGCCTCTTGCTCATTTTGAATGTTAATGTTGGGTTATTATTAGGGCACAATTTAATTGGATAAGTCCCGAGAGGGCACAATTTGAGAAAATATCATGCTCATATTTGATTAGTGCTCCGATGATACATCCATCCATATTGCAAACTATTGTATGCTTGAATGTTAAATTTTCCGATTGGGCTTCCTTAGCCGGAAGACCGATTGAGCTATATGCTGGTAATTTGGACTTGTTTAACACCAATTTTAATGAACCCACAACCCATGCTCGCTCTCCTACCTATCCTAACTCCACTTTTGGTTCTCTAACCCTACCCACTTAGGTTAAGATTGCATTTCATCACCCGTTTTTCACATACTTTTCCATCGTAATTGAGGTGGTTGTAACACGCTTTATTTTTCTTTATCGATCAGATTTTATGAATATAGAACGACTTGTCCCTGTGATCCGACCCGGTACTCACCGGTTATTTTTATTGCATTGACACTCCTACGCTTGGGAGCAGAGGGCGTGCACCCGTGCGCGCCCCTCCGAGTCAACCAATTGGCGCTGTTGCCGGGGACAACGGTTTCTATTATTAGCATTTTTTGTTTGATTTCGAAAGCTTTAGTGTGATACTTCTATCTCTTAGTGTGTGTCTTTTATTTTATTTATTTTCCACTTATTGAGTCGTTTGGTTGTTTATTTTCATTTTTTTGTGAAATTTTTTTAACAACAACATGGCATCTTCTTCAGATTTTTCGGACATTGATTTGGAGGATATCCCACTCCCGCCATACTTTCATGGCACGGAGTGGGAGAACCCTCATTTACATATTAAAAATTTTGAAGAGTGGATGTATTCATGTCTTGGTGGGAACATTTATGATGATTGCATATACTTTAGATTTTTTCCCTCTTCTTTACAAGATGATGCTAGATTGTGGTTTGATTCATTGTCTCTCGACTCACATTTTACTTGGTTGTCATTTCAGGATGAATTTCTCCGAGTATTTTTGCCTACCTTTTTGGAGCAGGTACAGGGGTGGCAGGCCATGGAGCAGCATATAGTGAGCTTTGCCCAAGCTGAATGGGAGGCCTACCATCAGGCTTGACAGAGGTTCACTGGTTTGGTGCTTGCGTGCCCACACCAGAGCTTTCACGAGGATCATCTTCTGCAGATCTTCTACACAAGGTTATCGCCATCTGGGAGAGATTTGGTGCAGATGAGTTGCGGTTGGGAGTTCTTTGATTATTCGATCGAGGATTCATGGTTGTACCTGAGGGACCTTGCAGAGTGGCAGTGGACTGCGCCATCTGGAGAGCCGTCACTTGGATATGACGATGATGGCCAGTCCTTGGTTCCATTTTAGGATGCTGAGTAGCAGGTCCAGTGTCAGTTTGAGGAGCCACCTTTGGGCTCTTTTTCTTGCGACCCCATGGGATACAGAGCAGAGCAGGAGGATGTGTTGCATGAGAGCCAGGTAGAGGATATTGACAGATTATATTTTGAGGAGTCGGAGGAGACGAATGATGGAATGCGTGTTGACCACGACGATGACACGATGCATTTTCACTTTGAGGTTGAGGATGAAGCGGATGTGCATGATGGCCACGAGCAGTTTGAGGACACCATAGGGCCTGAGCCACAATCCAATTCAGAGTTAGCTTCACAGGTCGAGGCGGTTGAGTACTTAGGGAGGATGACTGAGATGAACTATTTCAGGGATGACGAGGATGAGGCGTGCTTGGATTTGCCTGAGACGAGTCTACCTTCAGTCCTGTCACAGAAGTCACTTCCCTCGCCTCAGGATGCGCACTTGCCAGTCATCGAGGAGATTTGTCAGGAGCAGTTACCAGTTGTGGGGAGTGGCACCGAGATTGTTGATGTTGACGTCGAGGAAGAGGATAGCGACGGGGATTGCGACATGGTATATATTGAGCCCGAGCTCCCTCTTACTCCAGTTATCTCTCTGCAGCCACTTCCCGCTCCTCCTGAGGCAGCGTATCATGCTACATCTAGCGTCATTATTCAGGGAAGTTTCCACCATATCATGCCTTGCATTTCTGAATCCCAATTTGTACTTCCGCATATTTTGATTCAGATTGTCGTCATTTACATGTAAATTCTTTTTCTGACGACCCATTTTGGAATGCATTTGTTGCAGGGCATGAGGACATGACTTGGATTGATGCAGCTCGTCTTCCACATGACACATATCATCCAAAGGGGACGCTGGGAGTTGCATTGCTAGAATCCGATGAGGCCGGTGGAGGCCTTGCTCCGAGGACGCTCGCGGAGGAGCGTAAGGATATGATCAAGCAGTTGCCACCACCGTTATACATACGGGATCCGCCATTTGCCACGGTGTGTTCTTTCCTATAGTGTAAATAAATAAAAAGTTAGTTAGTTTGCTTTTGCATGTTTTCTTTCATTGTTTTTTCTTTTCTAGGATATTTTTCCGAGATCTAATACTCTCCCAACATTGAGGACAATGTTTATTTTAAGTTAGGGGGAAGAGTGTTAGAATCTTTAGGATTGTTAGGATTTTGGCGTTAATTTTTTTTTGAGATCCCTCCATGTTTCGCCTCTTCCCATGATCTTTATTGCATATCTTATTTGGCCTCCTTGTCCATACGCCACTTGCTTTATGTTGTCCCTACATGCTTTAATGCCATGCAATTTTTCGGATTATCATTTTGGTATCAACTTCTCGATGTTTGATTGGCACATTTTCATTCCTTTTCTATTTTGGAGTCAAATGTTAATATGCCTTGTATGAAACTACTTTATACGTCGTGATATCTCTTTGAAACAATTTGGGAAAAGTTTGGTGTAAGTGATTGCATGTGTTGGGATGAATGGTGTAGTTTTTAATTGGATTGGGTGTGGCCAATCGTGTGTGCTTTGTTTCCCTCTTAGGAGTGGGTGGATGAGTTGCTAACTTGTGTTGTGAAGGAAAAAGAGAGTAGTATAAAGTGAATGTTTCTTTCTAATCAAATTGAGTAGCCGGTGCCCCACGAAACATTGGGGAGGATGCCAAAGATGAGATTTAGGAGATCATTCCATCCCTTTGCCTATATAGCGTTATCGTGTGTATGCAAAGGTGGCGGTGTTTGCATTTCATAGCGTTATCACGTGAATGCAAAACATAAACATCAAAAACAAAAAAAAGAAGGAAAAAGAAAAGAAAAATAAAAAATGAATGAATAATGAAAGAATAAGCAACATGAGTGATGCAATCGCATCTCCTACAACTTAGAGGATTTTCTTTTGTTTTGGCCATTTCCATGAAATTCGAAAATTTGACATCGTGATATCCCGATACATGCGATACGGTGCTTATTGCCTTACTTTTCTTTGAATTAGATTGAGGGGAGTTTCATTTGTTGTTTACTGTCATACATTGGGTATATTGGCTTTGAAATCATTTGGAAATACTATTTTTTGGGTTGCCATGATGATATCGTGAAGTTGGTGCATGTTTCCAATTTTATCCGAATTTTTCGCATATTTTGCTAGGGCCTAGCAAAAAGCTAGTTGGGGGGTATGATTCGGGATATAAATTGCTTATTTTCCCCCATTTTCGGGCATTTTATGTGTATATTGTGTCTATTTTGGCTTTGATACGTGCTTATTCGAGATATTGTGTATTATTAAAGCTTAATGCTATTTTATACATAAAATTTGGTTTTTATGTACTAATTTTTGCTCTCCATATTTTTCAGGTACTTTTGAGATTTTTCTGGATTTTTTGGAATTTTTCCAGAATTTTTGGAAATTTCCAGATATTTTTTCAGGATTTTTTGGAGTAAGGAAATCAATTCTGGGAATTTTAAAACAGAAAAAGTTAAATAAAATAAAATAAAATAAAATCAGTTCTTGTGGGCCAGCCCGTTGGCCGGCCCACTTTCGCGGCTCGCACGCTGATGCGGGCCGTCGTTTTCAAAGTTTAAAAAAAAGCGAAAAAAAATCAACAGCGGGCAGCCCGCTCGAATTTTCGAGCGGGCAAAGCCCGCTTTCTTTTTTAAGGCCACAGTGCTCGCGCAATTAAACTTGCGGGCGGGTCGAGCGCTGACCCGCCGCCCGACCCGACCCGCGGCGCCTTAGAAGGGAGGCGCCTGTGCATTTTTGGCCGGAGGTTCGTTTTTCTTCCAGTTTTTTGGCCAGGCTTGCGTTTTTTGAGTTTTTTTAGGGTTTGGGAGCTCTTGGAAGGGGGAGGAGGCCATGGAAGCTTGAGAAAGCTTGGTGGAGCTTGGAGATGCTTGGAGGAGGGCAAATAGGAGGAGGGAAGTGCTCATTTGGGAGAACTCTTGGCTGAAATCTCCCATTTTTCCTATTGTATTTTGATACCCCTCTTTTGTATGAAACTTGAGATGAATTGTTATATGATTCTCGTCTTGTTTAATATGATTGGATGGTGTTATTGTGCTTGGGTTGTGATTCATTGGGTTGGATGTTAATTCTTGCCCTAATTGCCTCTTGCTCATTTTGAATGTTAATGTTGGGTTATTATTATGGCACAATTTAATTGGATAAGTCCCGAGAGGACACAATTTGAGAAAAGACCATGCTCATATTTGATTAGTGCTCTGATGATACATCCATCCATATTGCAAACTATTGTATGCTTGAATCTTAAATTTTCCGATTGGGCTTCCTTAGCCGGAAGACTGATTGAGTTATATGCTGGTAATTAGGACTTGTTTAACACCAATTTTAATGAACCTACAACCCATGCTCTCTCTCCTAGCTATCCTAATTCCACTTTTGGTTCTCTAACCCTACCCACTTAGGTTAAGATTGTATTTCATCACCCGTTTTTCACACACTTTTCCATCGTAATTGAGGTGGTTGTAACACGCTTTATTTTTCTTTATCGATCAGATTTTGTGAATATAGAACGACTTGTCCCTGTGATCCGACCTGGTACTCACCGGTTATTTTTATTGCATTGACACTCCTACGCTTGGGAGCGGAGGGCGTGCACCTGTGCGCGTCCCTCCGAGTCAACCAACGGTCGGGCGGTGAAAGTGTCAGTAGCGTCCTTGTACTAGGTTGTTTGTCGTGTCCGATGTGCCAAAGAGGCGTTGGAGTGCGTCCGGGAACGGGGCTACCGATTGGTCGCCAGGTCGTCCCTGATGGAAGACGTGTTGTCCGGTCGTGCTCCTTGCGTGTTTTCCTCGGTAAGCTGACGGGGGGACGAGCGTGCGGGAAGCCGGGACCGCGACGTAGTATGGCCCATACACGGGCCACTGCAGGGTGTGCCCTTCCTTCGATCGCGTCGGACTCCCGGGCAGCCTGGCGCCCTATTACCGGGGGAGCAAGTGAGCGGTCCTAGGAGTCGCGGCGCTCGGCACTCCGTCGCTGGTTCCGCCGGCCTCTGGGGAGGAAAAGGCGAGGTAAGTAATGCATTTGGCAGACTGGGATGGAAAGTCAGGCTGCCACGATCTTTAGGTCGTAACAATTCCCTCCGGCATTCGGGTTCGAGATGGAAGCCCGGCTCGGCCCGGATGACGTATCACCTTCCCTTCCTGGGAAATGCAGTTCGGATCTCATCCTGTGCTAGGTAATTACATCTGTTGTCTTGGGGTTCCCGCCCTGGCCATCATTACTATGATATGAAAGGGCGGGGAAAGTCGAGACGTCTCCGCCGCTGAACGGAGGACGCGTGGCTGAAGCGACTGTCACGCCAGCTGATGCGTCAAAGATGCTCAGATGGGCGCCGCGTGCCCTTGTCCTTTTCCCAAGGTTCGAGTTTTTGAGGTTCATGGGTCTGCTTGGGAGGTCGGTGAGCGAGTGGGTATCTCAGTCCGTGCTCTCCTCTGGCTCGGGTGGTCGGAGCTCGTCAGACCTGCCCCGGCTTTTTGAGGGGGAGGTGAGCACGTAGCTCGACCTGTACCCTCCTCCGGTTTGGGTGGCGAGGACAGATCCTGCCCCAGAATCTTTGTAGGGGGGTCGCAGCTCGGCACGTGCCCTTCTCCGGTTTGGGTGGCGAGGATTGGTCTTGCCCCAGAGTCTCGAGGGGGGAGCGAGCGCGTAGCTTGGCCGGTGCCTTTCTCTGGTTTGGGTGGTGAGGATTGGTCCTGCCCCAGAGTCTGGAGGGGGGAGCGAGCACGTAGCTCGGCCCGTGCCCTTCTCCGGTTTGAGTGGCGAGGGTTGGTCCTGCCCCGGAGTCTCGAGGGGGGGGGAGCGAGCGCGTAGCTCGGTCCGTGCCCTTCTCTGGTTTGGATGGTGAGGATTGGTCCTGCCCCAGAGTCTCAAGGGGGGAGCGAGCACGTAGCTCGGCCGGTGCCCTTCTCTGGTTTGGGTGGCGAGGATTGTTCCTGCCCCAGAGTCTGGAGGGGGGAGCGAGCGCGTAGCTCGGCCCGTGCCCTTCTCCGGTTTGAGTGGCGAGGATTGGTCCTGCCCCGGAGTCTCGAGGTGGGAGCGAGTGCGTAGCTCGGCCGGTGCCCTTCTCTGGTTTAGATGGCGAGGATTGGTCCTGCCCCAAAGTCTCGAGGGAGAAGCGAACACGTAGCTCGGCGAAGCTTGTTAGGCTTGCCCCGGAGTTTCTACTTGAGAGGGGAAGTGAGCACGTAGCCCAGCCCATGCCCTTCTCCGGTTTGGGTGGCGAGGACGGATCCTGCCCCGGAGTCTTTACTTGAGGGGGGGAGTGAGCGCGTGGCCCGGCCCGTGCCCTTCTCCGTTTTGGGTGGCGAGGACGGATCCTGCCTCGGAGTCTTTACTTGAGGGGGGAGCGAGCGCGTAGCCCGGCCCATGCCCTTCTCCGGTTTGGGTGGCGAGGACGGATCCTGCCCCAGAGTGTTTACTTGTGGGAGCGAGCGCGTAGCCC